>OY756358.1:21591909-22839409 GCA_963576895.1 Ceraclea dissimilis | reverse complement strand
TCCCACGGCATTAAGGTTCAAAATGGCGTGACAATCGCATGATAAAATGGTAAAAATAGCGTTTTTTTAATTTTTTGAGGTTAATTTTGCGTCTATCAAAAAACTTTTACGGTTATTCCCTAGGTTTTAATGCATATTATCAGTACAAAAAAAAATTTTACTCAACGACTTTCAGGAAACGAGTTTCCGTCTTTCGGAAAAAAAGATCAGAGGTGTTTTCCATTTTTTTTTTGAGAAATCTATACAAGATATAAAAAATCTTTTACGGTTATATACGGTTATATAAAGGTTCAATGCATCTACCCTATTTTGTTCCAAAGCATAATTAATAACGGTTGTTGAGATAGAAGGTCTCCCGTTCTTAGAAATTTTTGATATGTCGGTATGCATACTCTTAACATTACTTACTGTAAATTAATACTGATTCAAAAGTTATTCATAGGTACAAAAATACATAATACAAGAATATGATACTAAATTGATAACATGTAGCTACCTACATTAACTGAAAATAACGTGTTGTAATTTTTGCTAGTCGGGTAATTTGTATATTTTTGTAACAATTTTACAATAAAAATAATTATTATTCGATATATTTTCGGATATATATTTACTAACAACGAGGGTTGTCAACCGTACTAGAGTATAATAATAATATTGAAAATGAGTTGCAAGAAATATATGGATCGCAAAATACTATATATTTTTTTTTGGCAACATTAAAACTAAGGAAATATCAACCAAATCCGCTTCACTTGTAAAATTTAAACGCAGTTTAAGAATTATATCATTGCCTGCAGTTTTCGACTGACGAATGAGTGTGTAATTTACATTAATTTGAAAATTGAGAAAACCACACTTTTCTAGCAAATAAAAATATTATAAAATTCAAGCAGTTCATAAAATGACAGTTTTTATTTAAATAGACAAGTAGATATTTATTTATTTATTGCACATGGAACAGATACAGTCACAAAAACAAACATTGGCAGGTACATTAATACAAAAATATCAATACACAAGACCAATTACATCCGTTCACAATTAGCACACACGCAAAACAAATAGATTACAAAACATAGTTAAAAATATATATCTTATATCTATAAAACATTTATGGTAGGGAAGGAGGAAGCATGGGAAGAGGAAGAAGAAGAGGAAGAAAGGAGGGGACAATGAAGGAAGCAACAAAAAAAGAGTTAAGAACTGATATCAAGAACAATAAGATAATGTGTATGTTTTCTTTTATTTTCATAAAATTATCGAATTACACCCTGATACATATTTGTACACTTCATAACAAGCTTAAAAGCTTGTGTCGTGAAGTGGGGTATGTCGGCATCGAGGATCGAGCGCGTTAGCAACCAGGCTTCCGATAACTTTTTAAAATTACTTATTGATGCAGATGGAATAATCAGCTGAAAAAATGTTGACAACCCTACTTACATGTTTCAGCGCGTGTATACACAACGGTTTCCGAAGAAAAACCCATAGGAGTATTTACGATGATGTAGTATGAACCCCAAAAAACACAAAAACCCTTCAGAAATATGACGTACTTAATGTAGTTCTGGACAATTTACATCCAGACCTGCATTAAATTGTACCACAAATGTGTTATAGTTTTGTATTGTCTATGTGTTTATTGCTTTCATTCTTTTTTGTTGTGTTTATTGATTTATTGCATTTGATTTTGTGTTTGTAAACCTGACGATTCCAGGTGCCTTAAATGTGGTCTACAGATGATTAAAAACCAATAAAAAATCCTCAAATAATAAAAGCTTAAACTTTTTAGTTGGATTTCAGTAGATGAATTATTTATAAAATGTTGAAATCATTGTCTATCCCATTTTAGATCCGCTTGCTTATTCGTATTTTTTAATCTATTCTAGTTCCTAATATAATTTACTCGAATACTAATCGATACAATTAATTTTATTTACAAAATTCAATTAGATTTGTGCTTTTATCCCTAAAAAAAATCCTGTGTGGCTTTTGTACGGCTTTTGTGGGGTTTATTTATTTTGAGCAATATGCTTATGGGTTTCGTACTGTTACAATATACAACGAGAGTGAAAGAGATGCAGATACCCGCATGATTCGAAAAATAAAAATCAAAATAAATAATGTATAAATTTAGATTCCCCAGTTGCCATAGAGTGGGGAACATTATATTTTCTTATTATTTATTGAATTAATTTTTCTGGAATTTTGTTACATCGAATTATAAGTCCATGTGGTGCATTTTATCAGTATGATGCCAATCTTTCAAATGTCTCCCTTCAAAAATTATGTACCTAATCTATTAGTCTAAATAACACACGAATGATAAAGAAATTATAATTTTATTTAAAATGAAAAAAAGTTTAAGGTACCAATCATTATATTTTTCTAATACCACGGACCTGAAAAAGCACAATTTTTGCACTGTTACTGGGCCGGTATTCTTTTATTCTGATAATATCGACATTAATAATATTAAAAATAAATAAATAAATTATTTAATGGGTTCTCTAATTTCCAGTTATGGCAGACATTTTTTCCCGTACAAAATAAATATAATGTACACCCCGACACATAATGCGCCCGCTACACGCTCGCGAGTCACCGCGACCTTTTGGTGTTCATGAGTAAAAAGGGGTGCGGATGGATCGTTTGTCTTGACATGTACGTAACCGACCGTTGACGCCTTTTTACTCATGAACACCAAAAGGTCGTGGTGACTCGCGAGCGTGTAGCGGGCCCATAACGGGACTGAGAGAGATTAGCAGCTAATTTGAGAAAAACCGGTGTTGAAAAATAACGCGTGATACAAGATACAAAAACTCCGTGTGACAAACTTTAAAAAATATCACCCACAAACAAGTTTAATTAATGCCGCAGGCAATGCTTTCATTTTTTTTTTTTACTAAATTACAATTAATATTGGTGTAAAGACAATAATTTATTCTCGTACCTGATCGATCTAATTTTTAAACACAAAAACAGAATTAGTATATATTCAACAGTATGACAGAGATAATTATTATTATCTATTTATTATATTATATATTTATTTATTTATTGCTTCAACGGACTCAAGATATTTTCAAAATTTACAACGTTAAAGTTAAAAAGTTAAAAATATTAATACAATGAATTATTATATTATTATAAAAATAGGGAACTATTTCCCCATACCCCGTGCACGAAATCATCCATCCGGAAGGGATTAATCCAGATTCGCGTACGAATCCGGATTCACTTGTCGTGGGAAGGCACCCTTACGTACCGCCATACAAATCGCTATGAAAAAGTCTGTAGATTCACGGACTCACTCCTTCCCACGGCATGCGAATCTACGGACGAAGCAGGATTCACCTTCCGTGGGATATAGCCATAAAACTGATGCAGTAAAATCAACGCGCGGAAAACGCATAATAAGTTGATTGAGACGGTAAATTACGCTCTTGCAAAAATTAAAAGCGATTTTACTTGCGAATTTCGAAAACATCTGTACGAAACACGACCAAAATATCGGCAGGTATTGTAGGTTTGTAGGTAACATTAGTTAAGATTTACGATCGAATGAGTTTGTTCATTTTGCCTAAAATTATTGTTTCTCTTTTTCAGGCTCTTGAACTAAACCCGGACGACAAAATAGCTCTAGTGGCCCGAAGTAAATGTTACCTACTGATCGGAGAGCCAAAGTTGGCGTATGATGATGCTGAGACAGCTTTACAAAAAGATAAAAACTATGTTAAAGCTATATACCAAAAAGCAGAGGCTTTATATTTCTTAGGAGACTTTGAACTTAGCCTAATGTTCTATCATCGAGGACTTCGCATAAGACCGGAACTTGAAAGTTTTCGTCTTGGTGTTCAAAAAGCCCAGGAAGCCATTGAAAATACCATTGGATCGTCAAAGCCCTTGATAGATTTAAAGGATCTTGGAGACTCTCTGATGAGTTCACCAGTAGATGATAAAGCAGCGAAGAAATCGATCACCCCAACAAGTAAATCTACCACGTCCAAAAAAGTTGATTCGGATAAGAAATTATCTCGTCAGCTTTTGGGGCAACTGTGTGTGGATAAGGAGTACCTGGAGAAGCTTTTGAAACATCCTGATTTGAACGTTGCTGATAGGAAAACGAATAATATCGCAATCCACGCTGAAGAAGCAGTCCAGTTCCTGAATAAGAGACAAGAGTTCTGGAGACAGCAGCGTCCCACTGATGGTGGAAAACGGAAAACGAAATTCAGCGATCCAGGGCCGCTGCCGAAATGGTTTGATCAAAATAAGATGCTGTAAAGGTGTACGAAAATTATATACCTTACCTAAGATAATCCCGCTGACTGTAGTAGATTTACTTTTTGGTAACATCTCTCTGTATAATCGATCTCGATGTTTTTGACCGTCGGTACTTGGTGGAAGTCCATTTTTATAGAAAAAAATGAAAAACTAAATATTTAGTTTGTATCCACAAAATTGTATCCACTAAATTTCTTTGTATCCACAAAAAAATGACTAGCTTTCGCGACAAGTATTCGAAGATTTGCACCCTCATCATTAGTCGATTGTGAATAAAATACCTACAATATAATATATACATGTCCACTTGCTACTTGCTAGATGTAGTAGGTATTTATAATTTATTAATCGTAAAAAAAATGACACACTTTGAAAAGCACCCAAGTATACTTTTTTTTGTAAAAAATGTCAATGTAGATAATGTAACCATAATATATATAGGTTCTCTTATAATGTTGCAGCTGATGCCACTTGCAAGATATTCAACGAAAAATAAAAAGTTGTAAAGGCATATAAGTACTTAAAACTGTATTTCCAATAAAAATATGGTATTTATTATATCTAAACCTGGCTTTAATTTTGCATCCTTTCGTACCTGAATTTAGAAAATCGGAAGAATCACTATGAAATCATCAAGGAAGCCATGCATTTGATGTTGAAATCCTACCAAAAATGCCATAAAATTGTGCTTTTCATGGAAATTTGTGGTTTGCAAGTAAAATTCCTGGATGAATAGGCATAATTGATGGAATCAACTCGTATATCGAGACATAGGTACAAAAATAGGAGGTGATGAATCATTTTGTAATAGTTGGTAAATTTAATTTTGTCCACAGACTTTTGTACGTAAAATGAGAAAACTTTTCCATACATTTTACTGGTCCAAAAAGTTTATATCCGTTAACGACATCTATACAACACCGTCCTAAATAATATAATCTTGATGCGAACAACTGCGAACAACCGATGTTCATTGTTGCTGTTATGGTTGTTGTAGAAATGAAAAGAGGTTTGAACCAGTGATAAGTAGGACGGTCGGTAAAGAAGAAAGCGATGTAAACAAAATGGCTAGTAGTGTGGTGGTGGTGTGGTGGTCTCGCAAGACTTGTAAATCTATTAAAATTAAATAATATAAAATAATTAATTAAATATTATGATTTATTACATATTTTATGTAAGCTGAATTGTGTACACTATGATTCCTTTAAGTAATGGCGAGTGTCGTGATAGTGATTTTGACATAAATTCAAGTTTTTCATTAGCGGTTTTATCGCGGTTTTGCACCTTGATGACTGAGTGAGGTAATTATTAATATATTTTTTATTTTTTTGCAATTAAGTACTAAAGTCCTTTGATTGGTACTATAATAAATAATCGTAATTTAATTCCCGTATTCTGTATTTTTTACATTTTTTAACCCCCAAGATAATCGTGAAATGTCACTCCTCGAAGCTACTTCATTGCACACATTTCATCTGTTAAAAATAAATTTTAATATTGGATATTTCTGCTTTTTTCCGCAGTTATTGGGTCAGTGGATTATGTTATAATTTGGCACACATCTCTAATAGACATTTATATTTTTAAATCGCCTTTTTTTCAATGTTTAATTACCTCCTAAGGTCAATGTTAAAATTGAAAATTGTAATGTCACATGGTGTTAATATTATTTTATTTTTAGTTCCTGCAGTTACATTAATTGTACAAAAATGGGACGAAAGAAAAAGGTGTCTGTGAATAAAGTTGTGACGACCCGAAGCAAGAAACAATCGTCCAAGAGCTGCGAGTCGTCCAGTACTCCAGAAAACTCTCTAGACAGTGACAACGCTTCGGCTAGTCAGGATGCTTCTGCCGAGAATGATTCGCAAGATTCTAATACGACGAGTGAAGTCCCGCCATTAACAACGCACAAGAAATTCGGCAAATACAGATGTTTGTTACTCAACGACAACAAATGTCAGTTGTCTCTAGGGAATTCGGAAGACGACAGCGAAACAGGGAGCAATGTAGAAGTGAGGGTCGTTGACCCCTCCATCAGTTCTGAATCTGATTCCAATTCTCCAGCATATAATTTATCTAACCAGCATAAAGAATTAAAAACATTTTCCAAACTAGACACGGAATCCAAACCTTCGACATCCAAGGAGCATCGGAAACTACTAGAAAATATTAACATGGATTGTATTACAGATTCCAACTGTTTAGATTCTGATTCGAAGATCAATTTAAATGATGTCATGGAGTTTGATACTCAGATACCGGATCCAACCCTCACCCTGATATCTAAATGCGACCCAAGGCAAGGGGGACTGGCGGAGGCCTCGTTATCCCCCCCATCCCCGGGTAGATCGGGAGATCATATCGCAGACGAAGAGATGATTACAGTATATGAGATCATAGACGAAAACGGTGGTGATAATATGTATTTTGAAATGAAGACTGAGGATTCTCTATATCCTGATAGTGTGGACAGTAGCGAGCGTGTGGCTGTGGTGCTCTCCTCCGACAGCAATAGTTCCAAGGTACACGAGCCTGCTGGGGAATACACGCACTACAATGTCGACGCGCAAGCTTTAAGTGACTTTGAAAATAGGTTAAGTAAAATCAACATCGCAAATTGTAGTTCCAGTTCAATTCTTAATTCCGCAGAGTGTATAGACAATACTAATAATATATGCAGTGATTCTAGTAAAATAAATCCTCAGACAGAAGATATAATCTCCTTAAATACCACTTGTACTTCTCAGTCTACGACCCCGCCCGTGGAAAGTGACTCACTTAGTGCTAAAGTAGATAATGTTAGTGATAATATTGTGAGTTCGTCCGCGGATTCGTCTTGCTCCAGCTCAACCACGGCAGTCAGGAGATCCACTAGGATTAAAACAATCAGTGATCTGAAACAAAAGTCCAAAGGACGAGGGCTAGTGAAAGCTTCTGCGAAGAAAATAGAAACGCCGTTAGTTAAGGAAGTCTTAGTCAAAGTTTCCGAAAGTCTCTCGGAATCGCTGAAATCATCACCCGATAGTTATCCTCCTTCACCGTCACACGTCGGGACACCTTTAAGTTCGCCGCTGTTCCCCGTGCCAAATCTAGAAACTGATCCGAAACCCGTTAAAGTGAAATCTAGGTGGAGACGATCCAGCGAAATGGAAATGGGAAGTCATTCTCCGGTTACGCCGCCTCTACAGAGTCCGACGACAAATGGTGCTAAACTCACGACTCTCTACGAACATTCCGACAGTCTGATAGCTTCTAAGCAGGAGGACGTCAGCTCTCTAAAGGCGACGCATAACAAGGAGTTCTATTCGGCGGACACGGACGAGGAGACGCAGCGGAGATTGAAGCAGTTTGAGATAATATGTGAGAATGAGTACCACTGTGATAGAACAATAAGTAAGGAGGCACGTAGGATGACTTGTGATTGTTTCTTGACTAAGGATGAGATTGAGCGAGGGGAACTTGGTTGTGGAGAAGATTGCCTTAATAGATTATTAATGATAGAATGGTAACTATATCTATATTATATATTATTTCTATTTATCCCCTTACACTGGGTAGGCAGAGGTCAGAACACCAGACAGAGAGAGTCACACTCATACAATATTTCATACAAGCTCTCCAAAGTTCCTTTTATCTACTCAAAATGCGTCCGTTCCTGAGGATCTGGTCGACATGGTCGATCCAAGTCAGTCTCGGACGGGCACACTTTTTCACACCTCTTCTTTCACCCTTATAAATCTTTTTAGTCATTCTTTCAATGTGTTCAAACCATCTGAGGTTGTTATTCACTTACATTCTGGTCACTACACTCGTCTTACAGTCACTGTCATCTTTCTAGTAACCTTATTCTTACCCTGAACTTTCTAGTAACCTTATTCTTACCCTGTCTCAATGTTTTCCCACACATTCTTCAATACGTAATAAATAATATACATAACTTACATTACAGGATCATGTTTTTTACAATAATTAATCGTTTTTATAATTTTTCTAGCAATTCCCGATGTCCCGTGGGTGACCGTTGTACAAATAGGAGATTTCAAAGTCGTCAGTATTCTAATTTAAGAGTAATGAGAACGGACAAGAAGGGTTTAGGACTCCAAGCAGCTACACTTATACACAGGTAAGTTATATTACCTTGCAACTGAATTTATTACAAGCCCTAAGCCTTATTTTCTCAATTCAGGGTTGTGTACTAATTTATTTCTACTTGATGTAAATTACCAATACCTTTCATTGTTTATTGACCGCACTATTCTCAACAATAGTATTCCGTGACGCAGTCGATCCAAACCAAATGTTTATTTGTTGTTGTTTGCTTGCCTCGTACATCAGCCTTTATGACGCAGCAGATAGAATACCAATGTGTTAAGCTGGAGTCTGGGTTCGATTCCCGGCCACTGCAGATTGGTGGACTGAAATTGGTGAATGTCACTTAAGTGTAATGTGATCACATTAAACCAGTCGACAATCAGTCACAAGCCTAATGGAAAGTCCATCCTTTGCTGTATGTCTGTTGAGATAACTACTTGTAAAGTGAATGTGCCTAGTCTAGCTTTACGACTTAATCTGTAGAACTGAATTTAGAAACACGGGAAGTTAAAAAGTTTCACCATTCCTCGCACATATTATCATCCCTTGTTTTGTTTCAGTGGTGAATTTTTAATGGAGTACGTTGGTGAAGTGTTGAATTCCAAACAGTTCAACCAGAGGGCGGAGGAGTATTCGTCTTCAGACAAGAACGTCCACCATTACTTCATGGCCCTCAAGGGTGATGCTGTGATCGATGCGACGCTTAAAGGGAACATCTCGCGGTTTATAAATCACTCGTGTGATCCCAACTCGGAGACCCAGAAGTGGACTGTGAATGGAGAATTAAGGATAGGATTTTTTAGTAAACGAGATATACTGCCGGGTGAAGAGATCACCTTTGATTATCAGTTCCAGAGATATGGGTGAGTGTTCTTATTATTTTCTATTGTATCCCCTAATACCGCATCCCTTGCGGGGTAGGCAGAGACAACAGATCGCTGGCCTTCCTATCCTTACAATTTGTCATACACACTTTACAATTCCTTTTACTCAGAACACGTCCATCCTTGAAAATTTTGTCTACATGGTCAAGCCATCTGGGTCTTGGCTGGCTGCGCTTCCTGAAACCAAGGACTTACGACCAGCATTCCCATCTTACACTGTACATCAAGTTGAGAGACTACAAAAATTGTTTTGAATAACTATGCATGTAGTTAATCCTGCCATTGCAAAATAGATTTGTACCTTCTCTGATATATTTTCTTTGTTATCCTTTCATAATTCATTCTCTCTACATGTCTCAACCATCTCAACTCTCATTATTTCATTAGGTGTATTTATTTATTCTAGGTTATAAACTATACATACACATATTATAGGTTATAAACACATTATACTGTCTTATAGTAAAGTGGATGCGACATTAGCATCCTCCCCAAGGGAGTTCACATAATGCTGCATTGTGTGAATGTAAATACTACCTATTAGTTCTGCTGAGATAAAAACTGTAATGTGATTCCAACTGTACAATGCAGATAAATCCAGTTGTAATACCTAAACAACTTATCTCGAACATATCAATTACCTAGTCGTAAGCTAACTGAGATATTGTTACAGGAATTTTACAAACTATTGGGTAATTCGAATTATAAAGGAGTTCTTGTACGAAAATTTCAATCTAGGGACACACTTTTTTTACTGTTTTTAATTTTACGACAAATTTTTGTTTGATTATTTTCCAGCAAAGAAGCCCAGAAGTGCTACTGCGAAGCCGGCAACTGTCGGGGGTGGATAGGGGAGGAGCCTGACTCCGAATCCGAAGAAGAGGTACCTAATTATTACTATATATAATCATACTGTCTCAAAAAAGATATGGTTTTCAATTTTTTAGGCAAAAATAGTAGTAGTACATGTAGAATTTGCAAAAGAAATGTCATTGTTGCCACCAAACAAAATTCTAGTTCCCAAATAATCCGAGACCATTTCTTGACAAACTGTAATAACTGCCATAGTCTATACATGTGACTTGACAATAGACCCTTACACGTGTGCTGCCACCTGGTGGGCGTTTCTGGAAGCTGCTCAGAAAACAACGCATTACCTTATTTGTTTCCCAACCAATATGATACATTGTTTTGCAGCAAACGATTGAGTCTATTTTGTAAGAAATAATGAATTAATAATCCGGTGAAATTAAACACAAAACAGTTCCTCGATGGAAAGTTGTGGGGTAGTCTGTTTTTCTTTCATTCTATACGTATTTTGGGGTGCTGAATCCGAATCCGAGGTTTGCCAACAAAATTTCGTGACGGAACATGGCGAAAAATTGGTAAAATGGCGAAAATATTCCTTTTCTGGCAATTTCTTTATAAGAATTCGAAAACTGACAACTTTCGTAAGTTATTTTTCTACGCAAAATTAAAGTACGTAAAATTTACTACAAAATTGTAATATAAAATTTTTCTCTAAAATAAATAGCAACGGAGCTGTCAAGGTCCAAAAAATGGCCAAATTTTCTTATTGTTTTACATTACGAGAATCGAAAATGTATTGAAAAAGTTCACCTTGTTGCCTTCATAAGCAAATTTCAACAATAATTCTTTAAATTCATGAGTCATATTTTACCTCGTTGGAATCAGAAAACACAAAGAAAACTATTAACGAAATTTTTATTTAAAAATACCGTGAAATATTTGAGCTAGACATGTTTAAATAATTTTATTTTAAAATATAGTAATTTGTTTAGGCTCAAAATGTTTAAACCTTTTTAGCGTAAACATTTCACTATATTTTTGAGTAAAATTTCTCCTGAAACCTTTCTCCATGTGTACTGATTCCAACGAGGTAAAATATGTATCATAAATCTGAAGAATAATTGTCAAAATTTGGTGATAATTCTAACAAGGTGACCTATTCTCCATACATTTTCCATTCTCACAATTTAAAATAACGAGAAAAATTGTCCAATTTTTGGAGCTTGACAGCTCCGCTGCTAGTTATTTGAGAGAAAAATTTTATATTGCAATTTTGTGGTAAATTTTACGTACTTTAATTTTGCGTAGAAAAATAACTTACGAAAGTTGTCAGTTTTCGAGTTCTTATAAAGAAATCGCCAAAAAAGCAATATTTTCGCCATTTTACCAATTTTTCGCCATGTTCCGTCACGAAATTTTGTTGGCAAACCTCGGATTCGGATTCAGCACCCCAAAATACATATAGAATGAAAGAAAAACAGACTACCCCACAACTTTCCATCGAGAAATCTAAAGGCACCGTATTATAAGTTTTTTTCTCAACAGAGACGAGATGCATCTTCATTCACATAATGTAGCGTTATGTGAACTCCCTTGGGGAGGAAGCAGGATGGGTGTCCCGACGCTTACGTGTCGGCTTTGGCTGGCTTAAGTGATAACTTTATGATGAATTATGTGAGCTACATTATGTGGATGAAGATGCCTTTTGTCTCTGTTGAGAAAAAAACTTAATGTAATTCCGTCTGTGCGATAGGTACAGATACCTAAATGATTTAGGTATATCTCAAATCAATGTATTAATTGTTTGATTTTTATTTGGATTTCCTGATTAGGAGGAGGAAGAAGAAGAACTCGAGGAGAAGAAACCCCTCCCTGATATCAAGACTGAAGTAGAGGAAGGTAAGACGGAGGTGCAGGAGATCAAGGAAGAAGTTAAGACTGAAGAGACCAGTACTGAAGTTAGCCAAGTTAGTCAGGATGAAACTAGTAAGATAATTGTACGGCCCAAGAGGAGAGACAGGCCCAAGAAGTTTGCCAGAGCAGCTAAAGAGTTACTGGAGGATGTCGATGTAAGCACATGCTACTTATCTTTATAATAGTAACTTATTACAGAATGGTTTAATACAGAACCAACTGATTCAGTGTGTGGACATTTTTGAACACTATCAATAAAGAACTATTACAAATGAGAGCGTGGATAAATCAGAATAATGTCAATGTGGAACCTATTACAGAACTTTACCAACATAGAACATTACCACGACAGAATGTATTCTTAAAAATATACACTTACTTAAATAGATTGGTGTGCTGTATAATTTTTGTTTTCCAAATGCAGCACACAATTCCATTTAAGTATACAAAATTTTGAAGTGTACGTTCTGTTGTGGTCCTCTGTTCTGTAATGTAATGTCTGTAATGTAATGTAATGTAATGTCCTCTGTTCTGTAATATCCCTGTTCTGTATTTTTTAATGAGGATCTGGCCTTGTGTATACAAACCTAAATACTTTCCTACAGACTTCACAGTATCGGCTCTAAGATTCGAACCCAGCACCTTCGTGTTGGAAGCCCACACTCTAGTCAACTGTGCCAATCATGTACTTGTATTGTTCAGTTCTGTATATTGGCATTGTTTTGATTTGTCTGCACTCTGTATGGTAGTGTTCTGAAACGTTTGTCTTTTATTTAACCGTTCTGAAATGGTCAGTTCTGTTATGGCACATTTGCTATTATTTATTTATTTATTTAAACTTAAAGTAAACAACAAAAACATATACAAAATATAAAAAATGAACATAGTACAGATTATAAATCGTTGTTCACTAGGGCGAACTTATCGCAGAACTGCGATTTCTTCCAGTTAACCCCAGATATTAGTTTCTGTGTTGGATTGTTCTGTCCAAATAAACAAGTCAATGTATGTCTGGTATAAATTGTTAATAAAATCCATTTGTTTTAGCTGGAGGAAGATATGGAGATGCTCTCTAGATCTGGTATAAAGAACCAGAGCCATACGTTGTCACTGTGTCGTGCCATGGTGCGGGGCAAGAGGGGATCAGCACGAGCCATCTTACTTAACCTCCTAGCCTCAGCAGATCTTCCTTGTCGGAGACTGTTCCTTGATTACAGGGGATTAAGATTGTTGGCTCCGTGGTGTCAAGATGCGAGCGCCAGCTTTAGGTAAAATTTACTATTACATTTGTGTTTTTGCAAAAAGAGTTATAAATAGGTGTCAATATTGGCATAATAACCTGCTTTTTACAGGGTCCTGAAGGCAAAATAACTAGCTATCCCAACAGATATACAGCAAAGGATGGACTTTCCATCACACTTATGGCAGCGGTAGAATACTGGCTTGTCAGGTGGGAGGTCTGGGTTCTTGATTGTTAATTGCTTCTATTTTCTTCTTTTTCAGACTAAATATGTTAATTGCACTGGAAAAACTTCCCATACCAAACAAAACGATACTACAAGAGTGTAACTTAATGACGTATCTCGAAAAGTGGCTTGCGTCTGCATCTCCTGTGAGCAATTCTCCTCACGAAGACTCCGACAATAGTCGCTGTGGAACTCCCGTCCTCATAGACGAGAGTACAGGACTACCCGTAGAACTGCCTCCTGCAGTGAACCATAAGACAGAAGTTACGTTTAACAATATTCAATTGGCAGTTGTGAATGACGTCGCAAATAAAAAGGAGGACTTTTACGATTCGGAAATGCAGAAGAAAGAAATAGCCAGATTATGTAAATTGTTATTGGATCGATGGTCGCTGTTGAAGGTATGGATTTGAATATCTTTTTTTCTGTATTGTTTCCTAGCAATAAAACTGTCCTTTATCGTACAGTTGTGTTGTTGAATGGTTAAGAAATGATCTGAGTGTAGGAAATAGTAGATAAAGTATGTGTAAAGATGGAATTACATTATCAAATTATGTATGGAAGTTGATAAAAATAGCATGAGATTGAATTGAGAGTTGAACGCGGGAGATGAGTTCATTTTGGAGAATGTGTGGAAAACACTGAGAGAAAAAAATGAGGTAATTAGAGAGATGAGTGGATGTAAGACGATTGGGGTTAGCTGGCAGAGATTGCAGTACTGCGATAAGCTTGCCCTAGTGAAAAAATGTTATAATTTTATTTTAATGTTTACATATGTCTGTATCTTGTTCACCAAAAGTGTAAATAAATAAGATGATTATCATGACTAGGATGAATGTGAACAAGTTGATATGGTTTGGGCATGTGGAAAGAATGCCATCTGAGGATTGAACGATAAAAGACTACATTCACAAGTTCGAAAAAGAGGATGTGAGGAAAAGCGGTTGTACAAAAGTTATCTGACGTAAACTAAACATATTGATAAGACTCAAGGACAGTTACGTGTTGAATAGAAGAAATCGTAGAGTTTGTATAAAGCTATTGATTAAACATATTTCTATAATTTCAGGAAGTTTTTAAAATACCAAAGAAAGAAAGAATAGAAATGATGAAGGAACACGAACGTCAGGCCAACGAGCCACACAGTAGGAGAGACGGGGACAAGGAGACAGTCAGGGTGAAGAAGACCAGATGGGAGGAGAGATATACGAGACCTGAGAGACCAACAGACAAGAAGAGGTCACGCCCACCAAGCCCTAGTCCAGAACCTGTCAGGAAAATTAAGTTAGTCTCGAAATTATTTGTAAAAATAACCTTAAACATTTTATCGATCAAATTATTTAAGAATACTGAAGAAATATCTGCTAGAGTCACTGAGTCTTACCTTAAATATTTCATCAACCAAATTACAGCATTATATCTAACTAACTACAAGAATAATCTCAAGTTTCAGTAAATTTCAGAGGTTACTTTGAAATTATTTTTTTTATGAAGAAAATTTACAAAAATCACATTTCTGCCCACTAGAGTCACTAAAACATATTCTCATTTATCCATGTTTTAAGTCTTAGGATGATGTCTTTAGTATTAGCTGAGTAATCTATGCTTTACCGAGGCAATTTTTCGCATGTTGTGTTACTGTGGCACAAAATTGAGGCTAATCTATTGTCAACCTTCACAAATGTATTGTAAATGTGACGTTTTCTTCAGGTTGGATGATCGCTCCCCTCTGTCAAAGGAAGAACGTCGTAGAGAATTTGCTGAAAGGGCTGCCAGAGAGGAACAGCTGAGGAAAACAACACCACCAGGGTTGATGGACAATACCATAAAGAAACCACCACTCTTACCCCTCCCGACAAACATTGCCCCTCCTCCTACGTGGATGCCACCCCCCGATTTTGTAAGTATCAATTTAACCAGTATAATATTTCATTTTATCTTATTAATTTATGGTTGAAGTTTATGAAGGGATGAGGGAATGTAAGACGAATGTTGTGATTAGGATGACAGTGAACAAGTTGAGATGTACAGGATATGTGGAGACATTGACTGAGGATAGAATGATAAAGAAAATTTATAAGCCTGAAAAAGAGGTTGTGAGGAAATGTGGTTGTCCTGACCTGAAACTCTGAATGATGAATTTTACGGACATGATGGAAGCAAGAGATGTATGACTCTGCCTATTCAGCAAGGGATACAGCGCAATGTTATAAGTTTATGATTCTTATCCGTATTACAGAATATGCATCCGTTTGGACCAATGATGATGAGCGGCATGCCACCTCCGGAGTTCCTCATTTCACAAGGCATCGCTCCCAACTATGTGCCCATGGAATACATGCAACAGAAGCCTTTCATGATGTCCTACTGCGGTCCCCCTCAGCACATGTACATGCCGCCCCAGGGCTTCCCTATGATGGGCCCAGCACCGCCATTTCCCCCACCGTCTCCCGCCTACCAGACCATGGGCCCTCCACCGGGAATGTTACCACCCTCGATCGTCCCACCAGGGATGACTTCAATCCCCCCACCTTCTACATACTCCCCGATGCCCTCCCCTCTTGTGACCACACATCCCCCCGGTATCCCCAGACCTCAGACTCCTCCCCTGCCTCATGTTCCTTCCATAGGAAATACAGCAGTTCCGAAGTATTTGACGTCAGAGCTTCCGAGTTCCACGATACTGCTTCAAGGATATCCTCCACCGACTCGCGACTCTGGAAATGGATCCTTATTTAAAGAACCTGTACAAAATGTTGCAACACCCACAGATGAGAACCAGGTAAGGACCAACATACATGTTGTGCAGTATCAAAAATACCAACTGTCGATTTTGCAGAACTTGGGTTAGGAATGTGGAAATGTTCCTATTGTAAAACTACACATTTTAGATGGCCATACGCTGCCGTTTGGCTTTGGCATTTACTGGTTTACTCAGCCAATACTGATAGCATCGTCTTGAAACTGAAGACAGTGATAGATGATAGAATTGACTACAAGTTGACTGTCCTAGAATTACATACAATATTTGGAAACTCCTTGAATATTTTTTTTTTCCGAAAGTACCCTAAATTTACGGGAATCATCCATTATCTGTTCAGTTTTTCAGATGTAGAAGTATAATTCAGCCAAAATATTGGTACACATTTATCAGGTTAGCAAGCTGACTGTCATAGATGTATCAATTTGTTTACAGGTTTTTTTTTAAGGTGTAATTCATGTTGTCGCTTACATTATTCATATTTCGCTCTAACACAAAAAAATGGATAAAGTTGAAGCGATAATAGAACGTTTTTTCCTCAGTGCATATCGGCCCTGAATCTGCTTTCATAAATTTAGTTTGTTTTGTATTGCAGGACAACGAGACTGATGTAATAGTTCCTTTTGCACCTGTCCGCCTGCCGTCTCAGTGGAGATCCGTGAAGGACGCGAGAGGCCGGACATACTACTATCACGTCAAGCTGAGAATACCACAGTGGGATCCGCCACTCTATTCTCCGACGCCACATTCCAAAGACGGTAACTTTTTAATCAAATTGTGTTTCATCTTGTACTGCAACAATTTCACAACTGCGTGTAACACCCGGTCGTAAAACAACATCCGATTTATTAGCCAAGTATCATGAAGAGTTACAAAACAAGACAATAATAGTGTGCTTATAGGCAGACTTATTGCAAAAGCAATATCTTACAGTCAACTTGAGCATAGACTAGCTACGATGTTAATTTTTTTTATCGCCATTGTGTGTGTGTATGTTTTGCCATTTTAAGGCTGCTAGATGATATCGCCAAAAAAACCTCACCGATAAATATTTTTATTCTATTGTCGAAATGTTGTCTGACTCTGTGATCTATCTTATCAATTTATTTATTAGAGACACTGACAGATGGTCGACAAAACATTCACGGAACATAAATAAAATATAATAATCCGGTCAACCCTCCATTAGGAGTGTCTACAACACACATACATGGGCTAACTAATGAAAAAAATGTATTTATAACATAACGCTGAAAACACTTAAAACAAAAAGAGGAAAAAAGAAAAATATTTACATTATATAGCCCCTATATAATTGTCTCAGTATTTTTCCATTCCTTGAAAAAAGTCCAGTTTTGGACAGGACACACACCTGCTTTGATTTAAACCACACCTGTTTTTTTATAATTCAGAATTTCATTTTAAATTTTTTGTGTCGTCATGTATTTATTGATTTCTTTTTTTACAATTGGTTTATTTGTTGATTGATTGTAACTGGTTACTATTTTATTTGCTGATAATTGAGAAAGGACAAAAAATATACTTGTTATCTCGATTGTATCTCACGGTGTATAATGTGTTATATAGATGAGAGCTCGAGTTCAGAGGAGGACAGTAGTGAAGAAGAAGAGGAGAGAGAGGTGGAGAATGGTGAGGAGGACGCTGAGGATGATGAAGGATTCTCTAAGAGGAAATGTGTTGAAGGCGTTAATGGAATATACCATAAAAGTAAGTCTATAACTTGAATTATAATTATGTATGAATACTATGTATTGTACATACATATCTGTGTGAACATTTTGTCTATCTATATACCCTCATGCCACGTCCCTTGCAGGGTAGGCAGAGAGGACAAAGCGCCAGACAGCCCTATCCTTACACACACTCCTAGCTTCTGTCACATTCATGCAATCTATCATACATGCTCTCTGATTTCATTTACTCAAAATGCATCCATCCTTGAGGATCTGACCGCTCGAGGCCAGTCTCGAGCGGCCGCATTTGCTCACACCTCTTAGCATTTCATCTCTTGTTTACAAATAAGTTTATTCTGTGTCATCCCCTTATAGAAGAAATTGAACACCTAGCAAGTCAAAATTCACTATTGTATGTCGTGTACACATCAAATAGCGAGCGAGTAGAGTTATAAAATGACACCCCTGGCCCTCTATACTCTCTGCCCACCCTGCAAAGAACGTGGCGTGAGGGTATAGATAGATAGATATTATGTATTTTTTGTTCATGTTTTTTCTTCGCTGTTCTAATCCTATTGATTGTAAACAAAACATTGCTCTTACAGTGGATATCCCCGTACCGAATGGAATTGATCTCGGAACACCGAAAAAAATTAAAAAGACGCGTCCTGGATTGGTGACTGGTTGTTGGATAATTAGTGTAAGTTCCCACTTTTATAAATACTAGCTTGTAACCTGTCGAAATAGCAGACTTCTTCATTTTATAATGACATACATAATGGCAATTTGGCAACTTAGATTTTGTTTCCTAATGTTCATGGTATCCAGGATCTGATAAATGTTTTTTTTACCCGCTTTATATTCTGAGGATCCACAAGAATTATTGCCGACATTCCATCTGGCCTCAGTCACTAACCTTCGTAGCACAGTGGGATGAATACGGATATGTTGGAGGTCTGGGTTCGATTCCCAGCTGTGGCGAATGGATGGACTGCAATTTGTGAATGTCACTTTTTTTTCTTTTTTTTTTTTAAAGGATTTGGCCTTACATACACAAACCTAAATACTTTCCTACACACCTTGCACTAGGCTACTAGGCTAAAAGCCTGTATTGCAAAGTGTGGAGTATACTATTTAACTTAAAATCTACTTAAGTGTACAGTGATCATATAAAGCCAGCCGACGGTCAGTGGAAAGTCCATCCTTCCCTGTATATCGGTTGAGATAACTACTTAGCAGTGGCGTATATAGGGGGGTTAATTTCAGACAGTGATTTGCCGCCTACTATAGAAAGATACCAGGTTCATCACTTCACCCATCTTTCAAAAAAAATTTGCTACTTAGTAATAATTACAAACATACCTATTGGATCTCGTATACTGAATTAGTATTTATATGTCATATTGTGATGTTTGCAGCCTAGAAAAGAAGAGGACAGAATAGCCAATCAATTGGAGCTAAGAAAGTATAAAGAGAACAAAGAAAAGTTGAGAAAGAAGAAGGAAGCTTTGCTGGCCGCGGCACAGAGTGATGCAATCATCAAATATAAGAAGAAACTGAAAGATAGACACAAAAAGGTTACAACATATTGCATTATGTATTGTGTCATTGCTACTGTAAAATGTTGCATGCTCACTTATGTAACTAGTTTAGCTCAGGAGTAACTTTTTTTTACCAAATACCATGTATTTCGTCGGGGTAATTTCCACTGGGTATATCTTTGAAATAAATATATCATTTGACGTTCTTGCTGACTGAATATCGATAGACTCGTGACATGTATTTGATTTTTTCATCGCTTATACTAAAATACCAAAAAATAATCTCAATAGAGGGCCGTGTACAATATATACACGTTTCATCTCGACTCAACTGCCAGCCTTCATAGCACAGCGGTAGAGTACCGGCTTGTCAGGTCGGAGGTCTGGGTTTGATTTCCAACCGCGACAGTTGGATGGACTGAAATTGGTGAATGTTACTTAAGTGTAAAGTGATCACATTAAGCCCGCCAACGATCAGTCATAAGCCTGATGGAAGGTCCATCCTTTGCTGTGTATCTGTTGAGATAACTACTTGTACTAATATATCAGTACCTAGAATATGAATACCTAGGTAATGACTGTCTGGAGCAAGTGGATGAGTATGTATATCTGGGAAGTTTGTTTACTAGAGATGGACGCTGTGATGGAGACATTGAAAGAAGGAAGCTGGCCGGTACTAGGACGAATGGTGCGCTCGGTCCGATTGTTAGTAGTAGCAATGTGTCTATGAAAGCAAAAGTGCTAGTGCACAATGCTGTCTTGGTGCCGACCCTGATGTATGCTAGTGAGACGTGGACGTGGATGAAGAAGGATGAATCAGGGTTGAATGCAGTAGAAATGAGGTCATTAAGAAGAATGTGCGGGAAAACGCTGAGAGATAAGATAAGGAATGAGGTTATTAGGGAAATGAGTGACTGCAAGACTGGTGTAGTGACAAGAATGAAAGTAAACAAACTAAGATGGTTTGGGCATGTTGAGAGAATGAATGATGACAGGATGACAAAAAAGATATATCTGAATGAGCGAAGAGGGGTGAGAAAGCGCGGCCGTCCGAGACTGACCTGGTCCGATCATGTCGACCAGATCCTCAAGGATGGACGCGTTTTGAGTAAAAGGAATCGGAGAGCGTGTATGACTAATTGCATGAATGTGACGGAAGCTAGGAGTGTGTGTAAGGATAGGGCTGTCTGGCGCTCTGTCCTCTCTGCCTACCCTGCAAGGGATGTGGCGTGAGGGTATAGATAGATAGATAGATAGATAGATAGAATATGAACTCTTACAGTTGTGTGGTGTTAAACTGATCCGCAAATGTAATATTTTGTATTATTTTTATTTTCTTTTTTTTTGCATGTATAAGATTTCTATTCGACACATGCTTTAATTGTCTTCAATAATTTTATTTAATCTGCAGAGTTCCTCAAAGAAGAAGAAAGAATCGGAGTTGGTGGCTGAAGAGACGGCGCGAAGGAGGAAAGAAGTGTTTAGAGTGAATATGGCTAAAGTGATGGTGCAGCATCTCAACCCATTCAGGAGAGATGATTGTGGTATAGGAAGGATTACCAACACTGCCGACTTCAAACATCTCGCTAGAAAGGTACAGTGAATACATTAACTCAGTAAAGTAGGCCAGAAAAATTGTGTTTTTGCTGGGAAAGTTGCGGAGTAGTTTTTTTAATTACCATTCTATATGTAGATTTGTTTTTCGGGTTAATCGTGTAGTGATCAGATGCTCCGACGTTTCGGCGAACCCACTGCCGCCTTGGTTACGGATTGTGATCGGTTACGGATCACGGGCACGGTTATTGATCTCACAATCCGTGACCAAGGCGGCAATGGGTTCGCCGAAACGTCGGAGCATCTGATTACTGCACGATTAACCCGAAAAACAAATCTACATATGGATCATCATAAAAACCTGCAACAACTATTGACCATTCCATATTTGTTTTTTTTGAAAATGTGTGACCTAAATAGGTTTATGCTTAATTTTATCAATTCTTACAGCAAATATGATGGAAATTTTCAAGATAAATGTAATCGCGCTTAGGTGCAGATTTGTTGCTAAAGCAATATCTTCTAGGCAACCCTGAGGATGACAGATGTTGACTAATGTTTTCCTTAATTTTCTTTTTCAGTTAACTCATTTCGTAATGTTGAAAGAACTGAAGCATTGTAAAGATGTGAATGAACTAGAGTGCAATGACTCGGTGAAACAGAAAGCCAAGGAGTTCGTCAAGAAATATATGGCCAAGTTTGGCCCCGTCTATGAGAGGCCCCCCGAAGAGATGGATTGAGAAAGATGACAATTTACACGATGAACAAATCTACTTACAAACTACACACAGCAGAATATTTATAGATTATGATTACCAATTCTGTATTTTTGTCTTAAGAAAGTAGTTCACAATTTCATTTATTTTTATATAGTGCTCATTCAGCGACGGGTTAAGACATCCAAAAACCTAAGGCGATATCAGATTTTGAAGCCACTCAAAAGCGTTACCATTATTTTTTCAAAATAACAGCATATTTTGGTTTATGGTATATCTTAATAATCGAATAACTAAGAAATGCCGTACGAAAAAAAAGCTCTTAGGGCTGAATTAACGTGGTGTTCAGAACGGGCGAATCTCACTGCTGAAGACATGAAAAATGTCTTAGGGAAGTTTTACAAACACCTGACTCTTATTGGACATCAGAAAAATTTATGAAAAAGAGTGGGAGCCCGTTGTACAACCCGGGATCTCACAGCAGTTGTATCATTCAAATCAGAACAATTGATTTGAATGATTTTGTCTTACAAGGTAGTGTTGCCAGGAATCTGTTTAGTTGATGTTATACTTCCATTCAAACGGCGAATTCATCTTCAAAAAAGAGTGCCAGGACGATTCAAATCAACGTCATTATTTTATGAGTTTTTGTAGAAAGTGTTGTTTTATTTAGAACATTGTTTAACAAATGTTTGTAAAATGAAAATACCCTTTTAACAAAGTCGTGGCACTCTTGTTTGACGATATGTATTCTTTATAAATGTATGTTTTAATAAAAAAAACGTCAAAATGTCATTCCATCGGGAAGTGATATGGTAGTTTTGTAAATACGATTAAAAAATATTTACTTTTTTTTTTTAGTTGATGTGTTAAATTCTTTACGATTATAAATTATATGAATGAAATTCATGTTGTATATACTAGTGTATATTATTATATAGTAACTACATATATGTATGTAGGAGGTAGTATATAATGTAATGAATACATACATAATAATGTGACTGAAATAATATATATTTATTAACTTGCATACTATTGTAAATAATACTTATGTACTATGCACTTCATAGTATCAACATAGTAATTACTAAAAGTGGGTATATTTAGAGAGGTGTGCCCACTCTTCTTCAGCCCTGGTCCCTCCTCTGCTGGATATAGGCCTTTTCCATTTGTTTCCAGTCTTTTCTGTCCCTCGCCTCTGACCCACTGTCTACCCGCTACCGAGGTCACGTCGACCGCCCGTCTTTTCTGGGGCCTTCCGACACCTCTTCTGTTTTCCCATGGCCTCCACTTTACTCCATCTATTCTCGTCTTGTCTTGCTATGTGCCCACTACATGCTAAGAAAATTTAATTCGTTTAGGAGGCCTTAATGATGGGCGGAGTAGTTTATCAAAGTGAACTAACCTCAGTTAGGTATTTCATATTCATTCATGTAGAAAACTTATTTTTAATTTTATTTTTTTATAAAATGAATCTGGGTTTGCCGAAATAAACCCAAATACATCTTTGTTCACTTCACAGTAAGCTTGAAAAACTTGTGTCGTGAAGTGGAGTAGGTCGGAATCATGGATCGAACCCGTGCCCGCTGGATTAACAGTCAAGTGCGTCACCAACTAGGTTACGGACCACCTCATACGGTTACGGTTAGTTTATTAAAGGAATCCAAATGAATGTTGCTGAAATTAGAATTTTAATAATGTTATAATATTTTTGCATGGGTTTGTCAATAATTGTCCATCTCTGGAATCCACACAAATAATGTTACCGTGGATACTTCAAAAATCGTCACAACCTATTACGAAAGTTGTCCATTTTTCTTAGCCTATTCTCGTAAACCCCTAAATCCTGGGCTCTCTGCTTCTAATTGATACCCACATCTCTCCATCTTAACGGTGGTCCACCATTGGGCAAAATGGGAGACCTTTTTTGATCCTTGTCGACAGTGTGAACATACCTCGCTAAATATACCTTCCATAGTATTTTACTAAAATGTTATTAGTCAATTTTGAATATAGACATTCTTTTTCTAATTTGAAATCTACTAACTTTTGTAAGTAATTTAGAGTTCTATCGAGTACGAGAAAAAAATTGATTATTATTTTTTTACGTAATATTCAATGATTAGACTTAATGTTTTGTATATAGTACCTATACTATACAAAGGTAACTTTTTGTAAAGATATCTTTGAATAGTTTTTTCTAATAGTGAAATGTTATGATTTATTAAGTACTGTACCTATGTAGATATTATTAATTGTAATTAAACTAGGGTTAATGTGTGGGCTTTGCCCCTTTGTGTTTTCGTGTTTGAAAATGTATCACACAAAGATGTTACAACTTATTTATATTTTCTATATCTCAGTATGTTGAACAAACATTTAACTTTCCACATGTAAATATATTAGTAACGAAAATATATTACATTAAGTTTGGTAGAGAACTTTAAAGAAAATTTGTCAAATTGCACCAGTTTTGGCCACTTTTAAAGTCAATGTCAATTTATTCCACATACTAGGTAATTTTTTCAAATAAAAGAGCTTCAGAGTCTGTTCCTTGATTGCCCTTGAATAAGTAAACATTATTCGAAACAGCAAATCATAAGGTTTTACAAATTATAGTTGATTACCAAGCCAGGGGTTACAATTTCAGTAAGAAAGTATCTAAAACATGTAGCCTCTAAATATATAACGTTATCTACAAATGCCACAAGCATGTGCTATATATAATTGCAATTACATAAATTGTCATGAAAGACAATACATACAAAATAGAATATATAATAATAATGCCAAGAGCTCGTTGCCAAGCATGTCTTTAACTCAGAAGAATTGTTACCACATTGTCATTGGTCCTGCCGACGATGCCATTGAAGGTGACTATGAAGGCCGATTATGAACAAGCACAGATAGAATATACTAACATAAGAAAATCACTTTTTTTTTTCGTGCTTTTTCCCAAGCAAGTAAACATCGAAATGGCCACAGCCCACACATTAACCCTATTACTCTTAATACAATACCTGTACTAATTATTCATGTATTGATATTGTTTGTTACACAATAGATCTTAATTTAACAAATTGTTTTTTCTCTTTTTATTTCGTATGTAAATATAAGTCATACTATGTATGTTAGTATTAAAGAGTTGTATGAATTAACGTTATGCATTTATTTATGTTATTAGTTTTTCTTATTTTATTTTCCACGCATCGCATCTTGTGTGTTGTTAACAAACTCAAACTGGGTACTTTATTTTTTATTTATTTACTCATGTATCGAATATTCACAAACCTACATAATTACTGTCAGACCTATATAATTTGTCAACTGGGAAGTTATCTGCGAGTGACATATTGCATGATTGTTTTGTTGGCAGCCCTCGTTGTCAAATCTTATGAATTCTTTTTTACACATTCTGAACTGAAGAAAATCACAACCTTGAGTTGTTTCAAAATAATTTGGAATCATAATTTGGTTTGCTGGCAACGATGACAAATAGTACAAATGTTGCCACTAAAGTTCCCAAAAACTTACATTTTCATTGAAAACCATGTAAATATTCATCAACTCAATTAATGAAGCCATCTTTTTATTTATCCACTTTCACATATTTTCATATAAATAATGTATATTATATATTTTCTTCAGTGGCACAATGATTGGTGAAGTAGAGGTTTACTGTATGTTTATATAATATTATATATTATAATAACAGTCATCTAGCATACCCACACTATGTACATATTAATAGTTATTGTCCTTAATTACTATAATAAATGTAGAATGATGTACAAGTGGTGAAGCTAAGTGGCTGTGCATTTCATTGTTCATCAGTTTGTAAGATTATTTTCTGACTTATTACTGTTAAAATAATTTTTATTTAATAAAAACATTTTTATGTATGTCGTGTGTTGTTTTTTCCGATTGCCCCATCATCCCAATTTGTTTTAATAATTTCTATCCACATTTCCTTGACATTTTCTGCAGTCAGTGATACTTAGTACTTAACCAAAAAGAGAGGTTAGAAATGATCTCGAGTAATTATTGAAGGATGTTGTTCTGTAGATCTAGAAACTGGGAATACACAATTTTTTGTAGAATCCGTTTATTTTTGTGAGAGTATGCAGGTATGTGAGGAAAACGAAAATTCGTATTTCGTGTCCAAATTCGATGACAGCCAGCAGTGCCAATGTGACCAACATTTTATCCATAGACAATATTTTTATTCCACTTTTTCATAAAAATCTGAAGGAATTTTTCTATGGTTCATTACGAAGCAAACTTGCTGTTGTGCATTTTTTGATTGTCATTGTGAATATTTTCAATTTATAGAGTAAAAAATGTCTTCGCGGTATGATAGAGCTATTACTGTGTTTTCGCCCGATGGCCATTTATTACAAGTAGAATATGCACAGGAAGCTGTTGGCAAAGGATCGACGGCGGTAAGTTTTCTCATACTTAACCTCTATGCCGGTCAAATATTTCGATTTCTCGAATGATTTTATTGAGTGCTGTATTCACATTTTAGGTCGGTGTTCGCGGAAAAGATGTAGTGGTTCTTGGTGTTGAGAAAAAATCAGTCCCTAAACTCCAAGAGGAAAGAACTGTGAGGAAAATATGTTTGTTGGACGATCATGTTGTAATGGCTTTTGCTGGTCTGACAGCAGATGCTAGAATCTTGATTGATAGAGCTCAGATAGAATGCCAGTCTCACAAACTGACTGTAGAAGATCCAGTGACACTAGAATATATTACAAGATACATTGCAGAACTTAAACACAAGTACACACAGAGCAATGGTCGCAGACCATTCGGCATATCATGTTTAATTGGAGGATTTGACTATGACGGCCAGCCTCACTTGTATCAAACAGAACCATCGGGTATTTATTTTGAATGGAAAGCTAATGCGACTGGAAGGACTGCAAAGACAGTGAGAGAGTTCTTGGAGAAACATTATACAGTGGAAGAAGTATCAACAGAGAAAGGAGCTGTCAAGGTCTGTACTTACTCAATCATTCCTGCAGAAATATACCACAATATTGTTTATATGAATCATGTTCTCTATTTTGTTTTTGGATAACAATGATTCACCATTAGACTTACGCCGCATGTCGGTTTTCCCCTATTGCGTTTGAGAGTTTCATTGCACATTTATTTACGTATGATGTTTGTTTTCAGTTGGCTATCCGCGCACTATTGGAGGTCGTGCAGTCGGGTCATAAGAATCTAGAAATCGCAGTGATGAGGCGTGGGAAGCCCATTCAGATGTTGGATGCCGAGACAATAGACAGTTATGTGACCGTCATTGAGAAGGAGAAGGAAGAGGAGGCGGAGAAGAAGAAGCAGAAGAAGTGATTATCTCCGTACTGTATTCTAATACATTTAATTAATATTATTTGGTTACACATTTTATAATACATTAATTAACTATAATTACAATAAAATATTAATTTTGTCTCTTTTGTATTTAATTCTTATATTTTTAGTTTAATGTTTCCATATTGTCATTCAGCATGCAACGTCGCATGATGCGTACTCAACTTTTCAGGAGAAACCAACTAGTGGATGTTAGGTTAGCGGTTTTATTTATCTAGACAATTTTTTTCAATGAATGTTAGTACAATTTATAATTTCTACCGATGCACAAAATTTCATCAAACTTGTATGCGGTATTGCATTCTGAACAACTATATTTATATTACAAAAATATAGGTATTTAATTTAATGATGACAAATAAATGGAAGATATGAATACATAGGAATTGCTAACATGCGTGTGGTTGAATTATTCTATTGACAATCTGAACTTCGGAAATTATTGTCACTCGGAGACACTAACATTTATTTTCATTTTAATTGCATGCAAGTAATCATCATTCAATCGATAGTATGATTACAGTAACATAGGGTTAACTGAGAATAACAAGGTTTTAACTGACAAAATCAAAATGTTACAAAACGAGAACCTTTTTAGTCTGGTGATTTACAAAACTGCCCCACTTAAATATGTATTTGTAGATTTTGTCAGCAAAATCTACAAATTTCCCCTCAAAGGCTCCAACCTTGCTTTTCTCAGATGACAACATTATAGTACAAACTATTCACTATTAAGGAGGTCGACACTCTTAGATATTTGTATGTACAACTCTTTGAGTTCTGAGCCATACTCCTCATCGGATGTGCGTTGGTTTCCATAATTATTCTTCCTCCTGCAATCCCAGGGACGGTCAAAGTGATCAATCTCTTCTCTTTCGGAAATCTAAAACAATATTGTAATTTTACCTACGTTAGGAACCTACTAAATTAAATTACTTCATACACCACACAGGTATTGTAACTTATGTAGAATTGAAAAGAAAAAATGCAGTAAAACACATTTAATATGTAATATGGTAAACATTCTCTCTCTCTCTATTGTTGTCTTTTTAATGAAATGATGGCATTAGGACTTTTGTTAGTTTAGAATGTTATGCATATTTTATTGATTGTAATAATATATCTAGGTATGGAAAAGGATAACAAAGAAAACACACAGAAAGAAGATGTTTAAAAGGAAACACGGGCATCCAAGAACCACTTGGCTCAACCTGATGTTTTGAGCAAAATGAATCGTAGAATGCGTATTATGAATTGCACAAATGTGACGGAAACTACAAAAAGTGTGTAAGGATATTAGGGAAGTCTGACATTCTTTTCCTACCTCGCATGAAACATGGCATAAGGGGATAAAATAAATAGAACATATTTTATGTATATTTACCCTGTATGCTGAATTATCTTCCTCCTCTACGGCAGTGCCTCTGTCATACGAGTCCAACACCTCCACCTTGACACTGGTGCTGGGAGTGCTGGGGTTAGTGAGGTAGTCGCAGTAGATGGAGTCCTGTGTTGTGCTCATCATAGAGGCATCATTCTCCCAGTAGCAATACTGAGAGGACTCCAGAGACTCGTCTATGGCCGATGTGTCTTCCAAAATACTCTCAGACACACTGCAAAACATACAAATTAATAGAATTTGATTCATATAATATTCAATTCAATTTCAAAATTATTTTTATTTTTCTTCAATATTTTATTCGTAAATTCAATAATATTATTCGTAAGTTGTGTGTCTAGACAGTTTACAACAAATGCTGGTAATTTTCCATTAATAAATTTGTGCGTTCAGTAAACGCCTACATAAACTGCACACATTTTTCGTTGGATGCCACTTGTTTTCAATGGTTTTATTTAAATTAAAAAATTGTTTTTTTTTTCCCACTTCAACAAGATTCGAACTGGAAAATTTTGAGATTTATACTTTTTAATTGAAAATGTTTCAATCCAACATAATCTACGAGTATAATTAACAAAACCACTCTAAAGTGGAATAGTTTTGTAAATAACGGAACTAATAAGGTTCCATCTGTGTGTTAAAGATACGAGTGATTGAAATTTCAATCTCAAATTTCTCAATATTTGTGTGACCAACTAGTAATCAATATACTATTTACAGACTACTGCAAATGATGATTAATAAAGACTTTACCTAAAGTTCTGTATGTATGATGAGAGGTTAATGCCGTCCATACCATCTGAACGAGGCACATCTGAAAGCAACAAAATAAAAGTATTATAAGTGCAGAATAATGTTTCAATCTACATATTGTTGCTATGGAGGTAAACAGTCCCGAGCTGCACTTTGTGAGAAAGTTGGATAAGGAGGTATGCAGTTTTGTTAAGAAAGTTCAATGGTAAAAAGCTCTAAGTGATTACGTAACTGCAAACATGTTTTTTGTAATAATCGTGAAGAGTGGTTTGGAACAACAAGACTTTACTGTCACTTTCCTCTTCCAACAAGTGGCTGATATCACGTCTGCTTCTCAGTGTAATCTCTTTTTCATTCTTCTCGGGTGTACTGTGTGTAGATTGTCGATGTTGTCAAGCTACATTAATCCTGAAGATAGCCTCAGCAAGTAGGCCGGAAGCTCGACAACATCGACAAGCTACACACGGTACACCCGAGAAGAATGGAGAAGAGATTAACAAGGACCGTGAAAATCTACAAAGCTATCTCTCTCAGTGTAATGTTTGTCCAAATTGTTGCTGAATTGATCGAGTATCTTAATAGATACAACCTCTAGCAAACTGTTCCAGACATCTAGCACCCTATTGGTCAGGAAGTGTGGTTCCTAGGACACAATGAAAAGGATGCCTTATTCCTAATACATATATTATGCCTATTATAATATACCTCTTTGAATATGATGCTGTCAAACGAAGGAGATACAAACACGTCCAAACAGAATATAATTGATATGGTTAAGATGTTTGATGGAATAATGGATTGGATGAATGCAATGATGGTGTGGTGGTGAGGAGAGACGGGACCGGGAATACCTTGGGGTATACTGTGGTAACGTTCAGTGATCATGTTATCGGGGAATGTGTTGGGAAGGTACTGGTGCTGGTAGGAAGACAGGTCGTTCATGTCGATTGGTAAAATGAAATTATTGTTGTTTGTCTCGTTGTCTTGCTGCGGGCCTTCATTTTCTGCAAATAAATGAAAATAGATAAAATAAACATTTATTAGGCAAAAATGATCACAAGTTATAAAGCAAGACAACGGTAGTCTAAAGGGCAGACTTATTGCATAACTTATATCTTCCAACTTTGTTTAGATAGATGCTAGTTCACAGATCCTCCGAAACTGCAGTGCAGTAATTCATTTTCATAGTAATTTGAACATATTCCATACAAAAACAAGTCAAAGACCATGTCTGTCAAGACCATGGCCCAGAACTTGCCCAGAACAGAGCAGAGAATTGAGAGGTGTTGTTGCCGCCCTATACTCCCCCAGGGGTCAGAGGAACAAATGATGATGAATACAAAAACAAAATATTCATAATAATTATCTTGCAGTCAACCTGGTTACAAAAGTGGGATAAACATTCAGAAATGGAAGGTCCTCCACTCTTTTTACCAATATTCTCTATGAATGTCCTGTAAAAAGTTATGCATCGAAAATACGAGGCAATAATATAACAACTCATTATATTCAGCAATTGGTTCGCTACTCATTCTGAATGTCTCTATTTAGAGGTGCATTTTGTGGCAAACAAAATAGTCTCTTAAATAATGATAATGGGGTTAGCTGGAAGAGATTGCAGCACTAATTATGATAAGCTCACCCTAGTGAACAAACGTTAGTATGTTAGATAAAATTATTAGGAAAACAGACGATGGAGAAGTACTTCAGGAATGATTTTAATGATTGATCTTTGAAGTGAGAAATCTTCTCAATTATTATTAATTACAATTAATATTTCAGGCATAATAATAAATATTACTTACCTTCACTATAGATTTCATTGTCTTCATACAAACCAAACACTTCCCTCGCGGCTTTCTTTAAAACTTTCTGAAAATTTTTGCGCGCCCTGCGTACACGATGGCTGCAATATTTCTTACTGTTTTCCAATTTCAACTGAAAAATTAACATTTTTGTTATTATATACTCATTTTAACAACATATAAAAAGTAAAATTGACCGCTTTGTTCTGCATTCAACAGGAAGGCTACCTTACAAATGAAAAGATTGGTACTCCTTACTACTCATACATCTCAAAAGTGGATTAACGCTATAACTTATATAAGCTTACCACAAAATCTTTCCTATAGTTCCACGTTTTTCTCTTGATATTATTCAACAAATCCGATTTGCCATATTGGAAAAAATCGTGAGTATATTCGTGCAAATCTGGATTCACCGAAGATATCAATGGATCCTGTAAATGTGATGTTACTTTACGGAATCCATACAAGTTTAGTTGTCTTATAAAACTGGATATTCGGGACGTCTTGAAGATTGATTGGTTACATTGAAGATATTGTTGTAGTCCTTTATAGTTCAGTAATATTGTTTTTCCAAAAGCTCCCCACTTTACAGCACCACTTTTGCCATTCAATAAATACCATAACTTCTGTGGAAACTTTAAACGTACAATACAATCTTCTTCAAACATTTTAATTGAATTAGCAAAGCAAATACTTTCAAGATGTCTGAAATAAAAACAAATTCAAACAATTGAATTTTCCTACTCAGTTTCGCAAAATTTTCCGTGAAATGACAAATGCGTTTGATTTTGGCGCAATCTTGTTTCTATGGTCGTTTGCAATAAGGTTACTCTACTTTAAGTAGCCTTTAATTTTTAAGAACCTATCATATTATTTGGTGATAAACGTTAAAAATTCATAGCTATAAATTAACATTTTTTAAATCTTTTCGTCACTAATAATATTTCGTATATAGTTAAGTGTCTTAAATGCTCAGAATTTCCATGTCTAATAATTTTATATTAAGTGACCTTAGTGGAAACAGTCAATGGACACATTCAGTGTTTACATCTTCAAAAAACATTATTTACTTATATACATCTACTTTCAAATTTACATAAGAAAGATATCAGGCTACGAATAGTCAACGGGGTTTATGAGCATTTTATAAGTTTTTCAGCAGTACCCAGCACCCCTGTCACAAACAGAAATAAAAGCAGTTTAGTTAAGTTTTTTTCTACCAGCGTATTTTAATGGAATCACTTACTCGAGTATGGTAACACTCACAGGAAGAGAAGTGCACTTTGGTGAAAGGAAAATCTTACAACATGAAACATTACTTTTGTTGACTATAACTAATAATACTTTTTTACAATCTGTCATTGACTTTTACTCATAGATTAATAATATATATACTGTTACTCGGAGACGAAGTGTCAAAAGTAAATGTCAAAAACTAAAATGCAATCGGATTGGAATGCAATATTTTGATAAAATAAGCCTAATAATTAACGGTATACTTTAATAATAATGTGAAGAGTTCAGCGAATTTAATTGTAGGACAAACAATAATTAGAAAAAGCAATAACTTTGAATGTGCAAGATTAGTAAAGGCTTTCACAGGTCTTATTGAATGGGAAAACAAATTCATTTGATATAATTGTGACAATTTTTATCAACATGGACAAAGAAAGGTATGATTAATGCTGTGTTAAATAAAAAAAGAACGACAATTTATGTCAGTTTTGTAGATATATAGCATAAAGTTGCGTGATTTCAACCTAGTAATTTTAAATTTTAGGTTTTCCATGCTACTATTGGAACCAGGAGAAATTTATTTTGAAGATTATTCTGCAGTATGGTTGTCCTATGACTCATCTACAAATAAAGTGAAAGATAATTCTTGCGGAAGGTTGAAATTGTGCTCCAAATCGTTGGTATTTGAACCTCAGAGTCGTGTGAAGCCATTAATTAAGATACAGTATAAAGAATGTCAGAGTATCACACAATGGGAGGGACCTGTCACAATCAACAAAGAAAATGTCATCTCTGTCAAGTGTAAACAGTATGCGGAGATGTTGGAAGGGAATATCATTGCGCCGTACAAGTTTAAAATTGAAGATACAGAGTTTTTGTTTCTGTTACATTACGCTTCCATCACCGACAGTGTTCAGCAGATGAATCAGTTAAAACGTGCGTCCAGTCTTCACGCTTGTGAACAAAACAGCATGGTAGCTACAATCTCTCACTCGAGATATTCTAGAATGAAGTTTGATCCGCTGTGGTTGGACGATATCTACGATACGATATTAGTTGAGATTAATGCGGATAGAGTGACTCCGCTTGTCCAGAATCCTGGGAAAGTTGTCCTGACTAATAATACTTTGTTCTTCCAGCCTTGTAATAATATTGATCCTGTAAGTAAATCCTTAATCTTAATTAAATCCTAAAGTTGCTGGTACACAACGCCATCATGGTACCAACATTGATGTATATGCAAGTGAGACATGGACATGGCTGAAGAAGGATGAATCGAGTATAAATGCTGTCGAGATGAGATCATTGAGAAGAATGTGTGGAAAAGCGTTGAGAGATAGGATAAGAAACTATGTGATTAGAGAGTTGAGTGAATGTAAAACGGATGTTGTGACTAAAATGAAATTGAACAAGTTGAGATGGTTGGGACATGTGATGCTCAAAATCAGAGTGATGTTTTCAATACTAGACTACTGATATTTGAATGACTTTTAACCTTTTTTTTTCAGTATCCAGTCTTAAAAATAAGCATTAATAAAATTAAGAGAATATTTAAAAGAAGATTTTTGCTCAGACAAATTGTAAGTAGTAATTTTCGTTATCTTTTTTTAATGGGTTAATAATTTATTTAGAATTAATAGTAGTAGAGTATAATGACAAGATAACAGATGGCAATCATTTACACAAGGCACACATTGTGTGAACTCCAGTAGTTACTATAATTTGTCCCGTACGGACAAAGTTTATATCTGTGTTTTTATTTTTAGGGTTTAGAAATTTACAACGATCCCGACTGTGGGTTGCCTCACATATATTTAGCTACAAAGTCCCAGGAAGATCGAGACAGATTGTATTCCATATTACTGGAGCAGCCTAAGCTGGAACTGGAGAATATGGAGCAGAATGAGATGACAATGCAGTGGCAGAATGGAGTCATATCTAATTATGATTATATCATGTATCTTAATAGGTTGGCCTTTTATCTTATTTTATTTAATTAGATGGGGTGTAGATTAGAAATGTAGCGAATATTCGGTTACTTCGGCTCCTTTTTGGAGTATTTGGTATTCTGTCGAATAGTAACCATTAACAATAATAATAATGCCAAGAGCCCGTTGCCGAGCATGTCTTTAGCTAGAAGAATCGCTGCCACATTGTTATTGGTCCTGTCGATGATGCCATTGAAGGTGACTATGGAGGCCGATTCTGGACACACACACTCTGTCACACTTTGGACAAGGCTGCTCCTCATTTGTAACGGGTCTGCGGGCGGTTCTGTTTTGCGGGACAGTGTAGTTATTTATGATCCTCCACCAGTTTTTACGATCACCCACCAAGTTTTCCCAGTCATTTTGAGAATTTATGTCCTTGAGTAAGCAGTACATAGTTATTGTAACAAATGTTCACTAGATCAGCTTATCTCTATGCAGCGCACTTTCCAGCTAACTAAAATATATTTGTTGAGATAACTACTTATACTTGTTATCTAGCTACGACATGTAGAAAATCCTATGTTCTCGCGAAAAAATTGTGGCATTAAAAACATATTATTATTTTACAGTTTAGCAGATAGGACCAAAAATGATCTCACGCAGTATCCTGTATTCCCCTGGATAATCAATGACTACGCTTCCTCACAGTTGGATTTAGACGATCCCGAAGTGTACAGAGATCTGAAGAAGCCAGTGGGAGCTCTCAATCCTAAAAGACTGAAGAGACTGAAGGAGCGATATGAGGAAATGGCGCCACCAAAGTTCTTATACGGATCTCATTATTCAGCTCCAGGACTCGTACTGTTTTATTTGGTATGTTGTTAAGATTATAGTTATCTTTTTAATTCTTCTTCTTAGCCCCTTTCCCTCCACAGCTGGCTATAGGCCTTTTCCTGTCTCTTTCACAATTCTCTGTTTTGGGCGCTCTGCCTCGACCGGTGTCCCACCGACTCGATGATATTATCGGTCCATCTCATTTTTTTATCTCATCTCAAATTTTTAATTAGTTAAGTATAAATATATAACATATGTTTTGGAGGCAACTAAGTTTGTAAGAGATCAGAAATGGATTTTATCATTATTCTGGATCCCTCGTGGGGTAGGCAGAGAGCTGAGGAGAATGTCGACTTCCCTATCCTTATAAACCCTTCTTACTTCTGTCACATTCATCCGATTCATTTTTCTCAAAAGACATCTGTCCATGAGCCATATAAATCAGTGACAGCATTGTCTATTTAATAATTAATTATAACAATGATTGTTTTTAGGTACGGATGTGCCCTCACTATATGTTGTGTTTACAAAATGGGAGATTTGACCATCCCGATAGGATGTTTAATGCCGTAGCTGATGTCTATAGAAACTGTCTTAATAATATGTCGGACTTTAAGGTATGCAACTAAATAACACTTAAAAATAACATCATTGCTTTTATGATTCGTACTCTTATTGACTAGTATTATCTGTGTAGTAAACAGAGAAATTTTGCCTACAAAAAGTCAGGTAGTTGTGAATCCAATTTGGCCGATTTTCTGCACACTCTGCCATCTTGAAATAACCTTAAAAAATTGGCACTCTGTAAATATTATTTACCAATTTGTAAATCTTAAAATTTCCTACAGGTCTGCCGTATAAAATTTTGCTGTGAAATGAGTAGCAACGCAGTTGTCGTGCTTCAAAAATTCCAATTATTCAAACTTCAAAATTTTGCGTTTCTTGGCATTATACACCACAATGACTTTGATGAAAACGTACCAAAAATTCATAATTCCTGACCTTTTACAGAGTTTCCTTATTAACGAAATCTCTGTTGACTAGAGTATATTGCTTGCTTAATTTTGTAGGAATTGATTCCTGAATTTTACGACCCTAATGGCAAAGGTGATTTCTTGATGAACCAATACGGAATCCAGTTTGGGTATAGACATGACGGAACTAAAGTTGACAACGTACAATTACCTCCATGGGCGAAGTCTCCACAGCACTTGATTGAAACATTACGGAAGGCCCTAGAGTCAGATGTAGTCTCGCAAAACTTGCATCACTGGATCGATCTGATATTCGGATATAAGCAGAGTGGGGTAGAAGCTGAGAATTCTGACAATGGTGAATATTTTTCTTAAGCCGAATAGTATCAAAAACAGTAATCTGATCTCAGACAGATTCGGAGTGAATTGAAAATAGCTGTTGTTGCCTCTCATATATTGCAGATTGGTATACCAAGTCACTTTTGTGATATGAAATATTTATATGGGTTATGGCTGCTTTTGTTGCCATGTTAATATAGGAACATGCACCACATTCTTAACTCAGTTTTCTCCAAGATTGCTGTTTCGATACTATACCATCAACGGTATGATTTACTCGAGTTAGAAAGCGACAAATAAAGGTCTAATAAGTCTGCACCACTCACACCCATAGACACAAATATTTAGCTGATGACTTGCTTCAGTCAAGTAGTATATCGAGTTCAGTGGCAGGAATCCATATAACTATTGTTTCTTTCTCCTCACATAATATTCATGCAGTAATATTTCCTTTCAGTATTTTTCCATCTTTGCTACGAGGGTGCAGTAAATTTGGACGATATCGCCGACATGAACGAAAGACACGCATTGGAAGTACAAATAATGGAATTCGGACAAATACCTAAACAGATTTTTAAAAAGCCGCACGCTAGAAGAATCTTGCAGTCCGTAAGGAAGCCCTTATATGATCACTCCTTATTAGAGAAACAGATTAAAGAAGTTGAAACCACGATTCACAAAAGTATAAAGAATGTTAAGGAGTGTACGTCTTTTCATTCGCATCGAGAAGGTGTGAATTGTGTTATGATTTCTGAGAATACTAATAAGATTATATCGATAGGCAAAGACGCCTTATTGAAAGTGTATTGTATAGAAACTAAGAAACAGATTAGAAGTGTTAGTATTGGAACTATGGCTCTTAGTTCTTGTATACAGATGAACGATAATACAATAGTAGTTGGATCTTGGGATAACAGCATGTAAGTATGAGTATGCATTTTTTTAAATATCTAAATTTGGAAATAAGTATTACAAACTCTAATACGGGCTCGTCAAAAAATAGATGGTCTCGTCACTAGATTTTTGTTCACTGGCAACAATGACATTTCTGTTGCAATTTTACGAGTCTTGTCATCATGGTTGCCAAAAAGCTACATGTGACGCCCTCGTTAAAAAATAATTTCTTCAACATTTCATATTTTTTATGAGAGTGTAAGCGCAAAATAAGAATAATGTAAGGGACAAAATCGATTTTTGGTAATAGTATAAAATGGGGACCCAATATCAAAAAAATATTTTCTAGAGTCACTGCATCTTACATCAAACATGTTATCAGCCAAATTACAGCATTATATCTAACAAACTGTGGGAGTAATCTCAAGTTCTAGTAAATTTTAAAGGTAACTTTGGCATTATTGTTTATTGAGAAAATTTATAAAAATGAAATTTCTGTCTGCTAGAGTCACTAAAACATATCTTACATTTATCCATGTTTTAAGTCTTAGGATGATATATTTAGTATTAACTGAGTAATCTTCGTATTATTAATATGTATTATGTTTATTATTTTAGTGTGATGTATGATTTGGAGTATGGTCGTGTTGTTGATAGTTTCATGGCACATTCTGACTCAGTGACTTGCCTTCTGTGGTCGTCTTCAGGTATGTATTACTTTATTTTTTACTCTTTCCGTACATTTTGGAACACCACCGGCTTTAACACGTAAAACGCCGATGGAACAAATAAGAAAATTTACATAAAAACTTTTTTTTCGGTATTCGATGTACTTCAATGTGAAACGTACCCAAAATAAGTTATACATGAATCGGGTGTAGGATTCCATTATTATAACAAAAAAACTGTTTTGAAAATATTTTTGAGAACTTTCCGAAATTTGGAACCTATTTTCCAAAATTTACTGAGCAGCTGTGTCCCACTGCACAGGATAACTCTCGTGCACCACGCCGCTCACTTACATACGCGAAATAAATGAGAAGCGTGACCATTGGCGCCAAAAAGCATTTGAAGTAAATTTTTTGCGTGAGGTCAATAATGCAGAAAAGATGATGTCATTGGTGACCCCCACGGCGTTTAACGTGTTAACTAGAAATAATTCCAAATAATATAACACTAATAAGAGATAGAAATTTTTGTGTTTTTAATCAAGTAAAAATCTGTTGAATAAACTTATTACAGATGGAGTTCTTGTGTCTGGTGGTTGGGACTGTATAGTCAGGATATGGAGCTCACTATTGGGTTTCGGTAAAGGCACATTCCGTCCACTGCAAGGATTGAAAGCAGAACTTGATCATGACTCTAGGATATCATGCTTATCTCTAAATAAGTAAGATTTAATAAATAATTGATAGTAAAATGTGAGTCAAAAACAACAAAATGTTGATTTTGTAAGAAAACAGATAAGACTTTAGGGAAACATAAAAATGGTTGGAGCGCACACTAATACCAAAAAATAATCTCAATAGAAGGTCTGTACAATACATACACGTTTCACCTCGACTCAACTACCAGCCTTCATAGCATAGCGGTAGAATACTGGCTTGTCAGGTTGGAGGTCTGGGTTCAATTCCTGGCCGCGGCAGATGGATGGACTGGAATTGGTGAATGTTACTTAAGTGTAAAGTGATCACATTAAGCCAGCCGACGATCAGTAATAAGCCTGATGGAAGGTCCATCCCTTGAAATATAACTACTTGTTATATTCAACTATGACATGTAGAAAAATTGTGATGTTCTCACAAAACATAAATTGTGATTTCAAAATAACCATTATATTGTTTTGTTTTATTATTTCAGACCTGGTAACTTATTAATGTGTGGCACTGAAGATGGGGAGTTGGTGCTGTGGAACATGGAGACTAAATCTCTTCATAATACTCTGCCGTCTCACAAGGGCTCTGTCTCCGGAGCTTGCTTTATATCAGACGGGAAGAGAATTGTCACGTGCAGTTTGGATGGAGAGTTCCGAGTGACTGACATCACAATCAACTCATCGGTAAATTGTCTACAACCTATACTATAATTTAAAATTGGTATTTTACCGGCCAATGCGGGTAAACTGGCCCTATGATAAAAATGTATAGAACATTTTTTGTAGAGAATTTGGTAAGGATTATTTTTGTCATTCCTAAAAAATGAGGAAAACCGCGAAGAGTGACCTTTTCAGGGGGGGGAACTCATATATAAAAGCCCGATATTCGGCCGCTTAAAATGTGTCGTATCTGTTTTTTTATTGAAATGTGGTTTAGCTTACACATAGGGACATACATTGCACTAAGGTTGCTTATCAAAATCTTGCCGCATCCCCCCTGCCCCCTTGAAATGAACCCCCTTCGCGGTTTTTAGCGCATTTTTTTATGAATATGGTAAAAGATAGAAGAAAATGGTCAATGACAAAAATAATCTTTGACGTAATCCTCCACAAAAAATGTTCTATACATTTTTTCCTAGGACTAGCAGTTTACCCGCAATGGCCTAGAATTTTATATTCAAAATCGCAGCTCTATATATCTTCAAGGACTTATCGTTAATTGACTGAACTTGCTCTGATTATTCTCGTTGTTATTGTCAGTTTGAAATGTGTTGTAGGTATTCAGCAAGGTGATGAGTGAGGGCCTCTCCAGTTTGTGTTGGAACGGTGACGTCCTCCTGTGTCTCGGCGGCAGTGCTGGAACTCTCTTCTTGTGGAACCTTCAGACTGTTGTACAGATCACTCAGATCAAGGCACATTCAGGTAAACATCTATCACTATACCATCACGCTACATATAGCCCAAAATACGGCTGCTAAAAATGTGACGTATGTTATTGGGTGTCAGAACCTTTTCATGCTTAATGGATCAATTTGCAATTATTGTACTAAATGTTCACTACTTGTAGGTGTTTATGTACTTTATATGATGAGGTGGTCGGTAACCTGGTTGGTAACATGCTCTACTGTTAATCCAGTAGGAGTGGGTTCAATCCCCGATGCTGGCTTACTCCACTTCACGACACAAGCTTTTCAAGCTTAGTGTGAAGTGTACAAAGATGTAGTTGGGTTAATTTAGATAAACCCAGATTCATTTTTTATAAAAAAAAAAACTTATACCTAACCATGTCATAGTATTAATTGTAACGTTTTTATCACATGGACCGGCGCAAAGGCATTTTTGTGCCCTAATGCTGGTAGATGTTAGTAATAAAGAATAAAATAAAATAAAAATTTGACCAAAATGTGGTTTAAATGATACCTTACACATAGGTTCATACATCGTGTTAGGGTTGCCTATCAAACCTTCCCCCCAAAAAGGTTCCCCTTTGCAGTTTTTCGCACAGCAATCTGCAATTATATGAGAGTGGAAAACAGAAATTTGGATAAAATGATTTTTCAGTTTACCTTGAATCAGTCCGAAATTAGATTGCTGTTTCCGATAATATAATTTGTGTGAAACGTGTTTGAATTAATAATTTTCTCTTTTATATTTCAGCTGCAATAAACAGTATAGCAATTGGACCGGCTGACTCTTATATAGTGACTGGTGGGGAAGATCATCATGTTAAAATATGGAACACTGAGGGCGATGATTCAACATAAAACTACGAGAATTTCTTCCAAAAGATCGTTAATACCAATACTTGGATAATACTATGAACTTAGGTTCCCATCAGCGACATAATATATTAAGTACTACCTATGTAATCTCTTTGGTTCCCATATAATGTGCAGATTATTCCAGAGAATTTGACAGATCTGAAGTTATCTGCAAGTGATATATTGCATGATTGTATTGTTGGTAGCCCTTATTGACAAAAGAGCTTTCAAACTCCTTAATTTTTTTGGATTGCGTTATTCATAAGTAAAGAATAATGTTAAATATATTGTAGAACTGTGCTAGAGAAATAATATTAAAGAACAGAGGGTTTTGTGTAATCCTAAAAGAGAGAAATGCTGTGATAATTGCATCAAACCATGTATTGTATTTGGAAAAATAGTGTTGACAGCTTTCACTTGCAATCCTATTAACTTCGTCATACACAAGAATAGCAGCATTCCACGATTATTGTGAATCTTTTTTTTTATAATTATAAAAGGATCTGGGCTTGCATTCACAAATCCAAATACTTTTCTATAATATATTATGTCGCTGGTGTGCAGCCTGTATCGGAAAGTGTGCAATACGTCGCCAGCGCCGGGGTTTGAACCTGGCTGGCACCTCCCGCTTAGGAGACTGCCGCCTCAACCAACTGCGCCAGCGATGTACGATATTGGATGTATCACATTAATTTTGTTTTTGTAGATTTTTCCCTGGATATCTGGATTTAGCAAATTATAAGCATTTTTTTTATTACGTAAGCAACACCAATTTTGTATCCATGTATGTATAAAGTTATGTGGGACTGACTAACCAATATTATATTTTTATTGTGCAATATTCTGTTTAATTGTTAATTCTTTGTTTTTTAATAAACATTACACTGTATTTGTAAGTCCTTCCATGAATTGTAATAATAATAATGGCTGTATCACTCGATTTTGGGTGCAATGTCATACTTAGTATAAAAATATCCAAAGGTTTGCAAAATATAATGCATTAGGTAGTTTAAACTAAATCGTTAGCACATATCAAAGTCTTAGCAGTGTTCTGAAGGTAATTTGCAAAAGTAGGGGAATGGCTTCCGTTAAAAGCTCTGCAAGCCAAGGGTGCAGGCAGAAGAAGGGTGGTCCAACCCAGAAATAGCTAGCAGAAGCAGGTGACGAAGGTGTGCGAGGAGAGACTGTGGTTGGAGTGGCCAAAGGTCCTGGAAACTGCAAGTGAGAGGGGCCTCTGGCGAAGATACACAGTTGCTTTTCAGCCCCTAACCCAACCAAGGATAGAAGGGGAAGAAGATGTATGTATGTACAAATCGTAAAGACGATACCTACACCAAATGTATTCTTCAAAGTTGCTCAATACAAATGTAACTTACTTTTAAAAAAAGACAATACTAATTAGTGGACCTAAATTATTTTAGGTAACAACCATTACAACTTGACTTGATCTGCATTGTGCAGTCGGAATCACATTACAGCTTTTTTCAACAGAATTGATAGATGCCTACATTCTTGTCTTGATTCGACAGATTCGGCATTGGCTGGCTTATGTGGTCACTTTATGCCTAGGGCGACTTCATTCACCCTGCAAATTATATTCTTCAATAGATGGCGGTGTGATAGAAAAATTGGTTCATTGTGAAAATTTCTTGAACCTATACAACTTCTAAAATAAAAAAATTGATGCTCCTACCAGATACCGATACGTACTTGTTCTGTTGTTAGAACACTTCCAAATAGTTTTATGATCGTATTCTGTATGATATTAAATAAGTATTGAAATTATGCAACACCAGTAATTTTGAAGATGAAAGATAGAGAAGTTTTCCTATGAAAAGAAAACGTTCTTCAATGGGAGCGTCTTCAATTTATTTCGCCACCAGAGTGCGCTGCAGTAAATGGAGGTCCGCATAGATACAGCAGGTACTATATATTATTATTCTATGGATAATAAACAAATGGTTTGTTTTGTTTGACAGTTGTGAAGACCTCCATTTACTGAAGCGCCAGCTAGTGAGTGGTAAAAAATACGCCCCCATCGCGAGATTCAGAGATCTGAACACATTGAGGCTTTTTTTTTACCTTTAATATAATTTTACGTATGTATTGAAGTATTATGAATTATGTAAGTAAAGTATGTATATTATTGTTAATTATTTATTAAAAACCACCTAATTGGTACCCATTCTCGTTTCATTTTATTAAATAATCCTGTGACATCTAAGAAGAAATATTATATTAATTTGTTGAATACACATTTTGTGATGAGCTATCGCCATCTACAGTGCTATATCTTGGCAGCCGGCTGGAGGTTAGCTGCAAGTGGAGTTCAAGATTGTATTGTTGGTAGTCCTGATTGTCGAACCTTTACGTAAGAGCTATCAAAGGTCTGCAATATTCTCACATTGTATCTTTCACAAGTAACCTACAATGCCAAAAATATCACAAAGCGGTGCTAGAGAAATCGTTTTAAAGGCAAGATATGTAGTTTTGCGAGTTGGAAAAAGAAAAAAATGCTCCGATAATGACAATCCAGATTTGTCTTTTTTTTTTAAACGACAGTTCTGAAATATACTTTGGAAGTAGCCAAAAAATGTAATCTTAACTTCTCATCACATCAAGCAACAATAAACCAAGTTTATTCCGTGAGACTTCTGAAAAAAATGGACTGCATAATTTTGTTTGCTGGCAACAGTGATATTTCCATTGAAATTCTACGAGTTAGTGTTGCCAGTATGGTTGCCAAAAAACTACATCTATTGCCATCATAAAAAATCATCTCTTAATTGACAGAATGGAACTCCATTGTCAACATTTTACAAGTTATAGCCTGTATTTATAGAAAAAATAAAACTAGAGACGTTGACTAATAATATTTTATTACAAATAACATGATTATTATAATAATATAACATCTAGGAATAACTTAACTTCATAATACTCTACGCAGACACAGACTCTACCATTGTCTTTTTAATTATTTCACCAAAGTTTTCATCACTACTATCGTTAGGTGAATTTCCCGACGTTTGTATGGCGGGGGCAGCCTCTCCTTGAGCTGTTTGCACGGGAGGCTCTTCCGGAACAGAATCTATCTGTTGGGGGACGACATCGCCGCGAGTCTCATAACCAGTATAAGAATATCTCCCCGGCATCAATTCCGAGAATGGTTCTAATTTATTGCTAAGTAAATACGCAGGAGAATGTAAATTAGTATAGTGGCTCACTTCTTTCGTTTCGCTTACGTGTGTGTAACAACCATTTTCGCCCGATCTGTAAACATTGTAGGAACTGTTCGTACTTGCTGTAGTGTTGTACTCTAAAGCAGTACGCGTTTCATCGTGTACTGGATTCGTTTTGTTCATGTACTCGCCGCTGTACATGGAATCGTAATGGTTGTACATGTTGTGCGAAGGGGTGAAGTCTTCAAAAGTGGACGAAGAATATTGATGATGATTGGAGTAATGAGTGAGATCCGAATGCTGCTGGTACGAGAATCCATTCATATCACAGTTAAATCGCGAAATAGACGAACCGGCGCCATATTGTCCATCACTGCTAGCCTCTACATAACTAGGTGCTTTGTTCTTTATACTGTTTGCCCCATATCCTTCACCGTGCGTGCTGGAACTACCAGAATCCACCGTATCTTGGCTCAAGCTGCTCCTATTTTCTTCACTATAGCACTCTTCTCGGAATGTATACAAATCCAACGAATTCTCTCGACACTCTAAACTTGGGGCAGGTTTGCTAGAAGAAGACGAAGTATTATTTCCATCATAGTGAATGTTAGTAAATGTTCCAGCGTGTACGCACGACTCCACTTCCATATGAGACGGAAGGGTGACCTCCCGTAGTAAATTTCCATTAAATTTATTCATACTGCTAGATGTAGACGTTTCCGCACTGTCACTATGGCTATAAGTCACTGTACTCGAAGATAATCTATTGGGCTCTGACCAATGCATTTGATTAGTAGACATCTCCGCTTTTGCCAGATTCTCTTCGGCTTTTTTCTCCAGACCTAATCTCATGAGGGTGTGGATGAAGTGGGTTCGTACTCGAACCGGATTGAATTCTATTCGTCCAGTAGTGTTACCACAGCCATCCCTCGTACAACCACACGGGAAATTCAATCTGTCTACTTGACACTTGATGCCTGCCTGACTGCACGAACACGTCTCTGGATCACAGTAACCTTTACAAGCGCATCCGCATAATTCCCGAGAGGCACGAATATCTCTGCATTCGTCCTTTTCCATCGCCTCTATCTTTCTCACGCCAGCTGCTCTAAGCAATGCTCTTCTCTGTCTGGTGGGAACGGGTTGTAAAAAATAATAACTCTCCAAATCCAATTCTGATTCGGATAACTCGCTGGGTTCATCCTCCGAATCACTGTAATCGCTGGACGATAGGGAGCCTTGTGCGGAGTGCCTCTCGCTGCGTAACTGCTGGAGGACTTGCCGGTGAATTCGTCTTTGTTCTTGTGCATGTTCGTTGAGAGTGAATTTCTGCGAATGGGTGTGCGTTCTCGTCATACCCAGGGTGGAACCACCTTGGGAAGGAATGCAAGTGAAGCCTTGAGATCTCGGGAAATAAAATACAGTAACACTGTCAAATGATAAACTTTTCTTAGTTCTCTTAGCTAAAGGTTCATCACAGATATCGTTTGGTAATCTTCTTTTTAAATTACTCTTAATTAATACATTATTTTGTTCACTAGTGTCTCCCCCAGGTACGTTGTGACGAATGTCCGAATCTTCACTAAACTCCAGTAATCTACTATTTGACGTTTCACTATTACAATGATGATTGTTTGTAATTATTTCAAAAGTGTCAAAATTTTCACCATCGACAGTCAATGTATATTCTTCCGCATCCTTTAAATCTCCCGCATCCATCGCAGAGAACGCCTGATGAGCCAACTGCTCTTCGGCAATCTCCGATCCCAAACCGGAGTCACTCCCATCGGATCTATCTTGAGGTTCATCTTCTCCGTCCTGTAACGTCGCAGTCTCGCAGGGCAAGCTTCCTAACGCCGAATCCTCACTGTCAATAGATACACCCTCTGGTTTATTATCTTCGTAATCACTGACAAGGTCGGAATCAGCTTTTTCCAATCCTCCAACGATGGCACCAGTTAACTGATCACATTCTAATGGCTTATTATCATCTAAATTACAATCCGCTATTTTATCATCTGTCACAACAGTGTCATTAGATTCTAAAACAATTTTATCACAAGAATAACTATTTTCTACACATGTTTGTTCATTATGTTTCGATTCACAACAATCCTTTTCGAGGTTAGGTTCACTATCTGCTTCGGGTTCTTCAACACTTCCATTTTCTTCTTTCTCTGTTTCACCAGTGTGTTCCTGCATCGCACTCTCGACCCTATTTTTAGGTGTAGGGATGACATCCAGATTCCCTGTTTCTTCTGTGCTTGCTGTTGATGTTGCGATGACATCTTCCTTGGAATTATTCTTGTTCATATTGCTCCAGGGTCTATGGCATCTTCCTGAAACAACAGAAACACATTCAATTAAATTTTTGAGTCGATAAGAATGCAAGGAGAAGTTTTATTGTATTACTGTTTGCCAGGAAAAAGTCGGATTTTGATTCCGGCGCCGCATTATTAGCTCTTTACTTTGGTTGAATTTTGAATTTGAAAAGCAACCATAGTGGCAACACTTGTAGAGAAATGTCAAAGAAATGTCACTGTTGCCAGTAAACAAAATTATAGTTTCAGACTCTTTCTTGACAGATCACATACTGCATTTAGCGATGGGCATAATCAAATGAATTGGATATTCGAATGAATGATAATCGATTGATGATAATGATCATTCGATTACTATTCATCTTTCGAATATTTCAAAATTTTTGCTACATGGCCGGTCGGCGACCAAAAAAAACAAAGGTTATAGACCAAAAAACAGTAATGTCAATGGGTGCCAGTATCTTAGGGGGGGTCCCTAGGAAACGAGCCAGCAAGTAAAGCTGTGGACCTTTTTTTTTTTTGGTCTTTCGGTAACATTTCTATTCGAACCTATTCGAATGAAAATAATCGAATGATTATTCGAATAATCGATTATTAAAATATTCGAATTATTCCGATTATCTAAATAATCGAATGCATTCGGTTATTTTCATTTGAATATCCCATCACTAACTGCATTGTTGTTCTTCTTCTTCTTCCAAATTAGGATTTTCCACGATTTCCTTAAAAAATGACAACACCTATATTTAGAAAGGTAAGATCACTACATTACATACCTACTATTAAAAATTTGCAAAGTAGTTAATCACATCACAGTGAACTAAATTAATCTCATAGGTATTTTGATTTGCAAACTCATCTAAGTATAATGGTGCCTATAATAGCACCTATAAGGTTCCTGTTCCTATCTTAATGGTAAATAAATAGATAGTAATTGCTATATCTAAATTGAAGCGTACTTATAACGGGAAAGTCACCTTAACCATAGCAATAACATTTACTTGCGTCCGATTAGATTACACTTAGGTTAGTGAGGTTAGGTAACACAAAGGTTGCATAAAATCAGGATAATTTTAAATCAACATCGACCTATTGATACAATCTGTTCGCTGTTTGGTACAGTAAACAGTAGTCACCGAAGCAAATATGCGTGCTACTCGCGAAGCACTTTCGTGAGTTTCGTGAGATACCAAACACGGCGGTATGCGGTGACTGGATCGCCTCGATCACTCAGTGTCTCTCGAGGTTGGAGCTGGACAAAATTTAAGTTTTGATCTGGATTTATTTTCCAAAGCCCTTTCATACGATACCACACATGACCCCACACGCCCCTTGGATCCCCTCAAACCCCTCCCATCTTTTTTGTCGTCTCTGGAGTAGACAGAAAGTGGTTGAAAGAGCGATTGGAAGATTTTTTCACACAAACAAGACCATAGTGAAATTAAATAAAATCTTGTAAAAATACCTGTTAAATAGATTGTTTTCTCCGATTCTTTAACTCAGTTGATAGATTTTGTTTACATGCTGCGAAGATACGCAAAGGCGGTGCGTGAACGCAGGCACTACTTATACAGCGATACATGTGTTATCCAATATGTTTGCTAAAAAACAATAGTTGTGCTCCAAACAGTAGGAGAGTAGATTATATGGCGTAGATGTATTATTTTACAACTAAATAATACAGGTACCTACCTAACGCAGGTAAATAGGTAACATGAACATGAGTAGGTACGGTACCTAGCTAACGTATACGAATTTAATTAGGTACCTGCTTATAGTTATCACTAGGGATGTGACGAATATTGATTTACCGATTACGGTTTAGGTTTAGATAATTCAGAGCAATCGAAGATTTTATCAATATCGACAATATCTATCGAACCCTTCGTCCGTAAGATTTAACATAGAGGCCGGGACTAGATTGGAATAGGTATATATTTTTACATACTAAATGATAAAACCTCACAAAAAGTCACATTATTACCACACGTTTTCTCATCATATCATGAAAATTCATCAAAACACTATTGTTTCATTAAAACATATTGACTGCGGCGCTATTTTTAGTTGTTTTTTGTAAAAGACATTTTTCATAAATTCATACGCATACCTAATTGTGCAAAATATTATATATATACATTTTCAAATAAACCAAACCACATCGCGACCTTCTTCACTATGTCTCACAAAAAATTTGGCCTGCGGAGCTAATAATTTATGCGTTTTATATGCTATACTAAATTTTTAAATTTTTGTTGCCCCCCCCCCCTCCCAGCTCCGAGGCTGGCGACGTCCATGTGCCGAGGTACTAAATTCTTTATAACATTGTTTTATTTTAGTTTACTACAACCAGAGTACAACCAGACTCTGCTTGCCAAATGATGCCTACCAGCAAGGCCATGTCCTCGACCACAATACTCTACCAACATCAGTGAAAAGAAGGTAGTAGCAGGTTGGTCGACTTATCCTAGGCCAACATATTTATCTGATGGTAAGAAAGAAAGAACCACGTGAAATCAACAGAGTGATCATTTAATAAATTTAATTGAACCCCTCCTGGGACGCGTTTTGAGTAAAAGGAATCGGAGAGCGTGTATGACAAATTCCATGACTTTGACGAAGGCTAGGAGTGTGTGTAGGGATAGGGCTGTCTGGCGCTCTGTCTTCTCTGCCTACCCTGCTAGGGACGTGGCGTGAGGATATAGACCCAACTATGACGTCACGTTCATTTCCCACGGCATCAAGGTTCAAAATCGCGTGCACGGTAAAATGGTAAAAAAGCGTTTTTTCCATTTTTTGAGGTTAATTTCGTTTCAGTCAAATAACTTTTACGGTTGTTCCCTAGATTTTAAAGCATAGGTATTATCAGTACAAAAAATCTCCGCGACTTTCGGTGACCGAGTTTCTGTCTTTCGGAAAAAAGATCAGAGGTGTTTTTCACATTTTTGTTTGAGTATTCTCTATACAAGACATAAAAAATCCTTTACGGTTTTTCCCTAGATAAAGGTTCAATGCATCTACCCTATTTTGTTCTAAAGCATATTTAGTAATGAGTGAGTGAATGGAAAAACAATGGGAAGAATACGATTGTGATTATTTCAACGGAAAAAATACGACATAGCTTCCCGCTACAAGCGATGCGCCGATGCATGTAACCAAAATCTATCTACCCGATGAATCGCATGGCTATTAAGCGTTGATAGGAGTCAGGAACCTGTTCTGAGTAAAAGGAATGGCATAGTGTGTATGACAATTTGCATGAATGTGACGGAAGCACGAAGTGTGTGTATGGATTGGATAGGAAAGTCCGGCGATCGGTTCTATCTGCCTACCCCGCAAGGGATGAGCCGTGAGGGGATAGAATAGAATGGAACAGTTTCAAAGTCTGAAAGTGAGCATGTGAGGAAACGTGTTCATCCAGTTCGTCATCTGGAGTAAACGTATTGACAAGATAAACAAGGACAGACGCGTATTTAGTGGGAGAAATCGTAGAGCGTGCAAGCGTGTGGCATGTTGTCCTCTCTGTATATACACGGCGTAGTGAGATATAAAAGTAAGAAATTTTACATAATTTAGGTACCCAAAAAAACACGTTTTCTTATCCTTATCTCGATATAAATAAAAACACACAGATGGGTAATTTTTTTTTCTTTGTTTCGGAAAGACGCTATTTCCTATAGGTTTTGTTTACATGCAGCGCCGCACGCCACTGACATGTTGGATGACTGTACAACATTCCCATCGCTTCCATCTTGGTGAGGTGTACTCGCTTATACACAAACTATACCTATGCAAACACTATACAGTATACAGTCCCACCTATACATACGTAGGTGTAGGTATATCTCTATCAGTCGCTGCATGTGTGTGTGTATTACAGTGTTCCGCAAAGTGTGTGCCGCGGCACAATGGTGTACCATGGTCATCAATCAGTTGGTGTGATACAGACTACAGATAATACCACGAAGTATCCACTGCTTTCAAAGCGTGCTCTTGCAATTATTGTACCATTTGCCATAACCTACTTATGCGAATTAGGATTTTCGACTCTCATTACTATTAAATCGGAAAAACGAGAACGCCTGAGGACGACCAATGAAGAGATGAGAGCAGCCTTATGAACGATAAATAGGTTCACATTTCTCACTAAACATCTTTTATTATTATATTAGGTACTTACTCTATATTGATTGTAGTAATAAATATAAAATAAACATTGTTCTTTTCTTTGGTGTGGCTCTAAAATTTCTTGATTTGATAGGTGTACCTTGAACACAAAAAGTTTTCGGAACACTGGACTGTATAAGACGTATTTTAGGTTTGTTGTGTGTGTGTGTGTGTGTTTTGTAGGTGTGGTAGGGTTGGTGTTCTTTGCGTTTGTGTTGGAGAACCTACCTACCATCTACCTACAACGTACGTACAATACACGTAGCTATATATAGACGAGTACTTACCTAATGAAAGTAGGTAGGTACCCACTACCCAGCCTACTACTATGGAGCGTTGCGTTATATAGAGTAAATTTCGTTCTATTTCGCGCGGAGATATTTTTAAAACGAGAATCTGAGCGCGAGATTCGAATGACCATAGAGCGCACCACGAAAAATGCAACACATTAGGCGGGTACCACACGTACGAAAAAAAAATATTCGGTATATTTTCTCAAGTATTTTTTATACTCGTGAACATTTTCTATACTTACAAATTTTTATTATAGGTATATTATCTGAGGCGTTAGACGTGTAGCAGTATTATAATAGTAGGTATATACCGGTTTATTTTTCAAACAATTTCGAAGTGTATTTGTTAACCAACACACATTTAAAATTTATTGCAAATACAACACGACGTCCATCTCTCTCACAATCACGCCTCGGTCCGCAATACGTATGCGTTTGCCTTCTCGCTCTCGCCTCGTCTCTATCGCTGCTGTCTGCTAAATATAATAATACATACATATCTACAGCAGCGAACGTACAATGTAGATATATACCAAAGTATACCAATTTATACCTATACTTAAGCATATTCTTCACTATAGGCAGTAGAGTATACACATTTGTCTGTGTGTGTGGGCCGGGCACAATATTTCAGTTTTTGTATGTATTATATTATTATCATCTATCGTAAAAAAACAACAGTCTTTAATTAATTTTGTACAATTAGTGGAATAAGTACCTACCGAAATAATTACTGCAACAGGAAGGATGTTTGTTTGCTGACAGTCCTTCACACAATATTCATTTATAGAATATTATAAATAACACATTGACACACGATTTATAAATAATAACTTGGCTGCTCCAATGTGATAATTATTGTAAATAACCATGCCTTTAGGCATTGACTGCCTACTCACTCACTCACTCCAGTAATAATAATAATAAAACCATATCATTGAGGTTATGTTTCACATCAAATGTCACCAACTCCGTAAAACAATAAAAAAAAATCACACACAAATACAACAAAACTATTTCAATTTAAAATTTCAAGTCATTTTGTATATGAATTGTAACACTTCGAATATACAGTTCACGTTTTTTAAAATTCGAATTTAGAATTGTTTCTTTTATAGTTATTGCTACTTTTAAAAATGATCTGTTGATAGTTTTGAAATAAATAATGTAATATGTGAGGAAACGTCCGACACAAAACCCCCTCGCGAGCTTTGCCTCCCAACTGAATTGAATTGAATTGAACGCTGAATAATTCGGCGCGGTGCGGCGCAGGCGACAGCCGTACAACATTCAACCAAGTAGAATAGAAGAGAAACAAAAGTAATCGCGTCATTCGTAGTCGGTGTACTTGGTTCGCTCGCTCGGTTATGCGAGAGTTTCGATTCTCTTTGTGGTGTTGCTATATGACAGCGCAAAATATCCCAATAATGTTTAAAAAAATCGGATCCGAGCTTACACACACACGAATCCTAAAACTTCAAAGTACTTATAGTAAAAGCTTGTGTCGTGAAATGCAGAATACAATATACTCAAACCTGGCACAGTTTTTGAAAATGCGTTGTCAACAAAAGTATTCAAAACTGAAATCTTGTAGGTAGGTAGTAGGTACTAAATTGCCTATCTCTACTTATCAGTTTTAGATGCAAAAAAATCAAAATACATGTTTTGCGTAACGATAGAGCGAAATCCTGGCTAGGACATAGGCTACTTAAAATTCTACAGTCTACGATTAATAAAAGAGAAAAATAACTTTAATTACGAAACTACCACGTATGCGATAATGTTTGCATCAAAGCAAAAATCAAGGTGCAGGCCCTCAGGACGAAAAACCTAATTTTGAATAATTGGATAGTGGATATCGCGTAAGACAAAATTTCCGAAATACAGTCTAGTTCAGCAAAATTTTGTGGATGGAACTGGGAACTCAGATACCAATTTTATTACAGTTGAAATCATATAAGAACGCGCCTAGAATTTAAATAAACGTAAATATTTTGTAAATTTTCATAAAAAAGTATTACTTTATTTAGATCCTTAGTTTAAAAAATGACTGTTAATAAAAATACCTTCTGACAAAGTGCCCCACAATATTTGAATTCTCGGCGCATCTTCGACAAAAATGGATATACCGTCATTCCCTGGCAACATTATGACTCTATCGAGTAAATATAGGTAAACGGTATGCGCTTGCGTTCTGAAATACACAAAAGATGTTATGTATTCGATGCGAGCCGTACGGATTTTCCGTTTCGCTCACTCTCATCATACCGCAACGGGGCGGGAGTGAGAAAGAGCGAGCAAAGTTCCAGTTTTATGACGAAACATCACCACGACGAATATAGATAGAGAGAATGTTAGGTTGTGTTGTGCTGTATGTAGGTAGGGCCTTGAGTATACCGCCGGTGGAACGATGGTGCATTCAAATAATTTAACGTTATGGCGGCAAAAGAAAACCTCGAAAGAAAGCAGTCATAATTTTACAATAACACAATAGATAGTTTGACTGAGATGATTGGAATATACTAGATACGAAAATATACCAATTTAGTTGAAAATATACTAAAAAAATGTTCATTATAATACTTTAAACTAGCTGTTAGTTTGGAGGGTAGGTGCCCTAACAATGAGCGAACCAGTAATCGTAATAAAGAACTATTCGGTGTTGGAATGGGTTCATCACCGAAATGACAGATAACTGATTAGGTACCTCTACCTACCTATACCTTTCTATCGACGAGGTTTATAGATTTTCCCTTGCGGGGTTGACAGATAGGACAGAATGCCACACACACACACACACACACACACGTTGGTCCGTAAAAACACTGCATCTTTCGCTTCTATCACGTTCATATAGCGTTCGGCATACACGCTCTGCGGTTTCTCCCACTCGACACGCGCCCGTCCTTGTCACATTACATAATATGTTCACTCCATCGGCCTACTGCTCTAGGACGACCACATTTATACTAACACCCTCTTTTTAAACTTTGAAATTGAAATGAGAAATTAAATAGGTAATTTAAGAGTTCATATATTGACATTTCAAAAAATTCTAAAAACTGGAGACCTTAGATTTCGACAACCGTTACTAAATGTGCTTTGGAACAAAAAAGGGTAGATACATTGAGGGAATAACAGTAAAAGATTTTTTATATCTTGTATAGATTTCTTTAAAAAAATTGAGAAAAGCACCTGATCTTTTTTCCGAAAGACAGGAAACTCGTTTCCCGAAAGACGCGGATTTTTTTTACTGATAGTATGCATTAAAATCTAGGGAATGACCTTAAAAGTTTTTTGACTGAAGCGTAATTAACCCCCAAAAATGTAAAAACGCTATTTTTATAATTTTATCATGCGATTGTTCACGCGATTTTGATTCTTAGAATGCCGTGGGAAATGACCGTGACGTCATAGTTGGGTCGCGAGCCTTAATTTCATAAATTGAAATTTGATTTTATCATTAGGTACCTACTTACCTTTATCTAATCTACACAATATGTATACACTATACATCTTTATACAAGTGTGTCTAAAATACAGTTAGTAAGTATTAGATTATACCTACAATCTACATACATCTATGCGGTTTAAATTTAGTGGATAGATTTTGGTTATATGCGACCACGGTAGATACTCGTATGATACTTATCAGGCGCAAAGATACCTCTAAAAATGCGATTACCATCGAGTCACCTTTTGATTTGAGTAAAAGTAATCGTAGAGTGTGTATGAGGAATTGCATATGAATGTGACGGAAGCTCGAAGTGTGTGTAAGGATAGGAAAGTCTGGCAATCCGTTCTCTCTGCCTACCCCGCAAGAGGGCTGGAGTGAGTATACCTTTTGATTTAGGATGATAAATTATAGCTATAGTAAAAGTGTAGAGATTGAAGAAATTCGCAACCGCGATAAAACTATTTTATTCGCAAATTTCGAATAACGAGAATTTTCGCATTTGCCCCCCCCCCCACCCCCTTTGACAAATTAATGAGTTGGTATAACCTTTTTGATTACTTACAGAAGTATTTCAAAATTATTTTTATACCATTTGACGGACCTTTTTGTAAACGTTGACGGTCGCCGTAAATCGGGGGAGGGGTTTGTTGGGGGGAGCCCTTCTGGCGAACCCTGCCCAGTAGATATCGCCGCTCGTTTTTTACTTTGACTTAAGCGCCACTTAGGTATAAAATGAGTTATATATATCGTTGGAATCGTCTCGACGAGCTGCGTCGAATGGTCCAAGTTCAAGGTCAATTAGAGAGCTTTTTTGGTCGTTTAGTCAAATAAAAAACCAACTTTTATCTTTCAAAAAATAGGTAAAGCGACGAAAATTACAACTTATAAATCGCGAATGGCGCTTTGTTTTGCTAAATTTTCCCAATTCATGAATGTTTGGTTTATAAGAAAAACAAACATAACACATAAAACAATGCGAGTGGCGCTTTAGCTTTTTTGACTTATCAAAATTATTTAGACAGATGCACTTTAGTCAAATCGTATAATATTAAATCTAAACATGTTCTACGTTTAGTCACATTCACATGATAATAAATAATGTTAAATTGTCGTTTAGACTTTTTGAATTTTGGATATTAGTCGTTTCATGTCTTTTAAGTCATTTATACTAAATACTGAATTAAATAAAAATGGCCATTAGTCACAGTAGATTGTTACTTTTTAATTTTATGTAATGCGTTAATCATTCTTAGTAATTGTTTATAATTGAATTTGCACTTTAGTATTTTTGCGGTTATAACAATAGCTGATATTTGGTACATCTGTCGTCGTTTAAGACAAGATGTTTGAAACAGAATTATAAGGTTTGAAAATATTATTATCGGTCGTTCAACTAACAAATTCATTGTCAATACACGTGTTGCTTTTGTGTGCGATGGGCGCGAACGTATATACCTATTTAGAATATATTTAAGAAATATTTATAAAGAATATATTTAGAAAAAAATTACTTTCCTTCTTTTTTTAAACAGATATGAAGATGAATACCTAGAGTTCCAAGACATTGATCTTCAGTTTTTATTACTCACAAAATTCTTTATAAAATACAAGAGTTTGTGTGTTAGCCATTTTAACTTGGAAGTGTTTGGAAAACATGATTGCATTGATCACTTTGAATTATAACGATTTTATTTTCAGTGCTAATTTAGACATTCTGCTTGATACAGTTTGTCACAAAAAGTTCTATTAGCCATTTTGAATTTTTAGAAATAATATATAAATGACGTGTTAGTCATTTTGATATTTTTGAGGAAGAGTACAAATGGCGTCATTTTGTCATTTTTTGGCGTGTTAGTCATTTTGAATTATTAGAAAATATATATAAATGACGTGTTAGTCATTTTGTTTTTTTTGGAGGAAGAGTACAAATGGCATGTTAGTCATTTTGAATTTTCATGATTTTAAGAAAAGTGGTAATTTACTTGATTTGAATTAATAAATTTCGAATTATACTAAATATTAGGTTAGGCATTAAGGCATTAAGCGCCACCTAACTCACACAAAAGAGACTATATTTATTAACATTATATACTAAAAAATAGAAAAAAAATCCATCAACAAAACCCCCATACAACTTATTTAAATCGGTTCATAAATAAAAAAGTTATCAGGGTTTTTCTGTTTTTTTAAACTTTAAATCGCTCTCCTGAAAAGTTGACCCTGTGTCGCTTAAGTCAAAGTAAAAAGCGAGCGGCGATATGTAAGTATATGTTTTTGTTCAAATATTGGATCAAATAGGAACTGGTGTTCCTGGACCACCAAGGGTAACTGGGAGGGAGAATAATCAGTAATCACCAACAACGACTCTACGTACAACGTATAACGTAGAGTCGCTGTAGTTTTGTAGCGAGTACCGAATGCCGACGTACAATAATCCAAAAATGCTAGAGAGTTTGCATTCATCAGGCGCATAAGCTATATTTTTCTTCGTATCTAATTGGCGGGGCGTTGTGCGACCTCCCTGTGTTCCCTCGAGGAACGTTACAGGGTGAAGTAGTAGAGTACCTAATAGATAAGGTACTCATAGGTAACTTATTTTAAGGTGGCTTCCCACAACCCGTGATATTGCAGATGGGCGCACAATTTACTATTTGTCATTAGGTATGCACGGTGTGGACTGTAGAGAAGAGAGAATAGCAAATATTTTATAGTAGTCGTTATAGAACAGCGTATAAAGAAAAATGTGCTTCGGTCCGCAACATCACGGACCGTGGGAAGCCGCACCTTTACGAGTCATCATTTTTTGTACCTTATATACCTACTCAAGTTACAGTAAAGTTACAAATTTGGTGCATTTTGTAACTAGTATAAGTCCAAAATATGCACATAACACCTATAGAATAGATATAAGCTGTAAGGCACATCATACAAACATAATATATACAAACTGTATGAAGAAACGTCATACACAAGTCTTATAGGTAGGCGGTGGTTCTATCTGCTATTGAGTTAGGTGTTAGGTTAGGTATATACCTGTGTACCTACGTAATAAGATACCTATGTATACACACCTGGTATATTATATGCACCTACCTAGATATAGCAACGATGTATATATCACCTACCTATATACAGTATCTACAGGCTGTATATTGGGTACCTATATCTACGTACTATTTGTATAGATACTGTAGATATATTGTATAATGTATATATAGGTATCATGAACTTATAGCATAGCTATCAACATGTATATCTAGATACCTTCATATATATAGTCACAGTTTGTCAATTATTATTTTATAAATTAAAAAAAAAACATCTTAAATTGTCAAAACTATGGGGTTGGTTGGTAGAAATTGCCATTTATCAATAAGCCCGCCCTCTTTATGTTTCAATGTACGATAAAGACTATTTTATTTATTTAAAACTCTGTGATACATGTAAGTACCTATGTAGATTGTAGAGTTGTTTTTCGGGTTTATCGTGTAGAGAAACAAGATGTTCCGACGTTTCGGCGAAACGGAATATTGTCGCTTTCTTGTTTCACTACACGATAAACCCCAAAAACAACTCTACATGTTATGGATCGTATTTTGATTTCTTTTTGAATATGCATGATTGAGTTTATGATTTGATTCTGATCGCCTGATTCAACCAGTGTTTGATTGTGAATTGACTGTATTGTAAGGTCGGGTTTCCATCTGCAAGAAATTTCTGCAAAAAGTGTCCGATAGTCTGTCTGACAGACTGTCGGACACTTCATGCAGGTGGAAACCCGGCCTAAGAATAAAATTCAAACTAAAGACAAACGTTCTGAGGCCGTAGATTCGCTTAGAAGACAGCTGGTTATTTTGGCTTCTGGACCGTGTCCTAACGCAGGCTATTTAGGTATGTCAATATTGACATCTGTTTAGTAGGCTTTTTGATCCCAGTACCTTACTATGCGGCGCGCAACACAGTTGAAGGAGAATGGATTGATGCTATACTACTGTATATTTAACTACTGGTGATTTTAGTGATGGGCAACGTTATAAATATATCTTACTTTATTTACTTTATTTTTGCGTTTCTCAGCTTGGTATTTATTTTTCGTTTAGGAGCCTTGCAGACAATTACTTCAATATTTCCCGAGCACAGACTAGAGAGTATAAGGTAGTGTTTTGTAATTACTACTAATTTAGCATGTCGCTTTTTCAACACATACACTTGATGCTATCAAAAAACTTTGTTATAGTAAACCATCAAGAAAGTTCTGCGTGCAAGTAGCTTAATGCAAAATTTCACCAACTTTTTAGGTGAGGAATAGCGGAGATAGGATCCACCTGGCTCAAATTTTCTATGAAAAAAAAGGTGGTTCCTGTCCACGCTATTCCTCAACTAAGAAGTTGGTGAAATCCAGCATAAGTGTTTCCTATTGATGTGCATAAGTAATTTCGAGCTTTCTACCAACAATGTCTCCTTAAATTAATTTTTAAACATTGCAAAATGGTAGTAGATATAAACGCACTCTTCTGTAAAAAAGATAAATAAAAAACATAACGTGCCCATCACTTGAGATGCCAAATGTATATAGGTACATACCTACTTAGGTACTTTCTATATTAGGTACACAAGTTATACCTACGTAATTACTTAGGTATAACTTATGTACCTAACTTCGTAAAGTCATCAGTGCCGCATTTAGAATGACAAAATACGATTCAGTTCCAATACAATACTAACTAGTTTCTTTATCAATCTATCTGAAACTAAAAGAAAGACCTAAAAGCCGTCGTTTTGGTAAGAATTGACAGCGGTATACGGAGAGAGTTGGTCACTATTTAGTACAAAAAAATATGAAAGTTTTTCTACTTACACCTACCGATTCCTTCGTACCATTTTTTTAAATTAAAGGCAATCAACCCGTCAACGAGTGATTTATTTAACCTTCTTACAATCTGCATACGTTAAAATACTAGGTATGCAGATGGTGGATATCCATAGATGTCTGTAATAATAATAATATTTACAGGTCAATGATCTCAGACATTGCGGAGAGAGTAGGGACAATGAAATGGCAGTGGGCGGGTCATGTGGCAAGGCAGAAGGACAGCAGATGGTCCCCCAGAGTACTGAGCTGGAGACCGTACGAAAGTTAACGAAGTGTAAGGAGACCACAAAGAAGATGGACCGATGATATCATAGAGTCGATGGGACATGGGTGGAGGCAGAGCGCCTAAAACAGAGAATTGTGGAAGACATAGGAAGAGGCCTATATCCAGGCTGATAAGAAGAAGATAGGCTTATTGTTGAAAATTGACGTAACAAGTGTCACGGCTTCACATTCACTTGGAGCGGCTCTGATGGTGTAGATATATCTATATAAGTACATAGTATAATATAACTACTACCAAGTACAAGCTGTATACCTAACTTACTGTTCGCTCACCAGGAGCGAGGAGTCATTTTTCCGCTTAGGTAAACTGGAAAATATTCATCCTGTACGGGTTTCATTATAATTATTATACCCTATTTATTTTGTGAGTGCGCCTCCAGCGGCAAAAAAGAAAACAAACAACTTCTTCTCCTTTCTCAGCCGTTTTAATTCCAATGCTGGACATTGGCCTTTCCTTTGACTTTCTACAGATCCCTATCCCGGGCATGCTGCATCCACTTGTTTCCTGCGATTCGCCTCACATCGTCAGACCATCTTGCCTGAGGTCTAACTACGCTCCTTTTGCTTGTCCTACTTACAAACAACCCATTGATTGAATGGAACCCGGTGGGAATCGGTTGAGTATGACTCCTAGCGCCTGTGACGTTCACTAACTGTGTAGGTATATATTTTCCTCTATAGATAGTCTGTATATTCATTGCTTGGTATACAATATATAAGTAGTATCTACATAGTACGTACATAAGTTACCGGAAATGCATGAAATTCGTCATTGTATACAATTCTTAGGAAATTTAAATACAAATACAATGCCTAAAATCGGAAATGTGTGAAATAATTTCAATTTTTGCTATTTTGGAGGAGCGAGAAGAGAGTGTGGTTGGAGTGGCCAGAGGTCCTGGAAGCTGTAAGTGACAGGGCCCTCTGGCGAAGATACACAGATGCTCTGAGCCCCCGATCCAACCAAGGATAGAAGGGGAAGAAGATGTATGTATGTATATGGATGCTATTTTTTGTATTTTAAATTATGTTTTATATATTAATCTAATATTTTATACACATTTTACTAGGAATTATGAACATAAGTACATTATTAAACGGGAATATGAAATATATCAAATTAGTATGTAATTTTAAGTGCAAATCCAGTTTACCTGCAAAAATACTAGGTTCTTCGGTTTGATTACGTTTTTATTTTCGATTTTATCTATGTGCCAGCTTATTCGAAAAAAATAACAATAGTTTTTGAGTTATTAATCACACGTTTCCTAAATTGATTAAATTGTATACCTACATTTCCTAGGGATTGCATACACTTCCTAAATTTCACACATTGCCGACAACACAAACAAACACAGTGCTCAACAACAGCTCACTATGTACGTATAATATCTATAGGTAGGTACTGCCTAGTAACTTTAGTATAGTGCCTACATATTTCTCTACTATGGATAGAATTCTGATAACAGAGTTTACAAATCGAGTTATTTCATCCACCATCATCCATCCATACATTAGTGATGATACCCACCCACGTAGAAAAAGTCTCCATATTTTTTTCATACTAAATAGTGTCCCCTTCTCTCGAAACGACAACGTCATGACATTCTCCATAGAAAAAGTCTCCATATTTTTTCACACTAAACAGTGACCCCTCTCTCGAGACGACGATGTCATGACATTCTCCATAGAAAAAGTCTCCATATTTTTTCACACTAAATAGTGACCCCTTCTCTCGAGACGACGGCGTCACGACAATCCCACACATAAAGTTATAGGAACTATGTATCTACATATATACGAGCAGGTAATTCTTATTAGTATAACATTACAGAGTTTGCAACTCGAATTATTTCATCCACCATCCCTTCGTTATTAGTATGTATCTTATCCTAAATGGCACGCGCGTAGGATTGGTATACTTATGGAATGAAATCATCAAGTTTTCACATTTTTCATACTAAATAGTAACCCCTTTCTTTTCGAAACGATTGCATCATAACTTTTCTTTATAGAGTTTTCAAATTGAATTATTTTTTCCATCATCCATAGTCCATACTAATCTATGTAGATCGCATGTACGTAGGGCCGGTATATATTATGCAACATGGTTGTTGGGTTGGGTCTCCACATTTTTACATACTAAATAGTGACATTCTCTCCACACCGCTGTCTTTTTACCGAAACGACTACTTCGGCGTCAGGACTTTTTCTTTAATTTTGAATGTTATTCATATTCTATCAATCGTAACGATATCATTCACATTTACCTTTATAATACCAAGCATGTAATAGGAGTAGCTATATGGTATATAGATAAGTCCGTTATCAATAGGTGTTTGATTAGGGTTGCCAGATGATGTGCTGGACAATAAACCGGACAAGTTTTAATTTCTCACCCCCTCCCCAATAAAAAAATCCTCTAATTTTTTTAACAAACTTTTTTTGCCGCAGGCGAAATTTTTTCCAACGATGAGTTATGAAGAGTGGTGTTTTTCCATAAGGAAACATAAATATGTTGAATCTGGAATGAAAATGATACCTTGCCTTGCAATTCGAGAAGTGTTTCTGATTTTTGGATATGTTATATAGGTCGGCTTCGTGGTTCCAAGTGAGAGTCCATGTTTGCGACCTCCCCACCCTTGTGTGTTCACTAGGGCGAGCCAATAACGGTCGAAATTCTGGCCGTTTTTTCAGTTTAAGGGCATGGCACCAGGAATGACGTCACAGTCTTTTCCCAGGGCATTAAGGTTCAAAATCGCGTGACAATCGCACGATAAAATGGTAAAAATAGCGTTTTTTTCCATTTTTTGGAGTTAATTTTGCGTCTATCAAAAAACTTTTACGGTTATTCCCTAGGTTTTAATGCATATTATCAGTACAAAAGAAAAATTTGCTCCGCCACTTTCGGGAAACGAGTTTCCGTCTTTCGGAAAAAGAGTTTCCGTCTTTCGGAAAAAAGATAAGAGGTATTTTTAAGATTTTTTTTTGAGAAATCTATACAAGATATAAAAAATCTTTTACGGTTATTCCCTAGATAAAGGTTCAATGCATCTACTCTATTTTGTTCCAAAGCATATTTAGTAACGGTTGTCGAGATATAAGGTCTCCCGTTTTTAGAAATTTTTGAAATGTCGGTATGCATACTCTTAACAGTGTTTAGCATAGTCGACGAATTTTGTTTTATGATAATAAGTGGTACGTAATTAAAATTTTCGAGTTTTCACGAGGGATCTAGGTGCCTACTATGAATGAAAAATGAGATCATGATGGAAATAATCAAGATTGTATTCCCTTGAAGGGCGATATAAAAAATAGGTACTTAAGAGTGTGCATACCGACATTTCACAAATTTCTAAAAACGGGAGACCTTCTATCTCGACAACCGTTACTAAATATGCTTTGGAACAAAATAGGGTAGATGCATTGGTGCCATGCCCTTAATAAGCCTATAGGCTTTATCGTGTTGAACTTCTGGGGATCCGACCGAAAAAACCGGACAGCTCTTTGTCCAGTTTTCCAAGATTTTTTCGACCGTACAGATGCAATAAAAATCGGAATGTCCAGTCCAAAACCGGACATCTGGCAACCCTATAAATGAATGATATAGTAGGTAAGTAGGCATTACATAAAAAAAAATCTATTAATAAATATGAAACAGTTGGTGTAAGTACAAAGAAGGTAAGTACATTTCGAGTGAATATATTGAAATGACAGTACATCACCCTAATGTAGGTATCTATTTCTAGATTCGTATAGTAAATCATTACGTAAGACATCTATCATACGGGGTAGGCAGAGAGGACAGAGCGTCACACACTTCTATTCCTAGATGGAGTGTATTTCTGTAAAAGATAAGCCGGGCCCAACATTTTTATCGCATTATCGAAATATCTGAAATTAGTGTAAACTACTAAACTAGTAACTATTAATAATAACTAGTAACTAATAACTACTAATTACAAACTCTCATTGAGAACTCCCAAACAGATGACGATTAAAATTATTGTACAATTTATCAGAGGACAACTATAGACAAAACCGTAGAGGTATACTTACCTCCACCGATGGGCGTTCTCAGCCTCAGCCTCGGAGCTAAGGGGGGGCAAAAAAATTTAAAAAAATGATACAGGCTGATAAACGCGTACAGCCTGATAAGCAGGCGAATTTTTTTGTGAGACATAGCAAAGAAGATTGTGATATGGTTTGGTTTATCTGAAAATGTACATAATAATTTGCACAATAATATCTATGAAAAATGATTTTTATAAAAAAGTTTTTTTTTTACGAAACAATTGTATTTTAATGGATTTTTTGTACTAATTTTAGAAAATGTGTCGTAATACTGTGATTTTTGTGAGGTTTTATCATTTCGGATGAAAAATATATACATATTCAAATCTCTAGGGGGGGGGGGGGGGGCACCCTGATGACGCCCACGCCTACGTCTACTGTTAATTGTTTAAAAGAAGTTGCGATAATGTACAGTGCATCTCGTCATCCGAGAGTGACGAACGAGCGATGACGAACACTTCTTCGTCTGCTGAGATATGGTGAAGTATAGGGCGATAAGACTACGGGTGAATACGAGGGTAACTACCCCCACGTTTGGAACCCAAGTCCTAATAATGTAACTAGCGAATTTTACAATTTTAATTTTTTTGCACGAAAAAGTTTCTAACTGACATAATTTACGAGTACAACAATTAACAAATACACCCTAAAGTGGGGTAGTTTTGAGACCAATAAGGTTCCATATCTGTGTGTAAAATGATTCGAGTGTTTGAAACTTTGAGACTTAATTTTCTCAACGTTTTTAGGTCTTTACAGTTAGAACGTCGTTATTCGCGGGCGACGAAATGAAACCACGAAAGTATTCGAAATTTGATTTCAAAAAAGCAAAGTACCTACCGTAACTTTTCCACACAAGTTATTTTCTTTTGCTATCGTTTCTTATGAATTAGAAACAATTTTGAAGTATTGAATTCTTGTCCATAATGTCGTAGAATACTTACAAGGCAGTGTAGTCGCAAAGCCCGAGTGGAAATACTCGCAGTATTTAGTGTGGGAAAATAGAAAGTACAGAACCTTAATAGGGCTGGGGTCGATACCATCGCACGCCGTGTGGAGCGAGCAGCGCGCGCAGCGCTCAATCTATCTGCGGCGGGGAAATTCGAAACTAAATTGACGTACTAAAAACCTTTTCCATTAATCGGCTTCGTGGGTGTAACTTTATCAAACTGAAACTCAACGTTGCACTGGTATTAGATTTTTTTTGGAACACGGAATTTTCTAGCAAATATTTTTCATGATCCATGAGTATTTATTTCATGCTTTTCGCCCATCCCTTTCTAACATCCCTTTCGCATCTAATCATCTCTCTTTCCTAATATTAATGTGGCACATTCATAATTATATAGATGCCTGAATTGACAAAAGGCAATAATAAACACGTCCATCTAGATATTTTGATTTGACACGACTTGCTAATGCGAGGAAACGAAGGAACCTGGATGCGGAAGGGTCAGAACAGAGACAAGTGGAAACAGAAGGAAGAGGCCTATATCCAGCAGTGGAAGGAAGAAGGCTGACGAAGAAGAAGAAGAAGCTAACACACTTCTCACTATTATCAAACAGAATATTCTAATACTGTAAAACATTCACCTACATATATTAATATCCCGGAGCAAAAAACGTTATATTTTCGCTTCAATTTTCCAAATTTTGTATGAGAATGTTAACGCGAAATAAGAATAACGTAAGCGAAAAAGTGATTTTTTTTAACCTTTTAAAAAGAAACCTGGGAAGAAATTTAAAAATCTTAAATAATCAATTTGTTATGATTAGAATTATTACCAGTATTTTGGCTAAATTATACTTTTATATCTGAAAAACTGAACGGAAAATCCTCTGATCCCGTATATTTCAGGGGTACTTTCGGAATATTTTTTTATTCAACGAATTTCCAAATATTGTAACAGTCAATCTGTAGTCCATCCTTTCATCTATCACTGCCTTCAGTTTCAAGACGATTCTCTCAGTATGAGAACAAATCAGGGCGCCGAAGCCGGATGACAGCATATAGAACCTTAAAGTATGAGGCTCAGATGCACGCGAGTCTAAAATGCAATATTTTTTTCTGAATGTCACAGTTTATTTTTTTGTGAGAACAACGGATTTTCTACATAATGTGGTATTTGAAGTGTAGTTAAAATACCAAGAAGACTTATAATTATCAGATTGTATAATTTCTGTTGAGTCCATGTTGAACTGCAGATAAATTAGTGAATAATATTGATTGGTAAGGGATGTAATTGTAGACCTGCTATGTGTTGTGATATATTAAATGTCTAAATAATATATCATGGATCTGTAATTTGCTAAATGTTTATGGTAGAAGGCATACAAATATTAATGCTCACAATATCACAATTGATACAACACTCAAGTAACATTCGAAACTAGAGAAAAGTCCTGACGCCGTCACGTTAGTAGGAAGACAGCGATATGATATGCACTGTTCAAAAATCTCTCTGTTATCACATCAACAATTTCAAATTTTGTATGAAAATGTAAGCGCTAAATATGAATAACGTTAGCCACATACCTATTCGATTTTGGCTTATTGTATAAAAAGGGGACGTCGCCAAGGGGGGGCATTGTTAGAGATTGGAATAGGTATATATTTTTTCATACTAAATGATAAAACCTCACAAAAAATCACATTGCTACCACACGTTTTTTCATGCCATATCACTTTTTTTTTAAATTTTTGTTGCCCCCCCCCCCCCCCCCCTAGCTCTGAGGCTGGCGACGGCTATGGGACACAATATAAAAAAAAAAACACCAGAGTCGCTGTGTCATACCTTAAACATTTTATCAACAAAATTATTATATCTAAAAAACTACGGGAATAATCTCAAGTTTCAGCAAATTTCAGAGGTCTTTGGAATTAGTTTTCATTGATAAAAGTTACGAAAATTTAATTTATAACTGCTAGAGTCACTAAAAAATATTGTCATTTATCAATGTTTTAAGCCTTAGGATGATATCTTTAGCATTAGCTGAAAAATCTAAGCTTTCTCTTACTTTGTCCTCTAAAGTAAACGCATATTGTATATAGGTATTCAGAACACAGCCGTATGCAGGGGGGGAGTTTTGGGGGTTTTTTTTTACATCATGTCATGAATCTTCAATAATTATTGTGATATCCATTAAATTTCAAAAGTTTCATTATTAAAATTTTTTAATCTGATTAATCTTAAGCTTTGTTCACAAAAAATAAACTGGACTTTTAGGCTGGCCACACACGTCCCGAAGTTCAGTTCCGGAATCGACCGTTTTGCAAAAAAGTTCCGATCAAAACCTCTCTCTGAATTCAGCGTCACCCCGATTTTAAATTCAGAAAGAGGTTTTGGTCGGAACCTTTTTGCAAAACGGTCGATTCCTGAACTGAACTGAACTTCGGGACGTTTGTGGCCAGCCTTAAACGATTTTGTTTTGTCTACTTTCTAATGTATTGAAAATTCGCCTGCGGCGCTATTTCCTAGTTTATTTCCGTTTGGCAATAAAAAATTTGATTGTGCCTCCTAGCTTCGAAGCTGGCGACGTCCATGGTTGTCACTTATTGTCCCTGATCCAGAGCTCCAACCCCCCCCCGCCGAAATGAATTCCTGGCTACGGCCCTGATTCAGAATGGCGGTTTTAATGAGTTTATTAATCTTGTGGTACTTTAAATCAAGAACTACTGTTGTACCTAGGAACTAGAATTAGAACGAAAGAGTCATTGTTGTTTAGTGTTCTACTTAACCTACCTATAAAATAATTTCAGAAATTTGAATTACTTACCCAACCATCACCTAATTACTTTTAATAGATGAGGTACACACCTCGCAAAGAGTTTTACATTGTTGAACGATCCTTACCCAGTCTTAAAGCCATTCTGATTCTAAAAACAGACTCGAAAATATCCCTGGCAATTGAGTACGTCCTGATTTTTTATTTGATCTAAAGTAAAACGTATGCAAGAGAGATAAAATATGTTTTCCTTACCTACGCATACCTACTCAGGTGAAAACGTCTACAATTAAATTTCACCTTCTCTGCGAAGACACACATTTCTCAGTTGTTTTTCGTTGGGAGTTCTTTTTGTGTCAAACATTTATACAACGATTTTTTTGATAATTTACTTTCATGGAATTTTCGCGTATTAAATAAATATAAAATGACTAAAGCTTCAGAATATTTTGCGGGAACCATGCGGGAGTTTGCGTTGGCCCACACTTATCTAGAGATATTCGCCGAATTCCTCGGAACGTTCCTGTTTGTCGCATTCGGAATGGGTAGCGCGCAACTGTTCGGCCGCGGTCACGACAGGGTGCAAGTTGGATTGTGTTTCGGAATAGCCGTGGGGGCCGCTATGACGGTGATACAACACATTTCAGGGGGACATCTCAACCCTGCTGTGACAATATCGCAGACGTTGTTTGGAAGAATTTATGTGCTGAAGGCGCTTGTGTACGTGATTGTTCAGTGTCTCGGATCCATGTGTGGAGCTGGAGTTATAAGACTAACCCTCCCCGACTATAAATCAAACGATGGAGTCACGCGTATCAATGGAATAAGTCAGGGGCAAGGACTGGTAATAGAAATGGTGATGGCATTCATACTAATGTTGATAGTTGAAGCGTGCACTGATCCAGGGAGACCAGATTTATATCCAGGAGGCGCGGCTATGATCGGCTTCACAATATCGGCGTGCATAATCTCAATTATGCCTTGGACCGGGGGGTCACTGAATCCTGCAAGATCTACTGGAGCTGCTGTGGTGATGGCTGAATACGACGACTTGTGGATATATTGGATTGGTCCGGTTGCGGGGGCCATCCTTGGTAGTTTGGTTTATACGTTGATGTATAGAGTCGGATCGCGAAACAAAGATGATGAGGACTAGAGTGCGAACAGTGTAACTATATACCCACAAAAATAATTGCTTATTATTCCGATATCAACTCTTTTATAACTCTTTTTACTAATGTTTTGTTATAAATCTGATATTGTCTACCATGTTGTCGAAATATGTTACTCCTTGATTTGATTTTTACTTTAAATTTATAATCATCTGCCTTCATCATAAATATGATAGAATCACGCATTAGCTGAATAGTTAAAAATTGAGGTAATCGCGAAAAACATTTATCCAGTATCTTTGATGGAAATAGGGGTGTTGAAAATTAGGTGTTGCGTATGAAAACTCAAACTTTTTAAAATTGAAATAGATGGATCTGAGGTTTTGATTATCAATTTCGATAAAAAAACTCAAAATTTCTAATGTCGGCATATATGAGATTCTTCAGTTATTGTAAAATTATAACTATATAGGATGATTTCAAATGAATTGTACACCTGCTTATTTCAATAGGTTTTAATGACTGATGAGTATTTATAATATCTTATATACCAATACAATACATAATATTATGTACCTATCTACTACAATATTACATTATGTATTAATTTCCACAACTACCACAGTATATAATGCGCTTATTTATTTAATAAAACATAATAAAATTTATAATTAAACAATGATAACTACATGCTAATTCAATGGATGTTTATTTCAGAACCTAATTTATTCATTTATATTTCATCTGAACAAAGTACATTGAAGGAAAATCCCGCGGGCTTAAGGCCCTCCACATCCCCAGGTAGTTCAGACGCATTAATGGCGACCTCTTTACCCGCACTTCTAAGCAAATCTTATTAAGTGGTGGACCCAGGGTTAGCCTTAAGGGTACAGAAGAACAAAATACAGAAGAAACACGTAAGAAATCTGGTAATCAGAAACCATGATCTTTTGTGACCCCACCCGCAGCCGAATACGAACAAGCCAAATATAAAACATCTGTCATTTTACTAGCAATTTTTTTGAGGGAAAATCTATGGCTTATTTTTTATCATTTCTTTGCTCGACTCGACTGCGACAAAAAACAAAATATAATGAGATATTAAAATCTGTCACATACCAGAATTCTTGATCATCGTTTTTTAAAAAATTATTGGTTCCACACACTACACACATATCACATGTTTTTGAAAAGAATAATGATAAATTATTTATTTTATAAAATGATGTATTTTTATTGAAGAAATAATAATCAAAAAACACAATTGAATCAATGATAATTTCGATTTTGACAAGTTCTGACAGATTAGGATACTTTTTTGTTTCGGAATTTTCAAGGACGATTTGAAAATAAGGATTCTATGGGATTTATATTTATTTAAGGACTTGTCGATGAATCTCGCTGTAGAAACGAAAAGTAAGGACTAGGCATAGAGTCCGTCAAGGAAGGGATGGTTTCTGTTTAATTTCAATTCGGAACTACAATTTAATTTGCTGGCAACAATGATATTTGTTTAAAATTCTTTCATCAATGATTGCTTTTGATTTTTGGGTGAACCGTGTGTTGTTTTCGACGTTTCGACACTCTTGCTCGTGCCATTTACTTCACAGATAATAGTCTTCAGGTATCTAATTTTACAAGCCCCAAAAAAAATCATCTGCTTCTTGACAAGTTCTTGCCAGACCCGGTGCCCCGGATTTAGGTTTGATAAGGCCCTATAAGCTATTTGAGATACGGGGCCCTTTTTAAGTCTAGATATTTTATGCTAACATTGATTAACACCCCCAAGAAAGTGGGAGCCCTAAGCTATAGCTTGTGTAGCTTAGCAGACCCAACATCATGTTAAAAATCTGAACGAAAATTATATCTATTTAGGTAGTAGGTACTTGGTACTTAACTTTTACATAGTACCTAGGTAACTATAGAATATGGTTTGAGATATACCTAAATTATTTTAGGTATTGAACTGGATTTATCTGCATTGCACAGATGGAAATACATTACAGTTTTTCCTCAACAGAGACGAGAGGCATCTTTATTCACATAATGTAGCGTTATGCGAATGAAGATGCCTCTCGTCTCTGTTGAGGAAAAAACTGTAAACCATACAATTATAATTAGATACTAGTTATCTGGTAGAAATTTAGGAGAATACTTTCCGTCTACCTGTTTACATATTTCAGTAAATGTTCAAGGTTTTTCACGGTGTGCGATTAATTTTGTTTCTTGGTTTTTCAGGTGAACCGTTTTAGTCCAAGAGCCCATCGTTGAAATCATGACGGATGTGTTTTTTGATCGAAATGTGGTTTAAAAGAATGTTTAGACATAATATAATACATTGCCATAGGGTTGCCTAGCAAAATCTTGCCGCGAGTACCTTTACCATGATGATTATTGACACCAATTTTGAAGCGAATTGCACCCATCTGTTTTTTAAGTAAAATTAGCACCATCGGAAAGAGGACGATTTGAAGATATAGAAAAACATGGGTTGCCTGTCCTCAGTCTGCCGCAACCCTAGGCAACCCAGGCTCAAAGATGCCATTTTTCGAAGTAAAATGCACCCATCTGTTTTTTACACGAGTGACACATCAAATTGAAGCTACTGTCTTCCTCGATACGATGGAATAGGGTTGCCTCCCTAAAACCTGCCGCAAATTAGGGTTGCCTGCATTTGAATGGTGATATTTGAATGATGATGACCTGGTTAAAATGTGGTGGCATATCCAGGAAAATACTATATTTGCTTTTCTTTTAATCATTTTTTATGTTTTTTGGGGTGCTGAATCCAAATTTCAACTTTTTGAGCTCTTAACTATGATGGTTTTCGCGAAAAATGCAAAAAACAGAGAGAAAAGTGTTTTTCTTCGAGACTTTTTTTGTAACTCGAAAAGGATGCACTTTAGAGAAATGAATGTTAGGAGAAAAATAATCTGCGTTAAATTTTCTACAAATTATTATACGTTGTATTTTTTTGTCAGACGAATGGTTTTGGAGCTAGAGCGCTTTAAAAGTTAAAAAAAATCTTAAAATTGTTCCAATCTTGTAGTTTCTTCAGTTTTCTGCCTACAGTAAAAAATATGTTAATCTTTAAATAATAAAAAGTAAAAGAAAAATTAATTTTCTACGATTATGTCTTTAGGTTCATTTCGCTCAGATGCACCATTTAAGAGATAAAGGGCATCTAATTTGGATATTATTGAATGAAAATGAGATTTCATAATGTATAAAGTTGTATTAGTGTTATCTGTATATGACATCGCTACTCATACATACATACTAATACAGACGCATTCGTGTTATCACAAGTCCGTAAAATAGCAAATAATGTGAAGACTGTGACACTATGTTAAAAATGTATTATCATTTGAGAGTCATTTGTTAAATTATGATGAAAATAAAATAACCCTTTTAAAAAAAATCGTGAAATAATAGCGTTTGTTTCAATTCACGTGTAATTGTATCCCGAGCATATTTATTGGAACATGAAGGTGTGATAAAAAAATACTGCGAATAAATAAAATTATTATTAATTTTATGGATGTTAATTATGGATGAAAAAAAATAAAACTGAGGAATTTGGGGGGGGGGGGGGTTAGAATTTTACTCGGCTCGGCTGCGGGTGGAGCCGTGCGCGATATGCATATTTTCGCGCTTGTCTATTTTTAGCTATTCTTCCAGTACGCTTGTAGCAACTTTGGTAGTAATATTTACTATAGGTACTTGGCATCACCCGCAGCCGAGTGAAAAAAGTTATAGCAAAATGACAGTGGCCTGTCAAACTAGAAAAACTCTTTTAATAACTCGGTAATATTAACAGTAGGTACTTGGCATCTGAGTAAAATTCTAACCCCCCCTCCCACAAATTCCTCAGTTTTATTTTTTTTCATCCATAATTAACATCCATAAAATTAATAATAATTTTATTTATTCGCAGTATTTTTTTATCACACCTTCATGTTCCAATAAATATGCTCGGGATACAATTACACGTGAATTGAAACAAACGCTATTATTTCATGATTTTTTTTAAAAGGGTTACTTTATTTTCATCATAATTTAACAAATGACTCTCAAATGATAATACATTTTTAACATAGTGTCACAGTCTTCACATTATTTGCTATTTTACGGACTTGTGATAACACGAATGCGTCTGTATTAGTATGTATGTATGAGTAGCGATGTCATATACAGATAACACTAATACAACTTTATACATTATGAAATCTCATTTTCATTCAATAATATCCAAATTAGATGCCCTTTATCTCTTAAATGGTGCATCTGAGCGAAATGAACCTAAAGACATAATCGTAGAAAATTAATTTTTCTTTTACTTTTTATTATTTAAAGATAAACATATTTTTTACTGTAGGCAGAAAACTGAAGAAACTACAAGATTGGAACAATTTTAGGATTTTTTTTAACTTTTAAAGCGCTCTAGCTCCAAAACCATTCGTCTGACAAAAAAATACAACGTATAATAATTTGTAGAAAATTTAACGCAGATTATTTTTCTCCTAACATTCATTTCTCTAAAGTGCATCCTTTTCGAGTTACAAAAAAAGTCTCGAAGAAAAACACTTTTCTCTCTGTTTTTTGCATTTTTCGCGAAAACCATCATAGTTAAGAGCTCAAAAAGTTGAAATTTGGATTCAGCACCCCAAAAAACATAAAAAATGATTAAAAGAAAAGCAAATATAGTATTTTCCTGGATATGCCACCACATTTTAACCAGGTCATCATCATTCAAATATCACCATTCAAATGCAGGCAACCCTAATTTGCGGCAGGTTTTAGGGAGGCAACCCTATTCCATCGTATCGAGGAAGACAGTAGCTTCAATTTGATGTGTCACTCGTGTAAAAAACAGATGGGTGCATTTTACTTCGAAAAATGGCATCTTTGAGCCTGGGTTGCCTAGGGTTGCGGCAGACTAAGGACAGGCAACCCATGTTTTTCTATATCTTCAAATCGTCCTCTTTCCGATGGTGCTAATTTTACTTAAAAAACAGATGGGTGCAATTCGCTTCAAAATTGGTGTCAATGATCATCATGGTAAAGGTACTCGCGGCAAGATTTTGCTAGGCAACCCTATGGCAATGTATTATATTATGTCTAAACATTCTTTTAAACCACATTTCGATCAAAAAACACATCCGTCATGATTTCAACGATGGGCTCTTGGACTATTTGTAGATTACCTTAATCGACATTTCAACACTCCTACTGGTGTCTTCCACATCTGAAGGAGTGTCGAAAAGTTGATCAAGTTAATCTACACACGGTTCACCCGAAAAACCAAGAGTGTTTATCTATTTAGACACGTATGTAGGATTTAGAAATATGCTACCAGACAAGACATTAATGTTGCCATATCTTAAGGGCTTATATGCACTGAGCAATAATCGTTCTATATTCGCTTCAACTTTTGTATGAGAATGTTAGCGCGAAATGAGAATAACGTGAGAGACAATGTGCATTTTACGTTTTTAAGAAGAGATTTGTTAAGATTACCAGTATTTTGGCCAAATTATACTTTTGTATCTGAAAAACTGAACGGAAAATCATCAGATTCCGTAAATTTCAGGAGTACTTTCGGAATATTTTTTTATTCAAGGAGTTTCCAAGTATTGTAATTCTAAAACAGCCAATCTGTAGTCCATACTATTTCATCTATCACTGTCTTCAGTTTCAAGACGATTCCCTCAGTATTGGCTGAGAACAATTCAGGGCGCTGAAGCCGAATGACAGCATATAAATATAACAAACATATGATCATGATAATTGCGTTATTGTAATTAATATTTAGGTACTAATAGTTATTATAATTGTGACTAGAATAATTCTTGCTTAATGTAAGTTATTTCTCAGGAGTCACTGCTCTCCTGCTGAGGGGTTGGTTGATCAGAAGGAGGCATCAGCATCTGCTGTTGTTGGAGTAACTTGGCCGCTGCTGGGAACCCTCCTAATTCGAAGCCAGCTGGGGCCACTATCCCTGCGGCCGTAGCAGTACCCTGGAGATATGCTATCAGTCTGAAAACAACAATATTTCGTATATACATACATGGGCTGCATGGGCATCGTCAGGGTGGGGGGGCAGCTGCCTGCCCCTAGAGATTGGAATAGGTATATATTTTTTCATACAATGATAAAACCTCACAAAAATTCACATTATTACCACACATTTTCTTATCATGTCATAAATTTTCTAAAGTTAGTATGAAAATCCACCAAAATACAATTGTTTCATAAAAAAATGGCCTGCGGCGCCATTTTTCACAACTTTTTTATAAAAAAACATTTTTCATACATATTATTGTGCAAAAAATTATACACATTTTCAAATAAACCAAACCACATAACGACCTTTTTCCCTATGTCTGAAAAAAAAATTCGCCTGCGGCGCTATTTAAGCTTTGTTCGTGATATGTCTAATTTAAAATTTTTGTTGCCCCTCCCTAGCTCCTAGGCTGGCGACGCCCATGATTTTTGCATACAGCTTAAGTTCGCTTCCTCGAGCAACTATTGCCGAAATAATTGCGCAATTAATTGCTCCGAGTTAAATATGATAAATGAATAAAAAAAGCTAGCAAAAATCAGTCTTGTTCAGGATAGAAATCAGGAGATTATTACGCTCGCAGTACGGTTTTCTTTCTGATATTTTCTATGAATCCAAGTCCAGTTGCTTGTTAATATTTCTTCGCATAAATAAATAAATAAATATTGTGTGTACCTTCTAAGCTCTTCCAAAGCATTGGACTGCATGAGGATATAATTCTTTGCTAGAAGCAACGTTGCTATTTTGGACAGTTTTCTAACAGATGGTGAATGGGCGTATGGTATTACACTTCGTAATTCGTCTAAAGCATCGTTCTGAAATAAAAAAACGTTTAATTACAGTCTTATCTACTAATTCTTGTAAAGTTACTCTTGCTGAAATGGAAAGCTTTGGGCACAAATTTGAAATATTCAGCTGTACAATAGAAAACGGGGTTAACTGGAAGAAATCGCAGTTCTGCGATAAGTTCGCCCTAGTGAAAAATGATTTATAATCTGTACTATGCCCATTATATTATATGTTGGTATGTTTGCTTTGTTTACTTGTAAATAAAAAAATAAAAACACGGAGCAACAGTGAGTTTGCGAAAAATTGTGTGGGGAAAACTAAGATTACTCAGCGAATACTAAAGATATCATACTAAGACTTAAAACATGGATAAATGAGAATATGTTTTAGTGACTCTAGTGGGTACAAATTTGATCACTATAAAGTTACCTCTAAAATTTATTGAAACTGAGATTACTCCCGTAGTTTGTTAGATATAATGCTGTAATTTGGTTGATAAAATGTTTAAGGTAAGACGCAGTGACTCTATCTATACAAAAAATAATAGAAATAAAATGAATTCATACCAAATATTTTGGACTTACCAAATCATGCATTCTTCTTCGTTCTCTAGCATTTATATTTAGTCTCACGCTTTTTCCTTGTCTAGCCTTTTGTTTTCCACCAGACAACCCTTGATTCAAGTTCACACCTCTTTGACTTCCTGGTATCCTAAAAATCAAAATCAGAAAGCTGTATTAAACCAGTCCGTTGATAGAGGAACTATTGTATAATAAATAAATCTTTATTAGCCAAATAAAAACATGCGGAGTTTTAAAAACAATGGTAGTGTGCCAAAAGGTAGACTTATTGGAAAAGCAATATCTTACAGTCAACCTACTGTACAATAAAGTAATATAATAATTCGTGGGAACCCAGGCTGTGGAAATAACCCCGACTCTTTTTTACATATTTTTCTGAGTCTCCTGTAAGATTCAGATGTCTAAAACTCCCATAAGACATTTCACATATTTTTCAGCAATAAGTATCGTCATCGATTTTGAACGTCATATACCTCCATGTTTCGCAAAGAGAATGTTGTGTGTTCTTTTAACATATGTACCTACAGGATTCACTAGTTACACAATTATTGAAGTAACCAGTGAATGGTGATGTGGTATCAACTATAATCAGTTGTACGTATTTAAAAATACTAATTTACCTATGTGAATGATGACTACCGCTTGGTTCCGGTCTATTCTCATCATGCACTGCAGCGGCGGCTTGCTGAGCAGCTGAAATATTTGGAGGAAGATTGGGACCAGCCTGGAGATAGAATCCACCCAAGCCTACAGCCCCTAGGGGAGTTCTGCGTCCAGCACCCAAAGGAGGGGATTGCCCGGAAGTGGCTTCAGGTCCAGGAGCAGAATGTCCACCCCAGGCAGCGTATTGACTGTTGTGCTCCATTCCAACTAGAAATTTACCAATATTTTAGTGACACAGTATAAAATTCTTCAATTTCTGATGCCCTGTGTTCACCATTTTTTAAAAGTACCGCGCGTATTTGAATTGTGACGCATAGCGCCATCTATCGGAATTTATTCTAAGCACATCTCTACTGGCTTACACGAAACTTCAACAGATGGCGATGATGTGCACAAAACTTTTAATAGACTACTAATTTGAATATTTTTATACGTAAGTAGAGTAAATAAATATGATTTTACATTTAAAAATTGCAAAATAAAACAACAAATTCATTTTATATCTAAATTATCTCATATAAGTGGTAATAATCAGAAAAAATGTAAATAAACATACCTTGAGTCTTGATTCAACAACAGCGAAAATCTTCATGAAATTTTCTTCATTTCTTTTAAAAGCAAATTAGCAAACTATTGCAAAAAACATTCACAAACCGCGTATTTACAGCAAATTTCTTTCGCATCACTTTATGGATTAAATAATATAAATTTGTAATGAAATTGAATAACAGTTTAAAAAAAGATACGTAAATTTAATTCCTATCTATTACGAATGAAAATATTTACAAAATGTGTTATTTTTTTAGAGTTTTATACAGTTGTGCTTGAATTATAAAAAAAATATTAAAGTATGTATGTTTTAGAAAAAGACAGAGGGGTCGCCGGTCGCTCTGTTCTAATGTATGTGAGAGTCTGTGCGTTTACTATAGCGAGCGCTAAATTCTGTGGCCCTCTCTCCAATCTATTGTACTCGTAGAATTATACTGTACCGACAGCGTAGCAGACATGCTACAGGGTAGAGGAGAGCGTGTAGTGGTAGTAGAACATGGTAGGGTGAAGCAGGAGATTGGGGTGACGATTATCTTTCACTTTACCTACCCCCACAGGGGGTGGGTTTTGCTGTTTTTGATTTTATACACTACTATTCTACTAAATGTGGTTGTGAATGTAAGAGTGGACGCGTATTAGGGTGACAATTTGTTTATTCTTTAAACAAACATTATTGGATTGGATGCTGTGGCCCTCGGCGGAGAATACTGTGTTTTTCTGACTCAAACTATTGAGAACTAATTTTCAGATCATTGTTTGGATCACCAAAATGGACACATTATGGATTGTGGATTGTATGAATGTGTCGTCAAAAGTCTGGCGATCTGTTCTCTCTGTCTACCCCGCAGGGGAAGTGGAGTGAGGTGATAGATAGATAGACAGATATGGAGCATATACCTTTTACCTATACGTACTTTGTATAAATTAGATGTTTTTAGGAAAAGTTCTCATGTTTTTCACAAAAGTCACGTTTACTAACGAAATTTTCACTACGTTCTCAAGTAAATGCCACAAATTAAGATATCTTTCGAAAGCCTAAATTGTGAACTATTTAGTTCGTCTTTATCAAAATAGATTAGTAGGTAGTTTGTAAGTTACTGTCAAGAAATCTAAACGAGAAATTTTCATACCTACTCTTCAATTTTCAGAAGGCCATGTCTCCAAACGGTTGATTTTTGGACATACATCCCAATAACCTTATTTAAATATTTTTTCATCTTCTATCACCTCTCCAAATACTTGTCACATGGAACCAATCAACCTGTATATTCTCTCATTGTTTTTTTTCACATTTATATCATTTTCATAGTAAATGTGTATTATAGTATTTAAACTCAATGGTAGATTGATCAAGCACTTTTCACAGGTGAAAAACAATAATCTTGAATTGTTTTTTTTTTACCGAATTCAGGAAAGTGATTTAAATTATAGTCACCTTATTACAAAACTGATCTATTAGGTACATTTGATTTGATGGGTAGTTAAATAACTACGAATATACATACATATCTCATACACTGCACAAATCCAAGAGGTGGTAGTGTTTAGCAATAAAACAACAAAGCACTTATTTTACTTTTCAAGTTTCTTCTTGAATCTTCTTAAAAATTACTACAGTTTCGGCTCCAGTCTCATCAGTCGATCTACTGCTTCTGAGGTGCTGTCTTATGAATGTCCTTTTTGTGTTGGCAGTCCTGCGCTATGTTTTAGCTCCTCATTCACAATCAGGGCAGTCCTTTTTCCACCATCTCCAGAGTTAATGTGTGCAGCAGCCGTGCTCCGGTCTCACTGTGTTGTACCCAAACCCTTCCAGGTATAGGTACTCGTACCTACTGTAGGTAGGTATTTTGTAGGTATTTTGACAAAATTGTCTAGATATAAGTATCAGAGGCGTATATAGAGGGGGGCCGAGGGGGCCCGGCTCCCCCCGAAATGTTGGACAATTCTTTAAAAAACGTTATTTTAAAACATGAAAGTTACTCAAGTTCATCATTTCACCCATTATTCAAAAAAATTTCGCCTGCGGCGCTATTCTTCTTTGTATTTTCTGCACACAATATTAATACTAACCTAAAACACGACCTTTTTCACTTCCATTCACGGAAATTTTTTGCCTGCGACGCTATTATAATTTTTATACTGCACGTCTGTCTTCAAATTTTTGTTGTCTCCACCCCCCCAAAATCAAATATTAGATCGCCCCCCCCCCCCGAAATGAAATCCTATATACGCCACTGATAAGTATGCAATGGTAAAACAGAATTTCAATTAGAAGGATAAGTTCTCCCTGGTGAACAATGCTTTGTAATGTGTTTTGTGTTCAATTTTTTAAATAAATATTTTGTTCACTATAGGAATAAATAAATAAATTATTAAGTTCTTTATTTCAATTATAAATCTTACACAGTAAGTATACATAAAATAAGACATTTCTTCTTACGATATCTGTAAAGATTTCAAAAAGACTTCAAAAATATTTCGAGATACCTCCCCAATTCACTTCATGAATCCTAAACTAATTTTAAAAAAGTCACAGATTATATAATCGGTACTGAGTATTTCGTTAATTTAAACTCGAGTTAATGGGTAATGTTAATGGGTAATTGATAATTTTTCGTTATTCCACTTTGTGAACGAACCCTATTGTATTAAATCAGATTCAACATACTCAGAACTATATCTATAACTTAATATGATTACAAAGGGCTGGATATAAGTACCTACCTAGTATTTTTTCATCTCCCTTCTTCAAATAACTAAACTATATTACGATGGCATACCTAATGGTGTCAATACCTATTAGAAATGACGTAATGAATAAAAATAGTAACTGAATAGTGAATATGTAGACAATTGCGTCGGGAAAAGGAAGATTACTCAGCTAATACTAAAGATATCATTCTAAGACTTAATTCATGGATAAATGAGAATATATTTTAGTGACTCTAGTGGTTAGAAATATGAATGTGTTAATTTTGATATTTTTTTTTTAAATTCACCTCTGAAATTAAACTGAATTGTGAATTGACTGAAACCTAAGTTTATTTCCGTAGTTTGTTAGATACTCGTATACTTAATGCTGATGTAATTTGGATTAAATGTTTAAGGTATACAGGGTGTTTGATATATAGATACAGATATCTTCAGGGGTGATAGTAGATATCATTTAGGATCTTTTGAGCCAAACTTAGCTAAGTCCAATGTCGCATGGTATTCGATATTTTTTTTAAATACCCCGAAATACTTTAATACTTTAAGTTTTAACCCGACAGCATCGTAAGTAAAGGTACCTACTTAGTTTCATCATTCTTTTTTGTTACCTGAGTATGTGTTTAGTCTACTTAAATCGTAAGTTTCAATCTGAAAAACAATCATGTTTAAAAAATATCGGATTAAAGTTTCGAGAAAGAGATATTTTAAAAACGAGTTACGACTTTGGAGGGGATTTTAGATAAGAAAAAAATTATCCAAAGATTCAGAAATCTAGGAAAAACTTCTCTGGTTTATGCTCTTTGAAATGGTATAAAAAACATTATAAAAAACATTTTGCGCTTACACTCTCATAAAAAATATGAAAAAGTTAAAGCGATACCAGGATACTAGGAATGAAAACAAGATGGTTAGGACATGTGGAGAAAATGAATGATGAAAGGATTACAAAGAAAATATACCTGGGAGAAAGAAGAGGTGTAAGGAAGCGCGGCTGTCCAAGAACCACATTGCTCAACAATGTAGACCAGATTCTTAAGGACGGACGTGTTCTGAGTAAAAGGAATCGTATAGTGTATATGACAAATTGTATGAATGTGACGGAAGCACCAAGTGTGTGTAAGGATAGGAAAATCTGGCGACCTGTCTTTCTGCCTACCCCGCAGAGGACGTGACGTGAGGGATAAAATAGACACACTTGGATGATTTTTACTTGGAGGACATCGCCTCTTTTCAAGTATTCAAGTATTTTCTTAATACTCCATAGATAGTTGGTATGATGTACTCAGTACTGGTTGAACTTTTTTGTGATGAACTGATATTTTTATATGAGTTTACATCAGTCTATTTGTTCTTACAGTGCGTATGTAAGTAAGTATGTAGTGTATTAAAGACTGAATTTACTGAAATATAAGATACTTCGTAGTGATCAACACTTAACGGATAGTAAATTTCTCTGAAACTTACATATAGGTAGGTCTGTACAAAAAGTTAGTAAATTTTGTACCTTTCAAAAACCTGTTTTATAATATTATTTAATCGTAGCTGGAGACCCTCTTACTTATTGGAGAGTTGACATGAGATATTTATATGTTAGTTTTTCTTTTTGATTTCTCTGTTCATATTTTTTATGTGTAAAAAAATGGGTAGGCTAGAGAAAGTTCAAAGCTCATTAGCATACATAAGGGTGGACGCCGAGACAGCATTGTGTACCTTTCGTAGCCACATTGCTACTACTAAAAATCGGTACCTATAGTCTATTTTTTTTTTAGAAGTCTTCTTCTTCTTGTGGATTTTGGCAATCACCCTAATGAAGGGTGTTCCTGCCAGTGTAAAATTCTTCTGAGGCCTTGAAACAACTTGCAGGTTCTCTTATTGTTCTTCTATGGTTTTTCTACATTCTCCTTAGTATTCTTGTCGTCAAAGGTTTTCAGAAGTCTCACGGAGCAAGCTTGGTTTAGTGTTGCTTGATGTGATAATAAAATATGGTTACATTTTTTTGCTACTTTTAGCCACATTTTTAATCATAAATTAACTTTGCTTATTTTTAGGTTCGTCAGCGAAACCTGCCTGGTAGGCATTGCAAAAGCGAACTATTTGTTCAAAGGACAGAAGAGACTAGGCTAGGTGGCATCCACCTATCACTTGTTACAGCAAAATCCTGAGGGATTCTTATGCGGAAGTATGGTAGTATAAAGGGAGCAGAATATATATTTTACCATCCTATGCGAAAGATGTAAGATAATTGTGAAACGTATAGGAAGCCCCCATGCTTTTGCTTATAGTAAAACCTATTAGGAATTCACTTGAGGTCCTCCCAAAAAATATGTTGGATCCATTTTAGTGAATTTTGAACTATCGTGGTTTAATTTTATTATAAAAATAAATTTAAGTTTTTCTCCTGAATTTCTACATCCACTGCCACACTACAATAATTAAATGATTTATTTGTAATTGAAACACCTTCTTCTTCTTTTTCCTCTTTGAATAGATCTTGGATCTGTTTAGTCAGGGGTCAAGTCTCGTTCCTGTGATGAGGAGGTCCAACTCTCTCTCTCCATCTTTTCGGTGGACGTCCCGGTGGTCAGCGTCTTTCAGAATTCTCTTGCATGACGAGCTAAGGAATTGTTGTGGGGTCCATCCTTTCAACATGATCCCTCCAGAACCGCCTTTTTGAAACATGTTTATGATAAAACAGTACCTAGGTACCTACTACAATTTGAATATGTCACCTAAGTGTGCAGAATTTTCAAGGTGTTGGTACCAATGTACTTTTTTAAATGTGAAATGCTATATATTTTTTAATAATATCGATCAGCTTTAATTAAATTTCTATGTATTTTTTATTATGTAGGTGTACGATTTGTCCATATGTGATCTTGCCATTTATGTATAATCGTTTGGCATAGGGTCAGATCGACCCAAAGCGACAATGTACGTAAAAGTCAAAGAAGGTCACTCAAAATTCAAGTGCCATGGGGTCCTGTCCAACCATATTATGGTCTATTTAGGGAGAGGATATAAAGGAACAAAACAGTGAGAATTTTTCAAAATGTTTTTCTGTTTTTTGATAAAATGGGCGATATTGAAACATCAGCCGACCCTTTCAGTTATACATACCTTAGGCACCTACGAGTAACTAGGTATATGTAAGTAATTTTATTATTGACTTCACCATATTGTTTTGGAAAACTTTTTGTTGTCAATTTCACCTTGTAGATGGCGGTAAAAATAATTATTTATTTTCTGCCTACAGGGGTTTAATGTGGAGATAATAAAATACTATATTTCACCCACAATTCTTAAAGATTTTTATCCCAAAATTAACCTGATTTAAGGGAGTAATTTGCTCCTGCAATTCATTATATATTTCTTAAATAATTTAGCTGTTTTTGAAGTAATTTTGTGTATTAGGTTTAGCAATAAGGTTTCGCAGATTTAGTACCGCCCCATCCCGCTAGATGGAACCTGCGCAGCATATGCTTCCAGGACAGAAAACATATGCTTTTCCGAATTAATGGGGGGTGTTTTCCGTGGGAGCATATGCTTTTGCTTTGAATGAATGTCGAAAGATGGCATATCCTATTTCCAATCCTGAATTAGAAAACGGCTGTGCAAGCATTATACTTGGTAGAAAAAATGCTTCCAAAAATATTAGGTTAATAACATCATGAACAAACCTATTCTTGTATGCATTAGCTGCATATATTTTGAGAGCATATTTCTATCTATCTAAAATATGTGTCGTACGTAGGGGCAGTATTAACAGTATGCACAGTACGCAGATTCGAAGCTGGATATATCGCTTGAGAGACCCCATCGTACTTATATAAAATACTAGATTTTCGAGAAAAATTTAATGCATTTATTAGAAAATCACGATATATGATCCACCAGCCTCAAATATACCTTAAGAACAATTTGGTATTTAATCATGTATCCTAATTTTTATAATGTATAGTTTCCAGTAAGAAATGGAGTTGGGCTGGTCATGTGGCCAGAACCACAGACTCTAGGTGGACAAAGAAAGTTCTGGAGTGGCAAAATAGAACAGGCAGAAGAAGTGTTGGTAAGCCACAAGCACGGTGGTTGGACGATGTAAGAAGAGTTGCGAGAGGCGGTTAAGGATGCGGTCTGCCCAGGATAGGGAGCTGTGGAGATCAATGGGGGAGGCCTATATTCAATAATGAACATAGGAAGGCTGACATGATGATGATGTATAATTTGACACAATGCAATAAAAAAAATGTTAGTCATGGCCTCCCTGCTACAGAAAACCACTCTTCGTTGCTGGACTTACCTAAAAAGAAAAAAAAACACTTACAAAATATTAATTAATACATGAATAATAATTGGTAAATACAGGGTGTTTGATAGATGGATACAGATATCTTCAGAAGTGATAGTAGAGGTCATTTAGCATCTTTTGAGCCAAACTTAGCTTAGTCAAAAGTCGCACGGTTCTCGAGATATTCAGTTTTTAACTTTTTTTCGAAATACCCCGAATTACTCAAGTTTTAGCCCGATAGCATCGTAAGTAAAGGTACCTACTTAGTTATATCATTCTATTTTGTTACCTGAATATGTGTTTAGTCTATTTAAATCATAAGTTTCAATCTGAAAAACAATCATGTTAAAAAAATATCGGATTAAAGTTTCGAGAAAGAGATATTTCAAAAACGAGTTACGACTTTGGAGAGGATTTTAGATAAGAAAAAAAATGTTCAAAGATTCAGAAATCTGGAAAAAACTTATCTGGTTTATGCTCTTTTAAATGATATACAAAACATTATAAATAACATTAGTTTCGAAAACCTATGATACAAAAACTTAAATAGATCACCTCTAATTTAAGCAAATTTCCATACAAATTTACTATAGGTACGGTTGCATAGTGAAAAACACATTTCCTTTCAATTTACTGTTTCCGAATTTGTATGGAAATTTGCTTAAATTAGAGGTGATCTATTTAAGTTTTTGTATCATAGACTAAACACATATTCAGGTAACCAAAAAGAATGATAGAACTAAGTAGGTACCTTTACTTACGATGCTATCGGGCTAAAACTTGAGTAATTCGGGGTATTTCGAAAAAAAAGTTAAAATCTCGAATATCTCGAGAACCGTGCGACTTTTGACTAAGCTAAGTTTGGCTCAAAAGATGCTAAATGACCTCTACTATCACTCCTGAAAATATCTGTATCCATCTATCAAACACCCTGTATATATGGGTTACACTATTGGTGAACAAAATACAGATTATAAAGCATAACATTTGTTCACTAGGGCGAGCTTATCGCAGTGCTGAGATCTCTTCCAGTTAACCCCAATTCATGATGCGTATGTACAAAAAAGTTATTGACGATATGTATTGAAAATATCAGATTTAATCACCCTTAACATATCCCGTAGAAAGTATCAACCTAACCATAAAACAATTAGTAAGTTCGATATGTTGGTATTTGATTTACAAGAGTGCGATGTGAAGTATCTAACCATGATAAAGGATAAATCCAATTGCCTCCGGAGTCATTGTGGTTTCCTGGGGTCGAAGGACACCCCGCGGTGTGCGATTAGGTCTCAAGGATTCCCGTTGAGAACCAGAGCTGGAAGTAGGGAGATTATAGTATAACATACAGTGAATAAGGACTATAAGTACCTATAAAAATATTTTTTATATTATGTCCTTATAAAGTTTTACCTCGAGATATTTGTGGGGGTTTCACATAATCATTCAGATAATGTGTAGTCCACCAAACCGAATTTTATTCTATTGCAATAAAAATCAAGACGTCTGTTCCGATAGAAACTCCAATTTTCTTCTAATTAAGTAAAGTATAGTAAAAAAACTAAGAATCCAAAAGTAAAAATTATGGTGTATTATTCTATCAGTTATAATTGTTTTGTCATAATAGAGCCTATAATTTTGATTCTCTAAAACAGATTCTGAGTTGTATATTTATTCTTCTTCTTTTCGGCCCCTTTCCCTCCACTGCCGGATATAGGCCTCTTAGTGGCGGATCCAGGATTCAATTTTGGGGGGGGGCTGAATGTCGTCACATGGTAAAAAGTACTGTCACTCAACGTTTTGGGGGGGGCTAAGGGGCTGAAACTTTGAATTTTGAAAAAAAAAATTCTTGTATATAAAGTACTGTCACCCATGGTTTTGTAGGGGGGCTTCAGCCCCCTAGCCCCCCCTGGATCCGCTAGTGAGGCCTCTTCCTGTATCTTTCACAATTCTCTGTTTTGGGCGCTTTGCCTTATTATTTGTTACGGAATTACATTTTTTTACGTTCAAGTGCAGAATACATTGTCAGCGCCGAGATTCCAGCCCGACGTCTCCATTTTTCTATATTTTTCAGTTCCTATATTCAGGAATACTTAGCATTATTTGAGTATAAAAATCCAAAACAACTAAATTACTTAAAATTTAAACCAAGTGAAACGTGTTTATAAAAAATAATTAAACTGACACCCAAAGCAAAACATGTCTACAAAATTCCAAGGTGCCCGGAAGTTTTTAATGTTTAAAAAGGACGAAAACAACGACAGATAATAAAGACGTGTTTTTTATGTAGGCATCTAAAATTATTAAAACAAAACTACTATTCAAGAAGCAAATCTATGATTTTCACGTCCACAGATACAAAACACAATCAGAGATGAGGGGATAGAATCTATAGATAGATACAGCATGATGTTCATTACTCTGGTTTCCATAACACCAGACGATATTGAAGGCAAGCCACCTTCCTCCAGCAGGAATATAGTTATTATATTATATTATTACCCACACAGACAGCAATAAGAGTGCATTATTACAAGTATCTTTCTTGTGCCTTGTGCTACTTCAGATATCAAATTGATATTGATTGCCTTCTACAATAGACACACGATAAAAGACGCACATTTTTTTGTCATTTTATTTTATTATAGTGTTACGAAAAAGTCTGTTGTTCGTAAAACTCCCATAAGACATTTCAAATCTTTTTCACAAATGAGATTCGGAATCCATTTTGAATGTCATATACTAAAATATTTTCTGGTTACCCCATACAATTACAATTATATCGTGGTGATAGTAATAGAATATCTATATAAGCTACTTTTGATTTCTTTTGTTGAATACATCTTTGATTCCATCATTATTGAGCTGCTTTTGAAAAGTATAAAATAAAGTTCACATAGCACACTTGAGAGACATTTTCAGATACCCAAATCATCAGCTTGCCTCATTTTTAGAAAGCCAGGAACGTCATTACTATCTTATAAATGATGGATATTTATAATATCCTCTTCTTCATCGGTTAGCCTTCTTCTCACTGCTGGATGTAGGCCTCTTCCATCCTCTTTCATCCTCTTCAATTCGTTTCTGTTTTCCCCGCCTTCACATTCAGGTCCTGCCGGCTTGTTTTTATAATGTCGTCAACTCACTTTTCGGGAGGTATGTTGGAAGGCTCCATTGGAGAATTTTGGGTGCCAACATATCCCCTTGTCTTCCTGAAACATTCAGGAGTGTGTATATTATTAATGTATAATCATAGTTAGCGTGATTGCTTCCAGATCATACGTGAGCACAGGAAGAATACATGATTCAAACACTTTTCTCTCAAACATTTTTCTAATTTTTAGGGTTTGTTGAAGTTTTTAAAAACTTGACCACCAATCTAGTCCAATTTTTGTCGGTATTTCTGCTGTCTGCATGGTTTTTCGTCCTTAGTTTGAAAAACATTAACTTTACTCTTGTTGACTTTGTTATACAAGCAGCTACTGTATTTGCAGGGGAGGGAGCATATGATAGTATAGGACATACAACAAGATATAATATGGTGAAAGATCTTTCAGTATTGTTGCCGACAACCTGTGATTTCATTATTGTTCGTCTCGCTACATTCTCAGCTAGATGCAGGTAGGCACTTTGAACTATAGAGGTACATTAGTAGGTACATAATCCCAGTAGTGTTGTCTCGAGTCAAATGACTCTGACTTTAGTCTCAGATCTCAGATATGGGTCACGTTCTGTATCCGTTAAAATTCACTAGGCGATTCGCTCGATTGTTTATGGTTCTATTGTTCGCCGTTCTATCATCAGTGCGTTTCACTCGGTTGTGCGAGTCAACGTGTTCTATGTGCACAGCTGACACGCTCGGTTGTTGCGAATAACACCCAACAAAATTGTTGGGTGACATTCGCTCGCCATAGATAATAGAATGGTCCGCACGTGTAGTTCACTCACTCTTATTATCACGCGATATGTCTATCCCTTTCTACCAAAGAAGAGTATAGCGATATCGCTATCTCGATGTATATCTATCAACTCACTCTTATTAGTATTCTCATATCTCTATCTCTGTTTGACAATTCCAATTGGAACAATCACCCAAATGCGTTCTGCTTCGCGCGATAATCGTCCGTTGACACGCCGAGTGAAAATTAACGGATACAGAACGGACCCATGATTCGGCATGCAACTCGCCTAGTCAAAGATGCTGTTTGACTCGACTTAAGACTATTTTCAAATTCGTTCGTTCGTACAAATTATTTTCTAGAATTATCAAATTGTGACATCCAAAACAGATTTCACTGCCGCTGTTAATGAAATCTAGACGTTCCAACATCTACGGCGTTTTTCCTTACAGAAAAAGGATAAGATTGCCCTAGTGAACAAATGTCATGGATTCTTATTTCTTGATTTTTTTAACATGCTTATTTCCACATAATATTTCTGAATATAAAAAATAAATAAATGAAAATTTAGTAATAAAAACATGTTTATAATTAAAAGGTTCCTACTACAATTTTAAATTGTGCAAAATTTGAAGGTGCTATGAGACATTAGGGAGTTATTTAAGTTTGAAGAGGAAAATGCAGACTGAGACAACAGCGTCGGATGAAATTAAATAAAAGCGTGGTAATAAAAGAGTACATGGTTGGCGCAGTTGGTTGAGGCGGCAGTCTCTCTAGCGGGAGGTGCCAGGTTCAAACCCCGTCACTGGCGATGTATTCCCCACACTTTGCAATACAGGCTTTTAGCCTAGTGCAAGGTGTGCAGGAAAGTATTTGGGTTTGTGTATGGAAGCACAGATCCATTTAAAAACAAAAGATCACTAAAAGAACTCTACTTGAGTCTTGATCTCAAAGACTAGAGTCTTGACTCAAGACTGATTTGGAGACAACATTCCCTAATACAATTATTGTCTCTAATACGTTCCCCTATAATAGTGGAGTCACGAACATGATCGTGTTACACATGAGCTCACTAGGAGAATACCAATATGTTGCTTAGACGCTTCTTCAATAACCAGAGGAGATATGAGATACAACAGTATAACATACTCGTATAAGGTAACTATGAAATATTGTACAAAAAAAAGTAAAATATTACCAGTAGAAAAAAAAGTACTGCATTGTTTAAGGCCCTGCTGTCAGGGGGCTTCGGCGCCTGAAACTGAAAACAGTGATAGATGAAAGTATGGACTACAAATCGGCTGTTTTAGAATTACAGGATTTGGAAATTCCTTGAAAAAAAAAATTCCTAAAGTACCCCTGAAATTTACGGGATTTGAAGATTTTCCGTACAGTTTTTCAGATATAAAAGTATAATTTAGCCAAAATACTGGTAATTATAATCTTAACGAATCGGCTGTCAATATGTTACTCTACCCAAGATTCTCTGGTATGGAAAGGTATGAATAAGGCCTGTGTTCAAAAGTGGACGATTATATAGACTAAAGATGAATTAGATTATATAATATGAATAATATATAGTATAAGAAATAATAACAAAATATTATTCGCAAAATAATGTAAAGAGGTAGTGAACAATATGAATTGAACAATAGATCTGTCAGTCAAGTGCACGACCAACGAACGGGTTGAACCACAGTTGTTACGTAAAATATACTCCACCCCCACGTAACAAATAATAACAATGTTTTGTATATCGCCTTCTTCTTCTTCATCATTAAGGGTAAACCCACCTCCACCCCTGGATGTTTCAGGAGCTTTAGCTCCTATATCATCCAGTCTTTTACGCAAAAACATTTTTTCAAAGGAGGGCTCAAGTTTCGCCGGAACGGCTCGCCTGAACAAACCCCTCCCGAAACTACTCTGAACACCCTTAATGTTCCTTGGAGGAGACTCTCACTGCAATCTACACACTACTACATGTTTTTTCTTAGAAACTGTCATCTTACAATTACGTATAACTACGTACTAAATCTTAATCTTCCTATCCCCGTCCACTGCTGAACAAAGGCCTCCTCCATCTGCCTCCATGTTGTCCTGTCTTGTGCAGACTGCATCCAGGTTGCACCGACATGTCGGATCAGGTCGTCTCTCCATCTCAGCTGTGGCCGTCCCACCACACTTCTGCTCCCATCTCGAGGTCTCCAATTTAGGAGGTTTTTGGTCCTAAGAATGATATATTAAAAAAAAAATCTATGACCACCCTTGTCCATTCCATTAAAAGAAAAGAACTTCATTATTAGGCATAGTATAAATTGGTGTTCTGTAATGTGAAAAATATGTGTATTGTCTTTCAGTACTTTTTTATTGTAGGTATATCCACACACTGGCCGGCGAAAAGGCGATACATAATACCATGCCCACCGGTGTTAAAATTGAGTCATTAACGCTGCAAACGAACTTTTTGTGTGACTGAGTTATAGTTGAAGTTGGCGATGTATCTGTTTATTATCCCAAAGATACACAGTAACACAAATATTATATAGAATTGTTCACTAGGGCGAACCAATCGCAAAGCTACGATTTCTTACAGTTTACCCCAATTTGCTTAATGCGGTTAAAGGTTGCCCTTAAAATTCCGCAAGGAAAACACAGGGAAGCAACTAGGCAGTCACCCTGTTTGATAAGTAAAAGTTTTTTTTAATGAATATGTACATCTACATCTTTGTACACTCTACGGAAAGCTTAAAAGCTTGTGTTGTGAAGTGGAGTAAGTCTATCTATCTATCCCTTCACGCCACGTCCCTTGCGGGGTAGGCAGAGAGGACAGAACGCTAGACCGAACCATCCTTACACACACTCCTTGCAAAAAAGTGATAAAAAGACACAAATTAAAAAAAAATTGCAGGTTGCAGGTTTCAATGTGAACCACATCAGAAACTAGTAGAACGTGGTATAGGGAGAGAAATTATTTTTAGTTGGTTCATATTATTTTGTTTTATGTGTATGTGTGTATATACTATATGATATATTGTGTATTTAAGTGTATTAGTTGGTGTGGGCGTACAGCTGGGAGATGCTGTGCTGTACAGAAGGGGTGGCGAGTGAGGGGTAGCAGCCCCCCCCTACAGGATCGTGCGGAGGCTGTATTGATCCCTGTTGCCAGGCAACCCAACCTCCCCCGTCTATCTTCTCCCAGCGTCCCCCACCCGGTATACACGCGAATCATCCACCAACCCTCGGGCCGGGACGTGGCTGCATGTATGTCCAATATGGAAGCGAGGGAATGCAAATATATAATAATATTGAGATTTTTTTAATGTCAAACATTCGGAGAAATGTTATTAGTTAGACATGACCAATGGGGACCTCCAAGGGGATTCTCGAGTTTTAGAGATTTCCCCCCTCAACTTTCTAAAAATATTTTTTTGCTTTTTCAGATGTTCGTAATAATTCATATCTTTTTTATCAACGAGACAACATAAATGTTGGCGCAAGGAGAATGTTGCATTCGCTGGTTACCGCATTATTGTGATATACCTAGTAGTACACGACCACTATTCCTGTGCCTGTGAGATACTACCAGCTATGTTCACCATGAGCTCTAATGTGCACCTGAGAGGACATCAACTGAAGCTATAGACAACATTATACCTACACATCCAACACACCACACAACCAATAGAGCTGGCAGTTGTACTTGCTCCCACCACCAACTCATTCAAGAATACACTGGATGTAAACACAATTTATTAGGGTTGGATGGGCAAATCCGTAGCGATAACTGTCTAAAATTAGGGAAAATGAAAACACTGAATATTTAGTTTAAAATCCACAAAATTTGACATTTTAATTCGCGACTAGTATTCAAGGATTTGCACCCTCATCTTCAGGCGATTTTGAATAAAGTTTAATTCAAAATAGCCCGAAGATGAGGGTACAAATTCTCGAATGCTAGTCGCGAACTAAAAAGTCAAATTTTGTGGATTTTAAACTAAATATTTAGTGTTTTCATCTTTCCTTTAAAATGGACTTCCACCATCTACCGACTAAGGAACCTATATAAAGGTGGGAAGAACTATTGAACATTGAGCCCCTTCTATATTTATCAGGTTCCCTACTACCGACGGTCGAAAACATCGAGATTGTCTAAAATGAGTACATGGTTGGCGCGGTTAATTGAAGCGCGGACTTCTGATCAGAAAATGCCGGGTTCGACTCTCGCTGTTGACAGTGTATTCTGCACTTCCCAAGCAAGCTTTTAGCTTGCTGTAAAGTGTGCAGGATAGTATTTGGGTTTGTGCGGTTATTGTTCTTCCATTTTGTCTGAATGCTTCACGAGAATACAAACACAATGCTATACATGCTACAGACTTATATGTTATATCCGAGTGGATATATTTGTAGTGCAAATAATATATATAATATGATATTCATACAAATCTGTACAGAGCATAGTATAGATATAGTTTACCCATTCACTCTACATTGAATTTCCCCACCCCGTCTCTTTCGCTCATCTTCCTTCCACTCGCATAGTGGAACTGTGTATACTACGACGTTTAAATCAAGATGAATTGCGAAGCAGGTCATTATGGCAAGAGTAAGTACATAATTTTAATTCTCTTTCATACTTTATAATAATAGCTAATGAAATTTTAAGAGAGCGGCTATAATGGCGATCTCTTGTCTTCGTAAAAGATACCTACATTTAATATACTCGTACCTACCATATTTATTTGATCCATTCATTTATTCCAAAGATGTCTTCAGTTTCAAGAAGATTCCCTCAGTATTGGCTGAGTACAATTCAGGGCGCCGAAGCCCAATGACAGCATATAGGATCTTAAGACATACCTAGGTTTCTCAATAATTTTGATGCTATAGTGGTTGCCTATGCAACTCCTTAAGAAAAAGCTAATTTCTTTCGATATATGAACAGTTTCTTACACATTTTTTACACCGTCTGTCAATTAAATAGACAGATGACAAAAATAAAAATTTATGAATTTTCTGAATGTTTTTAGACATTATTATCAAAGCATTGTATAACATGGCACCTACTTACTTATCCGAGCTCTGCTGCTTTGTGCAACCAAATGCCAGACAGTCCACTCTTCGGTCAGCAAGAATGTCCGCTGTTAAAAAGTTAATCGAACCAGATAAAACTCGAATCACTTGCTTCGGAGAACGGGTTTTCTCATTCGCCGGCCCTGCAGCTTGGAATAACTTACCAATAGATGTAAGAAACAGATGATCTACATAAGTTAAAGTAGCTTTAAAGACTCACTTGTTTAGATCATGTTATTCCACGCAGACATCTCAGTAATTATTATTAGTCAATAATGCTTTAGTATTAAGGTAGATCAGCGCACTCGAGGCGATAATTCGCGAAAACTGCGCATTAGTAAATTGTCCAATTATTATTATTACATTGGTCTCCCCGTCGTGTATGACATCCTGCTCGTATTTTCACGTCACTGAAGATGTACTAACTGGTACTAACAAGGGAATGGTCCTCAGGAATGATACTAAAGTACCTCTTATAATCATATCAATTGTGTTATCTAAATATTCTAAATAATTTACTGGTATGTAGAAAATATGGGTTATTCTCTAAATTATATATTCTTTGCCTCATCGATGTTAAATGCGGGATCTCCTGCCTGTGGACAGCCAACACAAACCATTCAGCATATCATAGAAAGATGCCCTGGTCTTTGAGTCTTCCACGGCATATATCTGCCTTTTAACGTCATGAATTTAAATTAAAAGACACCACGGTGACGAAGAACGCGCTGAGAGTCTCTGAGATGAGACCCTCAGAAACATTGCAGGGAAGACTCTCAGAGACAGGATTAGAAACACGAGAATCAGAGAGATGTGCGAGGTCGAGGATGTCGTCAGATGGGGGAGGCAACGGAGGAGATATTGGTACGGGCATGTGAGGAGAATGGAACCATCCAGGCTCCCTCACATTGTGCTCCAGGGCCAACCCCAAAGTAGGCGACCCCCAGGCAGACCACCAAAGAGATGGATCAACAGCTGGGAGTCGACCTCGCAGGAGGCTAACCGCTCTTAAATAACAGGCCATCAGGCCTACATTAAGATTAAGAAGAAGAAGAATTAAAATTAGCTTGCCTTATACATATCTAAATCTATCATTTGATAAATTTCTTTATTTCACTCGTTTCTCTTTAAACACCTGTGCATCCTAAACTGTGCACTATAGGTGTAAACTTTTAATCGCAAGTTAGAGAAAATTGACCCACCATTAAATATGTTCATTGAAATATTGCCGTAAATACCTGAGTTGAGGAGTTATTCAACAACAAAAGAGAATAATAGGAATATTTGTTGAGAACATTATATGCACTTGGCAGTGCCTGTATCGTAATTATTTTTTTTAGGTAGAAAAGAGTATTTATGCTCAAACGACGCAGAATATCACGTACTTTAATTTATAACAGGACAACATCTTCCTAGAATGCATGGTTTAGAAGTTATTAGTGAAAAACTGAAAAAAATACAAAAAAACGGTTTTTGGGTCAACCAGCTGTACTTGGCACAAACTTGAAAAAAATTGGTGCAAACTTAAGGAAACTCCTCTTACATGCTAATGAAGAGAATAAAACCGTTTCCGGTTTCCTTGAATTATTTTCGCTACACCCCCTTATTTTCTCTAATTTTACTCATGATCATAATGTAAATGTACATTTACGCATTAGGTCGGTATCACAGACTTGGTTAAGTATATAGAAATGTAGATGCATACTATAATTTTTACGATAGGACAAAATGATTTTTAACAAAGTACCTGGTTAATTAAATCAAACATTAATGTATTTGGGTACCAGAGATTACTTTTCATCTGTGAAAACTCATAACCATAATGCTTTTAAACTAATTTACTACAAAATGCTTCCTTTATCTTCAACAAAATCAAAGAGCCGCGTCACTAAAATAGAAAAGGGTCAGTTAATTCAATATGAGGTGTTTCGTATAACTATACTAGGGCACTTAGAATAAAGTGCTCGACCAGCAGTATGCACGTAGGTAGGTAATATACATTGTCCTATTGTGTTTTAAAAGTTAAGAGGAAAGGGTTAAGGGCGATAACTGTGTCGTTTTGAACATAGAGGTGGGATGAAGTAGAGTGGTTGGCAACATGCGCAGCACAAAATTTTGTAACTCAACATCTTAGTTCGGAGCGGTCACGTGAGTTAGGCAAAATATCTGTCATAATATTTTAAAATTTGAATAGTTTTCGTCGACCATTTAGGATGTAATTAATGAAAATCAATTTATTTATTTATTGTTAACCCGGGGAGTTGGCAGAAAACAGATGTCCTGGCTGCGCAACATTAGAGAGTGTACCGGAATGAGGACGGTGGACGATCTGTTGCTGCGCAGGACAGGGTACTTTTCGCCAGAGTGATCGCCGACGTCGGGGAGACCTGATATGGCACAACAAGAAGAATAATTGTTAACCCCTTTATCAATGTTATTAATAAGGAACTACCATTCCAGACAAATTGAAGTATTAAAGTTTAATTGTGGAGATGGTCCGTAGCCTGGTTGGTAACGCACTCGACTGTTAATCCAGTTCCGATCCAGCGCGGGTTCGATCCCCGATGCCGACCTACTCCACTTCACGACACAAGCTTTTCAAGCTTACTGTGAAGTGTACAAAGATGTATTTGGGTTTATTTTGATAAACACAGATTCATTAAAAAAAATTACCCATGAAAATATGTATTGTTTTCATTATTATTATAACGTCAGCACAACAAGGTTGAACTTGTTTTTCTCGAAACGCCAGCTGAATTCATAAGATTTATTAAAAAACTGATACGACGTGCATGTCATGTTGGTAACAATGAATGAATTGTAATGTAAAAATGTAATACAATGGCTGTGTGTTGTGGTTTGATTGTAAAAGTAGGCATTGCATGATGTGCCCAGCCATTTCGTAATATACTCGTACTAACAAATAGGCGACCAAAAAATATCTGCCATATTCTGTACTGTCATTTTCGGAGTTGGGTTGGGACGAAGTGGGGTATCTATTTTTAATTTATTAAAGAAAATTCGCAGTAAATTTAACTTCTTCTTCGTCTCCCCTCTCCCGTCCACTCCTGGACGAAGGCCTCTTCCATCTGCAAACGGCAAAAGTAAGGATATTTTGTCTGCAGTCGCATGATTTTAAAATCCTAACGTAAAGAGAATTGTGAAGAAGCCTTGCGATCCAAACTCAGTAGATTTTGATTTATTGTTTATGGTTCATTATCCTCCTTAGGCCCTAATTTCAGGCACTTGGACTCGTCAAATTTACATAGGTATAGTCTAATTAAATCAAGAGGAGCAATAAAATAATAAAAAAGATAAGCACATTAATGCTAACAGAGTGTAGAACGTCTGCTAGCATTTCGTCGGGAACACATAATCGAATTTGAACCATAAGCAATTTTTAAAAACAAATTCGATGCTGAGATGCAGGGGGAACAGCTGCCCCCCCCCCCTAGATATTGGTATATATTTTTTCATTCTAAATGATAAAAATCACATTATTAATACACATTTTCTCATCATACGAGTATCCTAAATTTTCAGTACGAAAATCTATTAAAATGCAACTCTTCCATAATAAAAATTAGCTAAACCCATTTTTCTTCAAAAAAAAATTGCCTGCGTTTCTATTTGCTATGATTTCTGTATTTGAAACCAAACCACACCTTGACCTTCTTCATTTAGTCACCCAAAAAAAAATAGGATGCGGCGTTATTTGCGCATTTTTCGTACTAGTATATAAATACTTAAATTTTGGTCGCTCCCCCTAGCTCCGAAGTTGGCGACGCCCATGCCAATAGTGACAAGGCCAACAGTTTATAAAATGGCTGGGCATTTTGAAAATGTCAATTTTATCATTAAACTACGACATAATATGTAGACTACATAAAGACTAAACAGAATGCAAAGTTACATCACGTCTGTGTTGGGTACTTTCCACATGTCAGACACAGAATAGGTCCTATAGTTTGTTATATTGTCCTATAGTGCAGGGGTGAAATATTTCTCTTAAAAGCTTTAAAACATGTGTAACTATGGGGTGGACATAGGGGGTGGTTGTCCTAGTATAATACTGGGCTGCGAGTACAGCAGAGAGGGGCCAGGGGTTTAATTCACCCCACGTATAGGGGGGTGGGCGCAAGGATGAAAGGACGGGGTAAATTATAATATTATAAATTCTACATAACATTGTTATGTATTCGCCATTATTAAAAAATCTGATGTAATTATTATTTTGGTCTAGCAATTCTTTTGACAACTTTTTTTTTCAACAAAGAGGCGTACGAATTCACACAATGCTAGATTGTCTGCACTCTTTTGGGAGAAATTCAGAAATTCTGATGCTTTCGATTTCATATTCGACTTATTCGATTCTTTCGACTTAAATACGATTCTAAAATTTTGTAATAATCTAGCTATGTCCTTAAATATCCGGAAAGAGTATTTTTCCGAATAAATATTTCAAATTCTTATTTTTTGAATTTTTTATATTCTTGTTTATTTTCTGTTTTTCTGCCTAATAAATTGTAAAATCTGATGTGTGCGTGTGCGATGGGTGAGTGTGTGAGCGAGATTGAGTATGGGTATGTGAGAATAAACTTATATGTTTTAATTTAACTGTGGTGCATGCTTGTGGGTGACAGCTGAATTATGAATGAACAATAACTTACGAGTAGGTATATCTATAGTTGTTATCTGTTTTGCACTTATACCTGTAATAAAATAAAATAAAAAAATAAAAACTTAACTAAATATTTACATTGCAGCCAACGAAATACCGCCTAGGCATCGCCTTCCTGGAAGACCGTCCAAAAGATGGAGGGATAGTTGGTTCTCGACGTCCCAGGAGTAGAGGAGCTTTCTGTCAGAACCGATCAACTGATCTAAAGAAAGGAGGAGGAAGAAGAAGAAGTAAAAAACCATTAATTTTACCAACGTTTTTTCTGAATCTACGGTCAGTTTTTGTGCCATCATAAATTCCAATTTTTCGTTTAAAATTATCAATTTATCATCTTACCAAAAGCGTTATAATTTCTCTACTGAATATCTGATATGAGTATTGGGGATGTTACGCATTCTTGCAATATAAAAGCAAAACACGTAGATGTATTCACTTCAGGTGAATTATCTTTCCCTGATTTATATTCACAAAGCATATTACACGTGTTTATGTTCTTGTCTGATATACCCGCAGTATGCTTTTTATACTAACTTGTATCTATGTATATACTAGCTTGTACCTAATACTTATACCACAAAAACATAGCAGTTTAAAAGATAAAACTTCGATGCTGCAGTCCCAGAGATAAGACTTTTAACACTAAGCTAATTACTTGAATATTCAATAGTAGGTTTCCAAAAATAAAATAGCTGCCTGATAGAAATTAGGACGGTCACTTCCAACTGTTTCCACTCGTCTCTACTCTGACCCTTCCGCATCCAGGTTCCTCCAGCTATTTGGACAATGTCGTCGGTCCATCTCTTTGGTGGCCTTACGACGTTCCTTCTGTCCTGTCCATTGCCACTTGAGTTTTGACACACGGCTCATGATATCGGCAACTTTGGTTCTCCGTCTAATGAGATCATAGGGCTACAGATTATATTGGAAGGGAAGGGATAAAATACATTGCACAAAATCTCTGAGTTGTGACGGAAGCTGTGTGTTACTTAGGGGAAAATATTAGGGTGTAATATTGTTAGGTAGTAGCATCTGTCAAACAGAATTGCGATTGATGTTAATTTGACTTTGACTGATCAAAAAGCGAAGCAAAAATATTTTACGCATTTCATTTTTTAACTAAAACCAAATATTCCATGTCGGAGATCGCTCGACCAATAGTTAATCGAATCATCTTCCATACCCTTGCTGGATCAGCACGCTTGGAGCGCATGATTAGTCACATCGTTCCAAATCACATCACCACATATACCTCCTGTAATATAGACTTGTTAAAAATTATAATTCATGGACCAAAATAGTTTATCAGGAGCCATATTTAATAGATAGATAGATTTATTTATTGGTCACAATAGTGTACATATAAAAAAACATAATTAGGCATTTCAATTCATTTGTGTTTATATTCATCAATACGTGAACAGCTCATCTATGTTTAATAGCATTACCGTGGGTGAACTAGAGCTGATTGCCCTGTATCTCACCACACGGTATAAAATCATTACAGTAATATAATCACCACAAGAATAAGCAGTCCACAATTCAACAATGTAATTTAAACAAAGTAGAAGAATTAAGGATGAACATTATCGGGCTTATGACCGATCTCGGCTGGCTTAAGCTCTGGGTTCGAATCCCAGCCGGGTGAATTAAAATGGCGAATGTTTCGCGAGTGTAAAGTGATCACTTAAGTGACTGTTGTAGGAATTCTGCATCTTAATTTAGTTAGTACACACTTAATTTGTCACAGAATTAACCCCAACGATTATCAAATCGAATCTAATTATAAATAAACGTAATTCGCAGCTCTTTTCTGTTACGTAAACTTATTATTTCAAGATCCTCTTTGTTGTTGAAGGAGTAACAAGTTAAAATTCATAAAAAAAGGTCCTCGAGTAAAAAGGCTCAGGTACAACAATGTAGGCCAGGACTGGTTGTATGAGTCTAAAGAGCTATTTTTAATCTACTTATATTGTATAGAGGACTTCTTCATGAGCATGTTTGCTTTTGGGATTCACCTGAGAGGGAAAATTGATGATAGCGGGAGTACTATGAGGTATAGTATTGTATAGTAGATACCTCAGGCCACACTCACATAGTAAAACTCTTTTATACTTAGTACTAGAACACACAGGCGCGGACGGGGCAATGATACACACCACCCAATGAGCTTTTAATCGAGTTTATACAGGGTCCACCTGGTATCACAATATTAATATATTTATTTATTTGTCTTTGCATGCATATTAACATTTCCAAAATTTCTAAAAACGGGAGATCTTAGATCTCGATAACCGTTTCTAAATATGCTTTGGAACAAAATAGAGTCAATACATTGAACTTTTATCTAAGGAATAAAAAAAAAGGTTTTTTATATCTCGTATAGATTGCTAAAAAAAAAATGTGAATAAAACCTCTGATCTTTTTTTTGAAAGACAGAAACCCGTTTCCCAAAATATGCAGTTTTTTTTGTATTGATAATATGCAAATCTAGGGAATAAGCGTTAAAGTTTTTTGGTTGAAGCAAAATTAACCCCAAAAAATGAAAAAAAAAACGCTACTTTTACCATTTTATCATGCGATTGTTCGAATGCAATTTTGAACCTTAATACCGTGGGAAATTACCATGACGTTAAAGTTGGGTCGGGAGCCTTAAAGTTAGAGACTCTAAGTTTGACAATTTACTTGACTGATGAACAAATTCCAGACTGAAGCTGGTAATTTGCTGAGTAAGAAGCTGGCTCTTGTCATTGAAGTTTCGTATTTTGATTCAGGCCCCAAGGTTTAGAAACTACAACAAAGTTATTATACAGTCAAATCAAGAAAATGTTATAGACTCATTGCCTAATTAAGTAATCCATGGACGTCGACAGAAGAGGCATCAGGCGTAAGTTGCCGCAGAAATGATAGACAAATTCACAAAACCTTTTAACTTCCATTATTTCCACGTAAAATTAATTAAACTTCAATTTTAATGTTGTGCAAAAAAATTGGTCTGCGGCGCAAATTTTACCTACGTCCTAAAAATCTTAACCTAATCCTTGGATAGACATAATATCATTTGAGAGAATCTCCAAACTTTTTGACATCATAATACTGTAAAGTGTGTTGGCAAGTCCTGTCTCCGCTTTCAGAGAAAAGTCTTTTAATATCAAAGTAAAAAAAATCTGGGATTATTATATAAAGTGGAAATAAAATAAGTACTTACAACAGGTATTATCTGAGTACTCATGTACTTATAGACATATCTGGGAATCTGGGTAATATTGTTATTATGTAAACAAGCCCAGGTACACGTCTTCTAGTTTTAGACTTCGAGCTAATTCCAAGGATTCATTGTTCTCAGTATTGACTAGGTAGTACTAGGTACTTAAGCAGTTACCCGCGCAGCTGTATACAAGTCAGTACAATACAGATTGATGTAATTTTTTACAGAGCAACATTTCTATTCAGTCCCGATCGTAGAGCGCATCTAAGCGGTTGTGTTAGTTGCGAGTATTTGCGATATTATTGTGAGAATACAGAATTTAATTTATTAAGTCCGAAGCAGCAAAACATCTAGAGTGGTTCAAAAATTTTTTTCTTTTAAAATTTTTTTTTTTTACCTTTTTTTTTTTATTTAATTATTTAATTTTTTCAACCTTTTTGTAGATTCCATAGTGGAACAGGTTCCTCCAATATGGAGGTACCCCTGGTCCCTCCAGATCCTCCCGACCCGAGAAAGAGACCTCTTTCTCCGGATGTAGATATTTCCATTTCTTCCCCTCCGTCTAAAGTTCCTGCCATATCTCCCAATCCTCCTCCTTCTCCCCAACTCCCTTACTCCCAACCTTTAACTTACAAATCCACGTCATTAGGGCCATTCTTGGTCTATGTCCAAAATGAAGATTCATCCAAACCAATACGTGCGCTGGATTTTGGTAAGTTGTTGTATTCTTTAAAAATTCAAGGTATCATCACCGGCTCAGTGAAGGCTGAGGGTAAATATAAAATATCTTTGACATTTTTGAACCCTAAATATGCAAACAACTTTTTGGATAGCCCGATAATAACTGAAAACAAATTAAAAGCGTATATCCCCACGTTCAAGCTAACCAAACAAGGAGTAATTAGAGGAATTAGTGAGGATATCGATATGGAGGAATTAGTAAAGTATTCTGAGCCCTCCCAATGGAAATTAATCAAGGCAAGGAGATTAAATAGGAAGATTCAGTCTAGTGAGGGAGCCACATGGAAGCCCTCACAAACCGTAGTTGTTACCTTCGAAGGGCAATCCCTTCCGGAGTTCGTATTTTTGTTCCACAATGCATTTAGGGTTGAGCAATATGTCTTTCCCACCATCCTGTGCTACAACTGTAGTAGGTACGGGCATACCAGAGCACAATGCCGATCATCGGCCCGTTGTTATAAATGTGGCGATGCTCATAATGGCGAAAATTGTCTGTCCCAAATTTTAAAGTGCATTAATTGTGGAGGGCAACACTCTGCTGCAAATCTTTCTTGTCCTGAACTCAAAAGACAACAGGATGTAAAAAAAACTATGGCTACGAACAATGTATCTTACAAAGAGGCCCTCGCCGCCCATCCTCAAAAATTCTCTCTATATTCAGAAGCAATGTCCCAGGCCCTTCCTTCTTCATCAGTAAACTCAGCCTTGACAGATAATAATGTCCTCCCCCCGACACCATCCAGTCATCGTAAGACTATTTTCAAATTCAAAACCCCTTCGCACCCCTCAGTACTACCTGGTTACAACCAACCTGATCACAATTCCCTTCTTTTTTGCCCAAATGGCAGTTCTTGGTCATCTGCTCCAAATGGATGTGCTCTCCCCAACAATCTTCCAGCCCCCGATCAATCTGAAAACTCCTCATCTTCTGGTTACCTCCAAAATAAATTTTCCTCTGGCAACAACAACTTTTTAAAAACAATGATTTCCATGTTAATAGAAATTCTCTCATCTCAAAATTCTTTACCGTCCAACGCAGCTCAACTGATTTCCATTCTTCAGACCTTTTTAACCGAAAATGGCTCCACAAACTTTTAGTTATAAAAACGTGTCATTTCTACAATGGAACAGCCGCAGCGCTGTATCAAATAGAGATGATATTTCATTCCTTTTAAGGAAATACAAAATAGATGTCGCTGCAATTTCGGAAACTTGGTTTTCCTCAGATTCTTTTGTATCATTCCCAGGATATGACTGCCTTAGAGATGATCGCCCCGATGGTTACGGAGGGGCAGCACTATTGATAAAAAAATCTTTCTCTTATGATCGTCTAATTCTTCCGATCTCCTCAAGAATGCAAATAGTCGCCGCAAAAATCATGGACATCACTGTGGTGTCGATGTACTCCCCGAGATCCCAGTTTGATACATTGTATTGGAACAGCATCGTCCCAATTTTCTCTTCTTCATATTTGATTATGGGTGATTTTAATGCACATTCCTCATCATGGGGCCCTCAAAAAACAGATTCAGCTGGCAAAGCGGTGTTGGATTGGGTCGACAACTTAAATTTATGTATCTTAAACGACGGCAGCCCCACTATAGTTCCTCCTCCACATCAGAATCCGACCGCGGTAGATTTAACGATTTGTACTGGTGAATTAGCTTCGCTGATCGCATGGGAAGTTCTCAAGGACCCTTTATCCAGCAATCACCTTCCTATAATAATAAGAATAAGATCAAACAATTCACAATCCAATTCGTCTCGTCATAAATCCGGATATAACACAAAGAGGGCTAACTGGAGTAAGTTTGGGGAGTCTATAGAGGGGGGTTTTATAGATCTCCCTTCTGATGATTCTATGAGTGATGTAAATATGGTTTCCGACAAGATTTCCCACCTCGTTCTTAGCGCAGCCGATGCTTCCATGCCTAGGAAGAGCTCTGTTGGACATCGTAGAGTATCTCCCCCCTGGTGGGACGAGGAATGTACGGCTATGGTTAGGCAACGTTCTGTGGCAATGAAAACCTACAGAAGGAACATGTCTCTTGAAAATTATCTCTCCCTTCGAAAGGTTCAGGCTCAAACCAAAAGAGTTCTTAGGAGTAAGAAAAGGCAGGGATGGTTCAGATTTTGTAGCTCTCTCTCTCCGGATACACCACCATCAGACGTCTGGAATTCCGTAAATGCTTTTAGAGGTGCCTATTCCCCAAGACCTAACACTTCAAAATGTACATCCTGGATTGATGGTTTTGTGCGGATTCTGGCTCCTGCGTATGCTCCCGGGGAGTTTGAGCTGCGGAAGGACTCTGTCTTCGCGCCCCAGCAATCATGTATTCTCTCTTCCCCTTTTTCCTTTAACGAACTGGATGTAGCAATTCAATCCGCAGGTGATTCTGCCCCTGGTCCAGACCAGATCCCATACTCCTTTATTCGACACTTTCCTAGACCCCTCCTTCTCAAACTTTTATCATTATTCAATGTGATTCTCACTACAGGTTCGGTCCCTTCATCATGGAAGCAACAATTTGTCGTACCAATTCCCAAGCCAGGTAAAGACTCGACGTTGGGATCCTCATACAGACCCATAGCTCTATCATGCTGCTTCCTAAAAATCCTCGAGCGGATGATAAAGGCTAGACTGGAGTGGTTCGTGGAGAGAGAAGCACTTCTGCCAGAGTGGCAATTTGGTTTCCGGAAGAGCCGATCGTGCCTAGACAACTTGAGCATTTTGGTGACTGATATTCATCTTGCTAGAGCCCATAAGACGGATCTTATTGCATGTTTTCTAGACATTCGTAGCGCTTACGATAATGTGTTGCTCCCAATATTGTTTGAGAAATTGTTATCTTTAGGTATTCCGGACATTATTTGCCGTCTGATTTTCAACATAATGTGCGAGAGGGAGCTCCTGATTAAGACTCCAGAGGGCGTGGTTGTGAGAAGAGTATATAAAGGACTACCGCAGGGGTCAGTCTTAAGCCCCCTACTCTTTAACGTCTACACTCAGGACATCCAGTCTCTGATTCCTACTTCTTGTAGTGTCTTGCAATATGCCGATGACTTTGTTGTTTACAGCGCTGAAAAATCCATTGCTCGATCGAGTGAGGTCATGGAGAGTACTCTCGAATCCCTTAGCGGCTGGTTTAAGAAAAATGGTCTTACTCTTTCGCCTAACAAAAGTAAAATTGTGTGTTTTTCAAACAAGCATAGAATTCCTAACATTGGTATCAAATTTGATAATATTCCGGTTCCTTCGGAAGATTCTGTTAAATTTCTTGGTATGACCCTGCACCGGAAGCTCTCATGGAACATTCATATCGAGAAGGTCATTGCAAAATGTGAAAAAAACATAAACATTCTCCGTGCGGTGGCAAGAGTGTGGTGGGGTTCTCACCCAACTACAATGCGAACCCTGTACGATGCTCTGATAAGAAGTGTTCTAGATTACGGTGCATTCTTGTTTGAGCCTCTGCCGAATTACCTTGCAGATAAACTGGAAAGAATGCAGAACAAGTCAATTAGAGTCATCTTAGGAGCTATGCGGTCTTCACCTATCGTGGCCTTACAGGCCGAATGTGTCGAAATGCCACTTTTTCTTAGAAGAAAATCCCTTGCATTAAAGTTTCTTGCGGCAAGGCTGGCTCAGGAGAATCATTTGATCTTTCCCAAATTACAGGTACTCATTCAGAGATGTCAGACCGTTCCTTACTGGCGTTCTAGAATATACCCATTGCTGTGCTCGTCCTATCATTATGTCTTAAACAGTTTCCCGGATTCATTTCATTCTCTTTTACCAATGTTCTCTCTTCCGTTTGAGGCTACAATATTTCGTCCAGATGTGCTCCGGCACATGGATATTGACAAGTCAGCTTCGACTATGGATCCTAGTTCAGTCAACAAACTTTTCTTAGAGAAAGTAGAGGAAAGGTGGCCCTCACATGCCAGGTTTTTCACTGACGGCTCGAAATCTCTAGAGGGCGACTGTGGGGCAGCCTTTTGTGCCCCATCTCTCGGTATAGAGAGACAATTCCAACTTCCACGGTCCGCATCCATCTTCACAGCGGAATGTGTTGCCCTTCGGGAGGCGCTAACGGAGATCCTTTTGACTACCACCCCATACTCAATCATATTCACAGACTCTTTTAGCCTTGTAGATAACTTGTGTTCTGTTAAGAAATCATCAATAAATAATCACCTCATATATGATATTCTGAAATTTCTTTACGTGGCCTCTTCTCGTAAACTAGAAATTACAGTCTGTTGGATTCCTTCCCATGTTGGTATAGCTGGAAACGAGCGTGCTGACGCTCTTGCTAAGCAGGCCTGCAGCTGTAGTATTATCCCTCCCATGTTTGCTCTTCCTATTGCGGATTGCCAGAGAGTGACGAAACTTTCTGTCATGAGCGAGTGGAATGAGTGTTACTCCAATTCTACTACTGGTTCCCATTATAGGAGTATTCAACCGTCTGTTCCATCGCACCCATGGTTTAACAAAAGCAAACTTCCAAAGTTAAATGTTTCATTACTGTGCAGACTCAGAATTGGTCACGTCATCTTAGCCGCACACCTTTTCAAAATTAATGTCGTGGGCTCCCCACTATGTGAATGTGGAGAAGATGCTGAAACTGTTGACCACATATTCTTCGGTTGTCCCCTTTTGCCGAACGAGGAATTCCTGAAGGACATCAGCGGGGTGTGCAAGACCTTGCCTATTAACATTCAATCGCTGTTAGCTCTGAATTCTCCGAAAGTGAATAACTTCATTGTTAAACACTTGAAGAAATATGATAAAAAGGTGTAACAGAGTTTTGGAATCATAAGTGTAATTTGTATTAAAATCTACCAAACGTGTTTTAAAAACGGGTTACTTGAAATCGGGAAATAAAGGATCCTTTTCATAACATTGATTAAAAAAAGAAAAAAAAAAAAAAAACATTTTGCCCGACTCTATATTCCATTTACTTTAATTTTGCCTGTAGTTCCTGGAATTGAATTGTATTTTTGAGTGTACCTACGGCCTGTGCCGTGCGGTCGGAGAGATATTGTTGTATATATTCTGTGTTTGTCATACAATAGTTTTTTCATTGATGTTATATAACTAACATGTTTGTCGTACATGTTGAAGATATTGAAACATTTTATAACACTGCATTTAGTATTTGTTACCTAAATATAAAATACTATGATTCGTCACTCTCAGTGTAAGTAAATAAGTAAATAACCAAAACACTTGACAATGGCAAAATCACCCGCAGACGGGTGCGTGCCATATTTAAATAAGAAGAAGAAGAAGAACATTTCTATTAATAATTATTACGGTCCTGTCTCCCGTAACCATGGTTAGATCCCCGCACCCCGCTCCCCTGTTGCTAGGCGACGCATCTCCGCCCCAACATCAGCCCGCTATGAAGGTGGTTGTGTTCACCCCTCGAGTGCTCCCTCCATCCTCTCCCATCTCACCCACATGCGGGGACGCCCTCACTATAACGCCAGCCCGAATTTTATCGATCTCAACCCAGGCAGACTCCTGGGATAGCTTCCATCGCTAGTCCAACAGTTCTGGGACTGCATATCTCTATTATTTACTTCCACTCATTCACATAGTCACACTGTACCTATCCTAATACTGCACACATAACATAACATTGATACCGTGCACTACGAGTAGCTATAAGTACTCTATAATAATTCTCAGTAGTTCTATATCATACTATTGGAGGATTATCTCCCTGCTTGTCTATGAATTGTGAAGAGCTAACAAGCAGTTTTCTACTTCCAAAATACACTACTAATCAGAGTCAGGATGTACATCATGTGCATGGGTTGACTCCGTTCTTCGACCCCAGTCCAACAGGACTGCCTTGTTGTTAGCTTGAGTTGACTGAAGTTGATGGTTGAGGTTTGAGTCCCAGTGCTGACGATACACAGAATTTCTTAATGTCAAATGTATGTGTGTGAAAGTACCTAATTGGATGGACCTCGTTCCTGCGTTGTAGGCAGAGAGTTCCCCACCATAAATTGTCACACACTTCTTTCTTTCGTTATACTCATGTAATTCCTTTATATGCATCCACTACCATTCTATATATTGTCAATAAGATCGATAAATGTGCTTCTTGTACGGCCAGGCTTTTTTAATAGTCCTGTTTTAGACATCTATCTGTCTATCCCCTCACGCAGCGTATCTATCTTGCGGGGTAGGCAAAGAGGACAGAACGCCAGATCGCCCTGTTTTTATGCCTCATCCACAAGCTTGGCGAGCGGCAGACCGAGCGGTTAAAAGGCGTGAACGGTCGGTTACCTACACGAGCCAAGACAAACGCCCCATCCACACGAATTTTTACTTATGAACACCCGCCCGGCCCGGAGCTTGCCAAGCGTATGGCGTGAGCATTAAACATACTTCAAGCTTCTGTCATTCAATTTGTCATGCGGGCTCATATTTTCTTGTAGTCAAAACGCGTCAAGACGCAAAGAAATCACAAAATTTGTCAGTTATAACATTGTTATTCTCAGATGACGATACATAAATTAGAAAGCATCAATGTAGGTATGCATGAATTATAGAGATAACCTTAATAAAATCTTGGCTGTTAAAAATTGTATGGAAATGAATTCACTTTTAATTACGTCTTCTCTCCCACACAATGTTGCAATTCAATTACTCAACCCATCTCCACAGAATGTAGACTGTACTTAATTATTTTATAGCGCCATCAAATTCACCTCATTTGATGAGACGGTGAAGACTTTCTTCTTTGTCTGCGGATAGCCAGAGCATCAAACATTAGTGCAGTCCACTCGAGTCAAATGACTCGGACTCTAGTCTGAGTCGAGTCAAAGTTGTGACCCGATCCTCTGAGATCCCAAGGTTATGTCATATACGGTATAGTTTCTCAGAAAACTACAGAGAACAAATAATATTATCTGTGGTAATTTTAGCCGCTCATTTGATTTTTATTTAGAGCGTAAGGCTACGAAGGAAATGGCATTTGATGTTGTCTGTCTGTCTGTCAACGATTTCTATTTTGTATCCCAAAGATTTTGACTAACTTATTAAATAGCGAGCTGTATACGAGCATTTGCGTAAATCCTTCATAAGTCCAATACGACGATATACGTAAACTACTCGCCTATTTGATAGATTCAAAGTCTGTGGGATTACTAACTATTATGTTCCATTTTAATATTACTGCAACAAGTTTTCACTAAGAAAATTCTGTCAAAACCTATTTGAAAGGTAGCTTTGTAGATTTTCACGGTCCTTCTTAATCTCTTCTCCATTCTTCTCGGGTGTACCGTGTGTAGATTGTCGATGTTGTCGAGCTTTCAGCCTACTTGCTGAGGCCATCTTCAGGACTAATGTAGTGAAGAAGATGGCCTCAGCATGTATGCCGAAAGCTCGACAACATCGACAATCTACACACGGTAAACCCGAGAAGAATGGAGAAGAGACTATTTAAAAGGTATTTACAAGACTAGAGACTCCACTCTGTGGTCTCAAAGACTCGAAACATGACTACTACAAGACAACACTGTAAAACACCCACCCTAGTGACCGCCTGAGAATAATTGCCTCTTCTGCTCTTCTGAGTCATAAACTGACATTTCATTCTAATTACGTATTTAAATTCATTCTTTATAGAAAGGCAGACATTTTCTTGTACTGTTTTTTTTTATTCAATTTCATACCAGAAGAAATATAATTTCTGTTCCTATTGTTTATAAATCTTTACTGAAAATTCTGAATTTTAATTACTTATTTTTAGTATGAAATAATTAAATAAATATTGGATAATCTTTAATTATTATTAGGTATAACAATAATCAACTAGGTACTAGCTTTAGTACCCAGCGTTGCCCAGGAAAATAAATACAGGAACTGCGTAGTTACTAAGTCCCCATATTTTTTTTATACTTAATAACGCTACAAAATAAAATAAAATACTCTTTATTGAACATGAACATGCATACAACATATGCATAAAGGCGGGCGTATTACCAAATGGTCTTCTTAGTGAAACGACGGGTACAGAAATTTTCTTTAAATTTGAATGTTTTATAGTATCTATATTACAATACAATAAGTATGTTAAGTTCTATAGTTAATGAAGTTGTAGTTATCCAATAATTCCGTACTGCAAATTACATATTGGTACATTCGTGTTGTAGGAATGATGTAGACATTGTAGACATACAACAGGCATTCGTATTTGTAATAATAGATACAGTCATAAGGGTGACAGTGGCGTGTCTCTTGTTCATGAGCATAAGCAAAACTTGCCTATATACTCGTAAATGATTGTAAAGAAAAATATTACGAAGCTCAAACCATTCGATAATTGTTTATATCACATGGAGCTAATCTCTCAGATGTCATCTGAGAATAAAAACGTACATATATTTCGAGATCTAAACTTTTGCGTGAAACTCTAATCTAAGAGCACGTACAATAGGGAACTTGCACTAGTGAGGAATATAGACGAAAATACATTAATTCGGTAGAATAAAGGTTAAATATCAATTCTACGTTGATTAAAACCCTAAAATATTTTTTTTCAATTTTTAATTCGATAAATAAAATCACGACTTCTCAGCATCCCCTTAAACGCCACGCCATTGGTCAATCTGTCTGTGACGTCACGTAGTCCATGTTTGTTTTGACGGGATACTAAAATGTATGAGGTTTCTTGGCCGCGTAGTGTTTGAGTTTGTTTTCAGTATATTATAGCTTAATTTGATATAAAGTATTTCAGAGAAATTCAGTCGAATATTTTGTAGTGCCAGAGTGAACAAAGACAACTAATACGACGCCCAATAAAGCTTTTTATTGATACCGGCAGATCCCGCTAAGGCTAAGGCTAAGTGGAAAAAATGGCATTGTGCAACGAAACTAATCTAGAAACAAACCTTTATCGAATTTAACTTTTAGGTCATGTTTGTGAGGTTAATTTTAATGAAAGTACCTACCTAACTACCTATTCATGGGCGTCGACAGGTTCGAAGATAGGTGGGAGGAACAAAAAAATTAATATAAAAAAAGTAAAAGGACTGAATAGGGTCGTGTTGTAGTTTGGTATGGAAATCGATTTTTTGTCAAAAAAAAACATTAAAAATAGAAATTTTTATTGGAATAGTTGAAAACTGAATGGGTTATCTAATAATCTTAGAAAATTGAATCATGAAGAGAAAACGATGTCGTATTAAAGTTATTTTGGTGAGGTTTTGTCATTCAATGAGTGAAAGTAGATATACAATATATACCCAAATACATTTTTTTCTATGGGAGGGCAACTCTCCCTCCCCCCGACGACGCCCATGGAAGTTCCTACATTTCGTTTCACCTTACTTGTCACACTTTTTCTATAGAATTACTACCTATGTAGCCAGTGACCAAGTTATTTGAAACCAGGAGTATTTACGTACGTTTCGTATAACTCCATTACTTGTATTTTTTTTTAAATTAAGCAGTTGGGCTTTCCTACTACCTTAAGAAAAAAATTACGGTATATTCTAGTATAGTAATATTTTTCATACACTTAAATATGTGAGTATTTTGTACTTCAAATGAATGTCACAAGTGGTTGGTTGGTAGACATTGACAACGGCAATAAACCCGCCATTTGAAAAATATATATTTTTTCAATAAATATTTATTTATTAATTAATTTCAATATTTACATAACATAATATATTAACGATATCATTACATCGTTACCGGTTACAGGATACTCTCTCGAACACGCGTTCGAGAGATGAGCATAGCATCCCATATGAATAAAATAAAAACTGAAATTCAAAAACATCCTAAATATTATTTATATATACATGGAACGCTAAAAACCGACCTGAAACTATCACTAACTTGAAAAAAATAACATAAACATACCGAACTCTACGTTAACCCAAACACATATAGACCTCGTGACGTCATCAATACGGCGTCGTACGGCGTCTTTGAAAGTAGCGTTTTCGCGGGAATTCAAAACTTCAAATTTCAAAGTGCTGTAAAATAGCCATTAGGCGACGTATCGAAAAAATAAAAATTGGTATGTGTTTCCAATGACTTTTTTTATGATTCTGGATAATAAAAAAAAGTGTGCAAGTTCCCTATTACCATGACGCCCAAAATTGGGGTAGTTGTATAGTCTTATCAGTTAGAATCTTATTATTCCCTGGTGACATCCCCGCTTAAGCGGCAGTAATAAAATAGCTATTTTTGTGTCCATTATTGTCTATTGAATTGTGGTTTGCTTATTCCTGTTATTGTTGTATTATTGTGAAGAACCGTGTGGTGAGATACAGGGCAACCAGCTTTAGTTCACCCACGGTTATGCTCATAAATGTAGATGAACTGTTTACATATTAATAAATGTCGCTATATTTTGAACTGAAATACCCATCTATGTTTGTATGTGCACTGAAATGACTGAATAAAGTATCTATCTATCTAATTTTTTAACAATTGTGATACTGTATCGAGACAATTTAATTAAACAATATCTGCTGTCTCGTATATAAACGATTTTAATAATTTTTGGGTCTTTCGCTTGTCTATTATTGATACCGATACCGCCACTGAAAGGGTGGTATATCGACAACATGCTGTACATATATCTCGCAGTACATGCTGTATATGACTGATATTGTGCTGTACTGTGTATGTACATTGTGGTATAGGACGTTTCCAATTAGCGACTTGCAGCGGTGCGGAGATCAAGCATGGTGCATGGTTGGCATAGTATAGATAGTAGCTAGCTAGGAGCTAGTATGTAGCTTGGTGGAGGTGCTAGCAGAGCGCAGCAGCGTTAGGGATTTTCCACATGAAAGCATGCGATATGTGAAACAGTTGATGTATTATTTATACACCTGCATTTAAATACGAGTACTCCTAGATATGTAGGGATTCCAATATTGTGCTCACAATAATGTAACATCGTATGTCACATTAGAAATAGCTGAAATTATTTATTTATTTTACATAATATAAATTACTATAATGGATTTTTTATAACTGGCGAACGCTGTAATAAAAATGTGACCGAGAAGGGACGAATACCTGCTTTATTCGCACTTATGGCTCTGGCATAGACTGGCATAAGTGCGAATAAAGCAGGTAGTCGACCCTTCTCGGGCACATTTTTATTATTGTGTTCGCCAGTTATAAATAATTCCATTACAAATATTTTTTTATACTATTATTACTAATATTTAAATATCTGTGTACGAATTCTAGGTTTTTGAGCAATCAAACATTTGGCCAATGTAGCCAAGCTAAGTTGGTTATTGTTTATTGCTTAGTCATGCCTAGGCCATTTGCAGGCACTTGGACTCGTCAAAGTTACGAGTTGACGCAGTAAATATAATATATAAAAATGGCATGGTTCTTGAAGGACGACCGCGTTTCCTCCCAAATAAAATATTAGCTCAATGATTGCTTAAATTCAGGTTCTAGAAATGTCTTATGGCCAGGCCTGTAAAGCATTAAATGCTGCTTGTAAAAAAGAGCCCATCCCACACATCATAATCCAGCAAAACTATGGCGATCCTTTTAACGGTAATTGCTCTCGGAATGGCACCAGTAAATGCCTCTTTAGAACCTTGTCACCACCGCTAGGAGCGGTTTATTACCATTCTGAGAGTAATTGGTCTCAAAATGGCTGTGGCGAATGCTAGTTTAGAACCTTGTAAGTTCTCAAGAGCTGTTTCGTATCAATTGGTAACCACTTAGCATAAATTTTGACATAGGCCAAACGAATTCTTACATTACTTTTTTCACCTATTTACGAGAATAATGCATATTTTTTTTATTATATGCTTACGATGTTTTTCACCTGCACCATATTCTATTTTGTAATTCAGTATTAAATTTTAATGTGACTTTGGAAGCTCTGCTGTATTCAGTGAGTTGAAAATACGTATTGGATGTTAAGAACAATAGGGAATGGATGAAAATAGCAATAGGGTTGTCCAAAAGAAACCATTTTTATTTAAAAATCAGGAAAATTATATTTATACTAAAAAATCATGAATTTGAAGGCAATTGTTGAAAGCTTTCGAACACTTGACATAGCTGCTTTGTTTCCGGGCGAACCGTTTCAACACTCATGCTAGTGTCTTCTTCTTCAGAATCTGAAGATCAAGCAGCCATGATTTCGAAGGCACACAACATTACTGTTTTTTTATGCACTTTCGGTTGCAATCGACGCACTTGTAACCCATGGCATTTCGTCATCATCTTCGTTCTTATCATAAACTTCCTTGACTGACTTTTTTCATCTGGAGTTCTAGGAGTTATTCACTACTCGTATACGTATATACGTACTTGGATAAAATGTATGGATCAGAAAGGGAGCAATACAATGGAAGGACCGAGTGCCAGAGTTAGGAAAGTTATCACATACTGTAATGACATCATAATATGGATCATTTTTCTCATTGATCATTCTTCTACTCTATTATTTTATTATACTGATACTTTAAGGGTTTGGTACCAAGAATGACGTCACAGTAATTTCCCACGGCATTAAGGTTTAAAATCGCGTGAACAATCGGATGATAATGGTAAAAATAGCGTTTTTTCCATTTTTTGGGGTTAATTTTGCGTCCATCAAAAAACTTTTACGGTTATTCCCTAGATTTTAATGCATATTATCGGCACAAAAAAATTTTTACTCCGTGACTTTCGTGAAACGAGTTTCCGTCTTTCGGAAAAAAGATCAGAGGTGTTTTTCACAATTTTTTTTTTGAGAAATCTATACAAGATATAAAAAAATTAACGGTTATTCCCTAGATAAATGTTCAATGCATCTACCCTATTTTGTTTCAAAGCATTTTTAGTAACGGTTGTCGACATATAAGGTCTCCCGTTTTTAGAAATTTTTGAAATGTCGGTATGCATACTCTTAAGAAAAGAAAATCCAATCAATCATTTATCCTGGGTATATAGGGAGGAACCAAAACAGGTGAGGACCTGCCAATAAGAAAAAGAGAAAAGTATATGAAGTTGACAACTTAGGTATAACCTATAATAATATTACTATTTGCTTCACCATCGACACAAATCCATCAATGTCAATTAAAGGCCGATGGATTAAAATGAGATTCTATAAAAAAATATCAGGGATTAAGAGCTTATTTATATGCACTGAGCAAAAATAGTTCTATTTTTGCTTCAACTTTTTCAAATTTTGTTTGAGAATGTTAGCGCGAAATAAGAATAACGTAGATAAGCGACAAAGTGAATTATACCTTTTTAAAAGAAACTTGGGAAGAAATTTAAAATCTAAAACAGCCGATTTGTTAAGATTATAATAATTACCAGTATTTTGGCTAAATATACTTTTATATCTGAAAAACTGAACGGAAAATCTACAGATGCCGTAAATTTTAGGGGTACTTTTGGAATATTCTTTTATTCAAGGAATTTCCAAATCCTGTAATTCTAAAACAGCCGATCTGTAGTCCATGCTTTCATCTATCACTGTCTTCAGTTTCAAGACGATTCCCTCAGTATTGGCCGAGTACAATTCAGGGCGCCGAAGCCCAGTGACAGTATATAGGACCTTAATCCACAAAGTCAGACAGTCGATCTAATATCTGTATAACAAAATCGAAATTGTGATGACCTTTCTTACGTCTGCTGGTTTAGCCTGAATACCTACTCTATGGAGTAAGCTGTTCTTGGTAGCATGAAAGTCCAGACACTTAGAGTTAGTGGAAGCTGAAACCTATCTCAATAATTCGTGCGGTAACCTAACCTTACAACCACCTGGAAATTCTCTGAGCATTTTCCCGCAGTGTGCATGTCATTCTTAATTATATTTCTGTTACTTTCCGAATTCAAAATCCTTCTTCTTCTTAAAGTGTCTGGTCGGGTTCTCCTGAGGTTCCTACTTAGGTTGGGAGAACGCTTCTCTGTCCTGGGCAGTGCGAACCAGCTCTCCCACAATTCTGATTCCGATCCAAACTCCGATGTTACGAAGCCGGGAGCTACTGCTATCTTCTGATCCCTCTATGATCCCCTTAAGGATGAGCTGAAGTTTGTCATTTTTTTCACCTCTGATTACATGGCCAAACTATCGTGTATTACGGAGCTTGACAGTGTTAAACAACTGTATAAATTGGCTCTACCACTGCCACCTTGACACTCTTTCTCTAGCCATGCTGTAGAAATTTGAGACCACTTCGTTTTAAGCGGCGTTGCCATCACCGTCGCTAAGGAAATGTATGGAATAACAGTCCCTTAACAACGAGTATGATGGACCACGTATTATATTCTGGTACGAAATTTGACAGGAAAGTTGGTCCTGTTTGATCATTTTGCTATGTTGCCAACTGTTATAGCATGTCTATGGCTCATACATAATACCTCAGTGTTTGTTATCATAGTAATCCAAGATATTCTTCGAAAACCTTGTGGGTTGAACACCTTTTGTCGAGGTAGAAACCCACATTTCGTGGATCATCAGTTGGTTGCTTTACAATATCGTCTTAAAGGATTATTTTTAGTAGGTGTTCGTATCCGCCCAACCTAATGCTTCATTTATAATTCGAGGCACGTTCACACACTCACGTAAAGGAAATATTCCTGAAGAAATGCTTTGATAAGAGCAATATTGTATTATGAAACAGTGGATTGGTTTGGTTGGAGCACAAAGAAATGTTTTTCAAGAAAATTTATCAATAAGAAAAACTTCGTACTGGGGAACAAAGGGTTGATAAGGAATAACGAAATCAGATGTAAAACATGTATTAAAATCTTTGTTAAATTAAAATGCGTGGAACAGAAATTAAATATTTTTTGACCATATTGTTGGATTTTGTGGCTAGAAGCGCAGTGGGCAAGTGGACCAAGAACCTCCTAAATTGGAGACCTCGAGATGGGAACAGAAGTGTGGGACGGCCACAGCTGAGATAGAGAGACGATCTGGTCCGACACGTCGGTGCAACCTGAATGCAGTACAGGACAACATGGAGGCAGATGGAGGAGGCCTTTGTCCAGGAGTGGATGGGGATAGGCTGAAGAAGAAGAAGTGTTGGACTTTGATCATCATTAAATTTAATAAAAGTTAACAAAAAAGTAGACCTTTTGTTTCGCATTGAGAATAAAAGTTGGTATACAATGCGGTTGTTTTGCCCCATCTGAATTACGGCTCTAGCACCTTGTTTTTGGGTACAGAGAGAGACCCCAAAAGATCCAAAATAATACAAAATATTTCTAATCGTGTAGAAACTATGCCTAAGAAAATAAAGGATAGTAATAAGATTAGCAATAGAAAGAGAATTGTCGGGATAACATTTACACTGACAAGACCAAAATGTTGAGAAAAATGAGATCAAAATTTCAAAAACTCATATCTTTTACACACAGATAAAACCTTATTAGTCTCGTTTATTACAAAACCACTCAAATTTAGGGTATTTTTTTTTTAATGGAAGGCATTTGTAGATTATGTCGACTAGAAATTTTTTCACGTCAAAAGCCAATAAGTATTTCAAAATTAGCTGGTTAGAGTCTTGGTGTTTTCAGATACGTGTTCTAAAATTCAAAATTACTAAAATATGGCAACATTTTAAGTGGTCGAGACAGGATTAAAGACAATGCCGGGGCCATACGTTTGCCAAACCTCGACAAGCCACTATAAGTTCAGAAGTGTGAATAGAGCGTTAGGTTTGGCTTGCGCAAGCTTGTGGATGATCTGATCGAGAGTCAGTTTTTTACAAATCGAAGGAAATTTGCGCAAAGCCCATGTGAAGTGTATAAGTATACGTTTGTTGAGGCTTGGAGTTTGCGGCAACTGTCGAGCGTGCGAAGCCGGTATGAGATTTGTGAGGACAATAATTAATCATTCGCTGACCCAGCCCAAGCTTCAAAGCTATAAAACTATAGTGTATTGTTACGGAGTTATCTCCGGCCAACTAGAATCATATAGTCGGAAAAGATGAATAGTTTGTATCAAATAATGTTGATTCAAATATTAATAAGGTTACAGTATAATATTGTAGTATGGTAGTAGTATTCAGTAGCGGTTCGTAAAATAAGTAGTTAAGAATCGATATCACGGCGAATAGTAAAATGGTAATTAATAATCGCACTAGAGTTGGCTGTTGGATGTGATGATAATATAATGGGGGGGGGGGCGCACAGGCGGGGGGGCAGGAGATATAAAGTGGGGAGGATTTGTTCTGGCGCGCAGCTTTCCGGTCCTGAGCCGGGCAGAGGAGAGTGGATGTGGCGGTGCGGGGGAAGTGCCAGAGGGGAGGGGTGGCTGGAAGAAGATGACTACAGGGATGAATTGAATTAATCACCTAGTAACAATGCTGTCCGCCATATTGAAGCTTTTGTCGTAGCAATTTTTATAAAAAAAAGTTGAAGTGCACATAACGTGAGCATCAGCGATAGAATAAGAAATGGAGAAATCAGACGCAGAACCCGAGTTGTTGACGTCATGGATCGTACAGCTAGACTGAAATGGTAATGGACAGGGAACATAGCAAGAACATAACAGTAGGTGCGTTTATCACCGGACTCGTAAAGTGGAAACCATGGCCAACTAAATTGGCGTCGAAAGTCACAGAAGAGACGGGCGGACGATGTAACCTTGGTAGCGGGTGCACAGCAGGAAAGGCGCCAACAGGAAGGAGTGGATCAATTGAAAGAGACGTCTATACCCATCGGCAAAGATCACGCCTGAAGAATAATAATAATTAATAATAATAATATATACGAGTATATATTTATTTACTTATAACTAGTTTTTTTAAATTTAATTTGTTTTAAGGTGTTATCTCAGAAATATTTTTTTCTGGTAAAATCGACGGGCCTTCACTGGTTCGCTTTCTGTTTTTGTTGAATTGTTGATATGTGTTGTCATAATTGTTTGCGCCAACGTGACTAAATAAATAAATAAATGAATGTTGTCTGAAAAATGTGGATGGAAAAATTAATATAAAGCTGGAAACAAAGAGGAGTGAAAATTTCACAGGAGCTCTAGGAAATAAAATTTTAGAAAAAAAATTGTCGAAAGCGTTACTTTAAGGGCAAAGCGCCTCCGTGGTATCTGTAGGGGGTGGTGGGATCGGGTGCAGGTGTAGAAACGGTAGTGCTGGTATGAGTTTTGGAGTACGGGGTGGGAGTGGGAGTTCGGTGACGGGAACCGGGACAACCCCTGGCGGGTACCGCCCCTGTGCCCGGGTTATGTCTAGCACCAGCAGACATTCGGGCGGCGGCTACGCTCCGTGCTGCTTCATCACTCACCATCATCCATACACAGTACTCTTACTACACCACGCCGCACAGTACTACACGAACTTACTATGGCTACTCTTGCATCCACTACACTACACTCCACTACTACCCATACACCCTACATACACATCATACCTACTCTAGTTTTATATAAAAACTTCATCAACCCTACGCACGACACGACCGCCATTTCGCGCACGACGCCGCTGCAATCGGACGCATATTATCAATAATTTTATCATTTTTTTATATCAACAACACGAAACATAATAATGATTTATTACCACGGGGAACTACTGCGCTACAAAACTAACCTAAATCTATTATTATTTACCTACATAGAATGCAATGCTCACAAACAGTGATTAAAAGTAAAATAAAATATAGCTCTACATATCTATACTTACATACACCGTGTTTCAGTCAGCTGAAAATAAACTATATTTTTTAAATAAAAAAATGTGACATTACGTACATACTATCATATATATTATTTGTAATTTTTCAAGTTATTTTGGCTTTTTTATTCCGTATATAACTACATTATCTTCAGTGGTGATTTCCTTTGAACATTAACAATTGGAAGTATGTATACCAAATAATAAAATTTTGTTCAAATTGTGTGTACCTAATCTTCGCAGTTGGATTGGACTCAGCAGGAGCGGTGAGATTTTTATACGTTTTTCTTATTGTCAAATGAAACTTAGAGAGATAGGATGAGAGATGAGTGATTATTTAGACAGATGTAGTGGCTATAACTTGAATGGATAAGATAATGAATGATAACATGGACTAAAAAGTTTCTTTTGAATGGTGGCATAAGCAATGCCGTTTACGAGAGCAAAAATGCTTGTACACAATGCTGTCTTGGTGCTGACCATAAAGTATGCTAGTGAGACTTGGACGTGGCTGAAGAAGGACGAACCAGAGTTCACTGCTGTGGAACTGTGGAAAAAACACAAGAATGAGATTATTAGAGAGATGAGCGACTGAAAGACGGGTGTTGTGACTAGAATGAAAGTGAACAAACTTATCTCTGTAAATGGTTCAGAGAATGAATGATGACAGGATGATTGATATATTGGTAAAAGAAGAGACTGACCTCAATGGATCACCTTGACCAGATCCTTAAGGATCGAAGTAAATCGTAACCAAAGGGAACGTATGTCAAACAGAGTGATTGTGACGGAAGCAAGGAGTGTGTCTAGGGATTGGGCAGTATACCTCCCAAGGGAGGCGGCGTGAAAATTTTCTAATCAAGCATTTAATTCGACTTATAACAATCATGATAATTTTAATTGCGCATTAAAAACGATGTAACACGTGGTAGCCCACGTGTCCTAGATGTCAAGGAGAACATTGAAACATTATTGCTTTTGTATTGTGTCAGTGAAATTCTACTACTTTGTTACAATTATTCAACAATTATTTACTTTTAAATGATCAATATCAGCCTATGCCTTCATACGAGTACATATGGCTAAGATCTTACCGTTCAGAACATGACCTATCCGTTTTTTGATCGAAATGTGATTTAAATGATAGTTTACATCCCACTAGGGTTTCCCATCAAAATCTTGCCGCGTCACCATCCCCCCGCAGTATTTTAATTTTTTAGAAATATGGTAAGAGATTGATAAAAGTGGCCAGTGACAAAAATAGTCCTCACTAAATTCTCTGCAAAAAAAGTTACTTGATTATATTTTTTTTCGTAGGACTAGCAGTTACCCGCAATTGTCATTTTTCATCTTACTCAGCCTATCAGATCCATTTACAGATACAGGCCTCCCCTTTGGTTCTCCACTACTCCCTGTCCTGGGCATACTTAATCCATCTCCTTCCAGCACATTTCTTAATATCATCAGACCACCTTGCCTGAGGTCTTCCGACGCTTCTTCGGCTTGTTCTTAGTTAAGAGTTTTTTCACATGAATTTATACTCTTCCGGCATTTCCACAATGTGATGTTCCAAGCGACAAGTGTGCAGATGTGCATTGCATTATAAAACGATGCATCACATAGTAAATATGTTATCGTATCCCATCTTTTTTACGAGTGTGTAGGCCCCTTATCAATTTGTATATTACAGATTGGAGATATGGTATACAAACTACTTTATATACTTGTACGTACATTATATCGATTTTGTCATTAACAATTCTATTGATAAGAAATCAGTAAACGAGGTAACAATGAGGTAACCAGTAAATGGTGTGTGTGTATGGATTTCCCTAATTTCCTATTGCAACAGTATAATACAATACATACGTCCTCTGGCTTGCGCCTGAAAAGCTTGACGCCGGCAACCACTAGAACAAATCGTTGAGACGATTGTAATGATAAAATGTTTACAAGCTGCCATATAATTTTGATTTTGACTTTAATAGAATAGGTCCCAACCCTTTTACATATCTATTCAAGCGAACTGAAAGAGCCAGGTTTACATGAAATGTTCATCATTTATATATTTATAGATACCTATCTAAATAAAACAATTTTCTTTAGCAGTAGGTGAAAATACTCGGTTTAGAAACATTTAAATTGGAGCCAAATTGAGTGCTAACCTGAATGAGAAAATAATTTGGTTCAGAAGTCATTCCTAGTTATGCATTTCTTATGCTCTTTTTCTTCGGCAATGACATTCACCACCCACCAATTTCTAGAATGTAGTATATTTTTTTATCCATAATAATTACGCTATTCCCCTATAACGTAATTGTACATTAGAAGAAGTAAATAAATAAATAAAAACTTTATTGGATATAAACCATTATACCAAATGGCGTGTTTATTGCCGTAGGCAATGTCTTCCAACCAGCCACTTGTGACAAAAAAATGAGATAATTGAAAAAGTAAGTAATTCTTCTTCTTCTTCCTCTTGTATTAGGTCGGGTGACCTGTTTGTGACGGCGGGCTGTCCTGGGATGAGGAGGTCCAGCTATCCTTCAATCTCTTGGGTGGCCTTCCGGGTAATCTTCTACTAGTGGGGTTTTCCGTCTTGACTACCTTTGCCAATCTGGTGTCATCCATTCGGTCGACATGGTCCCTCCAGAAGCGTCTTCTACTTCTCCCCCACCTTACTATATCTTCGACATCGCAGTCAGATCGTATAGTCTCATTTCTGATTCTATCTCTAAGTGTTCTGCCCGCGATGGATCGTAGGGTTTTCATTTCGGCTACTCTGAGAAGACTTTTTGTCCGGTTGGTATCGGCTCTCACTTCTATCCCAATAGTAAGTATATTAATAGTAAGTAATTAATTTTAAAAAACATTGTCATATTTTAATCAAGGAATTGATAGAAATCGAGGAATTAATTGAGTCAAACTCACAATTACTAATACAATTACAAGTAATTACTTAATTAAAGTATTGATTATTTCTATATTTAGAACAAATATGTCGCATTTAGTCGAAATTTCTATGAAAATTTATTTTCTTTGCTTTAAAATTTCTTTTCAGAAATATTCATTTTTAGTATAGTTTTTCTATCATTATCAATTTTTAAGACGTGGGCGTAGCATATGTAACGATTTTCTTTAAAACGGTAGGGGAAAATACTCGAAGTTAAACAGGGCTGTCGTCATTAGTTTTAAGGTAGGTACTTTAATTGAGAACCATAGAGATGGAATATATCAGAGTGTCACAGGTCTCATTTTTGGCGTTCTGCGCATAATTATACATGCCCACGTGGAGTTAGGTACAAAAATCCGTTTTCTAGCTGAATTAAGATGGCCAGTTTAGAATCTTGTACTTCTTTTCTGTTTTAGGCGAAAGTAACTCAATTTTTTTGATATTGTGGTCGCATCTAAAGTTATAATTAAGAAAACATTGTATATTCTCATGCGTAAATCAGTCAAATTCTTAGTTATTTCGTCATCAAAATGTTAACAATAAGAAAATAGATTATTTTTCATTTAAAAATATTTATTAATTTACGGTTTATTTAGGTATTTATTATTAGCTGAACAAAATACAGGAATGTGTTAACATAATAAGTAATCGATTCTATGATAGTTGTTCACTAGGGAGAGCTTATCGCAGTGCTGCGACTTCTCCCAGCTAACGACAAAATGGAATATCGACGAAGATTATTAAAATTTCATTCAAATTCTACTATGATGACAGAGTATTTTCCCCAACTCCACGTGGCCGCTTCATACTAAGATGTTGCCTTACAAGATTTATTCTGCGTACGATGTCGACTTCTCTACCATGATCCTATCTCTATGGTACTAACCTAAATAAAAAAATGTGTTTTTTCTATGAAGTTTCTCATAGTTAGACTTCCCAATATGAATTATATGGGTTGTATACAGTGGATGTTACCGGAAATGTATGAAACTTAGGAATTGTATACAAATCCTAGGAAATGTGTGCAATAGCGGGTAGATTTAGGAAATGTGTGAAATAATTTGTCATAGATTCTTTAATTCATACTTACATATATCCTTTTCCCCTTCTATCCTTGGTTAGGTCGGGGGCTCAAAGCATCTGCATAATTTCGCCAGAGGTCCCTGTGACTTGCAGTTTCCAGGAGCTCTGGCCACTCCAACCACAGTATCTCTTCGCACACCTTTGTCATCTGCTTCTGCCAGCTATTTCCGGGGCGACCCACCGGTCTTCTGCCTGCACCCTCGGCCTTTAGAGCTTTTAACGGAATGTTTTAGTAACTCAAAAACTTATTATTTATTCGGGTAAGCTGGCACATAGATAAAATCGAGAATAAAAACGTAATCAAACCGAAGATACCATTCATTTTTTGCAGGTAAACTTGAGTCGCACTTAAAATTACATCTTCTTCTTCTTCAATGGTGCTACAGTCCAAATCGAGCCTTAGCCTCCTCCAACTTTCGTCTCCAACCTCTTCTGTCCTCCGCCGCCGTCTTCCAACTGTGGACTTGAAGAATTTGCACTGCATCTCTCTTGACTTCATCTTCCCATCTTAACCTTGGTCTCCCAACTTTTCTTCTTCCCCCTGGGTGACCAGAAAAAAATCTTTCTTAGGACGTGTCTAGCCCATCTCAATCTAAGCAGCTTGATATGTGTTGATTTGAGATTTTAGGGCTTTGGTACATACTGTACAACTCGTAATTACGCCGTTACTTAATTTGAGATATTTCAGATTCTCCTTTAAAGAATGTCATTATAAATATTTCCTAGGTATTGTATACAATGACGGATTTCACACGTTTGCGGTAACATGGATAATAATTATATGGGCGGAATAATATAAGTTGATGTGTTGTAGTGCCAGTGTGGGCAAGTCTAGTAAGTAAAGCTGTGTATTGACCGCGGGTAATTTCAAGGCAGGCCGAGTTTCTTCATGAATATTTGATTATAATCCACCCCTTCACTTCAACATATCACAGTGGCGTAGCAAGGAAAACTAAAATTATAAGTATGACTTCATTTATTTTATTTTAATTCATGGCTTGACCCATTAATAATACATGGCGTTTGCCACAATTAGTTCAAAATTTATAAAAAAATGTAAAAAACAATCACTTTGTTTTTTGACCACTTTATTTTAGACAAAAAGTCTACCGGTTTCAGAAGGCAAGCTTCTTTCATCAGGATTGGCAGTATGTATTTAGTTTGCTGTCAGTCCTGAAAAAAGAAACTAACCTTCTGAAACAGGTGGACTTTTTGTCTAAAATAAAGAAGTCAAAAAACAAAGTGATTGTGTTTTTAATTTTATCAATTATATCTTCACGAAGTAGTGCCTCAAAATTTAAGAAGTCAAGATTTATGTTAATGACTCCCAAAGTTTGAATATTTTTTCTATTTTATATTATTTTACTATTCAATGAACTAATTAGTTGTACATATTTTGCCCATGGGGACCCTGTTAACTGCAAGATATTAAAGGACGCTAAAGAACACTATTCTGTTTTGTAATTAATGAACAGTTTTTGGCTCATAAAGATTTATTTATTTGAATATTGTTTTCACTAAATAAATCTTGAATTTTCAAATGGAATCGTGAACGAAACCGTAGTCTAATTAAAGCGCAGGCTCTTTTTCGTCAGTCTTTTTTAAACCCTATTACGTTAATAAATTAAAAGAGATATAACAAGTATATTATTATTCAGCTCATTACCACCACTGCTATTGGCATTTATATACATAATATATCTAGATAAGTTTTACAACGATAGTTTAATTCCAAGTACTATACTCCACTATACTTGCTGTCAATATTATACGATATTAGGTAAATGATTTTCTATGAAAACAAACCATATTGGTTACCCAATACTAACAACAATACTTTGTAAAAAAATAAATGTCTTTCAATCGATACAATTCATACAATAATAAGGAATTCTATCTATCTATATATCTATCCTCTCACGCTGCGTCCCTTGCAGGGTAGTCAGAGAGGACACAACGCCAGACGGCCCTATCATTACACACACTCCTAGCCTCCGTCACATTCATGCATGCAGTCATACACGCTTTCCGATTCCTTTTTACTCAAAACTCGTCCATCCTTGAAGATCTGGTTGATATGATCGGACCAGGTCAGTCTTGAGCGGCCGCGTTTCCTCACCCCTCTTCGCTGACTCAAATATATCTATATTTTTTGTCATCTTTCATTCTCTCAACATGCCCAAACCATAAGGAATTACTTGCATGTATTCATGTAAGAAGACTTTTTCTTCTTCTTTGTCTGTTGTTGTCTGCGTCCTCGTATTCCTAACTTTCCAATGTCCCAGCACCTTGAAATTTTGCGAAAATGTTAGCATTAAATGTAGCACTGTTTTATCATAAACACGTTTTAAAACTAATAATAACCGAAAGACAGAAACTCGTTTACCGAAAGTCGCGGAGATTTTTTTTGTATTGATAAAGTGCATTAAAATAAAATATATATCACTCGCGATCGGGTGCCTTGCCGAAAGAGAATAAAAAAAAAGTGCATTAAAATCTAGTAATTGACCATATCAAAGTTTTCAGAATGGAGCGAATTAACCCCAAAAAGTAACAAAAACCTTTTTTTATGATATTGTTTATGCGATTTTGAACCTTAATGGGCGGAAAATGACCGTGACGGTATAGTTGGGGTCCGAGCCTTCTTAAAAATTATTTTCGTTTTTATCTGTTTATCCGTAATCGTAGCCAGCCTAAATATCACAGAGATAATGTTGCGTGTGCTTTGTATACACAACATACATGGTATACATACATCTCAACAGCCTAGTTTCCACCTGCCTCGCAGGCAGTGGACCGCACTCAATAGGCTAAGGACGGGTCATGGCTGCTGCGGTGACATGCTCCACAAGTGGGGAATGAGGGATGATCCACAGTGTGACTGCGGACACCCGAAGCAAACCATGCAGCACATCTTGCGTGATTGCCCCATACGTGCTTACCCCGATACCATTGACAGTGCTGCCAGCCTGTCCCCTGAGTTCCTTCAGTGGCTGGAGGCGCTGGATGTCAGACTTTAACGATGTGACAATACTTCGACGTTGCCAAACGATAAATAAATCAATACACACAGTAATTACTGGTTACCCCATTATCGGGATACCGTGACAGTATAGTAGTAGTAGATTACTATAAATCCGGGACCCACAAACAAATAATAGTTAATATGAAATAACGGCATACGCCAGGGGTGTGTGACCTCCTGTGAGTGATTTTAATAGATCATGTATTGTCAACCTTTTGTGACATAATGGGGTGAACAAGTTTGGCCAACAATCATTCTTAAAAGACGATGAAGTAGCCAAAATAGAAAAGCATTGGATATGAGGTGGTCGGTAGCCTGGTTGGTAACGCGCTCGACTGTTAATCCAGTGGGCGCGGGTTTGATCCCCGATGCCGACCTACTCCACTTCACAACACAAGCTTTTCAAGCTTTCTATGAAGTGTACAAAGATGTATTTGGGTTTACTTCGATAAATCCTTATTCATTTTTTTTAAATGTAACATAAGGGAACCTTATAAATATTCACACATTAAGCGCGTAAACCGCATTGGATATTTCAGGAGCTTCGCTCATATCATGTCATCATGTCATACATTCTTCTTCTTCCCTTTCTCTTCTTCCATTTTTCCTCCAGTCGCCTCTGTCTCGTCTCTTGTGCATCCACTTTTTTCCAGCTTTTCGGGCAATATCATTAGTCCATCTTTTAAAAGACCTCCCGACACTCTTTCCCTTGTCCAAACCTCCACTGGAATATTAGCCCATCTGGTTTCGCCCCCCACAAGTTGTCTCTTAGGAGTCATAGCTCCGCGTCAATGTTCTGCAAGTAGTCTATTCTGTTGCTCTTGGCGTCACCTTGTGGATATCCTCAAGAACCCCTACAAACTTCTTGTCAAAAGACCTCTCCAGTCTCTTCTATATGTTCGGTAGTCTTCATCTTAAAAACTTATCTTGCCTTGGAACAAATTTGCATCCATAATTGACTATTCATATTTAGATAACTATTTTTTATTTTTTAATTCTTTTTTGACTGGTTTTTTGTTGATTTTTTGTACTCCCCGTGTTAAACATTGACTATTATATTGTTAAAGGCACACTGGTGCCGTATTATGTAATAAATAAACATATGCACACATAGATACGTCATTCTCTTCCCATGGTTGTTGATTTCTGCATGCAGCTGTCGACAATAGAATGACGTAGTGACTGTTTTTATATCAAATTTATATCAAAATAGGCATCTGCTGTCTCATGCAATAATAATAGCTGACTATATGGAATATCTACATAACAATCCGTACCTAATAATTTTATATGTCGACTATATTATATGCTACAAAATTGCATCTAGGTGTGTAAATGCTAGAAAAAAATCTATGTACGATATTTTGTTTTATTTATTATCCTAGAATTATTATTAGTTAAGTTACATTTTTTTAGAAAACGAGTTGTAGAATTGCCCCCACTCTTTTTAATTATTTTTTTCGAGGTCCTGTAAGAGGCAAACTTCTAAAAATAATTTTTACCTTTATCAGCATTGTAAAGTGAATGTGGCATTGATTTTGCGCAGAGAGAATGCGTGTGTTTTTTCATACATCTAGTATTTACTGGTGACCCCATTATTTAGATATATACCGTGATTACTACTATACATATTATGTATCTCAAAATATACAGATGGGACGGAAAGTATCTCCAAATATACAGATAGGACGACAATGTCATTTTTTTGTGTAAAATATGTAAAAAAATGAAATTGAAACAAAAATTGTAATTAAATTATATCATTAGTTACTCCTGTTGACCAGATACCCAAGGATGGACGTGTTTTGAGTAAAAGTAATCGTAGAAAATGTATGAGGAATTGCATGAATGTGACGGAAGCCCGAAGTGTGTGTCAGGATAGGAAAGTCTGGCGATCCGTTCTCTTTGCCTACCCCGCAAGGGAGGTGGCAAGAGGGTAGGTATAGTATAGCATAGTATAGTTACTATTTAGTTCTAAAAATGTATCTCTTTACAAGTAAGTGGAGCAAAAATACAGATGCCATTTAAACTCAGTAGGGTTTTTGGTCGCATTTGTTGATCCACAAATATCGAGCCTCTTCTTCGGGCAAATCACCCGGACTCGAATGATACATAAATATCGAGTCATTAGAACTGGCATTACGTATATCTAATTATAAATGCCAGAAAGGGGTGTCCGCCGAATAACTGGAATAGAAATGAGTGAAATATTTTAATTACCTCTGTTTCATGTGTGGGGGATCTACCGGTCATTGGCCATACTTATTTACATATACAGCTGTTCTGTTCATTGTGTTATCATTACCTACAGGGTGGTTATAAGTTATAATAAATGTTCTATCTATATATATACCCTCACAACACGTCCCTTGCTGGGTAGGCAAAGAGGACAGATCGCCAGACAGCCCTGTCTTTTCACACACTCCAAGCCTCCGTCACATTCATGCAATTTGTCATATACACGCTCGTCGCTCATCAAAACGCGTCCATCCATGAGGATCTGGTCGACATGATTGGACCAGGCCAGTCTCGGAATGAATGTTGCTAAGAAAAAAATGATGACCGGCATAAAAAATCCACTATGATTGTTTCAATTCCTGTGTTTCCGTATGACGATATTCTTACATTGGATTTGTCGGCCCCAAAGCTACAGGGGAAAAAGTTGTGTGGTAATAATGCGATTTTTGCGAGGTTTTATGATGGTTAACCTTCAACCTCATTATATTGTTTGTGTTTTCGATGTGAAATCGATGCATCGATGACAATTTGGAATCGTATAACCAGAACCAGGCCAATAAGGTTCCATCTGTGTATAAATGATGTGAGTGTTTAATGTCATTTTCCTCAACATTTTGATCTAGACAGAACTCTTTATACTTATAATGAAAAATATCAAAAGCCACTTAAAGTGTCAGACTCAGACACGACATTGGTTGATATGCATTCATATTGTAAAAGAGTGTTTTCTAAATTCTAATGCATCCACTTCTGGACTATCCTGTAGGTCATGGTATTTCGTATACGGGTACACGCTACACATACCTACATTGATAACGCATACCTACAGCTGCTTTGAATAATCAATGATAAATGATAACAATAGCTACATACATAATACATTCTCTAACTAAATGTAAAGTAGGGTGGATAGTCCTGTTTATTATAATAATTTATGCAATATAAATGCAACATCATTTGCATAAGCGTGGCACAATATGACTTGAATTCAGTGCAATGATTTTGTCTATGGATTTGTTACGGTTAAAATAAGTATTTTATATTCTAGTTACGTATAATTGAATTTTAAACGTAACATGATTTGTAATAGAATGGGAGATGAGTGATTGTAAGACGGGTTTTGTGAATAGAATGAATGTGAGTAAACTCTGGGCCGTGATATCATGAGCCGTGTGTCAAAACTCAAGTGGCAATGGGCTGGACATATGGTCAGACAGGGTGACACCAGATGGACGCCACGAATATTGAAGTGGAGGCCTTGGACAGATAGAACGAGCGTCGGAAGGCCACCAAAGAGATGGACCGACGATACTGTCCAAATCGCTGGAGGAACCTGGATGCGGAAGGGTCATTATCCAGCAGTGGAGGGAAGAAGGCTGATGAAGAAGAAGAAATTTTGGGCACGTTGAGAGAATGAATGATTAGACTGTGTGATTGTAAGGTGATTGAGAGATGATTGTGACTGAAATGAATGTGAAAAAGCTTAGATGGTTTGGACATGTTGAGAGAACGAATAGTGAGAGATGAGTGATTGTAAGACGACTGCTGTAACTGGAATGAACGTGAATAAATTTAAATGGTTGAGATAATGAATGATGACAGCATAGGTGAAAAAAGAGAAGAGAGGAACCTAAGCCTTTCGATACTGACCTGGATCAACCACAAGGATAGATCCGTTTTTTTGAGTAAAAGGAATCGGAAAGCGTGTATTACAAATTGCATAAGTGTTACCTAAGCATGCGGGATTGGAAGCGCCGGAGTTTTTGTTTGTAGTTCTCTTTGCCTACCCCGCAAGGGACGTGGGCTTATTATTGAGATATAACCATCATAGTATAGTGGTACATAGTTTTGTAAATAGGTAAATATTATTCGTTTTACATTCAACGCAAAATAACGCAATTTTCATACAATTTATAATCATTCCTCCCTCTGTAACTGCTAACTAGTTCAAGGTGATATGTCAGAGTAGATTAGTATATTTACATATTAATTTCTAAACTCGTAACATTATGTTTTTACTGTGCTAAAAATAGGTACGCGTTACCACGAAACGTATTGGCCTAGTAATTATAACATTCAAATATGTATACGATCCATAGTACTAAACTAAATACTAAATAGTGAGCTGGTGGTGGGTCGCCAAAAGGGTATATTATATTAAGACTGTAAAAAAACAATAATACCTACTGGGTTTACCTCTACCTCTATCTTATCTTCGCGAAAGTCGTAGATAAAAAAAATCTTTCTCGTAGTGATAAAATGTGTTAAAATACTATACTGCATTCATCATCTTTAGCCTTCCCTCGTCCAGTGTTGAAGCCTCCAGCCTTCCTTCCCGACTTCCACACTTCCCTATCCATCGCCAGTCTGTGCCACTGCTGTTCTGCCACCTTCTTGTTGTCATCAGACCATCTCGCCTGTGGTCTGCCTGGATTTCTGTTACCAGTTCTCGGTCGCCATTCTAGGGTTCGCTTGGATACTGCATTACCATTTTTTTTAAATAAAGCTGAATTGTCCCAAAAAACGTAAGAAGCCCTATTTTCATATCCTTTTTTAAAACAATAAATATAGTAATATACGAGTATTTCGCATTTTACGGTTCAGGCTCTTGACTTACTACGCATGAATTCATTTCGATTTGACGGCTTTCGGTATTATAGAAATATACAAACCCATATCGCTTAAAAAATATCATACGAGTTACGATTAGAATTTCGCTGCATCACAATAATGTAACCATAGGCATAGGGGTCAATGGCCGATTGCACCCCATCCACTTTTATATAGTACCTATATATTCCTTTATATCCTAACAATAGCTGAATACAATGCACGTCACATAATATAATACCTATATCACATGGTTCCTAATATGTTATGGATGTATGTATTCACCCCATATGATTATACCGTGGTCCTCTCATGTTGTCCTGATCAAAATAAACCCATAGCGAATTGTACTACGAACACCGTTATTTGTACTTTAATGTAGTACCTCGTATTAATGCAGGTATATTGTGTTCACAAAGTAACTGATAAATTTACAAATAGGTAAAAAAAAATAAAAAAAATGAATCTGGGTTTGTCGAAATAAACCCAAATACATCTTTGTACACCTCACAGAAAGCTTAAAAGCTTGTATTCTGAAGTGGAGTAGGTCGGGGATTGAACCCGCGCCCTCTGGATTAACAGGCGAGCGCGTTACCAACCAGGCTACCGACCACCTCGGTATTTGATCATGTAAAATTTCTTTGCCAGAGTCCTGGATTTTCATGCACGCACCAAGTTTTTATGTCTTATAAATATACTAATGTAGACAACGGACGAAAATCATTTTCGCACACATTTTGTAATCTCCCTTTAAAATGTATGAAAATCAAGTAGCGATGGGTGCTTTTTCTTCACTACGTCATTTTCATTTAAAAATCTTTGCCTTGTGTAAATTATTTAAGTCTGTTGTCTAATCATATATAAATAAAATTGATATACTACATTCGTCAAAGACGTTCTTTTTTTTCAATTAGGTAATGCTTATTTATCCCTTAAATGCATGATTTTTTGTATTACATTAAAACACATGTTCTATTGTGTATTTTAAGCTTCTATTAGGGAAAAATAATGAAAAAAATCGAAACTATAAATAAATTATATTACATGCATACAGATTTATGTTACCGTGTAAGTGTATGATCTGTATTTTTATTGAATTTGATATTTAATTAAAAATTAAATATATATGTATGGCGTACCAACGTTTTTGATTCATTTTTGGATTGTTCTTCCTTCAATAAGATGTAAAAAAAACACCACATTGAAAACATTCGTTCACAAATACGATTGACATAAATCTTGTCATTAATAATAAATAATTATACCTAATATTTGGTATGATGTAATTCTACATCACTATGCATTTAAGGGTTAAGACACACTCATTTTAGTTTAAAAAGTTACAGAATTGGACCTAATATAAGATTAGATTTCATATTTCCTCCATCACCTAATATTAATTTCGAATTAAACATTTTGCATTCACCCTGTGCGGGGGGAGTGCGGCTATTGTCACCCCAATGAGGAATTTTTTCCCAAGGGCACACACCACCCTGCACCCGGCCCATTCATCCCTAAGCCGCGCATGCGCACCGACACCATTTGATTCAAGGAGAGAGAGAAAGAAAGAATGAAAGGGAGACCCTACAATATGACATTATCCTTTGACGTGACAAGGACGACAATAGATTGTACGTACCTACTACTACTACTACTATCAATTTACTACTACTACTGTTACTATCATACGTCATATTTTTTTGATTAAGTGCATCTGGATTGTATAATAAAATGCATTAATCAGGCCTATATGATTTAAGGGCTTATATGCATTGAGCAAAAATCGTTCTATTTTCGCTTCAACTTTTTCAAATTTTTGTATGAGTATGTTAGCGCGAAATAAGAATAACGTAAGCGACAAAGTGAATTGTTCCTTTTTAAAGGAAACCCGGGAAAAATTAAAAAATCTAGCGGTCAATTTGTTATGATTATAATTACCAGTATTTTGACTAAGTAAATTATACTTTTATATCTGAAAAACTGAACGGAAAATCTTCAGATCCCGTAAATTTTAGGGGTACCTACATTAGGAATATTTTTTTATTCAAGGAATTTCCAAATCCTGTAATTCTAAAACAGCCGATCTGCAGTCGATACTTTCATCTATCACTGTCTTCAGTTTCAGGACGATTCTCTCAGTATTGGCTGAGTAAAATTTAGGGCGCCGAAGCCGGATGACAGCATATAGGACCTTAATATTAATAGTCTTCTAGGTATACTTTTAATATGTGTGAAACGTTACATAAAATAGGTTCACAACTTTTAGGTACTAGCTGATGTTGTAAATACTCGTGAAAATTCACGGAGGGCTGATGTGAATTTGGTTAGTGTGTGCTTCTATTTTCTGTGAGATAAGAAAGCGCGTGTGCTTCCGAAACTTTTCGAAAGACTTGCAATTGAATAATTGTATAAATATATTCACGAAATTAACGGGGTCACTGCCGACGCTGCCAATTGGCTAAGAGATTTACCTCCAAATTTATAGTTGCCGGGTCTTTTGCCATATGCATTAAAAAAATACCTACATAGAACGCAGGAAAATAAATATCAAAATAATTAAATTTTCAATATCTGGCGTTTAAGTTAGGTTAGCGTCTCCCACCATTTAACTAGCTCTTTCAAAATATTTTTTATTTGTGTATAATACATATGTCTGCTTTATTTTTCTTGTATATTTTGATTCCTTTTTATAAATGACTATTTTTGCATATTATGTAAATAGTGTGTGTTTACTCTAAACTTGTGATTGGCGCCGTGCAAGATGTGAATATTTTTTTTTTTCGAATTTTTGTACTCAAATAAAACTGCTTTCAAGACCCGAATAATACGCCACATCTAGAATCTTTCAATGTCTTACCCTTTTTAGTGCATTTTGAATATACTCGTAAACGTGGTTCTTATAAAGCTTTTTTTCGATTACTGATTTTGATTGTCCTTCAAAAGTTATTATATTTTATAGAATTAAACTAAATCTTAAAATTTGTAAAAAAAATGGCCGTCTAAGAACCACATGGATCTACAATGTAGACTAGATTCTCAAGGACGGACTTGTTCTGAAAAGAGTGTGTATGAAAAATTGTATGAATGTGACGGAAGCACGAAGTGTGCGTAAGGATTGGAAAGTCTGGCGATCTGTTCTCTCTGCCTACCCTGAAAGGGATGTGGTGTGAGGGGATAGATAGGTAAATTAATAGTAGTAAAAATACAGTAGAAAATTAAAAAAAACTTTGATTAGGTACTCTTTGACCCTCAAACATTTGACCTGATTGTATGTACGCTGACATGGCACACTGAACTTATTTTTACTTACAACCTAAACTATATAATTATTAAGTTTTAATCATCGCATTATTAGGTAGGATTAAAGTATAAATAATAACAGAAATACCAACCTTCAACTAAACCATTTCATTTTTTGTCACTGGGGTTATTTTCTTTCGACACGCAATACACATAATCGATTATAATGTAAATCTAGAAGTATTAATATACGTGTGTATGTATTCATATACGGATGTATGTATTTATATATTTTCACAAGTTTACGCACGTCATCATTTTTATATTGATGGAATACCATAGTAAAGTATTACTACGTATGATAATAAAATACATGTAAGTACCTACTGTTTTATATGTAGTACCTACATAATACCTATAATTCGTCATAAATGACTTTTTCATTGTTTATTTTATTTGTCTATACCCTCGCTATAGCTATACCCTCACGCCACTTCAGCCCTATCCTTACTGCTTACACTCCCAGCTTCCGTCACATTCATGCAATCTGTCATACACGCTCTCCGATTCCTTTTACTCAAAACGTCAAAATGGCTAGTTGGAATGACGAACTGACTCGATAACAGTGTGGTTGTGTATATCTGCAGACCTAAGGAAAAACCGCGTATAAACCAAAATGGAGATAATCGCGAAAAACGTCTTGTGTCGCCCAAATAACTCCATACATTTACATGACATAGATGGCTTGAAATATAGGGGATGCGTATGGAAACTCATGATTGAAATAGGAGGATTTAAGGTTGAAATACTCATTTCGATGAAAAACTCTTAAGGTGACGTATACGCGGTTCTTGTTTTGATGGCAATATATGTATAGAGTGCGTGTGCGTATGTTGTGTGCAATTTTATGACAAAAAATTAGGGTAAATAGCCATTTTCGCGCTGAATGTAAGCTGCTTCGGTTTACCTTGGTACGTTCTCGGGCTCAGTTATAGATACATAGATAACCATATGGTATGGTACCTAATATCTACTCTTTATGTATATTCTAATAAATATGTATTTTCGACTGTTTATCAGCCCATTGTCGTGTATAATTGATTAATTTTGGAAGATTAACCTAATAAAATATTCGTAGGTGGCAATGAAACCTTTCAGAAGTCAACACACAATAAACAAACAGTCATTTGATTCACACGAAGTCGTAATATTTAATATCATATGGGGTGGAACCCAGGAACACACACCTACACACAATATGAGTAATATATTGCGTGACTTCCTGATACCATAAGGGAAAAGGTTTATTAGTCATTCATATAGACTTCAACTTGCCACCCATTTTTTATTATATGTTTTATCAAATATATTATGTGTCCAATTTCAGACCTATTCGATAATGGACATCCAAGTGTGTTAAAAATATCGTAGAATCAAAACAAATATTGTGGACTAAATGCTGGCATGAACCCTAACTTTTTAAGTTCTCTATTTTGTGACAAATTGACGGACCTTATTTCACTTCCACTGTTTTTTTGTATGCATTCAAAACATTTTCAGCAACATACAGTATAAAACAGTGGAAATAAGACTAGGTTATTGTATTGATCTATTAAATTTATCATATAGTAGTGAAGTAATAGGCTTTCCAAAAAGTGACGATCCAAAATTTTGACAGACTGTCCGAATTCACTTCAGCGTTTGAGCAACCAAATGAAAATCGTTTATTGTACTTGTCAAACACAAATTATTTCATTCTTATGTATTAGGAATATTACCCATGCTAACGGAATCTTTTACAATATTTCTCTCCATACTTATAAATTTCTTTTCATTTAAATAGAATTGGGAAATTGTTAGTACAACATATCATAAAATGTTATCTACCTGACTACTATTGAAACTATGTAAATTGACGAGTCCAAGTGCCTGAAATATATTAGAGCCTTATAGGGGCGATGAAGAACAAATAAACGTTAAACAAATCGCGATGACACCGCAAATCTGAACATATTCTCATATTATATACTTTAGTTATACGTACTATTTTATTACATACCTGCAATAACCCATTCGTTTTAGTTTGTATTGAAGTGTTGGTTCAAAAGCGTAGGTACATTGCGTACAAGTTTCTTTAAAAAAAGTTGTTTTGTAACACGGGTTTTTTACTGTGTGAAAAGTATTATAGTAATTCATTCAATTCGGGTTGTTGTGAATACAAATTATGAATAGATAGATAAATTCATCATATTCATACAACATAATGTATGTTGATCATAATATTATGTACAATGGGGGTGTATATTATGTACAGTGTATAAGCGTCGCGGCGCCCTGTCGCCTATACACTTGCGTGTTCAATAAATAAATACAGTCATGTATACTCGCTATAGTATATAAGATGTCTGCTATATATGATAGTGCTATCATTCCTAGACATAGTATCGTATCAGCTATATGCTAAGTCTATCATGTTATTATCTATGTGAAACAAATATGATTAGCAGTATGTATTGTGTGGTAGGTGAATTTGTATGAAAAAATGTAGGTATACATATTGTACTTAGTACTGCAAGCAACAGATAAAATATGTAGTTGTACGTCTGTTTATCAGTGTAGCCCCTCATACTGCATCTCTTGCAGGGTGAGACGAAAGGACAGAATGCCAGGTTGCTCTATTCTTATACACACTACTTGCTTCCGTCACATTAATTAATCACGCTCTCCGATTCCTTCTATTTTTGTAGTTGTGTACATAGCAAATACTACATACGTCCGTCTGCAATATCACGCATCGTGGAAATCGCCTTTATATTTGTTGCATTTGTCATATACGCTCTCCAATTCCTTTCGATCAAAACGCGTCCGTCCCGAAAAGTGAAATAAGCAATGTTTACAATAAAGTCATACGCATTTATTTTGTATAGCTTATAGTAGCCTGTAGCATATAATTTACTGTTCTTTATATGAAATGAAATGGATGAATAGCAGGTAAATAGCCATGACGTGTCATAAGTTAAAGGTTCGATTAGGTACTCTTCTATACAATCCCATTTCTCATACTATTCTATGAAGCATGGGAATGTACCATTGCTGTATAATTCTCGATTATAATTAAGTCAATATAAATAATACCAATTTTTACATAAAAAACGTATGTATCTTTTGTATATTATAATTCTGCCGTCATAAGCAAGAATACGTGTAAAAAATAAATGGGTATTTCAACCTGAGTTTCGCAACCACTATTTAATCAGGCGCATTTTTTCAACCCAGCTGTGACCATTTAAAACTGGAATTTAAAATCAAAATGCATTTTCTAGTGGGTAGCCAGAGAGGACAGAACAACAAACTGCCCTATCCTTGCGCACACTCCTTGCCTCCGTCACATTTATTCAATTTGTCACATACGTTCCATCTGTGGTGTCTTTCTCTTTTCTCACCATGTCTTTTAACAACAAAGTTATTTTTTTACAGAATTATAATTCAAAATTTTGTTAGGTTATAATTTACACGCATGCGTACATTCATAGACTAGATACAACCATGTGAAGGTGCAACATTACCTCGTTACATACATGTATGTCTCTTTAAACTGAACTAACCCCTGTGTGTGTGGATTGAACCCCTACCCAACCATAATACCTCTATCCAGTATAGTAGTAGGTATCATAAGAGTGTAGTTTACTACTGATGTCAGTACATATCTGCCCCTCGGTAGTTCGGTTCCTATTCGCGAGCGTTCCTGCTAATGCAAAACATTTCAACCCCATACCACTCGCAACAACTGCTAACAACGCGATTATTTTTAATTCCATATTGTCAGTACTCACATATCAAGTGCAGTGTACTATAGAGAACCATATTTACGTAGTGCTACATAGATTCTACATGATTTCTCGTCGAACCAGCCTTGATCCACATTCACAGGTTGAATAGTAACATATGTATAGAGATTAATACTTACGATAGCTACTACATATTGGCTTACAGGAATTACCGTTGTCTATTGCGATAATACATAGCATGTGCAAAAAGCTTTACATCAAGATAGTGATTTGTGTGTCTGTGAAAGTTTTTCGTGTTACGTTTTTTTTTACATCTGACTATCTGTCTAAATAAAGCGGCGACGACATACCTAAGGACACTCGATTTCAGACTCTGACAAACAGTTTTCATGGTGCAATATACATGTAGTGTCTGTCTGATTATTATGTTTTGTTATATTGATGTGTTGTACTTTGTATGACTATACGAAAATTAAAATTAAAAATACTTTAGCGTGTGGGTATCGCCGAAAGATCGTTTTAAATTTAATTTAATTAAGTACATATAACTACCCTATATAATCTCCGCTTTGTCCAGAATTGTGTAATTTATACTACACTAATGATGCTATTTTAATATTTATTAATATCTACATTATCTGTGCAGTATTGGTAGCAGATCTTACAATCTGGAGGTGTTGGGTTCGAATCTCAGTACTGACGATACAGTCAACAACACGAGTTTTCATAGTTTACTATTTAATGTGCAAGAGAGTAGAATGATCAGTGCAAAAAACTATACCTAATGAACTTTTATTTGTGGGACTTTTTGACCTATCTGTAACTCGAACCAGTGATAAATGAGAAGAAATAGTCTGTCCGGACTTTAAAGTGTTAAAGTTCAGTGTTGCGTGAAACTTTCTTGAAAATGTGCATCATAGAACAATAAATAATATACAGTTCATCAGAAATAATCGGGATGCAAGAGAAATGGCTCCCAATAAAAGAATTGGATGCCGTGGGAGCAGGCAGAAGACATGTGAACCAACCAAGAAATAGCATCAGGCAAAGGTGTGCGAGGAGAGACTATGATGGAGTAACCAAAGGTCCTGAAGACTGCAAGTGACAGATCCAATTCTAAAAAAGGTACCAACTACCAATATTTTTGTCTGTTTACCAGACCTCTAAACACTAGTCCATGACGTCATAGTTAGGCCCCTAGCCTTATCGAAAGGACGACCTTATTATGTAGATATTTGAGCATAGAGATGAAAATAGCTGAACTTGCATAACAAAATTTACCTGTGTAAACAAAAATTAACATTATTCTGATGAAAACGTAAGTTCGCTTTACATAACAAAGCTTTCAAAATGAAACTTGTTTAAAGCAAAAACTTTTTGTTTACGTCCTATTTCAATACTGTTCGTGTGATATTGTAACTAATAGAAGTACATATTCTCGTAATCGATTTTACGTAATTTACGTTAACAAATTTTACGTAAGTGTTTACATAAACTAAGTACATCCTATCAAAAATAAAGTTTTTCATGATTTTTATAAATTACTGTAGGTGCCTACATCCTGCCAAAAAATTGTCGTGGTTGTTAACTTATTATATTAATGATGAAACGTTAGGAAAATCAGTATGACTAAAAAATATTTGATTAAGTACTTCAATAATCAAAGGGAAAATCAATCGACCTAAAGAAAAAGTATATAAGTAATTTTGTCAATTTTTTATTGTTTTTATTGTTTTCTACCGTCCGTAGGCCCATTCGGGCACCTGGACTGGTCAATTTTTACAATTACAGCATATTATTAAAACAATAATCATATCAGATCAATGCCAATCAGAGTGTAAAGGGCTCTGATTGACATTTCGTCATACATTTAATAGACGAATACAAACAGTTTAATTATTGCTGGATGTGATCACTGAACAGCGATATGCTCGCCCTACTGAAAATTTGGTATTATAATTGTGTATTTCCTCTTCTAATTCTATTGCACTTAAAGAATTTACATATATAAATGTAGTTACGGATGACTAGGAGAGTAAACACTTGCATTTTCTGAAATATTCCATCTGAAAATACCAACGTTTTAACGAGCAAATTTTAGATTTTAACTTATTACGTGAAAATTCTTCCAGCTGGTATTATATGCGAGTACAATTATTAACAAGAACACTCTAAAGTGGGATAGTTTTGTAAATAACGAGTCTAATAAAATTCTGTCTGTGTGTGAATGATATCAGTATTTTAAATTTTCTCTCACTTTTCGTAAAGTGTCGTTCTTGTCAGTAAAATCAGTTGTCGTTTTCGTGTGACGAATAGTCAGAGGCGATATTAGTAGCGATTTTCCCCTATCGTTTCATATTAGGCATGCTAACAGCAGCGCAAAACTAGGCACAATTTCCCCTTCATTAATAATTTAGTCGGTAAAGAGTTTGGGTTGGGTTATGACTAGGGCGACCAAATACCCACAACTGCTGGAAACATATCCTTACCCGTAAAACTGACGTGAGTCTTAGAGTTTTTAACTGTCAAAACATGAAACTCACTCAATATACGATCCAGAAAACTTTACAAAATCTCATTTGGTAGCGGCTACCCGCGACCCACCATACAAATTTAAACTCACGTAATTTGTCTTAAAAATAGTTACTAGTGTACGTATACCAATGTCCCTATGTCCCTCACTGTCAGAAGCATACAAAAACTAAAATGTGTTCAGCGAGCAATGGAAAGACAAATGTTGGGCGTCAGTCTTCGAGATAAAATTAGAAATGAGGAGATCAGACGTCGAACAAAAGTTGCCGACATCGCAGAAAGAACAGCAAAGCAAAAATGGCAGTGGGCGGGACACGTGGCGAGACAGGACAGTGTCAGATGGACACCTAAAATCCTGAAGTGGAGGCCCTGGGAGAACAAAAGAGGCGTAGGAAGACCACAGAAAAGGTGGACAGATGACATTGTCCAGCTTACGGGTCGTAGATGGCAGCAGATAGCCCAAGATAGAAGACAGTGGAAGAGTTTAGAAGAGGCCTATGTCCAGCAGTGGAACGCAAGTGGCTAGCAGTAAGTAAGTAAGTAAGTATACCAATGGATGCAGGTATGAACAATAAACTGACAATTATTCCAAGCGTTCTGATGATAAGTTACGATAAATAATATGTCAATAATGGGTTAACCAGTAAATGCTGCATAAAAAAAAACTAATATTATCCCTGCGCAATATTAATGTGACATTTAGAATGGGTGGACGAATCTCAATGCTGGATGAGACGAAAAGCGTCAGTCAAAACAGGAAAATGTTGGACAAGTCATTTGATAATCTAATTCGAACCTATATTTTTTAAATTAAAACTGTTCGAAATGATACTATCACCATCTATTGAATATTTTCACAACAGGACACACGAGCAAAAAGCGATTCTCATAATAATATCATAGATTACTAGCTGAGTTACCCGTGCTTTGCAACGAAAAAGTTGACAAACCAACCCGGCATACTTTATAGGCTTGAACTGGACAAAATGTGACTTAAGATCTGAACTTCTTTTCCAACGCCCTTTCATATGATACCCACATGACCCCACGCAACACTTGGATCCCCTCATCATCATGGCATCTCTTAGAAATAACTTTTTCTCCAAAAACCGGCAACGTTAGAATACAGAGTATCTTATCGTAAATGTTATTCTAAATTTTCACAGCAATCCGTCTGTAAATGCAGGAGTTATGCGAACACTTAGAAAAAACCGACTTTATTTTATATATACAGATATGCACCCTATACACGTATTAGCCATGGCTAGAGGAGTCTGTTGACTAGTACTTACTAGACTAGGTATGTACACCCTCCCTATGTCTACAGTATTACATACTACTCATACTATGGTAGAAGGGCACAATGTGATGACGTCACACACCACGTGATCATCAACAGCTGAGCGACCGCCTGGGGTGGTAATTGAGAATTGCACAAAACAATATGATGTATCATTTATTATATCCGGGGTTCAATTTAATATGGGAAAACATTCAAGGCTCATTATTGTGTAAAGATGGAGTAGATTTCTAGTAATGACATAGGCTATGAAAAATCTAATATTTGTCACGTTTAAAGAGATAATTATTTTGAATACAACACTTAGCTTTTTTTTATTTAAAGAACAGTTTGCCCATTTTAAGCACCGTCAATTATACCCACAGTATTCGAGATACGAGTATTTAAATTTTCTAACCTAATAAACCTACACATCGTTCAAATTTCAGGTGTCTTGGATTAATGTTATTTTATTTATAAATATAAGTACAACATAATTCGTATTCTATTCATAATTTTAAACTTTAAAAAATTATCATTTTTTTTAACAGCAGATTTATTAATCCACTAACAAAAGTTAAGGTACCCTTTCGGTACCAAGTTCATAATTTTATTAGTTTTGTCTCATTGTGGTTTCTGTTATGGGTTGGCTGGTAGAAATTGCCATTTAGTAATAAGCCCGCCCTTTGTATGTTTCTAGTACAATAAAGATTATTTTATTTTTATTATTTATTTAGAAGTCAGGTACAAATTTGGACGTCATAAGCTTTACATACAGGGTTTCAAGCAGTTTGGGCTGTACGTTGATGAGTCAGTAAGTCACTAATCCGGATATTCTCTTTTATATATAACGATTATTCTAGGTACGTTCTAAAAATGTATCATCACTATGAAATATGTTGTTGGCTCTTCGCGTTTCCTTACTGCGTGTAGAGTGGTTGAATAACCGAGCTTTCGGCAAAAACTACTTCACCCTGAAGATGGCGGCAGTTGTATCGCTGCCGAAAGCTCGGTTATTCAACCACCCTACACGCAGTAAGGAAACCCGAAGACGAACAGCATAGAAATGGATTTATCACGCTGCGAAAGCCTACAAGATTACTATGAAAAATATTTATTTTGCCCAAGTTTCTTTGTTCTAATCCTTTAAACTAGCAGGTCGGATTACGTCTTGTGGTTCAACAGATATGACTATTTCTGGGATGTTATTTGGATTGCCAAAAGCACTGGAATTGGAGGATGCTGCTGAAGAAAGAAGAGTGCAGTAACCTGGAGAGAACTCACAAACGAATGTCTTACTCCTCGTGTTCACTGGTGGCGCCATTATGTATAATTTAGATCATAAGGCACGCGGTGAATGCCAAGAGCAGACTGGTTTCTTCAGTTTCTTCAAGCTAGCAGACATCTTCAACATCCATCATCAACAAAAATTTAAATCTCCGAATGATTCGGCTTTTCGCGGAGAGGTGAAAAAACACCTCGTGGATAAAGAGTATTATACAATTTATCAGTTGCTAAATCTGTCCAAATTCTCGCAAGAAAATTTGTGGAAAGCGATAAATATATTAGTCTTTACCTTGTTACACTTCCACTGTTTTTTTTCAATTTGTACAACGTTTTGAAGTTTTCTGTATAGGTATAAATTATTTGTGTTGTTTATTTATTTATTTATAAGCACTTGTACAGCAAAGGATAGATCTTCCATCAGACTTATGACTGATCGTCGGCTGGCTTAATGTGATCACTTTACACTTAAGTAACATTCACCAATTCCAATCCATCCACCTGTCCCAGACCTCCAACCTGACAAACCGGTACTCTATCGCAGTGCTACGAAGGCTGGTAGTTGAGTTGAGATGAAACGTGTATATATATATTGTACACGGCCCTCTATTGAGATTATTTTTTGGTATTTTAGTGTACGTTCCAACCATTTTTCCCTGAAGTTTTAGACAATATCAATGGCGGTAGACAAATTATGCCATTTATCATAAAATAATGAAAAATTATAGTTCCCCCGCTAGCTTTGAAGCTGACGCAGAGCCGGATTTACACTTTTCATGGGAGTAGGCCCTGCCATTTACGCCGCCCCCCCTGCCCCTGTCGATGTATTTTTTTAGCGTTCTATTTGTTTTGTATCCATAAATTTTTTGTCGACGGAAGGGGGAAAAACTAAAACTGTTGACCTTGGGTAAGAAAAATCGTCGAAAGGGGGGGTGTAATAAAATTCCAAGAGTATATCGTGAAAACCAAAAAGTGAAACGTGGCCGGCCACCGCCCTATTTAGCATTTCATAGTCAGCGTTTTTTTGTTATTTTTTGAGCGTGCGAAAACTCTTTTTGAAAAAGCTTTTTGGCAAATCCGGCCCTGAGCTGACGACGTTCCTGTGTAGTGTGGATTCAACATTGTTCCCCTGGCATTGCAAGGTATTATGGTGATTGCATTAGAGCCATGGAGTATGGGGTAGACGGGTTAATACTATCTATAATATTGCACCATAGTACTCCCATGTCTCATCACTAGAGACCGGATTATATGCAATTGCATATTTACATATGCATTTGCATATTTGGTCAATTTATTCAGGATTTTGCATATTTCGACCGAAATCTACTGGTCGTGCATATTTGGGTTTATTTTCTGAAATTATAACTGTATTTGTAAATTTTTTACGTTTTCAAAAACAAAAACGTTGGTGTCTAGTTGAAAATGTAATAGTTAAATAAAGTAATTTCACGAAACAATAAGTACCTAATCGCAATTTTTCTTTTAAAAACAAGACTTTATGACTTCACATCCTAGAACCGTTTTTCGCTGTATTCCAAACTATACCAAACATAAATGAACGTGATTTAATTTTTTGTATTTATTTAAATTAATGGTGCATATTTTGGTACATTTTGGTGCTTTTGTTGCATATTTCGTGCATTTATGATGCATATTTCATCCATTTAAAGTTGCATATAATCCGGTCTCTGCTCATCACCATATACATTACACAATCCATACACCAACTCGCAGGAGACAAGGGAATTTGAATATTTGATTGCGAGGGTTTGTCCCGCAGTTCAATTGGGACTTAAATTATAACTGGGAAATTATAACTGTATTTGTAAATTTTTTACGTTTTCAAAAACAAAAACGTTGGTGTCTAGTTGAAAATGTAATAGTTAAATAAAGTAATTTCACGAAACAATAAGTACCTAATCGCAATTTTTCTTTTAAAAACAAGACTTTATGACTTCACATCCTAGAACCGTTTTTCGCTGTATTCCAAACTATACCAAACATAAATGAACGTGATTTAATTTTTTGTATTTATTTAAATTAATGGTGCATATTTTGGTACATTTTGGTGCTTTTGTTGCATATTTCGTGCATTTATGATGCATATTTCATCCATTTAAAGTTGCATATAATCCGGTCTCTGCTCATCACCATATACATTACACAATCCATACACCAACTCGCAGGAGACAAGGGAATTTGAATATTTGATTGCGAGGGTTTGTCCCGCAGTTCAATTGGGACTTGATTGTCATCTTAATATTTTGCATAAATTTTAGTTGCAATTATACATTCATCCATTGTCTACGAGCTGTATCAGGACAGCACCTCTATCGCCATGTTTTAACTGACTTAAGTTACATAGTAGCATGGTCGTAGGCAGGACCCATCCCCCGAAATTTCTCAGCTAACCCACCGTTTTATACATGGGAGAAATGAATCACCTAATTACCACATTGTTTTGTCATCATGTTTTTTATCACAGTTTTTCATTAAAAATTTTCGCCTGCGGCTCTAATCTAATTAAAGTTTTGTTTGGGGTTTGTTCACAATTAAGGGTTTGTTCACAAAAAATAAACTGGATTAAACGATTCTGCTTTATCTACCTTCTTAAAAAAATCCAAATGCCTTACTACTGAAATCAACCAGGTTCATCAATTTATCAATTTTTGAAAAAAAAATCTCCTGCGGCGCTATTTACGCCCATGGTTGTTACTTATCAGAGCTCGAACCTCACCCAGAAATGAATTCCTGGCTATGGACCTGCATATTAGGTATATTCATATTATTCAAGGCCCTCCGCACAGCCGAATACCACAGGCACGTGGTGGAACCATCCTTACTTGCTGGATAATTTCGCTAGGTTAAACTTACTAGGATTATTAGGGCCAGTTCTTAAGAACACAACATTGTCCTTTGCAGGGCCCGTGTTCCCGTGCCGCCCCTGAACATATTTGAATCCCATGGAAATAAATACTTTCTACCGTAGAATTTATGCCTGATTTTATGCAACCACATTGTACCCTTAATTTTATAATAAAGTCATATAAGATCACTATTGGTTGATATTATTTTTATTACCCATATATCAAAGCTATGATTCTACTACAACTATTGTATTAAAAAAAATACTATAAAAAATTGAGTAAATCGACTAAGGAAAAGAGTTGGAACAACCCGGGAGCGTGGATCTTCTAAATTGGAGATGCAGCGGTCAAATCTCAGTGCTGACTGGTCATCAGAAGAAGAAAACCCTTGAGAGACAGGATAAGTATCTGTGGAAATTAGTAGCTATGAAAAAATAGGTATCTAATGTACCTTATTTATGTACTGATGTAAAATAGGAAGTTGAGGAAGGTCAATGGGAATCGGGGCCTTTATCTAACCACGAGTTTTTATTTAGCTTTTTATTTAGCAACTTTATCTAGCAAATTAAATATTGTAAACAGGGTTAGTATGAATCAAGTCCCATGTTTGTTCATATTAAAACAAAAGTACCCCCTCTCTACATATTGTTCTTTTGCCGAAACAATATGACGTCAGGACTCTTCTTTACTTTTGAATGTCTTACCTTAAACATTTTAGAGACCGAATTACAGCACTATATCTAACAATGAACTACGGGAATAATCTAAAGTTTCAGTAAACAGGTATCTTTTGATAATTATGTATTCTCTCAAATAATGTACAGTGTATATTACATACTAGACTTACGACCAGCCATCGGTTGGTTTAGGTGATCACTTTACTCTCAAGAATGCATGCCCATCTTACACTGTATATATTAGTTAGGAGACTACATGGGGACTATTGTTAAATGATAACTACGTTGTAGAAAAACCCAGTCATTACTACGTAGACTTGTAGGTACCCTTCTCGATATCTATGTAGTTTTACATAAATCGAATTTTACATAAAAAGAGAAAATTTACATAAATCAAATTTCTATCCACTATAGTCACTTAAACATATTCTGATTTATCCATGTTTTAAGTTTAAGGATGAAATCTTTAGTATTAGCTGAGTAATCTTCCTTTTCCCGACACAATTTTAGATACAATGGCCTTTACTTAACGAAATATCTTTAATCTTTTTATCTTGTGATATGAAAATATTCAGACTGCCCATAAAATTAATATAACTACCCCACTATTTTTTATGATAAACTTTTTTTTATGTTTTATGATAAACTAGCCAGAGAGGCTATTTTGCATATTAATAGGAGGGAGAGAAAAGGGCTTCAAATTAGCCCCTAAAACAACCCCTCTTCATTTTTTCCCTAGGGTCATCCAAACCTAGTTTTAAATTAGATTAATCTATTAAATATGTATATTAAAACAATATATACTTTTGTAAGTTTCTTCCGACTATCTACTTTTTACTGGACACTCGAAAACAAGAAAAAAGAGTGGAGGGACTATTTAAGACCACATTATTATCCATTATACGAGCCCGAGAGCCGGCTGCTAAAAATATGACATATCTGTTTTTTGATCGAAATGAAGTTTAAACGATAGCCTACTCACAGGATTACAAACATTTTTAAGGAATATGGTGAGAGATAGGAGAAAGTAGTCTATGACAAAAATAATCCATTCTAAATTCTCAATAAAAAAGATCCAATACATTCATACGCAGGAGTAGCACTTTACCTGATACAGTTTACAAGATAGGTATATCATTCTTGGTACAGTGTACGTATGGCTTATGCTAATTAGGTTGCATAAAATCAGGAACTTAACTATGTTAGATACATTACGTGTTGCGTAGCATAGGTATGCTAAAACTCTAGTAGAATTGGGAAAAGACTAAGGTAGTGGATAAATGCAAAAGAATAACTGAACTAAAGTGGAATCTAGGTTGCTAGATAACAGATGAACAAATAAGACATTGGACTAGGAGTCAAGATGCAGAACCTTGGGTAGGTTCCAGGCTAGATGGTCGGAAGACATCCAAAAGGTTGCGAGTTGAAGATGACAAAGGTTAGTGACTGTCAGGTGATTCTGGAGGACCAAATTGTAGAACTATGTTCAACAAAAGGCAAGTAATATTATGAAATAAATCCTTCCTTTTTTACTATCTATCCACTCACGTCACGTCCCTTATAAGCCAGGCAGAGGAGACATAAGAGCGCCAAACCGCCCCCAACTTATATACGCTCCTTGCTTCTGTTACATTCGTGAAATTTATCATACACGTCTTCCGGTTTCTTTTTTGATTTGGTCGACACCTCTTCATTCACTATGTTTTTGGTAATCCACAGTCACTTATTTCCCTAATAACCATACTTTATACAAGAGTTTTTTTTTTGATTGTCTGTGCTCAAATCTTGCAAATGATTTGTCAACCACTTCATGACTACATATAGAGACCTGAAACACTGCAAACGTCCAATATGTTTCTGTAAAACATTCGACCGTCCTTCCCCAGAGACAAAAAAGATGTAAGACGTTTCAGGGTATCCAAAAAGATCGTATGGGGTCGTGTGTAGTATCGTTAAAAAGGGCGTTGGAAAGAAATCCAGATCGTAAGTCAGATGTTATCCAGCTCAAGCCTCAGAAGACGCCGATCAATCGAGAGGATCCAGTCACCGCATACTGCCTTGTTGGGTATCTCACGAAAGTGCTTCACGAGTAGAAGACTTATCTTTTTACAAATTTTGAATCTGTCAATTACTGTTGGTGGTAGGCGCCATCGGAATGAAGAAACCCAAGCACTTCGAATGAGCGTGCTTGGTATTATTTAGAAGACCGCGAAAAACGGGTCTAGGATGTGAAGCTACAAAATCTTGGTTTTAAAAAATATATTAAACTATTAGTATTTCTTTTAATTAGGAGTGCAGTCTCACAGCGTATGGAGGAAACCCGGAAGATTTCTTCATACTCGATGATTCTGCGACTGAATACTTATAAGAAACAATACTTTTAAATTCTGACAATCAAACATGAGCTATCAGTGTTATAATTGATGTGATGTTCAATATAAATGACCATACGATAAATAAATAAATAGATCAACACAGCATATACCCATAAGAAAACTAGTGACTATAGACCCATAAGAAAACTGAGTGATTTCTGAAATAATCTCTTGCCTTATCCTATATCCTAATTTTCTTTTGGTCTATTCACTTACTTACGGAAGCCTGGCATAAAACTGAATAGCAAATAATGTGTGTATTCTTCCGTTACATTTTTACTTTATTTGTTGTAAAAATGGCTTCTACTCTTTAGCATTTTCAGGTGGGCGATCCCATTTATCGTAAATGTTCAGAAGAATATAACCCCAGCAAACATCGCCTAACTACGCCATAAAACACTTTACGTAGCAAGACCGTTAGGTCGTTTTTCGCAAACAACCAAGATGATGTTCATTGGTTGACTACAGCTATATAAATATACTGGTATATTCAGCTACATAAATATACTGGTATATATTCAGCAGCTTCCGAATCAGGACAAACCGGGATTCGGGGAGGGGTGAAGATGGAGGTGGTTCGAGGAGGGTTTTCTTTGGTCCCGGAAAACCCAATTGGAAAGGTTTTATTCAGTGAGAAGAGAGATGAAATGTATTTTCAGACGAGTACCAGCTATCTACTATCTTGTGAGACAACGTACAACTCTATGAAATAAATATATAGTTATCTGAACTGGCACAGGTCTAAAAGCATAATCAATAATATAATTTCCGTGAGAGCAGAGCCAGAATTTTTGTACATATTCTAGCGGTAAAACTCAAAGTTATAAAAACAAAGAATGAATGATTGATAAGATGCTCGTTATCATTTTAATGCATTTTGTGCAAAATCTGTTAAAACTTGCCAAAAAAAATCGTATTGTATCAGTGGTTAACCTAAAGACAACGATGTTATAACCTTTTTAAAATATTGTAAGGTTTTTTATTACTTTTTTATATCAAAAAAATGTATTTCATAATAAAGTCATATACAGGTAGTTGTTTGAATGTATCCCCATCATTGCGATAATTTAGATGTACACACTTTTTCGTAAATTTTCTACTTCTTTCGTTCGTTTAAAATGATACGTAGGTATAACTGGAATTACAAATGGTTGGACCTAACTATCTAATAATGAAATTAAAAATAACAATCAATCAGTTAGATTTTTTTCTTCTGCTCCAGTTTCAATCCTGCGGATTGGTTTGCAGGAATTTCTTACATCTTGATCTCCATTCTTCTCTGTCTTCTGCAGCTCTATTCAGCTCGACATATGTGGCGCAGGTCTTGTCCTCGTACACCTAGTCCAGGTATTACCATCGGGGGCGCCCCCTGTGGTTTGTACTCTCAACCATTCCCTCTATTAAGTCATGTAGGAGACTCTCGTGGCGCATGATGTGGCCAATCCAGCGAGCACGTCTCTCGAAGATGGTTTTAATAGGTGCCTCCCTTCTTCGACTCTGCTGAGCACCTCGGCATTCGTGATGTGGTACATAGCAATAGCCTAGAGTTTTAAATGGTTTATGGGAATCGAAGCCTTGATTTTGACGGGGTATAACTGGTAGCAATATATGTTTAGTAGATCTACCATATAAAGTATGTTAGAGCGAATACTGTTTGGTTGTATTGCTTTTTAATAAATGCTCCAAGTTCCAAGCTGTGAAGTTTATGATACCTAAGAAGATTACCATCAAGACTGTAAATTCTACAATTTCAACTGCACCATTAGGATTAGAGGAAAATACATTTTAGAGATAAAATAAGGTGCGATGGTAAAGTTTATTTTATATAAATCCGAGATTATTCTTAAGACCTAACTGTAAATGAAAGATGTTTTAAAATATAAAAGAAATACATATAGGTTTCTATGTGGGATCCCTGTGGGATCTTCGGGTTGCAGGTATGGGCGTCGTTAGGGGGGGGGGGGGGCAGCTGCGCATACTAAGCTGCTGCATACTAAATGATAAAACGTCACAAAAAATCACATCACTACCACACATTTTCTCATTACACCATCAATTTTCTAAAATTAGTATGAAAATCCATCAGTTTCATAAAAAAATATTATTTATAAAAAACGCTATTTTTATATTACTTTCTTATAAAAAAAAAACATTTTTAATACATTTTATGGTGCAAAGTATTGTAAGTATACATTTTCAAATAAACAAACCACATCAAGATCTTCTTCACTATGTTGCACTAAAAAATGGGATATGCCGTGAAGATATAGTAAACCCCACAAAATTGTAGTAATAGCTTCTCCCCAACATTATGCAATGGGATAACAAGAGACAACTGTACTGATGTGGATCACGTTGTCGAAGGTTGATATCCTGGATATATCAAAATCTCGGATGCCAAAGGAACCTGCATTCCACAGAAACATTCATCAAGATAAAGTAGGTATGTAAACTTTAAGGAAGCAACAAGGTTCATACGCACAACCATCCTGAGACTATTTACTCTCAGAATAGTAGGAAACAGCTCCTGGTGGAGGCTACATTGTTCTAAAAAGGCACATTGCTAGTGTTCATGACTTAATGGTTTTGAATGAGTATGTGTAGGTTGGGCCCTTTTGTACTACTGTCTGCAAGCAGCATTTCAAGCTCACTAGACTTAGCCATAAAACAGTTCTAGAACCTAAATTTGACCAATCTAGGAGTAAATTGTTTCTTGGGTAGTTATCCCCCATGTTGAAAGAACGGACTTTTATTGTATGTAGGATTTCTTCGGGATATTCTGGAAAAAAATGCTCTCGTGGAATAAATAAGTAAGTGAATGACAAATAATTTGTCAATCGAGTCGTCACGGCTGTAATGTATGCAAACTGTATGATGTATATAGACCACATAATTGGCTGTAGAGATGTACCTAGTATGCTGTGCTGTACTCTGGCACTGTAGGTACACTAGGCAGGCACTCGAGCCATGTTCTATTAACGTTCCACTGTATTGCGAGTGCCTGAATAAATTGCATTATTCCAGATTACTTTATACTGTCTGCGAACATTCGTGGGGAACATTTGTTACCAAAAACAGGGACGTTTACAGTAATAAATCATGAATAGCTACAGTAGTAGGTTCCAATAAAATAGTATTAAAATAGGTATTTGAGATTGTCTTTATTTCGAATTCTGGATTTTCATGTTGATATAATTACATGTTATACAAGTTTAAATTACATAACAAAGGCACACATGTTGGGAAAACTTTCTTGAGGTTCGCTTATACGGCAATTTCACGTCACAATGAGGTCACAACAACATCAAGTATATTGCTGGGAGTGGAGCAATTTAGTTGCTCGTGTAGGGGAACTTTTAGACTGTACGATTATCAAATCAAATAGCGAAGTTCTAACTAATATCTGCTTCTGCTACATCTTAGTAATCTAGGACGCAGATTTGTGAAGTGACTGGGGTTTTAACCTGTGACACCTAATTCTTGGAGTGAATCAGATAATACACGAACATAGCTACCCATCTTGCCTTTAAAATGATTTCTCTTGCACCGCTCTGTAATATTTTCGGCATTGTAGGTTACTTGTAAAATATACAACGTGAGAATATCGCGGACCTTTAAAAGCTTTCATGACAAAGTTCAACAATCTGGGCTAACAACCACACAATCTTGCAACCCCGTCGTCGTCGCCGTCGGTCGTCAAGATATAGAAAACGCACTGTAAGTACGTTGTCTCAGGTGAAAGCAATATATTGCAATAGGTATGTAGTTTTATATTGGAAATATTTAGGGCGAAATAAAACCTAGTTGTGGCCCCTCTTGAAGTGTGGTAGGGAGTTGTGTAGCAACTGTAAAGGGAGGTGAGAGATGTTCGGGAGGTCGAGGGTGGCTGTGGGATGTGGGATGGGGGAACTCTCGGAGAAGATCGATCCTGGTCGTCATGGCAACCAGGCCCGGCCTACACTCAAGAGGTTGGGAATATACACCGGACGGACATGTACATGTGTTTTTATTTTATCTATTTATTTATTTTGTTTTATTATATGAAAGAAGTAAATAATCAGAAACAGATGGCGTACAAACGCTTGCCATATAATGTTTTTACTATTTTGTACTCTGCCATTTACTATTTTGTACATGTACTATTTTGTATCATGTCATTTTTATTTATTTATTTATTTCCTACCTACCTGCCTACCCTGCAAGGGACGTGGCGTGAGAGGATAGATAGATAGATAGGGAAAATATTAAGAGATGAGGAAACGCGGCCCGCCACGACAGACACGGACCGATCATGTTGACCTGATCCTCAAGGATGGACACGTTATGAGTAAAATAAATCGGAGAGCGCGTCACAAATTTCATGAAGAAAAGGAGTGTGTGTGAAAGAATAGGGCAATCTGGTAATATGTCCCTAGACAGATATTAAGAGATCAGATGATAAAATGAGGTTATTAGGGAGATGAAGACGGGGTTACAACTGTAGAATGAAGTGAATAAGGTTGGATGGCTTGGGTATATCGAGAGAATGAATGATGAAGAGGTGTCCCGAACTGGCCTGGGACGGAAATGACGGAGGTCTTTTTAGTAAAATAAATCTGATGATGATGATTATGATGAGTGACTTTTTGGGGCCGTTTAATGGTACTCCATCTCAAGGGCGCGGGAAGCTGGTCTTAAAATCCTTAGTTTTCAGCTTGCTCCTGAAGCTGGTGATGGGCTGGTTTTTTGGGAGTTCCTCCGACAGTCTATTGCAGGTAATTAGTCCCGCGATAGAAAAAACTCTCTCGAGGAAACCGTCAACAACCGTCAAACAAGTCTGTTTGCTGTGTTCCAGGACATGTATGACAAATTGAATTAATGTAATGGAAGCAATGAGTGTACGAAAGGACAGGAAAGTCTGTCCTCTTGCCTTAAATTCTCAAAGACGGAAAATAAAAGTAAAATCTGTTTTTAACCGCGTTTTTACAAAAACGCCATCTAGTTACAGTACCTACCTACTATATCCACATTTCGGGGGTTGCAAGTAGATATTGTATTATGTATTATCTAAAGAATTTAACATTAGGTACTCTTTATTAAATATCTCCCCTGACATGAGCTGTCTCTCTGTCTCGAAGCAGAGATTCTTAATGCTACTCAGAAGATATTAAAAATTCCGCAAACAACTACAATCTACAGTAGAACCGGGAAAACGTGCACTCTGACTGGATTTGTATAAAAATACAAAACAATGAAATAGAAAATTATTTTTTAATGTCAATATATTTTTTTTAAATATAAGAAACAGTCACTTTGTCAAAAAAAGCGCTGAAAAGTTACGCGTAACACAGAGAGCCATGGAGAGAGCCATGTTAGGGATAAGCTTAAGAGACAGTCAGAAATGAAGGCGTAGAACCAAAGTGACTGACATAATACACCGCACAGCATCCCTAAAGTGGAAATGGGCAGGACACGTAGCTAGAAGCGCAGAGGGCAAGTGGACTAAGAACCTCCTAAATTGGAGACTTTGAGATGGTAACAAAAGTGTGGGACGGCCACAGCTGATGGAGAAACGACCTGGTCCGACATTTCGGTGCAACCTGGATGCAGTCTGCGCAGGACAGGACAACATGGAGGCAGATGGAGGAGGCCTTTGTTCAGGAATGGACGGAAATAGGCTGAAGAAGAAGAAGAAGAGATTTTCTGCATGTCGTTTAGATAACAATGAGTGATTTTGGACAAGTTTGGATAACAATGATATACAGCGAAAGGTGAACATTGGAATTGGTGAATGTTAACTTAGGTGCAAAGTGATCACATTAAACCTGCCGTCGATCAGTCACGAACCTTATGGATAATCCATTTTTCGCTGTTGAGGTTACTACTGAAAACAGGGGTCAATTCTGTAACTATAATTATGTAAGTGCATGGTACTAACTAAAATAAGACGTTTTTTTCAATTATTTCATAGTATTTAAAAAAAAAACACTTTTTTTGTTCAAAAAGTTGTGTAATATTTTAAGGCCCCTTTTTACGGTCTTAAAATGCTCCTCCCCTTTTTTTGGCATCGGGTTCTCAACCAATTTTACTTATTTGTTTCATTTATTTTTATACTGCGATCATGAAGCATTTCACATTTCACCAATTATTTCCTACTAACGCCATCTTTTGAAAACTTTTTGGAAGTTTTATCATCATTTACTTATGGGAATAACGATAGACGCGTAGAACACTTTAGACGTTTTATGTGTGAAACTTTTCAGACGGTCATCCCTCTGCAATAAATTGTTTTACGGCTTTTTAATGATAATCAAGGGCGTATATACGGGGGGTGGGGGGGGGGGGCGAGGTAGCCCTGGACCTCACAAAATGTAAAACAATGCCATCTACTATAAAACTATTTAACAAAAAAAAATGTAAAAAACATTTTTGAAACACAACAGTTTTAATACCAACCCAAAACACGACCTTTCTCACTCACCTTCACGAAAAAATTTCGCCTGGGGCGCTAATATTGATTTTTTACTATGTCTAATGTTAAAATTTTAGTTGCCTCCCCCCCCCCCGGGAGTATTTTCGGCTTAAAAACTTTAAAGAAATCAGATTGAATAGTCAGGCTTAGTCCCCCCCTCAAAGTCAAATACTAGATCCCCCCCGAAATAAAAACCTATATACGCCACTGACGATATGATAGACAGAAACAGTGAAATAAATCAATCTCTATTGCAAGAGGTGCTACTTTGTAACTATCGTAACCTGTGTTTTATTACAGTTTCTTAGTTAAACGGAGTAGGTAGAAATGTTTGCACGCACGCACGTTTGGGAATGCCCCGAAAGACGCCCCCACCATAGTGCGTCTTAGAAAATGGTTCCCGGAGAAAAACCCATAAGAATATTGCTCAGCATGAATAAATCCCAAAAAAGACAAAAACCCATTCAGAAATATCCTCAACGAATAAAAGCCCAAACTTTCTAGTCGGATATGGAGGTGGTCGGTTGCCTGGTTGGTAACGCGCTAACAGTGGGTGCGGGTTCGATCCCCGATGCCGATCTACTAAACTTTACTTTATAGGTGAGGAATAGAGGAGATAGGAGCCACATAGCACAAATTTTGTATAAAAAATAATGATAAGTGGCTCCTTATATCTCCGCTATTCCTCACCTAAGAAGTAGGTGAAATTCAGCAGTCATCTTCTACCTCATATTTCATATATTATATGTAAGTATATATTATTTTGACAGGTAGTGATGTTTGGATGGATAGGTGAGTAGAGCACTACCCCCTACTACCTCCAACTCCAGACCTTCTCCTACTCTTTATTCCCATCCTTACTTCCCAACATCTTCCCACTCACTTCCAGCTTCAGCTCTCCCCAGAGAGTAAGACTGTTTTATCATAAAACGGAGGCTGTGTAATCAGGGCCGTGCAGTACTGAGTCTTTGAAATGCCGCCCTCATATAGTTTTTTTTTTAAATAACCTTAGATTGTTATTAAAAACTGGGACGTCGATTTCGTTTCGACGTTCGAGAAGGGATAAGTATATGATATGGGTGTCGACTAAAATTTAAATATAGATACGGCATAAAAAATAATAAATAGCGCCTATTTTTTTGACGCACTGAATTGGATTTGTCCAACTTTTTAGGCGAAGAATGGCGGAGATAGGAGCCACCTAGCACTCATTTTGTATGAAAAATAATGATAAGTGGCTCCTATCTCCGCTATTCTTCACCTGTGAAGTTGGTGAAATCCAGGGCGAAAAGGGTAGATCTGTTTTATTTTCTATAAATAAAAATATAAGAAATACGATCCACAATAATATGTAGAAGAATAGTATCCTAATAAAAAACGTACCAAAAGAATAGCGTTACAGGCGAATTTTTTGTCATAAGACATAAGCACGTACCTACCAATATAAAAAAAAATGTGATGATATAGAATGCATAAACTGATCATGCTGAAATTTTTTGAAAGATTTTGTATATAAGTATAACATAATTTTGTTATTACTACTCGTATTTTGACGATTTTGCCGCCCTCAATAACGTGCCGCCTGATGCGACTGCATGTTTGCCTCAAGGCACAGCACGACCCTGTGTATAATAATACTATATAGGCACTAAAGGAACTAATATAAAGCGCTCGTTGAATACAAGGCGAAAGCTCTTAATGGAATATCCAGCTGAATTTTCGAAGATAACTGTATTCTCTCTTATCCTGTTTCCTTTTATAAGAAGAATATTTTTAATGCATTTTCTTAGTTAAAGAGTCCCTCCTACTTTACCTCTTTGTTCCTACATTCTAATAGAATAATTCATTACATTCATATGACATGGGCGTCGTCAGGGGGGGGGCAGATTGGAATAGGTATATATTTTTTCATACTAAATTGTTTTATTGTTCTTTTTCATCCCTAGGCCCTGATTCGGGCACTTGGTTAGAATCAATATTAATTATGATGCAGCATGAGATAATGAAACAGAATCCATGCCATTAGAATGTAAAGTGTTCTATTGGCATTTCGTCATGAATTTATAAAATAAATACTATGTACCTAGTATAATAAAACCTTACAAAAAATCACATTATTACTCACAACATATTTTGTCATCGTGTCGCAAATTTTCTAAAATTAGTATGAAAATCAATTTCTATTTTTTTCCAAAGCATATTTAGTAACGGTTGTCGAGATCTATGGTCTCCCGTTTTTTGAATTTTTTTAAATGTCAATAGCGTACTCTTAAATTATTAAGATAATGAATTTAAAAGAGTTCCTTTTTAATATTTATTGCTTGAAAGAAAATAAAATGATGCGTAGTTAGTATAATTTATATTGATATAATGTATGATGCGAGGCGCATAATAAATATCCCCCCTCACCCCCCCTCAGGGGAGCCATCTTATGATCTTCCGGAGATTCAGTTCCCCATCAGTCCCTTTATGATAATATTCCTCGAAGGGGAACATTTATATAATTTTTATTTATTGCTTGTTATGTCAGATTTCCGTATTAAAGGAAAATATAAACAGAACACGTCTCTCATGTCCCAGAAACCCGGAAAAAATGAAAATATTTTGAATAAGTTAGGGCGACAGGATGTGGATAATTGTAAGGCGATAAGGAAAACACGAGAAGCAACTAGGTAAGTATTATAGAATGAACTTTTCATTTATTTTTAAATCTAGCTTCTGGCTAGACCAAAGATGCATATATATCTGAGATTTGTGGATTAGATATAAGCTTCTTCTTCTTCTGGTAGACCTAGGATCTGTGTTGACAGGTGTCAGTCCTGGTCTTGTGACGAGGTCGTCCAGCTCTCTCGCCATCTCTTTGGGGGTCTCCCCCGTGTGGTGGGCGCCCCTCTGGGATCTCGTGCATCACGGCTCTGGGAAGTCTTGTTCGGTCCATTCTCTCAACATGATCCCACCAGAAACGCCTTCTCTGCCTGCTTCATCGTACAACGTCTTCTACATTACAGGTTCTGAGTATCTCTGTATTGGGTATTCTGTCTCTAAGAGTCCTGCCCGCAATGGGTCTTAGCGTCTTAGTTTAGATATAAGCGAAGATACTAGAAGGTCTGGGTACACATATTCCAAGACAATTATTATATTTTACCAGGAAAGTTGTGAGCTACCTATTAATTTTAGAGAAAATTGCAAAGTTTATAGGAAATTATATGAATTTTCATTTTGGGTAGTAAAGTTCATATATTTTGCAGAAAGTTTAGTTTCCGAATTCTACGAAAAAAACGCAAAATTTTATATTTCCTATGTTCTGTCATGAAATTTTGTCGGCAAACCTCGGTTTTCCTGATGACTAAGGGTCGTGACTCCCACTCCTGCAATTGGCCATTCCCCTCCATGAACTTTTTGTCCATGGACAGATGTGCGGCCTCGCTTAAAGTGGTATTGGTGGCTGCTCTGACTTGGTCGCTCCATCGTATCGACGATCTATGAAGATCACTAAATACGAGGATGGTTTTATGGTTAATTAGCCGTTTGGGCTGTTTGTTGATGAGTGAGTATGTCAGTCAGTCATCCGTTCATTCAGGACACTCTGGTTTATACATAGAGATAATCGATGCATGTACTTTGATTAAGTGTAAACTTATTACAGACTTTTATTAAGATTTTGATTAATGTTTCTACTTAATACTTAGTAGAGATTTAAAGCGATCAAATATTTATCTTCTTCTTCTCAACTCAGCCCCCTATACGCACTTTGATGGGATATTTGTGTAAGGGGGATATTAAAGTACCTACGAGTGATTTATTTACTTACTTTTACGATCAAGTTTACATTCACAGTGTAAACTCGGTGGTAGAATATCATCCCTAGATTATTTCCGAGATATTCCCAATTACTATTTCGATTGATAGAACATGAATAACATTCGAAACTAAAGAAAAATCCTGACGCCATCGTTTCGAAAAGAAAACAGAACCTACTGTGTGGAGAAAGGGAAAAAATATTGCTACTTAACTACGTTCCATTTTAATTCAAAATATATACCATCTATGTTAAAATACTAACGCATGAATGTTGGAGAAAATAATTTGATTTACAAGCTCTATGGTGTTAAAAAAATATACAGGTTCCTGTTCCTAACTATTTGTATCTGTACGAGTATTTTCAGTATCCTCTACGAAGTATTTTTCAACGTTGCCTAATAACTACCGGGCGTGTAGGTAAAATATCCATTTACCTGACAACGTATAAGTTTTCCTAAGTCTCAAGAAGAATTTACCTATGACTTGAGCCTATCTTGAAACCCTAGGTAACCTATCCCCTCTGGTACAGAATGCATAGGTGAGAACTATCAGTACCTAGGAGGACAATCCAACAAGAGAGGGGAAAACTAAATTTTGCACTTGCTAAATCTTCGTAATGTGTTAAGTTGTTGGGACAAACGACGTGGAACTGTGTTCAATGGGACAAAAGACACTTATAGAAGATTACATTTGGAAATGTAGACATTTTACTGGTACATTTATATGGAATTCTCCCCGTGGGATCTCAAATCGATTAGATCGGTTAGAAACGCTTTCACGCAAAAAGTCAATTAGTAGATCCTTGTTCTTCTCAGGTGATGAAATCTTGTCTATGAGTGGGTGCATACTTTTTTATCAGCTATCTTGATTTTCTAATATTAAAATTTCTGACTGACCGCGAGGTTACGTGGTGGAAGTCCATTTTCAAAAGTAAAACAGAAACATAGTTACTGGGACGTTTGATTTGATTGCATCCGGCCCGTTTAGCAAAAGCTATAGGCTCTTTATTATCTCTTACTAATTACCTTTTTATTATCTCTTAGCAGCTACCCCCCCCCACCCCCCTACAGATTGGAATAGGTATATATTTTTTCATACTGAATCATAAAACCTCACAAATAATCACATTATTACCACACGTTTTCTCATCATATCATAAATTTTCATGAAAACCCATCAAAATGCAATTATTTCATAAAAAAAATATTAAGTAAGTACTTTTTTATAAGACATTTTTATACATATTATTGTGCAAAGTATTATATACATTTTCAAATAAACCAAACTACATCACGACCTTCTTCACTTTGTCTCACTTTTTTTTTTTTGCCTGCGGCGCTATTTACGCCTTATCACGCTATATTGAGAGGCTAAGTGCGGTTTTCTAATTTTAAGAAATGCTCCTTCTAAATAATGCAGTGTCAACAGCGTTCGTAATGCTACAATGGTACTGTGCTAAATGTTAGTTTAATGAAATGAAAAAGTGTCTGGTCTGTGTAAATTATATAGGCAATAATAGTGTTAGGTAGAGTATAGTATCTATGTATTGTGTGGGTAGTGGAAAAGTATTATCTATTTACTATATCTTGGCAGCCGGCGGACGTTAGCTGCAAGTGGGGTTGCATGATTGTATTGTTGGTAGCCCTGATCGTCGAACCTTGTCATGAGAGCTGTCAAAGGTCTGCAATATTCTCACATTGTATCTTTTACAAGTAACCTACAATGCCAAAAATATTACAGAGCGGCGCTAGAGAAATCATTTTAAAGACAATTAAGATAGTTTTGCGAGTTGGACAAAGAAAAAAATACTCCGATATTCCCTTTAAACCACCATCACAAGTTTGAAAAACAATGTTGCCAGTTTATTGTAACGATCCAAAAATATGCGTTTTTTTTAAAACAACAGTTGAAAAATATACTTTGAAAGTATTGAAAAAATGTAAACATGTCTTATTATCACATCAAGCAACACTAAACCAAGTTTGCACCAGGGGACTTCTGTCATGAATTGCCCTGTAGTAGGTACAGAATCGTACCAATGTATTGTGTGTGGGTAGTAGGTATAATAAAACATGTATTAGAGTAGAGTTAGGTAGGTAGGTACCGGCGAATACTCATCTGTTTGTGTATAGTATGGGGGATGTATTCAGTACTATAGAACGAGTGATTCAGTTCAGCTCCCGAACAGAGTTCAGGGTTACCCTTTAGTGAGAACAGATCAATATCTGCTGTTGTAACCATGGCAACCAGCTGGTACATTCTGAACAACCCCCCGAAGCTGGCCGGAAACACCCGAACTTTTCATCTCTCTCAAATCCCAGTGTACTTGTCCCAAATTTATTTTTATCTCCGAGCCCGCGTGATTCTAATTGTGAGTTTTTTTTTTTATTATTAATGAACGCAAATTTTTAATTATCCTGTCAATTTGTCAAAACTTTTGGCGAGAAACTTTGTGGAAAGGCATTATTTCGTTATTTTATTAACTAGATGAAAATTTTAGATAAGGTGGCCTTCTTCTTCTTTCTCAGCCGTTTTAATTCCAATGCTGGACATAGGCCTCCCCTTTAACTTTCCTCAGATCCCTATCCTGGACATGCAGCATCCACTTGCTTCCTGCGGTTCTCCTCACATCGTCAGACTATCTGGCCTGAGGTCTTCCGACGCTCCTTTTGCTTGTTAAGGGCTTAGCACCAAGAATGACGTCATAGTTATTTCCCACGGCATTAAGGTTCAAAATCGCGTGAAAAATCGCATGATCAAATGGTAAAAATAGGGTTTTTTCCATTTTTTGGGGTTAGTTTTGCGTCTGTCAAAAAACTTTTACGGTTATTCCCTAGATTTTAATGCATATTCTCAATAAAAAAAAATTAAACTCCGCGACTTTCGGGAAACGATTTTCCGTCATTCGGAGGTATTTTTAATATATTTTTTTTGAGAAATTTGTACAAGATATAAAAAACTTTTACGGTTATTCCCTAGATAAATGATCAATGCATCTACCCTTTTGTTTTGAAATGTTGGTATGCATACTCTTAAGCATAAATAATATTAAAAAATATATATCGCCGCTCGTTTTTTACTTTGACTTAAGCGCCACTTAGGTATAAAATGAGTTATATATATCGTTGGAATCGTCTCGACGAGCTGCGTCGAATGGTCCAAGTTCAAGGTCAATTAGAGAGCTTTTTTGGTCGTTTAGTCAAATAAAAAACCAACTTTTATCTTTCAAAAAATAGGTAAAGCGACGAAAATTACAGCTTATAAATCGCGAATGGCGCTTTGTTTTGCTAAATTTTCCCAATTCATGAATGTTTGGTTTATAAGAAAAACAAACATAACACATAAAACAATGCGAGTGACGCTTTAGCTTTTTTGACTTATCAAAATTATTTAGACAGATGCACTTTAGTCAAATCGTATAATATTAAATCTAAACATGTTCTACGTTTAGTCACATTTACATGATACTAAATAATGTTAAATTGTCGTTTAGACTTTTTGAATTTTGGATATTAGTCGTTTCATGTCTTTTAAGTCATTTCTACTAAATACTGAATTAAATGAAAATGGCCATTAGTCACAGTAGATTGTTACTTTTTAATTTTATGTAATGCGTTAATCATTCTTAGTAATTGTTTATAATTGAATTTGCACTTTAGTATTTTTGCGGTTATAACAATAGCTGATATTTGGTACATCTGTCGTCGTTTAAGACAAGATGTTTGAAACAGAATTATAAGGTTTGAAAATAATTATTATTATCGGTCGTTCAACTAACAAATTCATTGTCAATACACGTGTTGCTTTTGTGTGCGATGGGCGCGAACGTATATACCTATTTAGAATATATTTAAGAAATATTTATAAAGAATATATTTAGAAAAATTTTACTTACCTTCTTTTTTTAAACAGATATGAAGATGAATACCTAGAGTTCCAAGACATTGATCTTCAGTTTTTATTACTCAAAAATTCTTTATAAAATACAAGAGTTTGTGTGTTAGCCATTTTAACTTGGAAGTGTTTGGAAAACATGGTTGCATTAATCACTTTGAATTATAACGATTTTATTTTCAGTGCTAATTTAGACATTCTGCTTGATACAGTTTGTCACAAAAAGTTCTATTAGCCATTTTGAATTTTTAGAAATAATATATAAATGACGTGTTAGTCATTTTGATATTTTTGAGGAAGAGTACAAATGGCGTGTTAGTCATTTTGAATTATTAGAAAATATATATAAATGACGTGTTAGTCATTTTGTTTTTTTGGAGGAAGAGTACAAATGGCATGTTAGTCATTTTGAATTTTCATGATTTTAAGAAAAGTGGTAATTTACTTGATTTGAATTAATAAATTTCGAATTATACTAAATATTAGGTTAGGCATTAAGGCATTAAGTGCCATCTAACTCACACAAAAGAGACTATATTTATTAACATTATTTACTAAAAAATAGAAAAAAAATCCATCAACAAAACCCCCATACAACTTATTTAAATCGGTTCATAAATAAAAAAGTTATCAGGGTTTTTCTGTTTTTTTAAACTTTAAATCGCTCTCCTGAAAAGTTGACCCTGTGTCGCTTAAGTCAAAGTAAAAAGCGAGCGGCGATATATATGTACGAGTATCATACCTACGTATCGAATTTTTTACAATTGTTAAATTCCCAAATCAACTGGGTTGGAATGGCAAAGCACAGAGCCATGTATCATCCAGAGGCGTCCTCAGTGACTATGTAGATATAGTAAGTGCCTCTACCTCTTCGGTAGGAGTGCGCAATGTTGGTGGGACTTCAAGGTGATAACAATAATTTATCACACAGGGGCTCGTTCTGGATCCGTTAAATTTCACTCAGTGATTCGCTCGATTGTTTATGGTTTTATTGCTCTCCGTTCTATCGCCGATGCGAGTTAACCGATTGTGCGATTCAACCTATTCTGTGTGCATAGTTGACACGCTCGGTTGTTGCGAATAACACCCAACTGTTTGGTTGGGTGATATTCGCTCGCCATAGATAGATAGAGTGGTGCCCATGTGCTGTTCACTCACTCTTACTAACACGCAATAAGTATATCCCTTTCTACCAAAGAAGAGTGCTGTGAAATCGCTATCTCGATGTATATCAACTCACTCTTATTAGTATTCTCATATCTCTATCCTCTATGTCTGTTTGACAATTTTAATTGGAACAATCACCCAAATGCGTTCTGCTTCGTGCGATAATCGCCCGTTGACTCGCTGAGTGGAAACTAACGGATCCAGAACGAACCCCAGCACACATAGTAGTGTGTATCTACTAACTACTAACTTGTCTATGTAACGCTGACTTAGCAAGTTAGTTCACAGCGACAAATATAATATATAGGTGCCCAACTCTCGTGTATTTACTCTCATCTCTTTTTGTACACGCTCACCTATTCCAAATGTTGAAAAAATAATGATTAAACTGTGTCCATTTCTTTTTCTTTGTGACACCAGTGACACCAGTAAGGCGCAAAAATATACTCTATTCAGATAATTAAGTTCTACGTTGCCTTTTCTCGAAAAACGTTATCAAAAAATGGGTTATATGGGGAAAAAGTTATCTATATACTGATTTCTTTCTAAAATTATGTTGTCATTGACGTAATGTAGTTCTGGACAATCCACACCTTATTATAATTTTGTTTTGTCACCATGTAATTATTGTTTGCATTCTTATTTTGCTGTTACTGTTTATAACTTTCCAGTTAATGAGTTTGCAATGTATAAATTTGTTCAATATGTAAACCCGATGATTCCAAGTGCCTTAAATGAGGCCTACGGATGATTTAAAACGAATAAACCAATAAAAACCAATAAAATGTTTGATGTTTGTTATGTTCCTTGTCAACAGTTGAATTGACCTAGTATAATATGTTATAGGGGGTAGGCAGATAGTACAGAACGACAGAACGTCCTCCTTACACACACTCCTTGCTTTCGATACATCCATGCAATTTCTCGAGCATGCCCCCTGATAAATTTGCTCAAAATGCGTCCGTCCTTGACGCTCTGATCGACATGATCAGTCCAGGTCAGTCTTGGATGGCCTTGCTTCCTCACACCTCTACTTTCACTCATATATTTTTTTGGTCATTATGTCATTCTCTCCCTTTGATTATTGAAGTACCTAATCAAATTATTTTTGTTCTCTCCACATACCTAAACCATAAAATTATATCTATACTAGCTAAGTGACCCGTGCTTCGCAACGGCAAATTTGTGAAGTAGATCAACAGTATGACCCGAACCACATTCATCTGTTCATGCATTATTTGAGAACTTTCTAGGAGGTTCCGCAATGTTCTATTAACTTCCACAACTTTCTAGAAGGTTCTACAATGTTCGATTAAACTCTACACTTTTATAGAAGGTTCTACAAAGTTCGCATTGTTTCCACAACCTTCTAGTAAATTTAGCTCATTAGCAAAATTTCTCAGAAGGTTCCACATTTCCAGAAGTTTCTACCACGCAGTATTCGATTCCAGGTAGAAAGGCATAAGTGTACCAAGTTTGGTTGAAATTTTTCCCGGTGTTCCAGAGTTATGGTGGAACAAACATACATACACACATAGTACATACATACGTCCATTTTTATTATATGTAAGAATTATCTTGTATTGTTGTTGCCTTGTATGTATTATTACAGAAATGTGTTGGTATTATAATGAGTAGGTACCTGCATACTATTTACATACAAACATTGTTAATTTTACATACTGCATCGAGTTTAAAAAAAGTATGTACACAAAAACACAATAAAATTGATAAAATCACTATGCGTGATTCCGGGCTGTAGGTAAAAAAAGTTAAAAGTATGTGTGTACCTACATAATATAATGTACGATACAGGTAACTAATATGGACAAGTAAATGATTCATATACCTATAGATACATTTGGTTGTACATCGAGTACGCTAATAATATGTCACTATCACATCTCTGAGTTCACTAAACCAGAAATGGGTAACAAGCTAAAATAAAAACAAACTAGAATTTTCGTGTTTGTGAAAAATTTAATAAAAGGTCCCATAGAAATAATTATAAAAGCTGACGTATAGTATTACAGTTTTTTAAAAGAGACGAGAGGCATCTTCATTCACATAATGCAGCGTTATGTGAACTCCCTTGGGGAGGAAGCAGGATGGGTGTTCCGACGCTTACGAGTCGGCTTTGGGTGGATTAAGTGATCACTTTGTGCCCAGGTCAACGTTCACCTATTCCACCACATCCTGCCGGCAATGTGTAATTTTTGGAAGTTGTATATACTCGTATGCCACAGCTGGAAACTATTTCATTGTGCACCAATTTACCGATGTTAGCGCCATCTGCTGAGGAGTGGACGCAACATTTGCAACCTGATTTTTGGTTGTGAACTGGAGTAAAGTCTTTCTAATATAGTTCCAACTGTTTCAATTTTTTGATGAGAATGTAAGCGCAAAATAAGAATTACGTAAGCGACACGATCGATTTTGGCGAATATCAGAAATAGACCGGTGTTTTAACGTTAAAAAAGGGGGTATAGCGTAGATAATTGTCGGAAAGCTGGAAACTGTTTTAATCTCTTCATTAACAAGCAAAGAAGGTTTCCTGAAGTTTGCACCAATTTTACGCTTGTGCTAAGTACAGGGTGTCCCAAAAACAAAAAAAAAGTTGAACTTTTTTCAGTTTTTCATTAATAACTCCTAAAGGAAGCATTCTAGACAAATTGTGTTCTCCTGTGAATTAAAGTAAATGAAATTCTTCGTCTACTGAGCATAAATACTACTCTCTACTTTGAAAAATAACTGAGAAACAGCGATTTAAAATTGTAATGTTTTTCTCAACATATGACAATTTTCTTATTTTTCTTGAATCGTTGTTGAATATCTTCTAATCCAAGCTACTTACAGCAAATTTTAGTACATATGATTCAATGGCCGGTTAATTTTCTATAAAATGGAATTAAAATTTTACCTCTATATTAAATTGTTTAGGATGTAGAGGTATTTAAAGAGAGACGAGTGAAATAGAGAAATTTATTAAATGATAGATTACAATATGTGAAAGGTAAGGAAGACTTAATTTTGCGGCTCTCTCTTATTAACGTACATTTTTTTTAGTTAAAACCCAAATTTCGCTATTGATACGCCACTGTGTAACAACTTATATCGAAAAGACTATTTTTTTTACCTTCATCAGTTTTACTAATATAACTCCTGAACAGTTGATGTTAGGGAAAAGATATTTTACTCAAAATATAACTAAAATTAATTTACTATAACTTGATTTCAAAATTAACTCTGTAACTTAAATAATAACTGAGTTACAGTGTTTGAAAAAAAGCGTTACTAAAAAAATTAAATTGCCTCGGCTATTTTTGTAGAATAACTCCTGAACCGTGATATAGAGAAAAAGTTCAAGAGATTTAAATATAAGGTAAATAAATTTTCTATAATACAAGCGTAATAAAATAACTTTAAAAGTTATAGTAAGAAAGTTATGGATGATCAAAGTCAATATTTTGTGTAGCCATTCGACGCATGTTTAGATATATTTCATACTATATGGCACGCAGGTACTTTATTAGGCAGACATATTTCATACTACACCGGCTCGGAGGTGCTTACTAGGCAAATAGAATTCATAAGCAAACGTCGAATTGTTACACAAAATATTGACTTTGATCATCCATAACTTTCTTACTATAACTTTTAAAGTTATTTTATTACGCTTGTGTTATAGAAAATTTATTTACCTTATATTTAAATCTCTTGAACTTTTTCTCTATATCACGGTTCAGGAGTTATTCAACAAAAATAGCCGAGGCAATTTAATTTTTTTAGTAACGCTTTTTTTCAAACACTGTAACTCAGTTATTATTTAAGTTACAGAGTTAATTTTGAAATCAAGTTATAGTAAATTAATTTTAGTTATATTTTGAGTAAAATATCTTTTCCCTAACATCAACTGTTCAGGAGTTATATTAGTAAAACTGATGAAGGTAAAAAAAATAGTCTTTTCGATATAAGTTGTTACACAGTGGCGTATCAATAGCGAAATTTCGGTTTTTAACTAAAAAAATTGTACGTTATTAAGAAAGAGCCGCAAAATTAAGTCTATCTTACCTTTCACATACCGAAATCTATCGTTTAAAAAATTTCTCTATTTCACTCGTCTGTCTTTAAATACCTCTACATCCTAAACACTTTAATATAGAGGTAAAATTTTAATGCCAGTTTATAGAGAATTAACCGGCCATTGAATCATATGTAATAAAATTTGCTGTAAGTAGCATAGATTAAAAGATATTCAACAACGAATCAAGAAAATTAAGAGATTTGTCATTTGTTGACAAAAACATCACAATTTTAAATCGCCGTTTCTCAGTTATTTTTCAAAGTAGAGAGTAGTATTTATGCTCAGTGGACGAAGAATTTTATCTACTTTAATTCACAGGAGAACACAATTTGTCTAGAATGCTTCCTTTAGGAGTTATTAATGAAAAACTGAAAAAAGTTCAACTTTTTTTTTGTTTTTGGGACACCCTGTACTTAGCACAAGCGTAAAATTGGTGCAAACTTCAGGAAACCTTCTTTGCTTGTTAATGAAGAGATTAAAACAGTTTCCAGCTTTCCGACAATTATCTACGCTACAAAGCTAAATTTCCTGGGCTAAAAAGCATTTACTAGAATCATTGCGCATTGCCTTAAACATTTTATCAACCAAATTACAGCATTATATCTTAGGGTGCCTTCCCACGACAAGTGAATCCGGATTCGTACGCGAATCTGGATTAATCCCTTCCGGATGGATGATTTCGTGCACGGGGTATGGGGAAATAGTTCCCTATTTTTATAATAATATAATAATTCATTGTATTAATATTTTTAACTTTTTAACTTTAACGTTGTAAATTTTGAAAATATCTTGAGTCCGTTGAAGCAATAAATAAATAAATATATAATATAATAAATAGATAATAATAATTATCTCTGTCATACTGTTGAATATATACTAATTCTGTTTTTGTGTTTAAAAATTAGATCGATCAGGTACGAGAATAAATTATTGTCTTTACACCAATATTAATTGTAATTTAGTAAAAAAAAAAAAGAAAGCATTGCCTGCGGCATTAATTAAACTTGTTTGTGGGTGATATTTTTTAAAGTTTGTCACACGGAGTTTTTGTATCTTGTATCACGCGTTATTTTTCAACACCGGTTTTTCTCAAATTAGCTGCTAATCTCTCTCAGTCCCGTTATGGGCCCGCTACACGCTCGCGAGTCACCACGACCTTTTGGTGTTCATGAGTAAAAAGGCGTCAACGGTCGGTTACGTACATGTCAAGACAAACGATCCATCCGCACCCCTTTTTACTCATGAACACCAAAAGGTCGCGGTGACTCGCGAGCGTGTAGCGGGCGCATTATGTGTCGGGGTGTACATTATATTTATTTTGTACGGGAAAAAATGTCTGCCATAACTGGAAATTAGAGAACCCATTAAATAATTTATTTATTTATTTTTAATATTATTAATGTCGATATCATCAGAATAAAAGAATACCGGCCCAGTAACAGTGCAAAAATTGTGCTGTTTCAGGTCCATGGTATTAGAAAAATATAATGATTGGTACCTTAAACTTTTTTTCATTTTAAATAAAATTATAATTTCTTTATCATTCGTGTGTTATTTAGACTAATAGATTAGGTACATAATTTTTGAAGGGAGACATTTGAAAGATTGGCATCATACTGATAAAATGCACCACATGGACTTATAATTCGATGTAACAAAATTCCAGAAAAATTAATTCAATAAATAATAAGAAAATATAATGTTCCCCACTCTATGGCAACTGGGGAATATAAATTTATACATTATTTATTTTGATTTTTATTTTTCGAATCATGCGGGTATCTGCATCTCTTTCACTCTCGTTGTATATTGTAACAGTACGAAACCCATAAGCATATTGCTCAAAATAAATAAACCCCACAAAAGCCGTACAAAAGCCACACAGGATTTTTTTTAGGGATAAAAGCACAAATCTAATTGAATTTTGTAAATAAAATTAATTGTATCGATTAGTATTCGAGTAAATTATATTTGGAACTAGAATAGATTAAAAAATACGAATAAGAAAGCGGATCTAAAATGGGATAGACAATGATTTCAACATTTTATAAATAATTCATCTACTGAAATCCAACTAAAAAGTTTAAGCTTTTATTATTTGAGGATTTTTTATTGGTTTTTAATCATCTGTAGACCATATTTAGGGCACTTGGAATCGTCAGGTTTACAAACACAAAATCAAATGCAATAAATCAATAAACACAACAAAAAAGAATGAAAGCAATAAACACATAGACAATACAAAACTATAACACATTTGTGGTACAATTTAATGCAGGTCTGGATGTAAATTGTCCAGAACTACATTAAGTACGTCATATTTCTGAAGGGTTTTTGTGTTTTTTGGGGTTCATACTACATCATCGTAAATACTCCTATGGGTTTTTCTTCGGAAACCGTTGTGTATACACGCGCTGAAACATGTAAGTAGGGTTGTCAACATTTTTTCAGCTGATTATTCCATCTGCATCTTTTTTTTTTTTTTTTTTAAAATCTCTTTTATTAGTCACAAAATATATACAAATTACAACAATCAAGTCACGCCAAACCTAACAAGTTTGTCGGCGTGTGCTCTTAGACAATAATCTTAATATATATGTAACAATAAGTAATTTTAAAAAGTTATCGGAAGCCTGGTTGCTAACGCGCTCGATCCTCGATGCCGACATACCCCACTTCACGACACAAGCTTTTAAGCTTGTTATGAAGTGTACAAATATGTATCAGGGTGTAATTCGATAATTTTATGAAAATAAAAGAAAACATACACATTATCTTATTGTTCTTGATATCAGTTCTTAACTCTTTTTTTGTTGCTTCCTTCATTATCCCCTCCTTTCTTCCTCTTCTTCTTCCTCTTCCCATGCTTCCTCCTTCCCTACCATAAATGTTTTATAGATATAAGATATATATTTTTAACTATGTTTTGTAATCTATTTGTTTTGCGTGTGTGCTAATTGTGAACGGATGTAATTGGTCTTGTGTATTGATATTTTTGTATTAATGTACCTGCCAATGTTTGTTTTTGTGACTGTATCTGTTCCATGTGCAATAAATAAATAAATATCTACTTGTCTATTTAAATAAAAACTGTCATTTTATGAACTGCTTGAATTTTATAATATTTTTATTTGCTAGAAAAGTGTGGTTTTCTCAATTTTCAAATTAATGTAAATTACACACTCATTCGTCAGTCGAAAACTGCAGGCAATGATATAATTCTTAAACTGCGTTTAAATTTTACAAGTGAAGCGGATTTGGTTGATATTTTCTTAGTTTTAATGTTGCCAAAAAAAAAATATAGTATTTTGCGATCCATATATTTCTTGCAACTCATTTTCAATATTATTATTATACTCTAGTACGGTTGACAACCCTCGTTGTTAGTAAATATATATCCGAAAATATATCGAATAATAATTATTTTTATTGTAAAATTGTTACAAAAATATACAAATTACCCGACTAGCAAAACTTACAACACGTTATTTTCAGTTAATGTAGGTAGCTACATGTTATCAATTTAGTATCATATTCTTGTATTATGTATTTTTGTACCTATGAATAACTTTTGAATCAGTATTAATTTACAGTAAGTAATGTTAAGAGTATGCATACCGACATATCAAAAATTTCTAAGAACGGGAGACCTTCTATCTCAACAACCGTTATTAATTATGCTTTGGAACAAAATAGGGTAGATGCATTGAACCTTTATATAACCGTATATAACCGTAAAAGATTTTTTATATCTTGTATAGATTTCTCAAAAAAAAATGGAAAACACCTCTGATCTTTTTTCCGAAAGACGGAAACTCGTTTCCTGAAAGTCGTTGAGTAAATTTTTTTTTTGTACTGATAATATGCATTAAAACCTAGGGAATAACCGTAAAAGTTTTTTGATAGACGCAAAATTAACCTCAAAAAATTAAAAAAACGCTATTTTTACCATTTTATCATGCGATTGTCACGCGATTTTGAACCTTAATGCCGTGGGAAAAGACTGTGACGTCATTCCTGGTGCCAATTATATAGGTAATACCTACCGATTCGGTATAATACTTTAAGTAAAAGTTAATATCGCCGCCACACGCTTGCGAGCGTCTACGAGTTTTTTGCGTTCATGAGTAAAAAGGCGTCAACGGTCTGTTACGTAAACGAGCCAAGACAAACGTTCCATCCACACGCCTTTTTACTCATATACACAAAAAACTTGTGGGCGGCGACAAATGGAATATATATGTATTACGTTTAATAGTTATACTATAGAAAATGAAGTAACGTAATAAGCTAATAGGTACCTACATAAATATATACATAATTATATTTTTTAATAAAACGTTTTTTATTTTGTGAGAATCAACACACACACACACACACACACACACACACACACACACACACACACACACACACACACACCCTCACACACACACACACACACACACACACACACACACACACACACACACACACACACACACACACACACACACACACACACACACACACACACACACACACATAATTATATTACACATTTTGTAATTATCAAACTATAAATTAACATTAAAATAATTGAAAAAAAAGTTTAATTTTAATTAAAATACATTTTAAAATAGAAAAGAAGAAATAAAATTAAAAAAACTGTCTGTTTGGGATGTTTCCTAAAGAAATATCTACGTATATGTATATTGGATTCAACACTTGTATTGCAAGTTATCCAAACGCTATGGATTAGACGGATTCATCTGGATTCATCAAGGCGTGTCCGCGGATTCACAGGCAACCTATTTCCCACGATCCGTGCACGTCTGCGATATCACGTACCGCCATACAAATCGCTATGAAAAAGTCTGTAGATTCACGGACTCACTCCTTCCCACGGCATGCGAATCTACGGACGAAGCAGGATTCACCTTCCGTGGGATATAGCCATTAGATGCTACGGGAATGACCTCAAGTTTCAGTAAATTTCATATATAACTTTGGATTTTTTTTTATCCAGAAAATATGTCTAAAATCAAATTTGTACCAGCTAGAGTGACTAAAACATATTCTTATTTATCCATGTTTTAAGTCTCAGGATGATAATATGATATTATTAATATCTTTAGTTCCTATTATTATTATCCGAGTATTCTTAGTTTTCCCAACATAATTTTACGCATGTCGAGGTAGCCCTTTCCTTCATACATACATGGTTAAAAGTACGTGATAGTTGATGCAATTTTTGAAGCGCGGACTTTCATTATGAAGATACCAAGTTCGAATCTCGGCAATGACAATATATTCTGCACTTCACGACAGAGACTTTTAACCCAAGGTAACGTATAATATAGAGAAGTGATGTGATCTTCCTGGGAGTCTGATACCTCACGGCAGCTCATTCGCTGCTACGCTCACCGCTCTCTCAGAACAAGCTCTCTCCACGTGATCTCTCCAGTAGCGTCTTCTAGATCTTCCCCATCGGATAATGTCCTCGACGTCGCAAGCCCTTCGTATTTCAGAATTCCTCACTCGGTCTCGGATTGTTACGTTATAGGTTATTATGAACAAAATTCATTGTTGGTGACATCTGCATCGGATGTAGCGGAGAATGGACAAACAATAAAACATACAAACACATTAGTACCTTCCTAGTTTATCAACAGATTTACATTTGTGCAGTACAGTGTTTTAAATTTAAATCAAAGCTGTAGAAAATAATAAATCAACCTTACAGAATTATAGTGGATTATTTAGAAGAAAAAGAAACGTTTTTTTTAATATCGGGATTGCATTGCATGCAAGTAAACAAAATCTATCCAATGAGTTTAATTTAAATCGCGTCTTTCCTTAATGAAGCAAATAACAATCGGGTACTTATTATTTGTTTATTAATTAAATTATTTCAAGATTAATGACGTGATTTGGTGTAGGTCAGTACTGTCAGTAGGTATGGTATACGTGCATATTATAAAATATATCAAAAATCCCTTTTTTGAAAGCTACATTTTTTGCAATCGAATCATTACTTACTTCTGCATCATTACGAACACCTGACTAACTGGATACTTGAAACTTATAAAAAAACATCCTGCTAAAAAGAAAACTTTAGATTTGAAATTAAAATTGAAGTTGAATTTTATATTTCTTACTTCTAACTATGCATCTTAAGTGTTCCATAAATACATTTATGACAGATCTCGCTTTGGGGGTCCATTTTTCGGTGCCTAAGTTAGGTGGAAATTTAGGTGAAACCCAGTCGCTAGGTAGGTATTTTCGTGTGGCGAAATGCAAATTTGTGCCAGGTGGCTCCTACCTCCGCTATTCCTCACCTAATAAGTTGGTAATAACGGGGGTTAGTCTTTTTTTTTCACAGCGATGCCTTTCAAACTCAGTAGATAGATTTTGGTTACATGCTTTGGGATTAACATTATAAGATTTCAATATGAATATTAATACTTATTGATTGAGTGTTGAGTTATTCTGTGCAGTGTGCAATAATATGCAGTCCTAACATGCCATACAATTGTCCACCCATAAAACATCAGTAATTTCATATCAGTCATGGAGTGGCAGAACTTTCTATGAATCCAACTTTGATTAATTCATTAATTTTTTTAAAGTCATTAACAAAATGAACACGCGAAACTATTAATGATCATCTGATTACATTTCATTATATACAGTGTGATTCAAAATGATGTCGAGTTCAAGAATTTAAAATAAGGAGTGCTCCAGAAAACGTAGAAGAAAGTAATGGTATGTATGTTAAATTTTTTTTATTAAAAAAAATGACAAAAATTCTTCTCAGCCCGAAACCGTCCACTCCTGAACGTAGGTCTCCTCCAAGCCTCTCCACTCCTGTCAATCCAGCATCCATGTTTCACCTGCAAACTTGACAATGTCATCTCTCCAGAGGAGTTGGGGTCCTCCGGGGTTTCTTTGTGATGTTTTAGGGCGCCAGCAATACATCGACTGCAACAAAAATAGACCTTCAGAGTAACTTTAAAAAACTTGTGTCGTGAAGTGGAGTAAGCAGTCGGTATCAGGAATCGAAATTAAGTAAATCCTTGTTGGTTCATGACGTACCCAATATAAGATTTTGAAATAGGAATTTTTGATTCGCGTGAGATTTTAGGCTGGAATACTTTTGACAACATTAACTGGAGTGGAAATCGAGTAAATAAAAAAAAATGATGACAAGCTGTTATATATTTTGTAACCTTGAGCTAAAAAAATCTGACTTTCTATCTGAATTTCTTTTCCAGTGCCCTTTTATACAATACGACACATGACCCCACACAACCTTTGGATCCCTTCAAAACTCAAACGCTTTAACTGATGATAATGTGCTCACAATCTTGTAGATTGGTTTGTATCAATATTCGCCAATTTCTGCACTTCCGTGTATTCTTTTTAGTCCATCGGGGGAGTCTTGCCACCTGGCAACATGTCCGACCCAGCTCCATTTAAGCCTAACGATCCTTTTCGCCACATCGGTTACTTTTATTCTCTCTCTATTGCGAACATTTGGTATCTATTATCAGAGTAGATACTTGTTTATACCAAGAACAATATAATTTTATCTGAATACTGATCTCATTAATCTGTTATGCATGAAGAATACTTAATGATATTATTGGAATACAGATACAGATAATACTCGATACGTTACGTTCTTACCAATACCACACCACATAATATATTAATATATCTACCTACCACCTCACGGCTTTCTACATATCTACTCATACGTGAAAGATGCTCTAGGCTAAAAGATCTTTCAATTGACAGGGTCGAGACAGGCTACTGCCTATAACATCTTTTTCTATTCATAAATATTAGGGAGTCCATATATTAGAAACGAAATCGTGGCTGTCAGAAATACTGACAACGATGTATATACAATGTATGGTGGGACGTAATATGTTCTGCGATCTATAAGATCATCGAGCTAAAGCAGTCCCCCCAAGTCTCAGAAGTTTTACACGGTTTAAGAATTGGGGGGGTGAGAAATAATTCCACCTGTCTGGTGTCTGCCTAAAATTCTGATACTCTTGTATCTTAGAGCATCGCAGTCTGTTAGAAGGTCATGAGGAGTTTCTCCCTCTATTAGGAGTTTCTCCCTCTATTAGGAGTTTCTCCCTCTATTAGGAGAATCTGCAGATGCCATTTTATTCAAGTCCTAGTGTATGGAGGTGCCTTCTTAGTCTTTAGTGACTTGTTAGGAAGCCCATACATAACAGACATAATATTAAAGTCTTTCATCCCGGAGTCCAATAATAACATGTTTCGCAAAGAACCATTTGAGCTTAACACCTTTTATCTCCGGTGATAACCAGACTGTTGAGCTTCAGATAAGAATTGCTATTGGTACGGAGCATATATGGCAATTTGAATAGGTTCTTTAATAGCAACATTCCTCAAAGTCTAAAATGCAAAATGTATAACCAATGTGGACTGCCAGTACTAACATATAGAGCAGAAACGCTTGTACTCACAAAATCGAAAGTAAGAAAACTCCGCATGTCACAAAGGAAACATGAACGAGATATGCTACATTGAAAATTGTAGGATCGAATAAGAAATGCCGAGATGCGCAGGTCAGGAGTAACAGACGTCGTCAAAAAAGTACAAAAAATATTGGGGCAAAATGAATCTAGTACCGTCTCTGCAATTCAAGGAACGTCCATCACAATAGAACTGTAAATAGTGAATAATCTATCGTCAAAAAGCGTGAAACAGTTTTTAAACCACACGATATGCAACGTGTGGTCACGGGGCATTACAGATGAAGAAGTAGTCGCCTCCAACAATGTCTCTAATTCTATCACAACCAGGTGGAGAATCATGCCGGAGTCGTTACTTTGTTAGTTAAACATCGACTCTTGCGAGGTCTAGAAGGCCGGCTTAATCGATTTTTTGGAATCTTAATCGAAACCTTTAATCCTATCAATTTCGATCTATCGTACGAATACCATTCAACTTGCTTCATAAATCTCCGTGCAAAGTTCCAGCATTTCTCATCCAAATATTCCCTTTTTCCAACAATTCATAATTCATCTTTTTACTAATTAATTATTTGCCAAAAACCCTTTTGAAAATCTGTCAATTCCTCATATTTTTCGTCCTCCTTGAATCACAATTGCATCAGATAGATTCGTGTATAGTGAATTAAAATATTTTGATCCTAAACAACAGACGAAAAATTATCACCTACAGAGTTCAATGTTGAAGGCATTAGAGCGGAACGAACACAATATACTACAAAAAAATTGTCGTCACACTATTTGTAATTTGGACTCGAAGTGTCATTGATATAATTTAGTATAACAATCGTGTTGTGTTTTGACAAAATAAGATTAAATTACCGCAGTTTACTTAACTACTGCATAACGGAGTTGAACTTTTGTGAATAGAGACAATTCTCATACAAACTTGATGTTCTTGTGAATAAAGTTTAGTGATGTTTTGACTCACAATTGTTGAAGAAGACTTATCAAGATGCACATTCTGGAGATTGGATTTTCTGATTATGTAAATATAACAAAGTTTTAATTTTATTAATTTAAATTTTAAAGCTAAATTTTGGTGCATTGTTTTTGCTACATGATTATGTCTATATGAATAATAAGTTTGCGCGAGTGTTGGAAAACCCGAAATTATATTGTATCGTTTCCAGTTTATCCAAACATTTCCTACATGAATCATCTAGTCTAGTATATTTGCGTCTTTTATTACATATTTTTGATACCTTTTCGTTTTAAATTCTTGTTCTTGAACCTCACACTGTCCAGTGGCGTAACTAGCATAAGTGCCGCCCGGGGCGGACTCTGAAAATGCCGCCCCGCCTGACCCCTAAAGTACTTATAAAAGTACATGTGTACCTAACTACCTACTCAGGGGTGTCTGCAGCTTTGAAGCTAAGCGAAAGCAACTAAAATTTTAATATAGACGGGGCACAATAAATCATATAAATAGCGCCGCAGGCGAAATTTTTTAGATAAATGGGTGAAATTATGAAACTGGTTATCTTTCCATATATAGTAGGTAACACATATGGTTACAGGTATTGCATAGGTTTAGTGGAAGCGACCATGCAAAAGTAACGAAATTTTAGTCATAAGATATCGAAAATCAAGCATCAAGCAATATTTATCGTGATATACAGAAATGCTTAGGCACATATACCTATTAAGAACACGCGTACGTACACCTAACACGCGAACAGGTTTTATTAGCGCCGCAGGCAAATTTTTTTATGAATATTATTGTAATTTAACAGTTTATCATTCTAATTGTAGAAAATTCAGATCATTTTAAATTTATCTGTTTTATCAAGATGTTTTTTTTGTATATTGTTCCATTTTGCCGCCCCCTGAAAAGCGCCGCCCGGGGCGGACCGCCCCCTCCGCCCCACCCTAGTTACGCCACTGACACTGTCTACTGGTATCCAGGCATTATTTTATACCGTCAGACCATCTTGACTACGTTCAGCTTTCAGTATCCACTCCAAGATTTATTTGGTCCACCGGTCATCAGTTGTGTTAATTATATGGCCAGTCCAGTTTCATTTGAATGACGATGTTTTATAGGCCACATCTGTAATATTGTTTTTCTCTTTTTTTATTTCGTATTTTTTATTTTTTATCTTATCTTTTATCTTATCGTTTATCTTATCTTTTATCTTATCTTTTATCTTATCTTTTATCTTACCTTTCATCTTATCTTTTATCTTATCTTTTTCCTATCTTTTATCTTATCTATCTCGTATTTTTCATCTTTTATTTCATCATCTATAACATTGTTTTTCTCTTTTTCTATCGCTCTTTTTTACTTTTCTACATCGCTCTTTTTTCAGACATTCTTTTCTACATCGCTCGTTGTGCTACAAGGGTTTTGTTAGTACTGTTGGTATTAATAAAGGTGACAGTTTCAAAACAATTCTTCAGTCCAATACCATATTAATTCTATAATATGATATGTTTCTTACGATCTCGAGAATTAGACTAGTTACTAGGAAATGTACAATCAATTATTTAGCTTATAAACTTGCATATAATTCACATGCACGTAAAGAGTGAAATGCACTGGACCGGTTTATCTGGAACATTGTACTTACTGCACTTCCAGTATTATTAGATGTATTAATATATTATATTGAATGTCAAGTTTAATACTAATCGAATGGTTTTATGGTAAGCATTATTACCACGTTTAATTATAACTTTATCTGTCATTGTTGTCTACGTCGACGGTTTTATTTTCAAATTTTAATGACTTCTCAATGTCCCGGCACCTTGTTTTTGAACACGTATTTGCTTTAAGTGTCACTTTGAATTTTTTATACTGCTGGGGTCGATTTTGTAACTAATTGAGTGCGTAGGTACCAACTAAAATAGGTTGATGATTTGATGATGATGAATGATTTCATAGTAAAATATTATTTCGTCTTCCTTCAACCATCTTTCCACTGCCTCGTCCAATTGTTTCCATTTTCCTCTATCCTAAGCTATGGAAGTACATTTTAACAAATTTTGTATAATAAAAAACACTCCAAATTTTATTTGAATACACACTCCAAAGATCTTTCGAAGCTTAGAGCTTCATCTTCAGTGGCTTTTTATCAGTTCATAAAAAGTCACTGACGACGAAGCTCTAAGCTTCGAAAGATCTTTGGATTGTGTACTCAAATAAAATAGTGGAAGCAAAATACGGTGTTTTTTATTTTACGAAATTTGTCTACTTTTTTTAGTTCAAAGGTTATAGAATTGTCTTAATCAATTGTTTTATCATAAGCACGTTTCAATTGGCAAATCTGAATTACATGAAGAAATGTAAGTGTGGTTCTTAATTTTTTTTATTTACTGCATATCTCGGACATTCGATAGTGCATATTATCTAATTAATGTAAGGTATGTTAATAGGTACAGCACGGATACACCTGTCATTCGGTTACAATGAGTGTAATGACAGAAGAAAGTGAATTGCAATTATTATATTCCTACTCATTATTTATTTATTTATTTATTTACAATATACCTGCAGCTATTAGATATTACAATACTATATTGTTGTACCGACAGTAGACTTGGAAAACTGGACATGCAACATTCAAACGTGCATTCAAAGTACAAGCAATTGATAAGCGGTCATTGATATTATAAAGCACTAGCGGATTCAGGGGGGGCTCGGCGGCCAATGTCCTCCCCTTCTCCGATGGTCGACATACAAAGAACACTCCATGAAAAAAAATCACAAAATTTTTTTTTTAATGAATCTGGAATTATCGAAATCCAAACCCAAATACAGCTTTGTACACTTCATAGTAAGCTTTAACCTCCCCCCCCCTAGAGATTGGAATAGGTATATATTTTTCATACTAAATGATAATACCTCACAAAAAATCACAATACTACTACCACTCATAAATTTTCTAAAATAGTATGAGAATCCATCAGTTTCCAAAAAAAAAAATTGCCGGCGGCGCTAACACTTTTTAATAAAAGAACATTTTTCATACATATTATTGTACAAAGTATTATATAAGTACATACATTTACAAATAAACAAACCACATCACGACCTTCTTCACTGTCTCACAAAAAAATTCGCCTGCGACGATATTTACGCTTGCATCATGCTATATCGCATTTTTAATTTTTGTTGTCCCCCTCCAACTCCGAGGCTGGCGACGCCCATGCAATATGTGCAAGATTGAAATAATTCCGCACACTGTTTAGAATGCATTTCACTCGAGTGTAAATTGTGCCTTAGGTTCTCTTACACATCGATAGTCAAGAAATTATTACACATAACTAGCTGAGTTACCCGTGCTTCGCAACGGCAAATTTGACAAAACAACCCGGCATTCTTTATAGGCTTGAGCTGGACAAAATGTGACTTAAGATCTAAACTTCTTTTCCAACGCCCTTCCATATAATACCACACACAACGCCACGCAACGCTTGGATCCCATCATCATCATGGCATCTCTTAGAAAAAAAAAATCTCCAAAAACCGGTGACGTTAGAACGCAGAGTATATTATAGAAAATGTTATTCTAAATTTTCGCAGCAATCCGTCTGTAAATGCAGGAGTTATGCGAACACTTACAAAAAATCGACTTTATTTTATATATATAGATTCAATATTATTATTATAGTGGGGAAAGAACTGAATAACTCCAACACCTCTAAACTCAAATAGCTCCGTGCATCTCACACGTTACCTGTGTTTATAGAGCAAATCATTCTTGTAATATTATGTTTAATTCAATAATTAGTAGTACTTAATATAAATACCTTTCTCACGTGATGCGTTTAAATGGATATTCGATTGGTACAGCGAGTTAAGATCACTCGCAGACGAGTGAATCACCGTAAAACATAATAGATTAGAACAGGGTGGGCCAACTTTGACTGACATTTAAAATGCATATAATTTTCATGTTTACAAAAGTTTTTTTTAATGTACCTAAGTGTAATTGTGAAAAATGACATTCTTAAATGACATCCAGTTTCTTGTTGAGGTTATCTGGCAGAGATCGCAGCACTGATATAAGCTCGCCCTAGTGAACAAGTGTTATTATATCTATTACTTGTGATGTTAACATATTTCTGTATTTTGATCACTTAAAGTCTAAATAGAGAAATAATTTATTTATATGTATTTTACGTAAAATAGATAAATTATGGCTCTCTTAATGTTTTGTGTTTTACGAATATTTTATAGATTGTTCAGGAGTGATGTGTGAAAAAAAAGTTAGGTTGGTATATTAGAAGTACGAAAGTTATTAAGGGCTTGGTATTAAGAATGACGTCACAGTCATTTCGCTTAAAAAAAGCGCTTAAACAATCGCATGATAAAATGGAAAAAACGCTATTTTTTAACGCTATATTTAAAATGGTAAAAATAGCGTTTTTTCCATTTTTTGGGGTTGATTTTGAATCTATCAAAAAACTTTAACGGTTATTCCCTAAATTTTAATGCATATTATCAGTAAAAAAAATTGTCCGCGACTTTTAGGAAACGAGTTTTCGTCTTTCGAAAAAAAGATCAGAGGTGTTTTTCAATTTTTTTTTAGCATAATACAAGATATAAAAAATATTTTACGGTTATTCCCTAGATAAATGTTCAATGCATCTACCCTATTTTGTTCCAAAGCATATTTAGTAACGGTTGTCTAGATAAAAGGTCGATCCCGTTTTTAGAAATTTCTGAAATGTCGGTATGTATACTCTTAATATGCATTTTAAATCAGTCAGTGGAAATTGGCCCATCCTGTATTAGAAATGATGCAATGGAATTATTGTTAAAACAGTGGTGGAAAAATCGTACTACACAGGGTAAAATGTTTTGTGACAAATATTTCGAAAGTTCCCCAATTTTCACACTGTCTGAAGATAATATAGAAGAACAAGTTGTTAATAAATCGGATAACTGCTGGAATGATCGTCTGCAAGAAGTTCCATTAAGTAAATTCAGTATACTAGCAGTGTGTCGGGTAATAATCTTCATTTTCGTATTACAATTTGTCAATCTTTCATGTAAATGTTTTGTTGTCCATGTGTCACCTATGTCCACAATATTGTTCTATTCATTTTACAAAGTTTTATTAAAAACATGAGCAACAGTAGTGTTCTATAAGAAAATATAGCTGTCCAAGAACCACTTGACTCGACCATGATGTGTTTTGAGTACATGAATCGTAGTGGAGAGTGTATCCCCCGTTTTCACCAACTTTTACCTAAGAAGGAAACCCCTAAGAAATTTCCATACAAAAACATAGATAATATTCTATTTTTTGACACGCAGGCCTACCAACCACACCCTAATTCCATACAAAATGCAACACGCAACTCACCTAGCCTGGGCAGAGATATTTGGGCACCTAACGTGGGTGAGTTGCGTGTTGCATTTTGTATGGAATTAGGGTGTGGTTGGTAGGCCTGCGTGTCAAAAAATAGAATAATATCTCTGTTTTTGTATGGAAATTTCTTAGGGGTCTCCTTCTTAGGTAAAAGTTGGTGAAAACGGGGGTATATATATAATTGCACGAATATGTGGCGAAAACGAGAAGTGTGAGCAAGGATAGAGAATTGTATGATGGCGCTCCGTTCTCTCTGCCTACCCTAAATGAAGGATAGAACTGAACAAATTTTATTGAAATATAAATGTTTTTATTTTTTGGTTTCTCAGGATGACACGGACGGTCACATGCAAGGTATGGTGGACCCGATGTTCCGCACAGTACCGAGGGAGAATACTACCTTTCACATATGGAAAGTTGAGGTAAATAATCATATCAATAATTATTAAACTCATCAGAAGAGTCGTTCGATGATGGACACTTTGTACACATAACTAAAATTCAAATTGCATGATTTTTTTTTTAGAATTCGTCCGTAGTCCTTCTGCCCAAGTCTCAATACGGAACATTCTACGATGGCGACTGCTATATCATCTACGCTTCTTCAATGTATGGACAACCCGCTGGCCCAACTGTTGTGGTAAGATCTCTTAAAATACATATTATTATAATTTACATTTTATTTATTAAATTACAATGGCAGACAATTTTTAAAGAAAAATCTACTTAACCTACGTGAAACAAGTCTTTAAACCTGCTAAGAAAATAATATCTTGTAAAAATTGGGCTCAAGTATTCGATAAAAACACAAAAAAGGAAAGGAAAAAGGAATTGGAGAGATTAGAACCCAGGGTAGGAAAGAAGGGAAGAAATTGCACGGAGGATAGTCAGGGGACCAAGAAACAGGCTCGTCGCAAAAACGCCACAGCTATAACTACCTCAGATATTCTTTTTCTCGACATTAATCCTCAAGGGTGGACGCGTTTTGAGTGAAAAGAATCGGAGAGCGTGTATGACTGCATGCATGAATGTGACGGAAGCTCGCAGTGCGTGTAAGAATAGAGCTGTCTGGCGCTCAGTCCTCTCTGCCTACCCTGCAAGGGACGTAGCGTGAGGGTGTAGATAGATAGATAATTTTCAATAATCAAAATTGCAGAAGAAGGAGATCAGAAATGCAAAAATGGAATCCCACATTCACTTCTGGTTGGGAGCGAATGCATCGCCTGAAGCAACTGGAGCTGCCGCATATAAGGCCGTGGAACTGGATGCCCATCTTGGTGGAGGGACAGCCCAACACAGGGAAGTGCAGGGACATGAAAGTGCGAGACTCAAGTCTTACTTCAAGGATGGAATGAGGTAAGTGGATGATTTTATGAACCTATCACATTAATATTAAGATTTTCGGCCTGGTGCAAGTCCGTTTTTTATAACTCTTCTTCTTTCGTATGCATATGACCATTGTACAAGTTATCTTAGAGTCATAGCTCTGCGTCAATATTCTGCAAGTAATCTACTACCCTTGGCGTCACCTTGTGGATTTCCTCAAGAATCCCTGCAAACTTCTTGTCAGGACACCTCTCTACTATATGGTCAACAATCTCGATCTGGCCACATTCACAAAGGGGATGGTCTCTCTTGCCCCATTCATGGAGCAAGTATCCGCATGTACCGTGGTCAGTTCAGATCATGTTTAAAGGTCGACCATTGTTTGCGGGATAGGTTGAACCCAGACTGCTTCACTGTAGGATACTTGTAAAAAAATATTCCATAACCCATAACACATACCTATTGTTCGCTATTTTTTCAGAATATTAAAAAGCTACAGTGATTCAAAAGTTCGCCTATACCGTGTGGTGGGCAGATGTCCAGTCCTCACAGAGCTTGACAGTGTGTCCTGGCAGCATTTCAGCAGCAGTGGAATATTCGTTCTGGAAACTCCAGATGCTGTGTTCTTGTGGATCGGAAGAGCTGCTAATGTGGTCGAAAAGTTACATGGGACCAAGGTAAAAAAACAGAAATTTCCATATTTGAAATAAATATATCCGAAAGCACACTTTTTTTGAAAGTGAAAATGAAAATCAGGACTGAAACTTTCTAAAGGTTTCTCACCCGAAACACGCAGATAAAATGCACACGAAAAACGCCCTTATGTATATCGCCATAAGGGTCATTTTCCATAAACATTTTATCTGCGTGTTTTGGGTGAGAAAGCTTACAAAGTACCCCCCCTGGGGGGTACTTTGTACTTTGTACAGGTACCAAAAAAACAGAGTAATTTTTCGCAAAAAATACTACGCCGAATTTACTTTTTATTTATTTATTTATTTACACTTTGGAGAACAAGATACAGAAGTATGTAAACACTTCAAATATATATCACAACATTTGTTCAGGTACCAAAAAAACAGAGTAATTTTTCGCAAAAAATACTACGCCGAATTTACTTTTTATTTATTTATTTATTTACACTTTGGAGAACAAGATACAGAAGTATGTAAACACTTCAAATATATATCACAACATTTGTTCACTAGGGCGAGCTTATCGAGCGAACGAGTTATAAATTATGTATTTTTGTAACTAGAATAAAAACATATAATAATTCTACAGTTACAAAAGTCTGTACAAGGTAATTTTCTACAACCAAATATTATGGCAAATTTAGTTTAAGCTACAAGAGCACCCAAAAACAATTGTCCACAAAATGCACTAAGTCACAATTTTCCACAAAATGTAATTTATTACGCCGAACGTTTTCACTGGATTATTATTAACATTATGAAGGCCGGTTCATAAGATATTAAATAAAAAAATGAAAATATTATTGCAAATAACAATTGGCAACATTGTTATTAGTTAATCTGTATTACATTTTCGTGCTTGAATTTAGTTTCTTGAGAACGGGCTTTAATAATTCTAGTAGGTAGGTATAGTCCAGTAAAAACGTTCGGCATAAGAAATTACATTTTGCGGAAAAAAACTGGATTTTTGTAACTTCAGTAAAATAAAATAGAGTTCCACTCCGGTACCATAATTTTTTTACGATTATTATAAGGAACTTTATTAAAATCGCCTGATGATGAGGGTGTAAATCCTTGAATACTAGTCGCAAAATCTAAAGTCATTTTTTGTATCTAAATATTTAGTTTTAAATTTTATTCTTAAAAATGAACTACCACCAAGTATCGACGGTCGAAAACATCGAGATTATTATGAAAATTGTTTCTTTTTTTTTCAGATTGCCTTAAAAATGAGTAAACTCGGAAAGAGGGAATATGACAGACCGTTGATAATTTTAAATGACGGATACGAACAGACGTTAAAAGCAGAGAAGAAGAAGATATTTCAAAAATATTTAAAAATGGAAGATAGAAGAGTTAAGACAACCGAAGAGGAAGCTTTGGAACTGGGGAAATCAGATTCCAAACACATTCTAAGACTTTATAGATGTTTCCACACTTCGACCAAATATCGTATAGAAGAAATTAAACCTGGACCCCTACTTCAATCTGACTTAAATTCAAATGTACGTATCTTTAGATGTATTTAAATTTTAATATCATCACCTGAGAATAAAAAGGTTTTAGCTTCCGACGCTTAACGCAGATTTGACAGCAGCATGAGGTGAAATGGGTGAACATATTAAAAACATAACGAAATATATTTTTATTATAGGACACCTACATTCTTGATAATGGACCAGCTGGAATATGGATATGGGTTGGTAAAAGAGCTTCTGTTAGAGAGAGAACAGAAGCAATAAGGAATGCCCGCGGATTTGTTAAGAAAAAGAAATATCCCTCCTGTACACCTGTCACTAGGGTCACTGAAGGGAATGTACCCCTGGAATTTAAAGCGCTGTTCAAATCTTGGACGTGTGTTGATATCAGTTATGAAGCAAACGGTAAGCAGAGAAGTTTATTTAACTCACGTTACAAAAATCCGCAGGAAATTTCCACAAATTGTAATTTAATGTGCCGAACGTTAGCACATGGTTATCCAAGAGAGGAGTTTCTTAAGAACTGGTTTATACACCTCTCAGTAAGTTTGAAAATCTTGTGTCGTGGAGTGGGGTAAGTCGCCGTCTGGGACCGAACTCGCCTCCACCGGATTAACATTCGATCAAGAGTAGGATTAAAAGATAGAATTTGGTTAAGAAGATCGAGGATTTCCTCTCTGTCATCAGAATTATTATTAAAGAAGTTCGTGTTTGAAATCTTGAAGTAAATCAATAGTTGATATGTGGATCTTCTATAAAAACCTTTTTTCAGCTCGTGTAGCCAAGGCTGCTACTACACGATTCGACGCCCAGACACTCCACCACGCGACCTGGCTCGCAGCTCAGACCCAGTTGATGGATGACGGCTCTGGATCCATCAAGATTTGGAGAGTCACGACCTCCGGACTCGTGGAGATCGTGTCATCTGTTCTTGGTATCTTCTTCAGCGCAGATTGCTACGTGGTTCTTTACACGTACCATCATCCTGGAGGAGAATCCATGATTATTTACTATTGGATGGTTTGTAACTTTTAATATTATTAAAAAAAAATTGAAACCCTTTTGTAATGTTTATAACCTTGATTTGGATATATGACTTTCTATCTAAACTTCTTTGTCCAACGCCGCGCTCTTTTATACGATACCACACATGATCATCCGTAAATCTCCACAAACGCTTTACATATTTGTTGTCTCTGGAGTAGGCTGGTCAAATGTGGTACAGAATCGTAATGTTATCTAGTTTTCACAATCTGTAAAAGTATCAGAGGTCTAGATAGTCTGGAAATGAGTTAAATTACGATTGCAAGATTTGGAGACAACTTGAAATAAAAGTGTGTAAAAAAAACACGTTGAACGTTATCAAGACAATTATGTACTTCAAACCAAAAGGCAAATATTTGAGTTCCTCCAAACTTCTTTGCAATCCTGGATTTTCAAGCACATACCAAGTTGATATACAGTTACTTCGTAAGCATTAGAACACCTATGAATGGTATAGATGTATTACCAGCTATACCATCATACGTTCATCTACGGTGATCAAGGCTATAAGGCTTATAAAAAGTTTACGACGTAGCTGGAATCTGAACTTGCAACCCCAAATTCTTGAACAACAAACAAGTATACATTAACTTCACTGCCTGACGATTTCAAACATTCTAAGAAAGTTTAAACAATGTGCTGTCTTTGTCGTCTGTTGTATAGGTGCTCATAACGCAAAATAAATTAAAGCATCTTAAAGACAGCTTGGTTTTTTTTTTTCAGGGAAATCTCTCGACCCCGGAACTCAGAAAGCACACTGACAAAGGTGCTCAACAGATGCACGCCAAATTACAAAGAATACCAATGCTTGTAAGTTTCTGATAATTTTATTACATTTAATTTAAAACACAATATTATGGTGTGGCTAACCTTTGTGAATTTATTTTTTAGGTTAAGGTAAAGCAAGGGAGTGAACCAGCACATTTCCTTCAAGTATTCAAAGGCCGCATGATCACATTTGTTGGCAAAGCAACAGACTGTGATTGTAAGTTTTTTTTAAGATCTTCTACTTGCTGTTTCAGCTTCTAATTTATGTAAAAGATTTTAGCTAACAGAAACATTTTATCAGAACCGTTCAACACCTAAAAACTAATTTCTGGAACATATTTCAGCAAGCGGCTCCGTTCTCCGTTCACCCTCCCATTATCTTGTCCGCGTTTCTGGAAAATACACACGAGAAGCTCGAGGCACCGAAGTAGTTTCAGGCAGCGATCCCGGATTGGGATCTTGCTACATCCTCAGAGCTGGATCCAAGTGTTGGGTGTGGTGTGCAACTTGCGCCACGGGAGATGAAAGAGAAGTAGCGAAACAAATGGCTGGTACAGAGCCTTCGTTGGTCATGCAAGGTAAGGAGAAGGCTGACTTCTGGGACGCTCTCGGGAACAAGAGGATGAGTTTGACGACCACTACACAACGAGAAACTGAGGACATTCTTCCAGCCAGATTATTTTATCTGTCTGTTGGCTCACCTGGCTATTGTAAGTCAATAATTATTTTTAGTATACTATCCCTCATACCACCTCTTTTTCGATGTAGACAAAGAGAACAGAATACCGGACTACCCAATCCTTTCACACACTCCTTGCCTCAGTCACATTCATGCAATTCCTTTAAATCTTCTTTCAGCCATCTATATTTTCTTTGTTATCCTTTCCTCATTCACCCTCTCTCCATGTCCCAACATTCTCAACTCACTTTCATTCTAATCACTCTTAAATCTATATTCTTTTTCAAATAGTTCCAGTCCTCCTTTTCGATTCCTCTCCTCTGATCAAATTGACTGACTCCAGGGCAATTCATATTTTTGTAACGATGTGTTTCCATATGATTCCAGTTGAAGAAATAGTCTCGTTTAGTCAAGGAGACTTGTCCCCTGAATATATTGTAGTGATGGATGCTCACATCTGTGTCTATGTCTGGACAGGATCTTACAGCTGCACGGCGGCTAAAGACAGCGCCATAAACATAGGCATGAAGTACATCAAGTCAGGTAATTTATAAATCCTCAACTTCTCCTTTCGTGTAACCATTTTACATCAAGGAATTATTGACCTCTGAGTCACTGCCAGGACCTCTTTAAAATTTCTTGATGGCACAAATCGAAAGCGATTATGTCTGGTCAGGTTGATTCTTTAACCATTGTACAAAATGTAGATATGGTCATTACGTTAATGTTCTCTGCATATGTTGTTGTATTTTATATATCAGTACTGTTATTAGTCTGAAATGTAAGCTGACGATTCCAAGCGTCCAGTCGGACTTAAGCAATTTCGGCAAAATGAGTTTGAATTTCCAGAAGTCTAAACACAGATAACTCGTACGAGCCAGTCTGACTGCGGATTAACTTGCAAATTATGGGCAATCCTTGACTTCAATCCTTGAAAAGACTTTGCTACAAAAATACTTAATATGCACTTTTTGATCCTAAATACAGATCCTTCTGGAAGGGACGAAACCATACCAGTCATGGTCGTTTCCCAGGGATGTGAACCACCGACCTTCACTGGATTTTTCCCAAGTTGGGATAGTACTCTATGGGATGTAAGTAAATCATTTTGTAATCTGTAGATTAAAACTTCATCTCTCAATTTTTCCCACACATTCTTCTCAACGATCGCATTTCCTCTGCATTCAACCCTGATTCGTCTTTCTTCAGTCATGTCCAAAACTCACTGTTCTATTTGATTGTTCTAAGATCTGTTCTAAGATGATTCTATTATTTTAATTCATTTCCGTTTCAGGGACACAAATCCTTTGAAAGAATAAGGAAAGAGTTGGAGGGCAGAACGGGTGACTCCAATGGATTCCCCAATAGTCACGTGGAGACCTCTCTCTTTGATAAATATGATAAATATCCTGTCTCTGTGTTGCGAGGACCTAAAGATAAACTGCCCTCGAATATAGATCCCCTTCTAAAAGAGGTAATTATATTATTTTCTCCAGCCTTCTTCAAGATTATAATATTAGATATTTGCACTTTCGTTGACTCGAGATGCGACTCTGCTAAGATGCGACTCTTCTATTAAAAAAAGACTCCACTGAGACTTGTTATTATTTTACTGGAATTATATCATCTGTCGTAAATTTCACTGATAGTCACGATGTAGAAACCACATTGAAATTTGACAACTCGTAGATGACTCCGTTTTGTATTTAATTTTTGGAATTGATTCATGACTTGACCTCAACAATTCGAGACTTGGAAATTACATATTTAAATTTGAGACTCAACTCGAGTCATGACTCAAAAGACTTGAGATTTGTCTCGAGACTTGTCGCTTGGACACAACATTGAAAGTTTTACATTTTAATAGTAATTAAATTATCGTTTTGGTTTTAAAAAATCCGAAAATATTGCAATAAATGCAGCCTAAATGTTAATTTCTTTTAGTGTCAGAGAGGTTCATGAGTCTAATGAATTTCTGTCTATAATCACACAACTGTCTCGTCACACCTGAAATATAGACATTCAGAATGGGTAGTGAACCTCATTGCTTTTTCTCTAATTTTTATCTGTTTATTCTTTCAGCTTTATTTGACTCACGATGACTTTGTATCAACATTCGGATTCACCTACAATCAATTTAAAACTATGCCGACGTGGAAACAGAAGGAGCTGAAGAAATCTGCTGGACTTTTTTAATCAGTCTCCGGAGATCATCCACCGTGAAATCAGACTTTGCACACTGCTTTGTATCTAGTAGTATGGTATTAGAGATCGAAATTGCTTGCTCGCAAACAATAAGCGGTTTTGAGCAAATTTTGGCGATATTTTTTTTTCAATATCATCCTACTTTATCTTAATGTCCCCTCCTATATCATTTCTGTAGAAGGAATAATATACATTTATTGTATGTTTTATATATTTTAAATTTTGTACCATGTTTTTTATATGTACGTAAGTAGGGAATCCAATCCCGCATCAAAATCGTGATCCCGCAAGCCTGCGGGATTTGGGTCATTAATCCCGCGGATCCCGCGGGATTCGCGGGATTGCGGGATCACTCGATTTTAGTTGAAAACTAGGTATTTACGGGGTTATTATTTTTTCGTGTGGCTTCTGCCACCGTTGGGCACCGGCAACGTCAGCAGATAAGAGAATTATGCTATCTGTTATATACAGGAGACATGTACCCTACAGAACAACATCCAGGCTTCCAAGCCATTCCAGGGCATTGGGTGTGGCATTGTGGATATCTGCATACGTTCCAGGGAATGCTCTTAGAAGACAGTCTTCGACAATGTGCTTGATGGATTGCACTGGCTCTCCTCAGTCACAGGCAGGAGAATCTCGCATGTGCCACCTGTGGAGCATTTGAGCACATCGTCCATGCTTCGTGCGGATTCGGTTTAAGGTTACCCATTGACGCCGCCTCGGGAGGTCAAAGCCGGGTATCGGTACCCCCACCCCCTGCACCAGGCCTCGGGAGTCTGGATTGGAAGCTTCTCAGTCCTCTCTCCGTCGGGCACGACCATCGAAGCCACTCCCCATTAAATGAGTAGCAGCCGCGTGGGCCGGCCTTTTGGATGAGAGTCGGGGGATGAAAGGTGTTGGTACATCCTGGTGCAGGGGCAGAGATTGGTTTTTCCTATATTTAGTCCACTCCTTATGAGTTGCTCCGAGGCGACGGATGGGCGGTGGTGGTATATTGCTAAGTACGGGGAGCCATTCGGTCGGGGTAGACTTCACAGCCCCCGCAATCAGTCTCATGGTGTTGTTGAGTCCCGCGTCCAGTTTATGGGTGAGAGCGCTGTTCACCCACACAGGTGCAGCATACTCTGCGGCAGAATATTCCGGAGCCAGTGCTGATGTTCGAAGCGTATAGTATGCTGATGCTCCCCATGTTGATCCGGCTAAATTGTGAATTATATTATTTCTAGTTTTGACTTTGGCCTTTGTGTTCTCTATGTGTTCTCTACGGAGTGAGAGATAAGGAAAAACTCTTCTTTCAGTCATACCTTGATAATGGATGCCATCCAACAGAAATTAACAATGACAGATTCACAGCAGCTCCTACTGCATTTGGATTTAGATAATATCAATGATCTGCCTAACAGTGTTGAAGAGGATGATTTTATTGCAATGTTTGAGGATGATACATCGCTGTTACTAAAAGACAATATTCCAAATAAAAAGGATGTATCGATGAAGACCTTGAAATTAAACGGGGTGAAAAAATGAACGGGGTGAGGCGGTGGTTTAGTGACAATGATCTTGCATTAAATATCACGAAGACGGGTGATATTTACTTCTCTGTTAAGCGACCTTTGGGGGGTGGATTCAGTGATGGACATACTTTCTGGTCAATCTTCAGAAAGAGTTGACAAAAATAAGTTCCTTGGATTAACATTGAAGGAAAATCCCGCGGGATTAAGGCCCTCTACATCCCCGGGTAGCTCAGGCGCATTAACAGCGACCTCTTTACCCGCACTTCTAGGCAAATCTTATGGATTATAAATAGACCGAACGCTTCAGTGGTCTCCGCACATTGAGGTACTTTGAAGGAAGTTAAATTCGGCTATATTTGCTATCAAAAAATACGCTCACCTGTGGACTTGATGCTACAAAGTCTGTATATTACTTATGCTTCTACAGAAATATGTCCTATGTCTAGGTGAGGGGGGCTGACGCATGTTTTTATATTGCAGAAACGAGCAGTGAGAACCATGCTGGGTATGAATCTCAGAGATTCCTGTCGAGATTCCTTTAAGGAACTCCTCACCAGTCCTCATCATGCCCAGCATCTCCATATTAGAGTGTTTATACATAATACTTTCCTGAACTCAGATTACCACAACTCCAATACCAGGTCAAAAGACAACATAAGACCTATAAGGCACAGACTAGCAAAAATGTCTAAAAGCTTCGTGTGTCTCAGTGTGTAGATGCTAAACCTGCTTCCCGGAGAGTTCAAATCGTTGGATGATACAGCCTTCCGCGGAGGGGTGAAGATGTACCTACCTCGTTGCTAAAGTATGTTACTCAATTAACGATATTTTAAAACGATTGATTTTTACACTCTGATTAGCATTGATCTGATAACACAGAATTAGGAATAGTACCTCTTATCTTCCTAACTTAATGTCTGATAGTGATTATTATTTTTTTTTTTTTTTTTTCATTTATTTAATATCCACAAAATATATAACAAAGTAAAAAATATAAGTAAGAAACAAGTATTGGATTTTATTGCCCCACTAGGCGAAAGCCTGTTCTGGGGCAATACTAACTACATTATAGTTCAAGGCTACATGTATGGAAAAAAATAACAAAAACACTGGAGAACAAGCAATATAAATGATTCAAGAATGTTGTAGACTGATTACGGTACAATGGTTGAGGATTAGTTAGTTAGGTCTGTTTATTAGGTATGATACTTTCTTTATTTTTTTGTTTACGATATGAATTGTAGTAATGTTTGTGCTGATAATTGTAAAAACTGACGACAGGTGCCTGGATGGGCCTACGAACGATGGAAAACAATATACTTTTTCAATCCCGCAAACATGCGGGATCCCGCATGACTAATCCCTCATTTCTAATCCCGCAAAAAAAGGCGCGGATCCAGCATTTGCGGGATCCCGCGTTTGCGGGATTGGATTCCCTATACGTAAGGTTATATTTTTGTCCATTGTTAGCAACCAATAATATTGTATTTTTTGCATTTTTCGTTGCAGTATGTTTTGTAAATATCGTTCAATGAAAAAAAGAAATTATCAATAAGAAGAAAAACTATATTTATAATTATATTATGGTGTACTTTACGCGCACAGATCTAATGTTTATTAAATAAATTGTTTACGAGAATACAATGTTTATTTTTAATATCCATTTTTCAATACTACTTATGTAGATTGGCCCAGCGTACCGCATCTGTGATCGAAGAGGGTCTTAACCTGGAGACCCAGAATGACTACCAGGGGTGTAGGAAGACCACCACTACGATGGAGAAACGACCTGGTAAAATACGCGGGTACCGACTGGATCCAGAGAGCACATGATAGAGCGGCGTGGAAGCAGCAGGCCTTCGTCCAGGAGTGGACGGGAGTAGGCTGACGAAGAAGATTTGTAATCCGTGTAACATAAATAATGTTACACAATCTGATTTCTACTCGTGAGGCACTTTCATGAGACACCAAACATGGCAGTATGCGGTGACTGGATCCTCTCGATCATTCAGTGTCTTCTGATGGATTTTCGATTTGAATTGCTTTTCCAACGACATTTTATACGATACTGCAAAGGACCCACACAACCCTTAGAAATGCCTTACATATTTTTTATCGCTTGAGTTCAGAGGCACTTCAATACCTGAGCTCTCATGATTTTAACCTCTTAACTCCGATCTCTTTAATGCCATACGATATAAATATATCTCTGGAGTAGGCTGACCCAATGTGGTACAGAATCGTAATGTCATCTAGTTTACACAATTGGTGAAAGTTTCAAAACTCTATCAAGTATGATAGAAGCAAAGAGTGTGTGTAGGATAGGACAGTCTGGCGTAATAATTATACACAGGGAATTTGGATGCCGTTTCAGGTACTGACGAGGTGCAATAAATCATCACTAATCTCCTAATTCCATAGACTGCTTGTGACCAAAAGTATTATTTCTCTTCCATCTCTATCTGAATTCTATACAACCATCCAAGGGGGTTTCCATCTCTATCTGAATTCTATACAACCATCAATATCTATAGGGGAATACAACAATAGTGAAGTGTAAACAACAAATTCCACTAACTTGTATCTGCGTGCATTATGGAGGTAGTATTAACAATATTTGCGAAGTAAATAAACTGTACAATATTTTTGTTCCTGCACATCTCCTAGTTCCAGGTACCTAGAGCACCCAATCTCCCGATGTATAGTGAGAATAATTAAATAAAAAAAAACGTATTTATTGTTTTAATATTCCATGTAATTATAAAAATATAATATTCAATTAACACAACTACACAGTTGATATTTGCTAATTAGATTAAGTACTAAGACTATGTACATCAAATAGTTACAGCTTAAACAAACCTTACTTTAAAATATTGTTATAAATAATTAATAAAAACATTATTTAGGAAAGGAAGAATCACAAATCTACTAAATAATCATCATAATATCTACACAACTTTACAAAATACATAGCTTATAAATTTTATCAATCAATAAGTACAGGAATATACAAAAGTGCTTTCTTTTTAGCAGTGTTGTCGACTCAAGTTAAATGACTCGGACTCCAGCAGACTCTAGTCTAATATGTGACTCTACTATTGACTCACAAATGTCGTGAGCCTCAACTTGACTCTTGTTATTATTTCACTAGAATTATTGTCGAATACAAATTTCCCCGATTATTAACAAACATAATTGATTATGAAATGTCGATGTACCGTATTCCGGTGCATTTGTTTCTCAGAGAAATGCAGAGAACACAAAACATGTTATAATTTTAGTCACTCATTTCACTCGCAGTTACGACAAAGAAGAAGAAAGACAATGACATTTTGACAACAATTGATTATTAAGTTTTTTATCTATTTTCAGACTTGATTCATGACCTGACTTCAATGACTCGAGACCAAACTTGAGACTTGGTAGTTATATACTTAAAAGAGTTGAGACTTGACTAGAGTCGTGGCTTCATGAGACTTGACTCGAGTCGTGCCTCAGAGACTCAAAACTGTACTTGAGATGTAGTAGCTATATTTTTTATTACTTAATTCTATCGTTCTTAAGAGCACAGTAATTACAAAATACATACGCATTTGAAGAAACATCAACAGAAAAGGCTCCAGAATTTAATATTGTATATTATATTATTATTAAAAGACTTGAGTGTCCTCGGAGACTCGAGGATTGCCTCGAGTCGTGGTCACTTGAGTCAGCACTTGAGACTAGTCACTTGAAGACAACACTGCTTAGAATATCTACAAGAATAGCATTTTCCGACTTTATAGGTATGTAATTGCAGATGGCAAGTATGTCAAATACATGACATTTAATGACACTTGATGACACAAAATGACACTTAAAATCTAATGGAACGGTTTTACAATGAGTGATTATGAAAGTAGTAAAACATAAAAAGGCTGCCATGATAATAAGGAATGAATTAAGATACCCTAATTTATAATAAGTTTAATCCATTAAGACTATTTCATTGTTCCTACCTATCATCCCATCCCTTACAGAGTAAGCGGAGAGAACAGAGCTCCACAGATTTCTAACCTTAGTCGTATTCGCTCTGCAATTGACAGAAATGTCATTGTTGCCAGAAAACAAAATTGTAGCCACCAAATAATCTGAGATGACCTCTTTATTCGACAGAGTGTGCTCCTACAAATCATTCTAATTCCCTCATTTCTTCCATTATTTCTCACCGCTTTTCCACACATTCTCAATGGTCTCATCTCCACCACATTCATTCCACTCTCATCCTTTTTTGATGTAGAATAAGATTATTTTTTCAAGTATCTGTTCAAGATTGCCAGCCCTAGCAATGAAATAGTTCTATTCTATCTCCCCCACACTGCATCCCTTGTGGGGTAGGCAGGCAGAACAGATGGCCAGACTTTCCTATCCTTAAATACACTTTGTGTGTTCGTCACATTCATGCAATTTGTCATACACACTCTACGATTCCTTTTACTCAGAAGACGTCCGTCCTGGAGAATTTGGTCTATATGGTTCCTAGATCATTCACTCTCTCTCTACACGTCCCAACCTTCTCAACTTGTTCCCTCCACCATGTACTGAGCATGATGAAATAGTCTTAAATAATCATAAACTCATAGAAAAGCGACACACATACAACATTTACACGTAAAAATTAAATTTGTTAATGACAATGTAATATTTGTACATACAATAAACATAGTAACAATATTAATAAATATTACAACAATATTACACAACAAGCTATTACGTCATCCACCACACGTGTGATGCAATAATTTCATCATATTATGCAAGGAATTACAGCTGAACATCTCACACTTCCAATATGGTTACATTCGCCCAATATTCACTCTGAAAATATAAAATATTAATTTAATCAAGGCACAATTAAAGTTTTTATTCTTTTTTTTTAAATTAATGAATCTGGGTTTATCGAAATAAACCCAAATACATCTTTGCACACATCACTTGAAAAGTTTGTATCGTAAAGTGGAATAGGTCGGCATCGGGGATTGAACCCCCGCCCGCCGGATGACCAGGCGAGCGCGTTACCAACCAGGTTACCAACCTTTTCAATTTTAAGTACTCAACAGATATACAGAGAATTACGGACTTACCTTCAGGCTTATGACGTATCGTCGACTGGTTTAATGTGATCACTTTAATAATAAGTAACATTCACCAATTCAAGTCTGCCGCGGCCGGGAATCAAACCAAGATCTCCACCCTAACGCAACCAGCCGACGATCAGTCATAAGCCTGATGGAAAGTCCATCTATTGCTGTATATCTGTTAAGGTCGCAACTTGTTATTCAACTTTGAGATGTAAAATTCCAATGTTGTTACAAAAAAAATTGTGATATTAAAAGAAATTATTATTTTAATCAAATCTGCCTTACACAAATAAAAAATTCACCTTATTTTGGTTAGTCACTAATTCTTTATTTTGTTAAATACTGTTGTTAGCCATTCCATATAGAAAAGCGTTACGTTATGACAAAATATGGTTTTATACTTAAAAGGAATTATTAAAGGTTTTAAGATATGGATATAGATAAAAGAATATGGTAGAAAAATCTATAATAAAATTACCTACTTGTTTTTGTGTTGCTTGTTTCTGTAATTCAGTTTTCATTTTTGTAAGGCTCTCCACACACGTCCGGAAGTTCAGTTAGCTGAATCAACCGTTTGCAAAAAGCTCCGACCAAAACCTCTTTCGGAATTCAAAATCGGGGTAACACTGAATTCAGAGAGAGGTTTTGGTCGGAACATTTTTGCAAACTGTCGAATCCGTTACCTGAACTTCGGGACGTGTGTGGAGAACCAAAGAGTCATACTTGACACATATGACAAAATATGACACATTTACTACAAGTCTTGTTTTGACTCATATGACAAAATGTAAAACATTTTTTACACGAGTCATGTTTTGATCAAATGACACAAGATAACAAGTTTTCTACTTAGTCATAATTTGGCATAGAAAAATGTGTCATATTTTTGTCATATGAGTCAAAATATGACAAAAAGATGAGATCACTGAATATTTTCATTGTTGTGTATTTTTTGAAACTGAAATTTTACAGTTAAGATTTATAAAAACAGATATTAATTCAGGTAGAACTGGATTTAGGAATTACTGTATTCTGGACTGGATAAACTTCCGGAGCAAATTGGTTGTTCTTCTGATCGCAATGTACAACTTTGACGTTTATGACTGAGCTATTCCCCATTGATATAGAAAGATACTGGGACGTATATTGCGAAAAACCTACTGTTTACTCCTCTCATTGCATTGCCCTGGGGTGTTACATTTTAATGTTTCTCACCCAAAACACGCAAATTAAAAACGCCGCTTATGTATATCGCTTCCAGGGTCATTTTTCACAGACATTTTATCTGCGTGTTTCGAGTGAGAAACCTTAGAAAGTACCACCCCTGTTAGTCTGTTTTTCTCTTTTAAATGCTAAAAAGGTTTTTTCCCTCGGTCATATTTTGACGCATATGACATATTAAGTTTTACATGTTGTGTTTTGACTCATAAGACTGGAGGCTACTAAAACTAGAGGTTATTGACAAATAAACAAGTATAAAAAGTTTATGAAACTAGTTTATTTGTTTTAATTACATAATTTCAGGTTAGGCACTGCCCTGTGATATACAAAGGATGGAAATATATTAATTAAGATACCGTCATACAAATGTTAAGGAAGATTTAGATGACACTATAATACATTCATGTGGTGGTGGGGGAAGTTATGTAAATGATAATAATATACAACACAAAACAAGGACATCAATATTTATAATGATACGCGTGGTAAAAATCATCTCAGTCCAGGAAAAAAGTCCCGGTAATAAAAAATGCTCATATCAAAAGTGCATCACAGAGTTGAAAAATAGACAATAGTTTGTTTTTTTTTTATATAAAACGTATCTGGGCTTGCATACACAAACCAAAATACTTTCCTGCAGACCTTGCACTAGGCTAAAAGGCTGGATCGAAAAGTGTGGAATACATCGCCAGCGCCGGAGTTTGAACCTGGCACCTCCCGCTCGAGGGATTGCCGCCTCAACCAACTGCGCCAACCATGTACTCAATTATAAGGGAACTTTATTTATTCTTCAAGTGAACAAAGTATACACAATACAAATTGGGTATAACAAATCAAAAAGCATTGTTCACTAGGGCGATCTTATTGCATCCAGTCAACCATATCTAATCATAAATTTCAATATTCAATATAAAGAATTGAAATTTGTGATAACAGATACGGAGAGCGTAAATTCAGGTAAAAGACTATAAACCCATAAAATTCAATTTCATAATTAGTATTTGTGGATGTCCCGTGATATGTATAGAGTCAAATTATTACCACAACATTTGCCTCCACACCACGAATATAAAAAACGTTTTGTTAGATTGTCACAAGTAAGTATACAATAAAATTAATACAATAGGAATTATATTACATACTATGACGTTACACTACAGCTGACCAATTTCGAAACGCATTCATTTTACGCATTCATCTTACTTTCGTTTCGTCCAAAACTTATTTCTATACAAAGTTTCGGGCAACATTCTCTATAAAACCGTTTGCGTAAAACAAGGTTACCATAAAACAATTTTTTTTTAAAACAATGTTTACGTTTGTTTTGTTTACAATGTTTTCGTAAACCAAAGTTTGCTTAAAACAAAGTTTACGTAAACCAAAGTTTTCGTAAACCAAAGTTTACGTAAACCAAAGTTTACGTAAACCAAAGTTTACGTAAAATGTAAGTCCTCGAGATAGGTCAGCTGTACGATACAATTATTAAGCACATTAGTATTAGTCAACATTTTACTACAAAGAGTTACGTCTGTCTGTTTATTTATTACGTTGTAATAGGAACAAATTAGTCTTAAATTTTTTTATCACATGTTACAATACAAAATCAGTGGTAGTATACAGTAGTGGCATAAGAAGAATGGACTGTAATCAGGGTTCGTTTAAATATGATATATACCATAATATTTATCCCCGACATATATCATGACATTTATCAATATTTATCATATTTATCAAAAATATTTATCATGATATTTATCGATAATATTTATCATGATATTCATCAGTGACATATATCAGAGAACCCTCATGGCTCGTTAAAATGCGATAAATATCGGATATATATCAGCGAACACTGACCGTAATAATTTACAAATGTAGACTTTATAATCGATTATGCAAGGCAAAAATAAGGAATTCATATATATAAGCGTGACAGTAAATTAATATCATAATCGTTTAGAGCAATCCGATACATACAACAAAATATATCTCATAAACAAAATATAATAATAATATTAATATATATAATATATATGTATAACTCATTTAAGTAAATAATATATTTACAAAATATAAACGTAATTAGTAAACTATTATGTATATCATTATTATTATTATTTATTATATATAGCACATAAAATTGAAATAATAATTATGTACCTAAGTGTATATAAAATATAACAAAACTTATCGTATATATATTACAAAACATGATACCATGTTACGTACAACAATACGCGGGCCAACAACGTCTCTAGGGGTTCGTTCTGGATCCGTTAAATTTCACTAAGTGATTCGCACGATTGTTTATGGTTCCATTGTTCTCCGTTCTATCATCGGTGCGAGTTAACCGTCGTGCGAATCAACCTGTTCTATGTGCCCAGTTGACTGACACGCTCGCTCGGTTGTTGTGAATAACACCCAACTACTTTGTTGGGTGACATTCGCTCCCCACAGATAATAGAATGGTCCGCACGTGGTGTTCACCCACTTATTAACATGCGATATGTCTATGCCTTTCTACCAAAGAAGAGTGTTGTGATATCGCTATCTCGATGTATATCTATCAACTCACTATTATCAGTATTCTCAAATCTATGTTTCTGTTTGACAATTACAATTGGAACAATCACCAAAATGCGTTCTGCTTCGTGCGATAATCGCCTGTTGACTCACTGAGTGAAAATTAACGGATCCAGTACGAACCCTAGCATAAAACTCATATTGTAGGTAAATTATATTATTATCTATACATAATTATTTTACTATCACTACATACAATGGTTACCTACAGAATGGCCTCGCAATATTCACCAACAAGTGACTCTGTGTCCATCCACACTCTAACAGAAAAAGATTCTATCGTTTTACGCCTCAATTTACGCAATGTTTTGACAAATATCAAGTGTGAAATAGTAAAGTTACGTAAATTCATTGAACTGTTTTACCATATTCTGTTAAAAACAAACTTTAAAGCTCCCAACCCAACTATGACTTCATGGTAATTTCCCACGGCCTTAAGGTTCAAAATCTCATAAACAATCGCATGATAATAATAGCGTTTTTTCCATTTTTTGGGGTTAATTTTGCTTCAATCAAAAAATTTTTACAGTCATTCCCTAGATTTTAATGCATATTATCAATGCAAAAAAAATTTACTCCAGATTCTGTCTTTTGGAAAGAAGATCAGCGGTATTTTCACACTTTTTTTGAGAAATCTATACAAGATATAAGACAATTTTTACAATCGTTCCCTAGATAAAAGTTCAATGTATCTACCCTATTTTTTTCCAAAGCATATTTAGTAACGGTTGTCGAGATCTAAGGTCTCCTGTATTTAGAAATTTGTCAACATGCCTACTCTTAAACAATCTATCGCTTGATATTTTGACACATATGACAAGTAAAAAAATTAAGTGACAATAATTATCAGGATAAATATCACTAAAAATAAAAAATATTAATAATTGCCATTTCTGATTATTTACAATTGAAATTTATTAAAACCAACACAAATAGCGTAAATCAAAGCGTAAGACAATAGAACGCAATTAAAAACGACATAATTATTTTGTTTATAAACACATTGAATTCATGAAAATGCAAGACCTCATATCACCATTTCACTTATCCCAAACCGGGATATAATATTAAGATAATAATCAACCTAAAACAAAAACTGATTTGCTACGCATAACTTTCCCGGTAAGTATCTTAAACATCGAAAATAATTCACATTTATCAAAATTCATTATTATTTTACAGAGCAGTATGAAATTTATCAATGATATATATCAAGATATTTATCCATGATATATATCAAGATATTTATCACTGATATATGTCATGATATTTATCAATTATATACATCATTATATATTAATGAGGGCCTATTTCAGTACGAAATTTATCAATGATATACTATATCATGATATATATCACAATATTTATCATAGATATAATAATGATATTTATCCATGATATATATCATAATATTTATCCATAGTAATAAGTACAAAGACAAAGATTGTACTTCGTATCAAACAAAACAAGCTCACTCCGAACGTATGGTGAATGTCAATGTACCAGATGAATTGAGAAAATCAAATATGTACTATATACACACGAGCATATGAAAATTATTTTACTAAAACTTACGCTAAAAATTTCGTTGAAAACAGGAACAAAAGATGTAGGTAATGATACATAGTAATACAATTTTGATTCATAATTTGGGCAGCTCGTAAACTACACAGATAAATTAAAGATAAATATATAATTTTACGTATCTACTGCTCGTTTTTTGAAATGGTCGCATGCAATTTTTACAAACAAGATTTATAAATGAAGTTGCGATATATTTCACCATCGATATATCAACTAAATATATATCACAATCGCCTGATGATGAGGGTGCAAATCCTCGAACACTAGTCAGGAAAATTAAAGTCATTTTCTGTGGATTTTAAACTTTTTACCTTAAAAATGGACTTCCACATTGTACCGACGGTTAAAAACCTCGAGAATATGATGGATTAATTGTACGAACGAGAGGAACTGTACCAATTATATAATTAGACGCCGTCTGACACCGACTAATAATCCCTTTTCATCCCATAGTAAACGTTAGATAATAGTAAACATAAGTACATAATATTGTCTTGAAAGATAAGAGCATTGTCAATAACATTAGAAATCACACGTATGTACTTTGACAATCATTAACGAAAAATACTTGAAAAACTGCGTAAAACTTGTGAGCAACGCTAGGATTGTCTATTTTATGCGTTGACAACAACTGTCAGCTGATTTTTTTACGATAACTTTGAGAAAGCCTGGTGTTGAATTTCAAGTAATGCAGATATGAATCAAAAACAGCAATGTGATTCGGAGCAAATTAAAAAAACGTTTTATCTAAATTTCTGTTCTTGACTCTCATATATTGCAGATTGCTTTATTTGAAACCAAGTGACTTTTTATAATAAAAAATTATACGGGCTATGGCTGCTTTTGTTGCCATGTTCGTGTCTTAAAATGCATAGTTTTACAATAGGAACATTTCTACGCCCGTAACGCAATTCACGCACAATGAACGGAATGCCGTTTTTGATAGCATACGATTCATACGTCATCGACACCTATGGTTCTTATCTAATTTGAAGCGGTTTACTTTTTTGAGCAAGAATAACTTACGTATTGCAATATAATTCAATCAATTTTTAATAAAAACTTCACCGAATTTACCGTTTGATTAAACACGAAAGAGAATAAATACGGACGGTTTAAAAATAAGATCGTCTCTCATTAGCGGTAAGTAATGGACTCCAGATAGCTGCCAAAAGACAAATAATACATCATAATACATACAAATTTATACAAAGCGGCACCCACAACGCTATACCTCGACCACTATAAATGGAGCCTTCCGTTTGTACCTAAGGATAACGAGAAGGTTAAATTTACAGTGGTTGAGGTACAGCCAATTATTCTTATAACTAAACGTGTGGCAAATATCACGGCCCAAAGTAAATTCAATACATTATGGACTTTGATAAAATATCTTTGATGCTGTGATGCAAAAGTTGTTTGCTATTACTAATCCATATGAAATTATGTATCACATCATTAGGTTAGTGCACAAATATAACATAATGTATCCACTCGGCACGCAAAACGTTCATCTGCATGATATCTTTATGGTGCAAAAACATTGTTTATTGGTTGCTAGGGTTGACTGTAAGATATTGCTTTGGCAATAAGTCAGCCCTTTAGAATAATACTGTCTTGTTTTGTTGTAATTGAACATTTTCTATCTAATAAAGATTTACACTCGTTGACGGGTTGATTGCCTTTAATTGAAAAAAAAAAAGATTTACGTACTTATTTGCTTGTTTGTCCAAATAAGTTGTATCATATTCTAGTCATGTAACTAACAATTTAACAATCCAAACACAACAATTTAACGTCAACTAGAAGAAATGTTTAAATATATTGCATGTACGGATGTGCAACATTTATGCATACAAAAAACTCAGATTTTAGCAACGCCTCAAAACTTGCAAATTGATTTTATTATTATTATACGTGTAGTCAAGCCGGCAGCATTAAGATGATATGTTTGAGCTCACGTGTTTATGACATCACAGCAATCTGTCAAGTCCATTCTTACAGCCATTCACACTCTCAGCAACAACCAGATCCGGGGGCAGCCTGTTCCAAGCATCCACAACTCTGTTACTAAGAAAGTATTTATGTGGATTCTGAGCAAACACACTTCTGTTGAGCTTCAGGCAAATTTTTCTTGTAACTTCTTGTAACTAAACTGGGCATGTAATATTTGTGCACTAACCCATCGACGTATTATCGATTCAGACAAATACTCACATTTCACTATAAAAACTTAACAAATTATTGCATGTTTCACATCGTACATTCCTCAGAAACGTAAGTAGGCACTCAATACCCACTGGTTACGATAATACATAGTTTACACATAGTAAATTACATAGTTTGGCAATTTTAATTCATATAACTAATAAATTATTCAACAAGAAATAATAAATAACATTTGTATGTCTAGGACTTTCAGTGACATACATATGAAAATAAAAAATACAATCTACAATCTGTCAAGAAAGACATGGTCTCGATTATTTAGGAGCTATGATTTTGTTTGCTGGAAACAATGTCATTTCTGTTGAAATACTGCAAGTTTTTATTTATTTATTTAATTGACATAAAATATATCACCAGTCGGCCTGACAGCTTATTGTCTTTTCGCCAGCTGGTGTTTGATTAAAAACAGCAAAACAAAGTGTTGTCACTATGGTTGCCAAAAAACTACGAGTAACGCCCTGATCGAAAACCATCTCTATCTTGACAGACTGTGGTATAGAATCTCACTAATTCGGCAATTAATAACATGGGCATCCAAAAACAAAAAGTTGTGATACGAGGACTGCAAAATTGCAAAAGGTCAGACCTTAATTCAAGAACTTTTATAAGATAAAGTTGTTTGTGATTTGAGATATACCTAAATTATTTTAGGTACTGAACTGGATTTATCTGCAATGCACAGATGGAAATACATTACAGTTATGTGAACTCCCATGGGGAAGAAGCAGGATTGGTGGTCCGACGCTTACGAGTTGGAACACCTATCCTGAGTTCACATAATGCTACTTTATGTGAATGAAGATGCCTCTCGTCTCTGCTGAGGAAAAAACTTTAAAGTAGTTTGTATTAACAAACATTGTCGTAAAGAAATACGTATTTAACACAAGCAATGTTTTATTTGCGACTATCTTGAATTCCCTATACAATCCAATAATTCCACATCCATTGTTCTTTAATAGTGCCCGATTAGTGAGACTCTACTGTATACGCATAATAATAAAATACTACATACAAATACATAATAGTATATAGGCAAGTTAACAATACAGTACCTATGTATATTATTATATAATGACTCGTAAAGAAATGAAGATGCTAATAAAATAGTATATAGTATAAATTATTCAGTGTTAATGTACTGTGAATATCAGTCAACATCCTCCAATACCTTTGCAATACCGAGGCTCATTGATAAATATTGTGATATATATTATTGATAAATATCATGATATATATCATTGATAAATACCATGCTGCAATAGTCTCGGTAAATTAATATTAATAATTATCTGATATTTATCCTGTATCTCTTCTTTTAAAATTCTTCTGTTTATAACTAACGATACAATGTTATAAAAATCAATTGGATTTCTTCTTCAAATATTATTTTTTATTTATTTTCATCAATAAGGAACATGCAATATCTCTCACAGGCACAAGTGCTTCTATCATGATAATTATCATTTTTATTAAAAATATCTTGATAATTATCAACATATATTTATCTTGATAATTATCAACATATATTTATCTTGATAATTATAACATATATTTATCATGATAATTATATAATATCATGATAATCATGATAATTATAGATATATATTTATCATGATAATTATCAACACACACCTTGATATTTATCAACATACTATATTTATCTTGATAAATATCAGGATAATTATCCTTTGCAACCCTACCAAAATTTCTTATTATGTAGGTACTGTATTTTAGGACAAATGGACAAAAGTATTGCGCAGTGGAGGATGAAGATTATATTAAGATAAATATTTAAAGTGTAGTAAAAGTCTTTAAGTATTGTTTCCTTATATAATAATGTATAGAGTTGTGTTGTTGTTACTGCTTGGGAAAGATGCGGTAGTTTTGTAGTCGGGTCCAGCGTCATTTGTTAGCCAAGGAAGCATTAGCTGGTAGAGTTGAAGACCTTTGTGTTATACTCCTATAAGCCTTCAGGGAGGAGCGAGTGGATTCCCTGTTAACCATTACATTCAATATCACCAATCAGTATACTAATCTATACATATAAATATATACTAATATCTGTGGAACTGAACCTAGCAAAGACTATTGCAAACAGCACGGAAACACTTTAGAATTGATATTCTTCTTAACAGAGCAGAGAAGAATACTCATTTACACAATGCTGCATTGCGTAAATTCACTTGGAGAAGATGCTAGATGGGCATTCCGACGCTTATGTGATGACTACATGCCAAGGACAACATACACCCGATCTGCTATATGTTATTTTTGGAAGTTTGAAGTAAACTTAATGCTGGAGAATTTCAAGAATTCAAGAATTTTTCACAATAAACCAATTTTTTTATACTATCGCCATCTGTTGAGGAATGAATGCAACTTGTATAGGAACCACCTTTATTGATGTGTAGTATTTTCTTTAAGACTATCATCTACTGTGCCAAATGGCTCTGGGAATATTATTCCACTCTATATCTGTTATGTTTCAACATAATTTACTGTGTGTTTTCAGTATTTCTTGCTCCAGTTTTTAGGTATTCGGTATCACGCCAAACTCCAAAAGGGGGCCTAATACCGAATAGTAACATTACATCTCTAATGTTAAGCCATTGGTCCACAGATATTAGTATATGACAGTTAATACGTTAGTGTTTTCTAATAAATGAGCACTTTCCTATATCGATGGGTTATCAAGTATCTATGTATAACAAATATGTATGTTAATTAGTATTTATACCCAACGCTACCAAGACATTGCTTATATTTGAGCATTCATTTCATAGTGAAAAACTTGTTTTAGTAAACACAAAGTAGAATGAATATTAGTTGAGATAATATGTATGATATTTTACCTTGGAGACACTCGAGCGTTCTCGTGTGAAGTCTGCGGTTTGTATCCAAATTTCTGTACTTTCCTCGTCAGCCTAGTGACCCAGTACCTCTGCTCATCCGGGGTAGCTGCCAGCACCAAGAGTTCTTTGGCAAATGTCGGATCGTAGTGGAGTTTGCACGGCGCCAGCGTGTCCTCACCACGTCGAGACATCTCTAAGTGTTCATAGTGAACTTTTATATGACAACCTGAAAAGTACAAACACGAACATAGAATTCCGATAATCTCTTGCCTTTGAAATCGGTGAACACTATTAACTATCACTAACGGAAAGATGTAATCTAACATTCAGAACTCTCGAGCCACAGAGCACGGAAATGCATACAAATTTTTCAGATCAATCAATAAGAATTTTTTCGGATTGATCTGCATTAGCGTAGGATCTGACCGCTAAAAAAATGATCCATCTGTGTTATTTAATTGAAATGTAAATTAAATGACAGTTTACACATAGGGTCATACAGCGCCATAGGATTGCCAACCAAAATCTTGCGGCATCACCCCTCTGGCCCCCAAATGGGTCCACCCATCCAGTTTTTCGTATTTTTAAGAATACAAATGACAAAAATAATTGTTGCTAAATTGTCTACAAAAAATGTTCTTAAATTTTTTTTCACAGGAATAGCGATTTATCCTAAATGGTCGGCCAAAATACTGAATTTTGTTTTAAAAACAATAAAATTAATTAACTTCGGCTTTATAATCATCTGTTATGTTATGTTAATCTGTCCACCGGTCACAAAAAATTAAAGCAGCATACTCACGTTTACATTCTAGCGCTGAAGGAGGCCTGAACATGTTCCAAAGTGGCTTAGGGCAGACCTCACAATACGTCGGCATGTGGTACGTGATGGGGAGGAAATCGTGTCCCTTACACCTGAGCGACAAAGCGGCAGAATTGTCATCATCTGGTGGTTGTAGGGAGCTCTGGGAGTCCTGGATGGCCCCGGGGCCGCCCCCCGCACCCCCTGCCAGGTCCCCACCCCTCCGTACCTCGCCCTCCCCACCGTACAGGAGTTGGAAGATTCGAGGGATGTCTTTGGCGTCGGCGCGGATCACATCACCCTGGGTGACGGAACGTACGTGGAATACTTTGCTGTAATTAGATAAAATAACAATAAACATTAGATCAACTTGTCATATTGTCATCTGAGACATCATACAAAACGGTCTACTGTGGCGAACTTATCGGAATCTGCGATTTCTTCTTGTCAATCTATAGTTTACCTCTACGTGTATGAAAACTCAGACTTTATATTCAGATTGAAATAGGTGGATCCAAGGTTGAAATACTCATTTTGATGAAAAACTCAAGATACCCAAAAGTGGCGTAATACGGTTCTTGCTTACGACAGCAGTATACAAGCCGAGATCCTATACTAAAAAAAATATGCGTAGAAATATACTCACTTCAAATCTAATATGAGAACGGGATCAGTATTCTGTTTGTCGCTCTCGGAATTATAGAAGATAATCTTCTTGGAGCTGACAACCACGTATTGCTTCTTCCAGCCGTGCCGTTTGATGTTCTGCTTCGAGGGTACGGAGAGCCAGCCCTCCAGAGTGGCCTCGCTTCCTGCCCCCGTGCCATCCTCTCCCTCAGCATCAGCCGATGACTGGGACGCCGTCTCACTCGTCAAAGCAACAATCTTCTCTTTTAATTGTTCAATCTCAGCATCCTTGCCGTCAATCTGAAACATAATTTAATCATGAATTGCTGTTTTTTGTGATGACAGATTTCAACTGTACAGTCTGTCAATAAAGAGATGGTCTTTGCTTAAATTAGAACTACAGTTTTATTTGCTGGCAACAATGACATTCCTATTGAAATTCTACAAGGTGTCGTCACTATGGTTGCCAAAAAGTTATTGTTAGTCTGGTGGGCACAGGTTCGATCCCCCATGCCGACTTAACTACTCCGCTTCAAGACACAAGCTTTTTAATCTTACTATGAAGTGACAGAGATGGAGTTTCGATTTCAATAAACCCAGATTTATTTTAATGTATAAGAAAAAAAAAAAAAGTTACACAATTTGTGTGGCTTGAAAAAAATTTTGAAAGGTGTAAAACGTTTTAATAATTTAGACTTGTTTTTTTCGGGTTTAATCGTGTGAAGATCTGATGATCCGACGTTTCGGCACAATCACATTGTTTGTTAATTGTGACACACTCAGTGACTCACAATCCGTGACCAAGGCGGCAGTAGGTTCGCCGAAACGTCGGATCATCAGATCTTCACACGATTAAACCCGAAAAAACAAGTCTACAAATGAATGAATGAAGATTTATTTCCCATATATACATATACATATACACACTCATAATATATAAATACAAAAAAAAAATACAAAATAAACATACATAAGACAACAAGATACATGGGAAATTGTACTGCCCCACTAGGCCAGAGTCTGTTCTGGGGCAGTAGACACATAGGTGAATATTATTTTATCCAACAAATACGATTACACTCCATGGATCGATGGATCATCGTGAAAACCTGTAACTACTAGTTTTAATACATAATTCTTGGTTCGTACCTCCATTTGCAGCTTAATCCTGGCTTGTGACTCCTCCACAATTTGCTGTTGGGCCTCCTGTAGGTCCTTGTGTTGTTTAGCAGCCAACTGGTCGTACTTCTCCTTCTCCCTGGTCAGCTCCTGCTGCAACTTCCTGTAATCCTTCTCCTTACGAGTTGACACCTTAGACTTGGATTTGGCCACAGCGTTGATGCCCTTCCTGCAATTCAATAATTCAAGTAAAATTAACTAACAATGTCCAGTGTCATTGCCACCTTGACATTTCTCTCTTTCTCTAGCCATGATGTAGGATTAATACATAACACGTTATAGGCGAGGTTGCCGTCACCGTCACCAAGGAAATGTATGGAATAACAGTCCCTTAACAACGAGTATGACGGACCACGTATTATATTCTGTTAGGAGATTTGACAGGAGTGGTGGTCCTATTCGATCATTATGCTATGTTGCCAACTGTTACAGCATGGCTAGAGCACCTACTCTAGGAGGTGGTGCCATTGTATATGAAAATTGCCCAAGAAATAGTCTTAAAATGAATGTACAAAAGGCAAACGATGGTACATATTTGAAAGAGAGTGACAGAACTTTGTGTGATATTAAGATACGGAATGAATGCATAGAAACGGTGGGTAAATGTGTAGAGTATATTTGAGTGGCTTGTTTCGTGAACAAGTTGAGATGGTTAGGACATACGGAGAGAATATCTGAAATCACAAAGAGAGGAGAGATATATAAGTCTGAAAGAGCAGGTGTGTTGAAATGTGATCATCCAAGAGTCTTTGAGATATTCAATACAGATCCCACAAAGTGTGTATGATTATGATGTATAAATGCTACACAAGTGTGTGGTGCTTTATCTTCTCTGCCTACCCCCAAGGGATAAGGCATGATGGAATAGACATACAAATAGTACATACAAATGAATGGAAACATTCTCGTACGATCAAATAATAAAAAAGCAGACTTACAAATTCATAATTTCCTCTAGTTTATTAACAGCCTGCTGTTTCAGTACGGACTCTGAATATAATTTCTTGTTTAATTTATCCACTTCTTCTTGTGTTACACTAATGGTTGAGAGTTTCTCCTGTAAAGTAAGTATCGTCCTGCGGAGTTCTTCCAATTCCTGTAAAACAAAACATATTACAATAAATAAATAAAAACTTTATTGAAGTAATGACATGCATTAAACAAATGGCGGGTTTATTGCCATTGGCAATATCTGCCAACCAACCACTTGACAAAATAATAAAAAACATAGTGTGCGTACAAAAATGTACCTGAAATGTCTAAAATTAAATAGTTAATATAATACATACTCAAGTAGTTATCTCAACAGATATACAGGGAAGGATGGACTTTCTATCAGGCCTATGACGGGTGGTTTAATGTGATTATTTTACACTGGAGTAAAATTCACCAATTCTAGTCTTGTAAACCATATTTGCTCTGAAGGACTTCTGTCGCGAAATGGGTTAAACAACAAATAGTAAAACAAATAGTTACCTTTCTTTGCCTGTCTATAGTAGTGGTGCTCTCCAGTTCTCTGTCTCTCATGGCCTGAATGGCCGACTCCTTGGACGTCAGGTCACTTCTGTGTTTGGTGACGGCATCTTTGTGTTCTAGCTCCTTCATAGTCTTTTCTTTCTCAAGATCAGCTATAGTTTCTTCAGCGATTGACCTGAAATACACACAAAGTTAAACAGCGAATCTTAAACATTTAATTGATATATTCTACTCAATCCTCGTCCCTTGCAGGGTTGGCAGAGGGAACAGAATACTAGACTTCCCTATCCTTACACACATTCATGCAATTCGTCATTCACTCTAAGATATGTTTTACTGTAAACACGTTCATCCTTAAACATCAGGTCGCCACATAATCGAGCCAAGTGATTGGACCGCCGCATTTCCTTACACCTTTTTCCTACTCATGTTTATTTTCTTACGCCGTTTCTTTCGAACATTCGAGCGTAACCTGCAAGCCCAGAAAGATCACCAAATACATTATATTTTATCATTGTTATTCTTTCATCATTCATCCTCTCTACGCATCATAACCATCTCAATTTGTTCACTTTCATTCTAGTTACAGCATCCTGCATCCATCTTCGAGTCACTCATCTCTCTGATTACTTCAACTCGCAATGTTTTTCTCACATTCTTTTGAATGATCTCATTTCTGAATGAATACTGCAATGACTTTATACCTTGCTAGTGCTTCTGAATCAGCCCTTGCGATGGCAATCTGCAACTGATGAAGTAAGGACGCCCTGAGTTCCTCCAACTCTTGTGCCGTCCTTCCTCTCTCCTCCCATTCCTCTCGAAGCTCCGAAGCCTGTGTCTTGTACAGAGTACTGAAGTGCTGTTCAGCTTCCAACTGCTCTTGCATTTCTTTTATCTGTCAATCAAATACAAATGTCGTGAATCATCACACTGATACTGTAGTTTAAAAAAAATTGAGTTTATGAGGTAATTGCACTAACGTCAGGTTCTAGTAAACATAACCTTCCAGTATACTTAAGCTCCAGTGTAATCTACAACTCGCATGTTTTGTCAAATTTTAATTTATAACAGCGGCGAGGAGTGAAAATGTTTTTTTTAGTAAAATCTCAAAAACCATAAAACTGGTAGGAATAAAATTTGGTTAGCATATTTTAAACTGAGGATTTAAGACCTATAGTGCAGTAACGAGAGCAAATTTAATGGCATTTTCAGGAAAAAAATACAGTAGTCTACTTCCCTTTCATACTTTACGTATTTGGGGGCGCTGAATTCGAATTTCAACTTTGCCACCTCGTAAATGTGATGCGTTCTGAGATATTCGAGAAAAACTCAGAAGAAAACGTTCTTTTTAGAGACTTTCGCTCATAACTCGAAAAGTATACATTTTAGAGAAAAGAATCTCGAGACAAGAATAAACTAGAGTAAATTTCCTACAAATAGCGATGATATTCATTTTTCTGAAATAAACCGCTTACGCGCTACTATGCGCTAAAAAAGGGCATAAATTCCACTCTTTTTTAAAAAATATTTTCTCTTTTAATTTATTGACTATAACTCAAAATATATAGAGTTTTTTGGAAAAAAATGTTGTACATAAATAAAGTACACTATATTTTCTACAATTAATGCTAAGAAGGTTTCTGAGACAGACTAACCTCTATTACGTTAGAGCGCATTGAAGTTCACTATAGTACATTAGAAGCAAATTCTTCATTATTTAAAATGAATATATAACATTAAAAAAAATAAAAAAATCTACAAAACTTTCTTGATGCTATGAACACAAGGCCTAAATTTTTATATTTAAATGTTTGCTACCCCTAAATAGCAATAGGTTGGTAGAAATTTGAGAATTCCTTAGAAACAAAAGCTCATTCTCCAGTTTTCTGTCCATAATGTGAAAATTAAAAACAATTGGGACAATTACACTTAAACAAAAATAAAGTACATTTTATTATCTATGAACTACCTTAATAACTTTTTTTAGTCAAATAGACGATTCAGCAGCCAGAGTTCGTTAAAAATTGTCCATATCTCGAAAATATTCTAAAATCTCTACTTATTTTGGTTTACCGCCTGCAAATAAGAAACTAAACATTATTAAGAAACAAAATATGAAAATTCATCAAATTTCCTACAAATTATGTCTCTTGCGTTTTCGCCCTGGCGAACTGGTTCGATGTTAAAAAGCATCGAAATTTAGTATAGCGTGTCATATTTATTAATTAAGCGTTGATAATACGAACTACGACTATGGTATGTGTGTTACACGTGTTATGTACGATTTTATACCAAATTTCGATGCTTTTTAACAGCGAACCAGTTCGCCTGTTCGAAAACGCAAGAGACATAATTTGTTGGAAATTTAATGAATTTTCACATTTTGTTTCTTAAAAATGTTAAGATTCTTATTTGCAGGCGGTAAACCAAAATAAGTAGAAATTTTAGAATATTTTCGAGATATGGAAAACTTTTAACGGACTCTGGCTGCTGAATCGTCTATTTGACTAAAAAAAGTTATAAGGTAGTTCATAGATAATAAAATGTACTTTATTTTTGTTTAAGTGTAATTGTCCCAATTGTTTTTAATTTTCACATTATGGACAGAAAACTGGAGAATGAGCTTTTGTTTCTAAGGAATTCTCAAATTTCTACCAACCTATTGCTATTTAGGGGTAGCAAACATTTAAATATAAAAATTTAGGCCTTGTGTTCATAGCATCAAGAAAGTTTTGTAGATTTTTTTATTTTTTTTAATGTTATATATCCATTTTAAATAATGAAGAATTTGCTACTAATGTACTATAGTGAACTTCAATGCGCTCTAACGTAATAGAGGTTAGTCTGTCTCAGAAACCTTCTTAGCATTAATTGTAGAAAATATAGTGTACTTTATTTATGTACAACATTTTTTTCCAAAAAACTCTATATATTTTGAGTTATAGTCAATAAATTAAAAGAGAAAATATTTTTTAAAAAAGAGTGGAATTTATGCCCTTTTTTAGCGCATAGTAGCGCGTAAGCGGTTTATTTCAGAAAAATGAATATCATCGCTATTTGTAGGAAATTTACTCTAGTTTATTCTTGTCTCGAGATTCTTTTCTCTAAAATGTATACTTTTCGAGTTATGAGCGAAAGTCTCTAAAAAGAACGTTTTCTTCTGAGTTTTTCTCGAATATCTCAGAACGCATCACATTTACGAGGTGGCAAAGTTGAAATTCGAATTCAGCGCCCCCAAATACGTAAAGTATGAAAGGGAAGTAGACTACTGTATTTATTTCTCCGCGAAAACACCATATGACTAGACTACTAAGGTTATGAGGACGAAAAATGGAGGAGAAAATGTGACTCTCATAATACAGTTTTTATTTCGTCTTATAAAATATGTTCCTATTCAAAATACCTATCTGATAATACAATACACATGATCCGATGTAGCCGACGTCACAGGTCTGTCTTTTCCTACTACCACATCATGTACTGTAGTACTGAGGCTGGGAGTCAGACTAGAGCAGAGCCACTTGGTAAATGACAACCAGATGACTGGAATCTTTAAAGAGACCCTCTCCATACCAGAATAGCTCAAAAATGAAAACTACAGATATTGAAATTTATTTTACCATCTAGCAGAATCTTACCTGTATAGCATCTACAGACTGCTTTGCTTTCAGAGCGATGACTTCTTGTTGCGCTGCGGCAAGATTGTTTTTGGCCTCTGTTAATTCCTTTTCTCTGACTTCTTTGATTCCCCTGAGGGTCTGAGTCTCAGCCTGGGCCGCCGACAACTCAGCTGCAATGGCCTTCCTCTTCTGTTGCTCTTGTTCCAGGGCAGCTTGCAAGCCTTGGACCTGATAATACAAAAACAACACATCAATAAAAAAATTGTTCTAACTAAAACTATACAACCCGTTTCAATATAAAATTGGTATTGCTAAGTTTGGTGTTGCTTACGTAATAATAAGAAATGCTTATAATTGTGTACTGTATCCAGATATCCACGGAATTATTTACTGAATAAAATTATCATGAAACGTCGAATGTCTTATTTTCACACAAACTGTTGAATGCCACTGTTATTTATATGTTGGATGAAGGTAAATAAAATAGCATTTTATTTTTTATCATAAATAAATATTGCTTATTTTTAAGGTTGCATGTGGAAGCTCTCAACACTATTTTTGCAGCATTTCTTCCTTGTAAGTATCTTTAATTCATTTATATTTCTTTAGCGCTGTTCTATAATATATTTGGCATTATTCCTCACTTGCGAAGAAAATTGTGTAATTTAGACAGCTCTTTCAACAAGATCTGACAATAAGGGCTACCAACAACAAAATCATGCAATATTCCAACTTCTGAACTGCCAAATTATATGGAAATATCAGCAACTTCTCTACAATTATTTACACAATGCAGACAAACACTGAAATGTATTACCTTCTCACTCTCCTGTCTGTGTTCTCCCTCCAACTTCTGCAACCTCTGTTGTATTTGTCTGTAGTCAACACTCAACATTGACATCTGCCTCTCTTTCTCCTGTGAATTCAACTCTGCCTTTTGTCGCGTATTCTTTTCCTCGTTGAGCTTAGCTTGGAGTGCTAAAACAATAAAAATTTAATTAAAACTGCAGAACTTACGAATTCCATAAAGAAAACTGTAGTCATCTGAGAATAACAAAGTTCTAACTTACAAATCTTGAGATTTTACTTATTGCATCAAACATAATCTACGGCTAAATTTAACGCAGTTTTGTAAATAACAAGACTAACAAGGTTGTATTAAAGATATGAGTGTTTGAATCTTTGATCTCATTTTCTCAACATTTCAGAACCTCGTTATTCTCGGGTGACGATCTAGCGGTATAATATTAGCAGGATCCACAACTATTTACAAAAGCAATAAACGTAGAAAAATCCTTTACACATATGACATTCACAAAATGTACAATAGCGTAAAAAAATATTTGATTTGTAGGAAAATAAACACAAAAAAAATATTTGTGGGAAAATAAATTTATGGAAAAATATTTGTAGGAAAATAAATAATATTTATAGGAAAAAAATAAATGAAATAATAAAAATATAAAACAAATAATGTAATTGAAACTACCTCTAAAGATTTTATCCATTCTCCCTGGTTACGCGTGCAACATAATCATAAATGTATTCCAAAATGTAAAGAGAAATAAAAAACAGAGAATAAACTTACGTAAAACAAACTAAAATGTTGGTACACAACTTTTACAATTCAAATCAATCCCATCATCTATTGCGGTCCTTTCCAGATAGGCAGAGAGAACAGAGAGTACCACACACTTCTATCCATACATCCGTCAAAACATTCGTCACTCAACATTCGTTTGTCTGTAAGTCATTAAGTTTACTCGACGACGCCTCTTAAACAACTAAGTTTCATCACACCCTCTCTTTCAGAATTACATAGTTCCTCTGTAATTCTATCCTCAAACATTCTCATCACACGTCCAAACCATCTCAACTTGTTCACTTTCATCTTCACTCGTCTTACATCCTCTCATCTCTGTAATTAATACCTCAATTCTTACACTATCTCTCAGCGTTTATCCACACATTATAATAATAATATAAAACTTTATTGACATAATGACATGCATTACACAAATGGCGGGTTTATTGCCATGGGCAATATCTGCCAACCAACTACTTCAGAATTTACATAAATACATAAAGTGCGTACGTAGGTGTAACTAAAATGACTAATACACATTCTTCTCAATGATCTCATCTCCACTGCATTTATACCTCTTAACTACATATATCCATGCCTCACTTCCATACATAAGTGTCAGAATGAATTCATTTATTAAATATATAATGAAAGTTCGTGACATAGTTCAAGTCAAGGACTGTTCAAAATCCCTAGGCAAAAACATTTTCTCAACATTCTTATACCAACACCACATTAGGGCATCAAAATACAAACAAGTAACGAAAGATTTTCTTACCTTTGACCAGTTCCAAGTTAGCTTCCTCTTTAGAGAGCATTTGAGAGCGCTGCGTATGCTGATGTGCCCTGACCTCCTGTTGTAACCTCTGTTGCGCCGTCTTCAATTCCAAGGCAAGCGTCGCCGTCTGTTTTTCTTGAGCAGCCAAACGTTCTACCAACTGTCTCTCCGAAGTCTCGGCCCTCTGTAATCTTGTATTGATTCTATTCAACTCGGCTTGTGCAGACGAGAGCAACGCATTGGCTTCTTGCGTAGCGGAACCCGCTTCACCTCTGGCTCTTCTTTCATTTTCCAATTCCTCCAAGAGGCTCGCTCTTTCTTTTTCTAAGGCGACTTTCTCGGCGTTAATGCTCGCAAGCACGCCTGATGACACTTGTTCTGCTGCTTGCTTCGCAACGTTTAACTCGGCCGCCTGTTTACGTAATCGAGTGGACACTTCCGCCTCGTTCCGCAATTTCTCTTGTAGTTCCGCTAGTTGTTTTTCTAGAGAATTAATTTTATCGTTGTGTTGTTGGTTGTTATTCATTTCTTTGCTCCTCTTAGATTGCTCCTCCTCTAATCTCCGGTTCGTGTCAGTGAGGAGTGTTTCTAATTTCCTTCTCAATTCCCCTTCAGCTTCGATCTTTCTTTGCGTTTCTTTGATGTTGTGTTTTAGGATAGCGACTTCTTTATCAGACAGCACTGTTTTCTCTTTGATCTCGGCGTCCCGTCTCGCCATCTCTTCCATGTCCCGTAAAAGTGCCTGCTGTTTTTCTTCCAGTTTGTTTCTGATACTCCTCTCTCTATCGAGCAACTTCTCGAGCTGAAATAATGCTTCAGATCCCGATTCTGATGAATTGTTGACATGGTTAGACTTTTTATTATCGAAGCCATCCATAACATCTTGATTATAGGAACAGAGTTGATAATCACCATTGTATGTGAAACCAACAAAAGGCAAATGATTTCCGGCAAAGGCTTTAGGAATGGGGAACAGCTCCTCTTTAGTGTCGACTTTTTCTATTTCATCAAAATTTCTAGAATCATCATCGCTAGACAGTTCTGGAACTACGGGAGGCACAGAGTCTCTCAAGTTATCAAAACTCCACTGATCATTCACAAAGAAAGGATGATCTTTGATTTCTTCTACATTGTTCTTCCCTAAACGGCGAGTGCGGTCAGTCAGAAATCCTCTAATAAGAGATTTAGCTTCTCTCGATATTTCAATGTCTTCCGGGAATGAAAGGGAATTTCTGTGATCCATAATCTTGCCATAAGTGCCGACTAAACTGTCTGCGTAGAAGGGAGGATCTCCTATAAGCATCTCATATAAAAATATCCCTACAGCCCACCAGTCACACTCTCTCCCGTACACTCCCTCTCCGTTCTGTGACTGCAGCACCTCTGGTGATATGTAGTCGGGAGTTCCAACGGCATTGCTGGATCTCACTAGACCGTCGGGTCCCATTCTCATGCAGGTCCCAAAGTCGGCTAGTTTTAAGTGTCCATACTTATCTATTAACATATTGTCTGGCTTAACGTCTCGATGGACAAAGCCCATCTTATGAATAACATCCAAAGCTAAAACTATCTCCATAGTATAAAACTTGGCCCACTTTTCAGGTATATCGTAATTTGACATAAGGCTAACTAAGTCTCCTCCAGGCATATAATCCATTACCATATATAAATATTTAGCATCTTGGAAAGCAAAGTGTAACTTTAAGATCCACTCCGAATTAGCGTGAGCCATGATGTGTCTCTCCTCCCAGAAGAATGTTGAATCGGATCTCTTGATCATCTCCACTTTGCTTAATAACTTCATGGCGTACACACTCCGTGTAGACTTGTGTCTCACCAGCTGAACTTCACCGAAAGCACCTCTTCCAATCACTTTAATAAGATCGAAATCTGTAGCTTTCATCCGAAGGTCACATATCTTCGATGCCAAGGCTTCATCTGCAACGATAATATAATAATGTGTCAAAATAGTGGTAGGTTAAATAAGATTCTCCAGATTTTTACTCAGAGCACCTTACACCTTAAAGGGATGTCATAACTAAGCAAAAATCGTTCTATTATTGATTCAACTTTTTCAAGTTTTGTATGAGAGTGTAAGCGATATATAAGAATCTGGGTAACATAATCGATTTAGTCTAATTGTATCTTTCTGGGCTTGTATATATTCAAACCCAAATACTTTCTTGCACACTTTGTACTAGGCTAAAAGCCTGTATCGCAAAGTGTGGAATACATCGCCCGCGCTGGGGTTTGAAATGGCACCTCCCGTTTTGAGAGAATGCCGCCTCAACCAACTGCACCAACCATGTACTCATCTACTAGGTTCATTGAGTATTTTATCAACCAAATTACAGCATTATATCTAACAAACTATGATAATAATCACAAGTTTCAGTAAATTTCCGAGGTAACTTTGAAATTGTTCAATATTGAGAAATAGGTGAAAAGTCTTAACGTGATATGAGTAATCTTACTCTTTCCGATTCAACTTTTCTCATGTTCAGAAACTGGAACAATAATTTGTCAATAATATAACATAAAAATATGACTTACATCTCCCTGTGTACGCTTCAACATTCTTCATGCGTCTAATTGCAGGATGGTCGCAGTCCGCTATGAGTGCCGTGACTGTATCCAGCAGGCAGTCCACATTCCCGGCGGAGCGAGCGTCTATCAGCTGCTCCTCCAACTGCCTCAGGCGTCTTCTTCTTTCTTCGTCCATCTTCTTGGCCATCGTCACCGCATTCACTACTACTAGCTATCTCTCCCGCACATTTTTCTATAACTGGAAATTGAAGAGTTGCAGTCAATGGTTAACAGGAACAAATTGCAGCATTGCGATAAACATGTGTAAGGCCTGCTTGCTCGACCAATAGTATTATTGTTGCCCCAAAAACGTAATTTTAAGATTTCCTAACATCAGTTGTGTCTAAATCATACGACTGCTGCCAGGTTCAGAAACTGCATAGTAATAACATACTAATGGCAATGGGCAGGCCACGTTGCGAGACAGGGAAATGAAAGATGGGCACCCAGAATCCTAACATGGCGATCATGGGAGAACAGAAGACCTGTAGGGCGACTCCAAAAAAGATGGGTAGATGATATAGTCCCAGTCGCAGGAAAAAACTGGTTGAGCAAAGCTCAAAGTAGAAAAATTTGGAAAACGTCAGAAGAGACCTATATCCAGAAGTGGAGGGATGGCTGAACAAGAAGAGTAGAAGAATGAACTTTAGTCCTAATGGTATTCTCTGTTACCTAATATTGCTATCTTGCTGTCACGCATAACAGAAAGCGAAACGGCGAACAAAACGTTAGTGCGTGAGCGTCATTGGCATTGTAGAGCAAAGCATCTCACATACAGTTTTGGATGATTTATCTGATTGCGTGTTTACATTAAGTATTGTTCGAATGAACTGTAAAGAAATAAATACATATTTTTTGCGCAGTTTTGTACCGTTATTAATCCTAAGCATACTTTTTTTTCTATCTCCTTACACTGTTCCATCTAACGGAAAATAAAGACATCTTTACAAGCTTAAAACACTTCCCAATAAAATCAGACGGCTCGATATAAATTTCTTTATTGGCTTTGAAACTAATTTCCATAAAACTTTATACTTGTACCTGCATGGATCTAGGAAACAATTAGCGATATAAGAAATAACCAAAAACCATTATGCATGGCCATTTTCTCCTTGAAATACGACGGAACGGGAGAATATTTATTGGTTTCCTTAATTTTACCACTGATTCATTGCATTTCTTTGTAAAATGACAACTGACATTATAAGTAGGTACCTACCCCCCTTGGTATTAAACGCATTCAAACAAATAATTGTTCACATCATGTTTGTCACATTTCACATCTGTTTACATTAATCTACATAAATAATAAAGTAATACATAAATATAATATCACAAAGACATTAATGTTTTAATCAACACTGTTCAATGAGAACTGACGTTCGATACAACATGCGAGTGAGGTCACAACAATGTTTATTCAATTCGTTGCACGACGCGACCCTACACCACTTGTTAACAAATATATGATAAAGAATGCACTTTTATTGAACCCTTTAACAACCATTGTGCAATTAAGTTAACTATAAGGACACGAGTAGCGAAAGAATATGTAAAAAACATATTACTCGCAACAGCAATCTCACCTATGACAGAATACTGGTAGGTGGGACCTACATCCGTATACAACGAGACTGCCGAACAAATTAACTAATCAATCGCTTATAAAACTTGCTTGACGAACAATAAATATTTAATAACCATATCATACCTATTCTTGATTAAAATAACGCACACCACAATATCTTAAATCATCAAAAAACCACTTCACTCATTCACGAACCGCTTCCAGCTTCCATTACAACCGAATTGAAGTTTTCGCAATTGGCTCCGGTTGATTAACTAAATATCGTATCGCTAGCTCGAATATCGATTATTGGAAATTGAAATCATTTCAACTGTCGACACACTAAATACCTATATAATTGTTTTAAATGTTAATAGGAAGGATACGTTACAATTTAAAATTAATGTCAGCTTATTATAATTACAATTAATATTATTTCCGACACATTATTCGTTTCATTTTGTTATGCAAAAAGTTGGATTTAAACATCTTCACCTGACTGTAACCGTAGGCAAAAAACATGTTGTTCCGAGACCGACGTGAAGTTAACTGCTTATTCTACGGAAAATAATCAATGGGCAAATTTCACAAAATCTTGTAGGTATTCTAGTTCAATTTTAGTTAAAATTGCATATGAATCGAGGATTATTAAATTATCAAATTACTCGCTAGTAAAATATCTAAAAACGTAAACGAGAATTTTCTTTTAGTAGATTTAACAATCAATGATTTAAAAAAAACGGTTTATATAAATCGACGACCGAGAAAACTAAATGATAAATAAGGGAACATGAACCTAGTAGGTAGGTAGATAAGTATTTATTTTAAAAATAAAATAAAAAAAAAACTGGACATGTCTACCAACTGTTTTGTTCATTTTTTGTCAAAGGTCCATAAAATGTAAACGATTTATAGCAAAGAAAGAAAAATTGAGAACCTTTCTACTCGAAAGAACGTACCATTTGTCTATGGTTATTTGCTCTAGAGTTGGTACATCTCGATTCCTTTTCAAGATTCGCTTCTTTCATTTGATTCAGTTGTGCACGGAGAAATGAATAATTCAATGAATCGGTTCATGTTAAAATGATCTAATATCCTTAATTGATTAACCGAGTTTTGAAATTAGTCACAAACGCAATTATTGTCCAGTATGTCTACTTTTTCATTTTTTTGTGTTTTATTACATAATCATAACAACCAATAATGTTCAACCTAATTAGATTTTCAACATCGATAATGTTCAACCTCATTAGATGTTCTAAAATAAAAAAAAATGACAAGCTAACAATAAAGGGTCTTCGTGAAACATAATAAACCAAAATTTGTATTGCAAGAGGCATATAATTTCGATTCAATTTCAAAGGATCCGGTTTGATTCACCGATTCATTCCACTGATACCTGAAATCATATCATCTCTAATTTGCATTTGCGTCACTCGCGTCAATGTTGCGTTACGTCAAATCGGAGAAATCAAATCAAAATCGGCCAAAATAGAATTGTGTGGGATTATTTTATTAATAAGTCAATTAAATTCCCTATAAGATTTGTGTTGTGTCGTTTATTTTCATTCCATCCACCGCAGTGTAGCGCTCTAACTTAATTAAATTATGAAAAGTGATAAGTTTGTAGTAACTCGCGTCTGAATGTTTCACTTGACATAACAATAATAACATAAGTAATTATACACTAAACAGTGTTTGTGCGAGCGTCGAAAAGGTAAAAATAACTTTGGAGAATAATAATTGTGTTTGATTTTAGTATATTTCACATAATTTTTTGTATTTGTAAATACTGTACCACTCTGTTGTGTCCTTTGTGATTTTACTTATTCTATCTATAAAATTAAGTGAAAATTAACATAATATTCAACTAGAAATGCCAAATCATTCTACATACATTGTGTGAAGCCTTTGGTACTTTAAAGTAATGTTTTATTTCAACTTTGTAGATGTCGAACAACTCTTGTGATTGGCAAGTTTCTTGCAAGAAAATAAACGAAAGAGGAAGCCATCTTTTACAGTCAGGACAATGGACGGACTGCAGCTTTCTTGTTGGATCAGAACCTAATCAGTTGGTTGTGAAAGGTCATAAACTTATATTAGCAATGGCTTCGCCTGTATTTGAAGCCATGTTTTATGGTAAGATGGCTGAGACGACTGAACCTATACCCATTGTGGATGTGAGACCGGAAGCGTTTAAAGCGTTACTCGAGTAAGTCATTGAATAATAAGGAATTATATCTCAACAGATACACAGCAAAGGATGGACCTTCCATCAGGCTTATGACTGATTGTTGGCTGGCTTAATGTGACCACTGTATACTTAAGTAACATTCACCAATTCCAGTCCATCCATTAGCCGCGGCCGGGAATCGAACCCAGACCTCCAACCTGACAAGCCAAAAATAAAATAATTGTGATTTCCTAAATATTCTTGTCAATGAATTTTTAATCATTTAGTTTTGTGTCACAAATAAAATTGACAGTCCGAGAATAACATAGTTCTAACTTACTAGATCAACTTTCCAACATTTGTATATTTTACATACAGATGGAACCTTATTAGTCTCGTTATTTACAAAACTACACCACTTTAGGGTGTATTTGTTAATTGTACTTACTCAGATTCTGTCGATTAGAAACATTTCTGTACAAAAAGTCAAAAGTTTAAATTTTGGCTTGTTGATTGATTTCGATGATGCTCCCTATGCAGTATTTTACTACTCATTTTCACCTATTATTTTAGTTACATTTCGCTTACGCCGGGCCTGGGTTTTTTTTTTCGATACTAAATGAGCATTCTCCTTTGTTTCAGGTATGTCTATACGGATAACATAAATATCAATTCGTTTGATAAAGCCTGTGAGATGTGCTATAGTGCTAAGAAATATATGTTGCCTCATCTCGTGGAGGAATGCACAAGGTACATGTGGTCTGATCTGTCGCCTAAGAACGCTTGTAGGGCGTACGAATTCGCCAAACTGTTTGAAGAACCGAATCTCATGGATAAATGTTTACAGGTAAATTTCAATCTAATCTAAAAAAACGTTTAAGGCCTCTCCCACCGCCACCTTGACGTTTCTCTTTTTCTCCAGCCGTGATGTAGGATTAATACATAAAACATTATAGGCGAGGTTGCCATCACCTTCGCTATGGATATGTATGGAATAACAGTCCCTTAACAACAAGTATGACAGACCACGTATTATATTTTGTTAGGAGATTTGACAAGTGTGGTGGTCCTGTTTGATCATTATGCTATGTTGCCAACAGTTGCAGCACGGCTAGAGTACTTACTCTAGGAGGCGCTGCATCTCCCCATCATCTAAGGTTGAACCAAATTTTACTGCTTTGCGTTATTGGCAAACTTTTTAAAAATTACCGTAAAAATACTGCCTTGGATGGAAAGATTAATAAATATGTTGTGTGCATGGCTCAAAAGTGGTGGAACAAGTCCGAAAAGAGTGTAAAATGAAGTGAGTGTAAAAGAAACATGTAGGCAGAATACAGTGATGCGTTTATCGTCATTGGTTTGCTGTGCATTAGAAAATTCTAGAAAATATAGTCTTATAATATAGTTCCATGGTCCACCAAGACTTTCTCACGGACCACCACTTTGGGAACCACTTTACAAAATTTCCCTATGATTTACATGTGGAAAAATTCACTATTTACTTATTTTTTGTACCACATCGATTCCAAAATGTTGGTTGCCTCTCTCCCCCTAGATTCGAACTTGGTGATGACCTTGTGGCTCAAATTATAAGATGAATATCTTATAAATAAATAAATTTTTATTATACAGAAAAACACATACATTTATACAAACCACAAATATGATTATAATGTTTTAGATAATCCGTAATCAAACGATGGAGGTATTATCGGAAACGAGTTTCAGCGATGTGGACATATCTACGATAATCACAGTGTTTGACCAGCCATATCTCAACATACAGAGTGAACTCGTGTTATTTGAAGCCGCAGAGAAATATGCCAAGGTCCAAGGCACCAGTTCCCCGGCTCCGCAGCAGTTTGCTGTAGCGCAACCTCCCGCAGCTTCGCCTCAAGCAGACGTTGAAGCATCAGCACCAGTAGAAGGTCAACCACCTGCAGTCGAGGGTGAACAGGTTGTGGAGGAAGCATCACAGAAAGATAATGAAATGCCAGAGAATAGTGCACCAGAACCAGGTAAGTTCTTTTTTTTAAAGCATCTTGACTTATGTACACACTTCACAGTAAGTTGAAAGCTTGTGTCACAAAGTGTAGAATACATCGTCAGCGCTAGAATTCGAACCTGGCACCTCCCCATTGGGAAACCAGCCCTCCAACCATGTACTCAATAAGTTATCGTTAGAAAACGTAGTTGTCGAGTGACTTAAAAGATTCGATATGAGACTTGATTGTATCGACCAAATACTCGCAGACAGGCATGTACAGAGTAAAAGAAATAGACGTACTCGTATGACGAATTGCTTGAATGTGACGGAAGCAAGAAGTGTGTGTAAGGATATGGCAGTGTGACGTTCTGTTCTCTCTGCTTACCCCACAAGGTACACGGTGTGAAGGGATAGTATAGTAATATTTATTTATTAGAATTGAAGATGAGCTTACGACTGACCTCGGTTCGGGATGAACCGAAATGGTGAATGTTTCTCGAGTGTAAAGTGATCATTTAAGCCAGCCAAGGTCGGTTGTAAGCCCGACAATGTTCATCTTCAATTCTACACTGTTATAGGAATACTGTACTTACTTACCTTCCGTGTCCGGATGCCTCAAATCAAGAACCTCCAATAGTTGGCCACATGTGCCTGTCACTCGCATTTATAAGATCTTCTCGCGCGCATGTCTCCCCGATTTTAGTTCCTTTGAATAGTTTTTGTCGTTCGTAATATTATATTTCGTTATCAGAACACCTGTTAATAATAGAAATAATATTTTCTTACAGGACCTTCAAACCCACCTCCAGTAAACACTTCACCGACAATCAGAAACGCCGTTCAGAAGATACGATTCCTAACTCTGACGCCCCAGCAGTTTGCCGAGGGATCCTCCAATTCTCGTCTGTTGTCACAGTCGGAAGCCTTTGCCATTCTGATGAACATTTCTTCCCCCAGTTGCGGCAAGCCCATGCCGGAAGGATTCTCTTCGTCTAAAGAACCCAGGAAGAACGGATACATCAGACCTGTAAATGTACGTATCTAGAATTAATTTGATGTACCTAAATAGTGGAGTCTCACTAATCCGGCACACGTTATGTGAATGTAGATGCCTATCGCTTCGGTGAAGTCCGTTTTTTGCAACTTGTAGTCCTTATTTCAAAACTCTCTTTGTAGGTACCGGACTTCTGACATTCCGATACACTGAAGTGCCGTATTAGTGGGTATTTTTAACTGTGCAAATTTATTGTGTACTTGTTTTGCAGGCAAATTTCGTGATGGATAGTCCGAGTCCTATCTCCTCCAACGTATGTGTTCCATTGACAGTTCCACCACCGGCCATACCCTATTCGTCCCAGAGGGAACAAGGAGATCCAATGATGGTTGACAATCACCAACTTCCCCACGCGATGAACTTCAGAGACATATACTGTTGTCACCGATCTGTCTTGGTCCACCAGACTGATAAATTGAATACGAGCATTCTGGATTGTTCTGTCACGTTTACAGTCGACAGAAGTATCTGTGTTGTTGGAATACGGGTACGTAGTCATTATTTGTTTTCTGTAATACATTGTGGGTGATATGCCCTGAGTAAAAATCATTCTATCATCGCATTATATTTTGTATGAGAAAGTAAGCGCAAAATACGATCAACGTAAGCGATGAAATCGATTTTACGGGACTTAATTTCAATAAATTATCTGCTTGAGTCACTGTGTCTTACCTTAAACATATTATTAACCAAATTACAGCATTAAGTATATAGAAGTTTTGGAATTATTTTTGATTGGGAAAATCTACAAAAATTAAATTTGTACCTGCTAGAGTCACTAAAACGTATTCTCATTTATCCATGTTTTAAGTCTTAGGATGATATCTCTAGTATTAGCTGAGAAATCTTACTTTTCGTGATGCAATTTTTCGCATGGTCGTCTGGTTTCTTAAGAATATTTGTAATATCTCAATATTGTAATGATTATTTTCATTATATTCTGGTTACATTATGTTAAATAATTTGTGTCCTTTTCCTATTCAGGTCCCAACCCAAGTGTATTTGGACAACCCACCACAGAATCCAGTTTCCGACACATATTCCGAACTGTTATACGCACATCTGTTGGACGCGGATGGTTCCAGACTGACATACACGCACTGTACTTCACGCGTGGCATACAGATCATTATTGGAGATCACCTTCAACCGGCCTTTCTACATACAGAAAAATAAAGTAAGAATAAACAATTGTTTGAATCTTTTCTTTGATATAATTTTTGTCAGTTTTGTTACTTACATTTTAATTCTCGGACGACAATTTCGATACCTCCTATAGCCTAAGGGCCGACTGCTAAAATTATGACGTATCTGTTATTTGATCGAAATGTGGTGTAAATGATAGCTTACCAATAGAGTAATACATCGCACTAGGGTTGCCTATCAAAATCTTGCCGCAACCCTCCAGCCCCCCTGAAAAGGTCCCCATTCGCAGTTTTCCGCATTTTTTAGGAATATGGTAAGAGATAGGAATAAATAGTCAATGACAAAAATAATTCTTTACAAAAGTCTAATTTTCTATTACAGGTATACAAGATAGGTGTAGTGTTCAATAAGGGAGGCCTGTATCCAATTGGAATTTGCTCTCAGACAGTCGTGTGTGACAATGCATACTTTAGCTTCGGTGTCGGACCCCCGAGTGAATCAGTCCGAGATGGCCTCATCCGATCCATCATATTCTCATATTAGTTGTAAATATATCTTAAGTATTAATAACTCATTGTATTTTTCTCTTGTGACTAGACAATATTTTTTTTAAATAAACAGGATCCGGGCTTATTTACACAAACCCAAATATTTTCCTGCACACTTCACAGTAAGTAAAAGCTTATGTTGTGATTAGAAGTCTGCACTCCAGGGCTGCATTTTTGTCATTAATTTTCACTCTGCGAGTCAACGGACGATTGTCAACCGAAGATAGAATGCATTTGGGTGATTGTTCCAATTGGAATTGTCAAATAGAGATAGAGATATGAGAATACTAATAAGAGTGAGTTGATAGATATACATCGAGATAGCAATATCACAGCACTCTTCTTTGATAGAAAGGGGGAGACATAATGCGTGTTAATAAGAGTGAGCGAGCAGCACGTGCGGACCACTTTATTATCTATGGCAAGCGAATGTCACCCAACCAAACAGGTGAGTGTTATTTTCAACAACTGAGCGTGTCAACTGTGCACATAGAACAGGTTGTATCGCACAACTGGCTGACTCGCACCGATGAGACACCCCGGTTTATCGGTATGTGGTATTACCTACATAAGAATTACTATGACATTTACCTACATTTTTTTGCATACATAAGGTGTACATCTACATGTGTTTTGTAGGACCACATTACATATTTTTTTTACACAGTTAGTGCAAAACGCGTTAGGGGATCCTAGTATATTATTATAAAACAGAATGCATTCTTTTGTATACTAGATTGTATGTATTTGCATATTGTATACTACTGAATCTTGTTATGTATTTTGTATATAGTTTTGTATGAATGTATATAAATTAAAAGTGATTTTATTGTGACAAAAATTCTTTAATTTAATTTTGCCCATTTAATTTTATTTTTCTAATACTTATAGTATACATATTATTATTATTTTGAGATGTGGTCCTACGGAAGAATTAAAGGAATTTCTCGAAGGGATCACATAACGAACGAAGTTCTCAACAAAATCAGAGGAAGACACCTGCTCCCTGCAACAGCAGAAAGACGTGCCAGATCGATCGGCCACATAGTGCGTCATAGTGTAATTTCATTAAAAAAACTTCCATAAGATAATTCATTTCGATGAGGCTCGCCATATTTCACCACGCCATTCTGAATATCATAAAAGGTCATGATGTGTGTGTTTTCATACATACACACGGCATTCTCTGGTTACCCATTATTGGTATATATATACCATGATGGTATAGTAGTAGTAGAAAATTAAGATAAAATCTTAAGAGGATGTCACCATGGTTGGTATATCTATAATTGGCAATTAAATATGCTATTTTGGTCTTGGTATCAATTCACTTATTATTTTATCTCAATTGTCATATTCCGGTATTTATATAGCAAGGTCAACAATCAAATTACTATTTTTTTGATTTTGTGTTTCTAATGGGATCAGGAGCAGATCCAGGTTTTTTCTCGCTTAGAACAGTTTTTTTGACAGGGCCAGATCAAGGATGGAGCACTTGAAGCTGTTGAAATTAAGTGTAGTCACTCAAATGCTAAAAATACTTTATGGGTGCTGCCAGCTTCGAAGCTAGGGCAGTGGCAAAAAACGAGCCAATAGTGCCTCAGGGGACTTTTTTTAAGAAGGGCGTTCTGTAGATCTAAAATAAAAATAGACTGACCTGGTTCGATCATGTCGACCAGATCCTCAAGGATGGACGCGTTTTGAGTAAAAGGAATCGGAGAACGTGTGTGACAAATTGTATGAATGTGACGGAGGCTGGGAATGTGTGCAAGAATAGGGCAGTCTCTGTGCTCTCCGCCTACCCTGCAAGGGACGCGGCGTGAGGGTATAGATCAGGGGTGTCAAACTCAATTTTGCAGAGGGCCGGATATTCAATTTAGAATCTTTAGGCGGGCCAGATTAAAATAAAAAAAATGTACAATCAGTGGCGTATATAGGATTTCATTTCGGGGGGGGGGGGGCGATCAAATATTTGACTTTGGGGGGGGGGTGGAGGCAACAAAAATTTTGAGATAGACGTACAGCATAAAAATTGTAATAGCGCCGCAGGCAAAAATTTTTCGTGAATGTAAGTGAACAAGGTCGTGTTTTGAGTTGGTATTAATATTATGTCCAGAAAATACAAAGAAGAAAAGCGCCGCAGGCGAAATGTTTTTGAATAATGGGTGAAATGATGAACTTGAGTAACTTTCATGTTTCAAAATAACGTTTTTTAAAGAATTTTTCAACATTTCCCCCCCTCTAACCCCTATATACGCCACTGTACTGAATTATTACATTTTATTTATGTGCGTCGCCAGCCTCTTAACTATAGGGGGCAACAAAAATTTTAAAAAATGATATAGCATAAAAAATGTGAGAATAGCGCCGCAGGCGAAATTTTTTGTGAAACTGATGGATTTTCGTACTAATTTTAGATAATTATGATGGGAAAAGATGTTCATTTGTAGAGGAATCGAGTGAAGTCTAAAAACATGATTCTTCTTTCTGTGATACGCGATCGCGGGCCGGATTGATACTGCCCGGGGGCCGGATGCGGCCCGCGGGCCGTATCTTTGACATGACTGGTATAGATAAATAGAGAGAATTTTTTCATTACTATTATTTAATCATTTGCAATTTTCTATGGAAAAATTAATTCACTGGTGCAAGTCAAAAAAAAAAGTTTACGAAAATGGCCACCTATTTGGAAATCTAAAACAATTGAATTACTATTTAGATGGATGCCCAAATGTCAAGGTGCTTGTTATTTACATTTATTACACAATTTTAGAACAAGTGGTTGAATATTCGGTATACTTAAGAATTACATTGCATATCAGAGTACCTCAAACTTCACGGACCCCAACCCACGTACGAATATGTAAATTAGACGAGGCGAGCACAGAGGCGAAACGCGTCACGCTCGGCCAACCACCCTTACGAAGACGAACAATCATCAAAAAATCAAACACAAAATAAAGAAACATCTTTTACGAGTGTCTTATGGTTGTAAACTTTTCGCTAAGTGTCTACTATCAGATGTATAGGTTGGGCGATAATTTTCGGCCCTTTTGGCTACAGGTGTGATTACTTGCGTGCGGCCGTCGTTCCACTTTCTTACACCCGAAGGTGCCTTATCCTAATGTATGATACTTGAAAAAAACCCATAACCATACCCATAAAAACCCCATTATTGATATACTACAGCATTGTGGTATAGTAGTTTATTTATTTATTTATCGTTTGGAAACGTCGAAGTATTGTCACATTGTTAAAGTCTGACATCCAGCGCCTCCAGCCACTGGAGGAACTCAGAGGACAGCTGGCAGCACTGTCAATGGTACCGGGGTAAGCATATATGGGGCAATCACGCAAGGTGTGCTGCATGGTTTGCTTCGGGTGTACACAGTCGCACTGTGGATCATCCCTCATTCCCCACTTATGGAGCATGTCACCGCAGCAACCAAGACCCGTCCTAAGCCTATTGAGTGCGGTCCACTGCCTGCGAGGCAGGTGGAAACCAAGCTGTTGAGATATGTGGTTTGTGACGGGTATGAATATTGCTCAACATGAATAAATCCCACAAAAGACAAAGCCCTTTAGAAATATGCTCAAGGGACAAAAGCTCAAATCTAATTGGATTTTGAAAATAAAATTAATTATATCTATTAGCATACTATTTCTTTCAGTAAGCTAGAGACTAGCATAGATTAGAAAATAAGCAAATAAATAAGCGGATCTAAAATGCGATAGACAATAAAATAGTCAACATTTTATAAATAATTCATCTACTGGAATCCAACTAGAAAGTTTAGTTTTTTATCCGTTGATGATATCTGTAGCGCTTTTATCTTTTTTGGGATTTATTCACGTTGAGCAATATTCTTATGGGTTTTTCTCCGGGAACCGATACTTAGATACTAGCTATACCCATAATTTAGAACTGAGATTTACTCAGTAAACAACTGTCATTAAATGTGTCGTCAAGCCATGAGCTTTTGACCTGATGACAGTAATTTTCCGCCACGAAAATCGTTTAGAATTATTTTGGTAATTTTCATAATTATACACCGATTTAGTGAATCGGAATCCATACCTAAACTATCCCCTCACGGCGTGTCCCTTGTGGAGTAGGCAGCAAGAGCAGAACACCAGACTGTCCTATCGCTACGCACGCTCTTTATTCCGGCCACATTCGTTCAATTTATCATACACGATTCTTTTTACGCAAACGCAGCGATAGGTACCTAGTATTTAGTCAAGATGATCTATCCAGTCTCGTCTTTTGATCATCTGTTTCCATGGGCGTCGTCGGGGGGGCAACTGTCCCCCCTAGAGATTGGAATAGGTATTTATTTTTAGACACTAAATGGTAAGACCTTACAAAAAATCACATTACTACCACACATTTTATCATTATAGCATAAATTTTCTAAAATAAGTATGAAAATCCTTACGTTCCATAAGAAAAAAAAATGCCAGCGACGCTATTTTTTGTGACTTTTTGTATAAAACATTTTTCATACATATTATTGTGCAAAGTATTATACACATTTTCAGATAAACAAACTACATCATGACCTTCTTCACTATGTCTCACAAAAAATTTACGGGTTTTTTTATGCTATATCAATTTTCTATTTTTTTGCTGGCGTCGCCCATGGCGTGATACCAATTACAAAAAAAATGGCTCTTGCATAACTTCAAGATGATAGCTATTAAATTAAAAAGACTCTACATCTTACACAAGTGCATCATTATTTCTGTCTATTTCCAACATCCTGCGTTTATTCAAATTCAAATTAATGATAACATTGTCTCTATAAGTCTGTAGCTATATTGTCTTTGCTTTGCTATATACACTACACATAGGTACAGTACACTTGTTTACGAAGTTAATTTACATGATAATACAATACCTATACCATTTCACCTGTAGCTTATAGATAATATTATACAGTAGAGGCTCACTAATTCGGCACTTCAATAGGTCCAGTAGTCCGGTACCCTAGGGCCTTAAGTGTTGCTCTTTCTGCCACTTTCCGCGCCCGTCCGCGCTTCTTAAAACAGACCGTGTCCTGAAGCAGTGGCGTATATAGGTTTCAATTTCGGGGGGGGGGGGGGGGCAATCTAGTATTTGACTTTGGGGGAGGGAGGAAACTAAGCCTGACCATTCTCAAGCCAAAAAAACTCCTGTCAACGATTGCGATAGAAACGGGCAGAACCACGGGCGTAGCCTGCTTCGAAGCTGGGGGTGGAGGCAACATTTTTTTTACATAGACGTATATAAAAAAATAATAATAGCGCCGCAGTCGAAATTTTAAATTTGAAAATAGAACGCCTAAATTCAGTTAGCGTGCACTTAAAATTAGTTACAGAATGGACACCATATTGCATGTTCAGTTTAGTAAGTTACCCGAAACGCCCAGCACACAGTACGAGATACGTCAAAAATACGTATCATTCATTTGTGACAATCTACAATCCAGTGATTCTAATAATCCGGCACTCGCTGGTCTTCAATAGTGTCTGATAATTGAAACTCTACTGTATTATTAAATGATTAACCTATACGTACAAGTAAAGTTAATATACGATAAACGCTTTGAATTGAAGGTCACCGGAAGAAGGCAAGAAGCGAAACGAAGGGTTCAGAATGACTCAGTCACATCCGGTATCCGGTACATACGAGGGGGCACCTGTTCATTATAATAATATTATCTATTATACATATTGTACATCACTACAGGTATTCCTGGGGTTCATTTGCCCAACCCTAATCCTGTGCTTTATAGACAGGATATGAAATTTACCGCTATAGGTACCATGATGTGATATTTAGAATCCCACATTTAATGCAGAGGCGGACTGGCCAGGTTGCATCATCCACAAGTCCCCCCCCCCCCTTCTTTAACCTCCTGAGTGATTTGATCCTACACATAGTACTTAAAAATAAATAAAAAATTAACAGTGTTTCTTTCAACTTCACATTTTGCTTCCGAGATTTTTTAAAATATTTTTCTGGTTACCCTATAAAATTCACTCCCCAAAAATTATATTAAGTAAAAAATATTATTGAAAATACTTGCATAAATACTCGAGAGTAGCAGATATAAAATAATATTTGCAACTGCATCCTTATAGAAAAAATATTCAAAACATTAGAATGGGATAAAAAAAATCGCATGCGGCGCTGTATCTAAACGATTACATTTTTACTATACATTTTTGCGATGGTCATATATCATAAATTTACAGAAAATTCTTATGAAAATATATTAAATTACAATTGTTTCATAAAATAAATTGCATGCGGCGATAATTACACCTATTGCTATGGAAAAATCTTAAGAGATATGCAGGTACAGATATACCGGGGTCCCGACTTCATTATGGCAACCTGGATTTTTAGAGCCAGTGATTTAATGTATATTATATATCTTTGTATTGATGTTTTTAAGTTGTTCATTTAGTTATTTATAGGTATACTCTCATTAGTATTCTCCCGGGATATGAACCGTGGGGTTATAGCGATTGTTTACATCACAGTTCTTTAAATGTGTTTTTTTTTTATTCTGCATGCAAGAGTAAACACGGAGCTTTGACTTTTTTGATTGTGATATACAATGGCTTTTAGGATACAAATAAGAAGTGCTTTACCACTAGAAGTTGTGCTTTCATTTCTGTTTTGTGCATGCTGCATTTGTATAATATGCTGCGGGGTTCCTCGGGCTGTAGAACTGCTACCCCCACGTTTTTTATAATTAGTAACACTCCGGCGTCTACAGGCTCCCCAAGCGGTGGAAATACAACCTGGCCTCATCGAGAGGACTGAGTAATCTGAAAAGAACAGATCGAAAGATCTATAAAAAGACAAAGAAGAAAGAATTAACACTCCCAATTCCCATACGACATTTAACATATTTTTTAGCAATGAGTTTCGCCATGAATTTTGAATATCACAATTAAAGGTTGGCACAGAAAGAATGTTGTATGTCTTATACACACACATGGTATGTACTGATAGTTACTCCATTAATAACCATCCAAATGTTCCTAGCAAAACGTTGACCTGATGTAATATTATTTTACTTAATAATTTACCTGTACTCTGTAGTAAACTATTGTTATGATGATGACCCCCTCGTTACAATATGTCGGGTATTCGCTTCAATGCATGGGAATTCGTAGCACATTGTTCCACTGTTATTGTTGGTTCTTACGTCAGTCGGTTGGACGTCTGGCGCTGGTGTGGTCAGTGGAGTGGCTCATGAAAGTGTAGTACAGTGTTATTATTTTATACACCTATAATAAGTGTAATAACAAAACATTACACAACAACAATTGTGCGAAAAAAACTTGTGAGAGAAAATTGATGAAAAGTTTTTAATAAATCATTATTTTTCGATGTTTCGCAATGACGTGCAATCGTGTTTATTGTGTGGAGTTATTGATTGCACCATGCAAATTCAGAGATAAGCGAGAAAGTGGAATTTAGTTTAGTAATTTCTTATTTATTGTGATTGATTGTTGAAGTTAGTAAAATGGTGTGCAGTGGGTTGATCAGTGGTAGTCAGAGTGCTCCAACAGAGGAGAGGATACCTGCTGATGGTAGTACAGATATCCCCAGGAAAAAATCAGTCAGAAGGCTGTCGTCCACAAGAGGGTTGAAGTCTGGCATTAAAGATGAAAATGATAATGAGAAGGGTGATAAAGATGGACGATTTCAAGAATCTGGATGGGTCAGGATTTACGCAGGACCTGATCCATTCGCCGACATGAAGAGTTCTCTTTTATATCTGACCAGGGAATGCACAGTGAAAACAGTCGCAAAGAAGTTGTCCTTATCAGTGAGTCAGACAATTTGGATTCAGTACGGCAGTGGACAGTCTCGTCGCTTGATGGACGACGAGTGCCCACTGCGATTGCAGGATGAATTCCTGATGAAAATAGGGTTTCACAGTCTGTCCCGTAGATCGAGATTCGGTATAGATCCAGATTTGAGATATCTAGTCAGAATACATGGAGGTCCTGGATCTTTGCCACCGAATATACCTGCAGCCCCCAAATCAGCTCCTCTGCAAGTTTTGAAAGGGCTTGTTTTTCCGAATTGGAAACGGCGGCCGGTGACTCTGGTTGATTCCAAACTGTTGGTTTATCCAGGTATGTTTACTTCTTACTTTTTACAATGATTTTTCTGATATACTTACACCTATTAGATACATAATACCTACCTCTACCTATACTAATATATTCAGTAGTTATCTACAAGTTTAAATAACATACCTAATACGTACTTAATAGTTATGAAGGAATAGCACGTAAACATGCGAATAATTGTGTCGGGAGAAGTAAGATTACTCAGGTAATACTAAAGATATCATCCTAAGACTTAAAACATGGATAAATGAGAATATGTTTTAGTAACCCTAGTGGGTAGAAAATTGATTTTTGCAAGTTTTCTCGATATAAATTTACTTCGGAAATTAACTAAAACTTGAGATTATTCCCGTAGTTTGTTGGATATAATGCTGTAATTTGGTTGATAAAATTTTTAAGGTACGACGCAGTGATTCTAGCAAACATTTTTTTCATATTCTGTCCCCTTTTTATGCAATAACCCAAAATTGATTTTGTCCCCTACGTTATGCTTATTTTGCGCTTACACTCTCATACAAAATTTGAAAAAGTTGAAGCGGTAATACGATAATTTTTGATCAGATCACATCGCCCCTTATAAGGTAATTGAATAGATATTAATTACGTATGTATTTACATTGTATGTGCAAAATATACATAACGTGTTATTAGCGATTTCTTACATATGTATTATATGTTAATATTCCTCAATACCTAACGGATATTAACAAACAACAAAACCAATGTATTTTAGGTACAGTTGTAATATAAAGTTTGTTATATAGGTAAGTAAATAAAGGAAAATTTAATTTATTGATGTTTTTTATTGCGAAATTCGCGTTTTTATTGACTTCATATAGTTAATTATGGTCTATGGTTCAGTAGTAGCGTGGAATTACCTAATCCTAGCAATATTTCATATCTATTTATTAGTATTAATTTTTTTACACTTCAAGTGAACAAAATACAGCACGTGTCAAGTCTTCTTCTTCTTCACGAGCCCTGTAGCTTCCATTTCTGGATATAGGCCTCCCTCATTCGTCTCCATCTCTCTCTGGATTTTGCCTCGGATGTCCATTTGAAGTAGGATAGCCCAACTTTCTTCCAACACATCTGTGGTCGGTCTGTAGGGCGTTTACCGAGCCACGGACGCCAGAACAGGAGCTTGTTGCTCCATTTGCCATCCGTTGCTCTCGCTACATGACTTGCATAGTCCCACTTCAGCCCTGCGATGCGTTGCACGACATTCGCAACTCTAGTCTTATTCCTTATCCACTCGTTTGTTTTCCTGTCTCTGAGAGTAATGCCAAGCATCACTCTCTCCATGGCTTGTCAAGAATAGATGTTAAATGTTTGTTCACTAGGGTGAGCTTATCGCAATGCTGCGATCTCTGCCAGCTAACCCCATATTAATACTATCACGATATATTATGCCAATAATGAGTTAACTAGGTACTATTTATAAATGTTGTGTCAAATTTACATGACATTCAGAATGGGTCGCAAATCGCAAAACCTCATTGCGATATTTAAATTAGGTACGATAATATTATTGTTCGCTCTGCACAATTATAAGTCGTAATAATTACTCAATTAATCAATAATTTTGTGATATTATTGACTAAAAAGTCTGTTGTGCAATACCTGTAAAATTATCGTAATAGTTCAGATCAACAGTACCTACAGTAGGTACCTATTTGCTTAGATCAATCATCATTATATTTTAGTAAGGTTGCATAGGTCGCCTGCTATAACCAAGAATCAGATTTACACGGGATTCGAACCCGAATACTTTACCTAAAGAGAGAGAGTAACTCACTCGCTTTCATGAAAAATTTAGCCCGCGGCGCTATTACTTTTTTTAATACGCCTGGACAGGCCCCCTCCGAAATAAAAACCTATACATGTCACTGAATTTATATATACGTATATTTAATAATACACATTCTTCTATAACTATTATCAATTCCAATACAAACATTAGCTGTACACAATCCCATATAATACCTACAAGCACGGGCGCCGCCAGCCTTGACGCTAGGGATTGGCATAAAAAAATTACAAAATTTATATAGGTTGAAAAACGCGCAAATAGCGTCGCAGGCGAAATTATTTTTTTTTGTGAGACATAGTGAAGAAGGTCGTGATGTGGTTTGGTTTATATGAAAATGTACACAATAATTTGCACAATTTTATGTATGAAAAATGCTTTCTATAAAAAGTAATAAAAAAATAGAGCCGCAGGCAGTTTTTTTTCGTGAAACAGTTGTATTTTGATGGAATTTTTATAGCAATTTTAGAAAATTTAAAACATGATGTGAAAATGTGTGGAAATAATGTGATTTTTGTGAGGTTTTAACATTTAGTATGAAAAAATATACCTTTTCCAATCTCTGACGACGCCCATGCCTACAAGTCTTCGAGGAATTTAGTCTTCAGTTAATTTCTTATTCTGTCCATGTCTCTGCGTATACAATCTCATGCAAGCGAATTCAAGTTATTGTAAAGAATACATAAAAAAGTCACTCACCAAGCTTTCGATCGCACGTAGCTCAAACCCAAGTAAATTATTTAAGAGCGATATGGTCTCGAGTAAAAATGGTTCTATTATCGCTTCATTTTTTTCAGATTTTTTATGTAAATGTAATAAGCGCAAAACAATAGTATTGACAGCAACAAAATAGATTTTGGCTCATTGGATAAAAAGGGGACTAAGTTCGCTAGAGTCACTGAATTTTACTTTAAGCATTTTATCAGACAAATTACAGTATTATATCTAACAAGCTACGCTATTTGAGTTGCATTTGCAGTAAAATTCAGAGGTAACTTTGGAATTATTTTTCATCAAGAAAATTTAAAAAAGACATTTTTTACTCACTAGGATCACTAAAACATATTCTCATTTATCCATGTTTTAGGTCTCAGGATGATATCTTTATTATTAGCTGAGTAATCTTACTTCTCCCGGCGACTTTTTTCGCTTGGTCCAATTTTGCTATGGCCTTCCAAAGTTCCATATCTTTTCATACTAAATAGTAAGCCACTTTCTCCACACCACAGGCTTCTAACCACCTTCTAACTGGATCGAAACGTCAAGACTCTACCTTATTTTTGAATGTTAATCGTAGTTTTTTGTTTTATGTTGAATTTATATGGTTATTGAAATGATTAAGGGCGTAAGCCGAACATGTCAAAATAAATAAATGTTCTATGAAATTGCAATAAAATAGCATTTATATTTCTATGGGTAGACTGGTACCTAACATACACCAATTATAAAACATTTCCTATACATCATTATTCATATTGTTTTCCGTGATTTATGTTGATAAAACTTGGTAAAAAATGTTAAAGAATTATGTGAAGCCTTGAAACAATACAAAATGTTATTATACTTTGATGTGATGTGCGCCAGGAAGGCCCTCAAGGTCCGACATATGGATAATTAAATAATGCAGACAATGGAACAGTAGTATGAGGGAAATGCGACATATTTGTTGATCTTCAAACTGTGAAAGGTCAATAAAAACAATCAGGAAAGATTATCATTTTTGGAATAGGTACCTAAAATCTAGTGGGATTACCCTAATGTGGTAAGAAATGATTTCATTGAATTAAAAAGACTTTTCTTTAGGTACCTACACAAGGCTCAATCCTGTAACTTTTCGAACTAAAATAAGTATATTTAAAATTTATTTTACTACGGAAGAATTAAGTAATTAATCAAAAAAAGACGTCTTATTTTGGTCAATACCCACTTAATTAGTTACAGAATGGGACCTATTGGTCGCCGTATTCTACAGAATAGACCATCTTCTTTTATTTGGTAATATTTTTTATAGTTTCTTGAAGCAAACTAAGCTTAATATATGATGGAAGTGGCATAACTAAAACTAGTGTCCATTATATTAATGTCTCCCCTATTTTCTAATCAAAAAGTGTCGAAGTATGGTAAAAAAGGTACAGGTTTTGATAAGTCCCTACAGTGTTCACGCCACTCTGGTACACGTGCGGAATTGTCAAATTTGGACATCATCATAACTGCATCAACTGCATGCTCTTCGTTTTAGGTTTCGCGCTTGTCCTTTTTTTCGTTTTTTTTTTACTATACAATATACATATATCATTTTAATCTTATTCTCGAGTGACGAAATCACATTTTTCATTAAGTCTCAGTTTGTGCTAACTTTCAGTATTTTGGTTTCCAGGCAGTCTGGATGGCCCCCCTGAAGTGATGGATTTGGGGGGTGGTGAAGTGGAACTCCGTGGTCCCCGCTCCCATCGCCTGGTGCTCCGCCTCACGCCGCCCTCTCCGCCACCATCACAGCTGGTTTCTTCGCCACAAAAAGACAAACACATCTTCCTAGGCTTTGATCACTACTGGGAGAGGAACTTGTGGTTCTCGTGGATTAAGAAGGTGGGTTTTTTTGGTATACCGTTTTCTAAACTATACGATAAGTCGATAACGCTAGGTTTTCGTAAGTATTTTTTGGTAGGTAGCTAACCGAAAAACGTACTATGCTATCTTACTAACGTGATTTTTTATTTTATTTTTCCTTTTTAATAATGAATTGCTTTTGTAACTCAGATAATTTGGTAATCCTTGAGTCTCCGCTGGTGTATTTGTTGATGATGTTGTATTGTTTATACTTATTGAAAAACTGTTTGTGCTCGAATGATTAATAAAATCAAATAAAATAAATAAAACGCTGGATTTCACCAACTTATTTGGTGAGGAATAACGGAGATAGGAGCCACTTATCATTATTTTTCATACAAAATTTGTACAAAGCGGCTCCTACCTCCGCTATTCAATGTTATTGTGATAACCAGGGTAAATTGTCCATTCTTATTGGTATGTTATTTTTTTCGTGTTTGTTGTAGTCTTCGGCGCAAAGGCTGAACGCTGTAATGCCAAAGAGTGTACTATTTTACGAATTAAATAAATAAATTAATTCCTCACCTAAGAAGTTGGCGAAATCCAGCCAATCCAGCTCTAGTCATCCGTATCGTATGTTTGTTATGGTTTGGTATATGTTTACGCCATCTGTTGGAAAAAAAATAGAACTGTTTTGTTTTGTATCGGTTATGTACCTATATTAGTCTGTATGACCGTATGATCAATTTTATATACAATGTTTCTACTAGAATTGAATAGATGGCGTCTGTAGTGGTGTTCTTGGGTGTTCGGAAAGCATCTATCAAACGCTTTTCATGTTTTCCAGCAGGGAGGCTAGCCACTTCTTCTAATGATTGTCATTTTTAATGTTTTACGAAGGCAGAATGTTTTGTGCATTTGTTTTATATACAAACGATATTCAAATTCAAATAAATTTATTAGTAACTAATATCTTACATTTAATACATACATATAAAACTAATTACAATATTTCCAATTTCCATACTACCCTCCAAAGTGAGGAGACCTCGTGTATTGGAGGGGAGTTCCGATATTTACCGGTTATCCATTTTTACAAGATTTTATTTATGGTTACAGCGGAGTTTTTTTTATTTGTTTTTTTTTTTTGGTTTGTGCGCAAATCTTTAAATGAATTTTTCGACCATTTCCTGACTACTTAGAGACCTGAAACTTTGCAAACATACGTAAAGTCGATGACAATATAATTCTGTATTACTTTGAATCAGCCTACTCCAGAGACAAAAGATATGTAAAGGGTTTCAAAGCGATCCAAGGGTCGTGTAAGATCATGTGTGGTATCGTATGAAAGGGCGTTGGAAAAGAAATCCAGATCGTATGTTTGAAGACCGTGAAAAACTGATCTATATGATGTGAAGTCATAAAATCTTGGTTTTTAATTTATTTTTACGATTTTTTATTGAGAAATAGTAGTAAGTAGCAATAATAATTTAACTGGTAGCCTGGTTGGTAACGGGCTCGTTTGTTAATCCAGTGGGCGCGGGTTCAATCCCCGATGCCGACCTACTCCACTTCACAACACAAGCTTTTCAAGTTTACTGTGAAGTGTACAAAGGTTTATTTGATAGATTCATTTATATATATAAAAAAAATACGACAGTTTCATAAAGATTTCTAGCTACTAACTTGAAATTATATTAATAGGATCAATTTTACAGTTCAAATGCTCACTTACTTGCACGATTCGATCTATTTGCATAGATCATGTCATTGGATGAATAAATTTATGATTATTAAATGATAAATTGAATTCTTTAGTCACTAGGTGGAACATTGGTGAATATATAGGTCGACATCTTTGCGAACGATTTGTCGCTATTTAGATAACTGCATATAACTATACATTATAGAATTACGGACAATTTTTTAAAAAAATGGTGCACCTGAAAATAAAAATACCGTTGGTAGAAAAAATAATATTGTACAAGAACGTTTCTTCTAACCTGCTTTTTACCAGGCTTTTTTTTATCGTCATTTGTTGATATTGTTTTTGGTATCTGAATTAACATTGTCTATTGGTTTTTCGGGTGAACCGTGTGTACTAGGTAGATAAACTTGATCGACGTTTCGACACTCCTACTGGTGGTGTCTTCTTCTTCGAATGTATGAGAAATGTCTTTGTGTAGTGTGGAGTGTTAACTTGTGCAGCGTGAGCAGGTGTAGGTGTAGTATCAGTAGAGACTGGAATGTTTCGCGATCGCGATAAAACGAATTTATTCGCGAATTTCGTGCTTTTTACGCGAATTTCGTGTTTTTTACGGAAAAACGCGAATTTTAGCATTCTTTTATAGGAATAACGCGAATTTTCGCATATTTGTCGCAAATTTTGACATTATCAAAACCAATGCGTCTTTGAAAGTAAGAAGAACTACATTGATAAACATCTTGCAAAGAGGTGTTTTTTGTTTTTCTCGAATATTTTTGTTTTATTTTATTGTTTCAAGCATTTTTGTACAAAATATTGTTCACGATCAATTTTTTTTTATATTCTTGTCTTATTAGATGGCAAAGATGGAAAATTGACCACTTTAATGATATAAATGTATGAAAAATAACACCACATTTTGCCAAAATTGTGAAAAATAACACTCCTTTTTGCAAAAAATAACACCACATTTCCCGAAAAACAAACACCGATTTTTTCCAGTCCCTAAGTATCAGTTATCTACACACGGTTCACCCGAAATACCAAGAAACAATGTCAATCGCATACCGTGAAAACCTTCAACATTTTTCTGAATTTACAGATGCCTCTTCTTTCTCATTTCCCTCTTCCCATATTTATTTGGGGTCGGCTCTCTTTGTTTGTCTTCTCAAGGCTCCTCTGTCCTGAGTCTTCTGAAAAAAAGATCATGATATGGCTTGGTTTATATCTGAAAATCTACACAATAACATGTATGTAAAATGATTTTTATAAAAAGTAATAATAAAAATAGCGCCGCAGTCAATTTTTTTCAAAACAATTGTATTTTGATGGATTTTTTATACTAATTTTAGAAAATGTATGACAGGATGAGAAAATGTGACGAAATAATGTGAGGTTTTATCATTTAGTATGATAATCTCTAGGGGGGGGGGGGGGGGCAGCTGCCCATGGAAGTAGGTATATTACGCACAGTATTTTATCAGGGAAAAGTAACAATAATGCATTACTTATGTAATATCAAATTATGTATTATTGTTATGTATAGGGGAGAGTGGGGGAACCGTGCGCACCTAAGCCAAAATTGATGCTACGTCGAAACCTTTTTAGATCAGAAAGTAAAACATTGATATGTGGAAGCCTCATATGTCTTCTATCGAACTGCATACTGCTATTTACTTTAATTAGTCGCAGAACTGAACTACAAAGCATTAAATGAGACAAGTCATTTGCGCACCATTCACCATACCGCGGGGTAATGGTGCGCATGGGTAGGGTAATTGTGCGCATTCAAGGTGAAGTTAAACGACCAAATTTATTTGCTTTGAGTTAAATAACCAACATTATTTTATTAATGAGACAATTGTCATTGTTTTAAATTACAATTATTATTGTTGACAGTGAGAAAAAGCACTAAAAATGGAAAAGAAGTCCATTTGAAGATATCACATATTTAACTCGTCAAAAAAAAATGCGTTTATTCTGTGATTTTGTCACAGAAGATTTTTCAGCTCCCAGCATAAAGAAAAATGGTTGGAAGATATTCCTTTCAAACATTTTCACAGTGTTGACACGGGCAGATATGCTAATTCTTTACCATCAGCTCAGAGTTTCCTTTATTTTTAGTATCGCATATAGTTTTCTGGAATACCTAGCTAGTCTAACTATTTATGTTGGTTTTTCTATCATATTTTAGGCACTCGGATTACTTGAAACATTTTTTTTTATAATTAGGTGCCCATTACGTAATTAATATCGATTTTTATTTAAGTTGAGAAAAAAATATTCCTTGCCATTTAGTTTCATAAGGGGTAATCATGCGCATTCATAAAAAAGTATGCACTCGTATGCGCACAATTACCCCTCACGTGGAATTCAGCATCTATCAAAATATTATAAAAAAACTATTCTACAAATAGCACCAAACTATTTTATATTGGTCAAAGGAGATAGTTAACTACCGAACTAATCATAAAGCATTGAAAAATTATTGTAATTATGCGCTCACCATCTTATTTTAGTCAGTGTAAAATTATAACAAAATACTAGTTTTCAATAAAATGGCATAAACTCGGCAACTTCTTCATCGATTGAGCTGAATCTTACTAAAAACGTTCGCCTTGTCGGCGGCTACAAAACTGCATTACCAGTGATATTATTTGAGGACGGGATCTTGCTAAATCTCACTGCGCATGATTACCCACTGCGCACGGTTCCCCCACTTTCCCCTAATATTAGACCATACTATATAAATATACATAACAGCATCAATTATTATGAATGGCTATCACATTGTTAGTCATAACAATGTGTGATGCTATAATATGTTATACCGGTAGTCTATGAGTTACTTTATAAGAGTCTTATTACGCTTAACTGATGAGTGTGATCAATGGGAACACTAATAAAAGTAGGTGAATGAACGCCGCATAGTTACCCCACATACTTATTTTAACACTCGTTAAGGGGACATAATATGTCCCCTTGCTAAGTGCATATTATGCACTTAGCAAAAATCTTTCTATTTTTGCATCAACTTTTTCAAGTATGAGAATGTTAGCGCGAAATAAGAATAACGTAAGCGACAAAGTGAATTATACATTTTTAAAAGAAACCTGGCAAGAAATTTAAAAATAAAACAGCCGATTTGTTAACATTACAATTACCAGTATTTTGGCTAAATTATACTTTTATATCTGAAAAACTGAACGGAAAATCTTCAGATCCCGTAAATTTTAGGTGTACTTTCGGAATATTTTTTTATTCAATGAATTTCCAAATACTTTTGCAACATTTTGGTCTCGTCAGAGTCTTCTTATTTTCGAAATAGAGACCGGCCTCCGTATAAAGAGCCTTAATATTCTAATATTTCCCTAGCGAGGATGTTCACCTCAGTATTCATCTAAGTCTTAGATTCTAAGAATATGTTATATTATTTGTTAAAATAGTCAACCATCCAATTTTCTCTACGAGTATAAACTTACCTATAAAACGTTTTGTATCGTATGTCTGACTGTAACGCGTGGATGGACTGAGGGTGAAATAATAGAATAGAATTGAAGATTACCTATGCCTGCCTGCATTTTAAATATACCTATCATATAGTCGATGCCATACATAGGTAGATAGCGACTCATCTGTCCTCTTTTATTAAAATTGTTTTTATGTAAGTGATCAGTTTGAATTGGGTATTCGAAAGACAAAGCAACAAGTTAAAAAGTTGGTAAAAAAAATACAAAATGATTTATGTACCACGACTACCACCGTAATCCAATATTACAATTTTCGACTGGTGGTTCATGTTGCAAAACTATTTTTAAATCTGGCAATCAATGACTATTAGTATTTAGTTTAAAGTCCATGTAGGTAATGACTTTCATTGTACGCGACTAGTGCTTTATAAGATTGTTTTCCTTATCATTAGATTTTTTTACCAATAAATTCAATTAGGTATACAATAAAGAACATTAATCATGAATAATAAAAGTTATTACGGATTTTAAACTACATAATAGTCTATCATTTCCGAGTCCAAGTGATACAATTACCTATTATTATCAGTCACTTTAACAAACTCGTGTGTTTACACTGGTAGATTTGTTTAAAAAAATGGGTATTTTATTTCAAAATTTAGTAAAGTATAGTGTATGTATAGATAATACCTATTTTCCTGCCCAGCTATGATCTGTAATTGGAAAATTATTGCTGTATAACAGTTTGATGGGCTTATGTATTTTTCGGGTTTTTTCACAATGGAACTGTTTGAGTTGACGGGTTAAGTGATATGATAAACCATTATGAGAATGCCTACCTATAAGAATGCTGTCACCAATGATAATAATGTAACATAAAACATAACAGAATCACTCATGTGATCTGAAGATTATTATATATTATATATTTACCTGCCATATAACATTATTCCACACACATGCATTGCAATCTCATATAGGTACGACTTAAGACTTCTCAAGACATCGACGTGGAAAGACCTTTCCTTACTTTTCCGCGACAAAAAGCATAAAGTTCGTGTATTTTCAGAAGTGACTTTAAAATGTAAACATCAGTGATAAAATTATAATAAAATTTAATATATCTAATGTTCTTGTGATCTTCGGAAATTCATTATTTTCGAAATAATCGAAATGTGAAATGAAACAGTCTTACAATTTCTAATATTAATTTGAAACCTCAAACGAGCTTTCAGCGACAGATTTTTCCTGATGATGCCGAATATGTCGCCTTGGCATTTTAGTTATTAAATAAATATAGGAAATTGAAACAGTGTCGTTTTTAAGAAATTTTTAGCTAAAGTTAAGATATTTTTATTATTACATTGTTGTTGCGATCCTCCCCGGAACTCGAGATTCATCTGATGATAGCCGGGGAGTAACATTAATTTACGGTTTCTTTTGTATTTGTGCAAAGTGACTGTTTTAAATGTATAAAAATACATTTTTGTCACAAGATATACCTAATGAAAATTAACATAGTGCGTTAATATTTCAATAAGTTGTCTCGGTTTTGGGATGTTTTTTGTGATGTGTATTGTTAATTTTGGTGTCGTTTAGTGATACATATATTATGTGGCGATGTTTCTATCGGTGTGCACAATGCATGTGAAGCAACATAACAACAGTAAGATGAAATCCAGGGTCACGTTCAGGGAAAATGATGATACCAGTAGCATCATGTCAGAACTGGAACTCGATTCCCTGGAATCTGGATCAATGTTCAAAGAGGTTAAAAACTTTCTGAAAATTTTCCCCCTAGGCAAAAAATACTTCATACTGCTTTTCTTCCTAAGCCTCTTTCTGATCTATTTTTTTTTCCGGAAAGGTCAGGAGACCGTATATCCCCTGCGTCACTGCGACCAGAGTAGGTCTATTGTGACACCCTTCAATGTTACATCTCGTCTTCAAGGTCGACGTGTCTCATGTAGCTCACGATCTGTCTTGGTGCGAGTAGTCTTGCCTTCTCGGAGTCCAGTTAAAACATGAAAAAATGTGAAAAAGAGTGGGAGGCAATTCTACAAACCGAGAATCCCATGGCAAGGATATATTTAAAAAAAAATCTTAGCTTGTGTACACAACCTTAAATACTTTCCTGCACACTGCACACAGTAAGCTAAAAGCTTTCGTCGTGAAGTTTTGAATTCATCGTCAACACTGAGATTCGAACACGGCACCTTCTGATTAAAAGTTGGCTCTCCAACCAACTGGTCCAACCATGTACCTACTTAAATATATGAGTTGTCATTTTTCAATAAAACTAATGCCAATATTTTTCTTTTTCACAGGCAACGCAACATATTTCAAACTCTCACAGACTCGACATCACAAAATCTGGATTCAAAGATCTCCCGGACGAGTGTCTCTTCAACGACGACCTCCAGGAGTTCCTAGCCAGCGGGAATAGTCTCGGAGATGCCAACTTGGAGAACCTGGGCAAGCTGATTAACCTAAAGATTGTGGATCTCAGCGAGAATGGCTTCAAAAAGTTCCCGGAAGTATTGTCCTTCTTGAGGAGTTTGAAGATATTGAGTTTAAATGGAAATCAGATAAAGAAGCTACCACTAGGATTGGCGCAATTGCAAGAGTAAGTTTTTATGTTTCATCTAACTTATTGAATTTTTACAATTGTTTTTTGTTTATTGTTCATTATCGTCCTTAGGCTCTAATTTCGAGCACTTGGAATCGTCAAATTTACATTGTTATAGTCTATTAACAATCAAGAGGAGCAATAAGAAAAGATAAGCACATCAATGCTAATAGTCCAAGAGCCCGCTGCTTAATTTATGACGTATCTGTTTTTTGATCGAAATGTGGTATAAATGATAGCTTACCAATAGGGTATTACATCGCACTAGGGTTGCCTATCAAAATCCTGCCGCAACCCCCCCTGCCCCCCCCGAAAAGGTCCCTCTTCGCGGTTTTTCGCATTTTATAGGAATATGGTAAGAGATAGGAGAAAGTAGTCAATGACAAAAATAATCCTTGCTAAATTCTCTACAAAAAATGTTAAGTTAACTTTTTCGTAGAACTAGCAGTTTACCCGCAATGGCCGGCCCAAAACCGAAATTCATTTAAAATACAAAAAAAATGTATTTAAACTAAATTGGTTGAAAATTGATAAGAGCTACAGGAAAATAGTCAAAAAAGGAATTAATTACCATGGTCTTAGCTACACAACGAGCTATAACTTATGTTCATACATCTAATAATTTCGGAGTTATTACAATAAAACTCAGTGACGAAAATTCTTAAAATTTAGTTTTTCATAAAATAACCAGTGATATAGCGCCGCAGGCCAAATTTTTTTTTCTATAAAATGTTAGTAATAATGGGTGGAAGAATGTGAAAGAAAAAAAATCAAACTTTTTTTTTTATTTTTTCAAAAAATATCCTGTTTTTTGACCGGCCATTACGGGTAAACTACTAGTCCTATGAAAAAATTGACTTAACGTTTTTTGTAGAGAATTTAGCAAGGATTATTTTTGTCATTGACTACTTTCTCCTATCTCTTACCATATTCCTATAAAATGTGAAAAACCGCGAAGAGGGACCTTTTCGGGGGGGCAGGGGGGGTTGCGGCAGGATTTTGATAGGCAACCCTAGTGCGATGTAATACCCTATTGGTAAGCTATCATTTATACCACATTTCGATCAAAAAACAGATACGTCATAAATTAAGCAGCGGGCTCTCGGACTATAACAGAGTGTAGAACGTCTGCTAGCACTACGTCGGGAAGACATAATCCAATTTGAACCATAAACAATATTGAACAACAAATTCGATGCTGAGATGTACTAATAGTCTCATGCCAGCATCTCGTCCCTAATATTTAATAAAAAAAGAGTGGCAGATACAAGAGTATAGCGTGTAGATATGTCGCTATTTAACTTTGAGAATAAGAAAACAGAGGTTTTTTTTTATTAATGTAAAACATTTTTGGTCATTGTTTTTCTGGACAATTCACCAGAGTTTTCGTGCCAGTGTTAGATTATTATCCAGATTATTTCGACAAGCTGCAATCTCTTCCAGCCATAAGATCGACTCGGGTGGGAATCGGATGACCACATTTCCTTACAGTATCTTTTATGTAAAGTACTACTTATTTAGCTTAATTAAACCAACTTAGGGGAAATATAGTAGGTATATTCTTCTTATTATCCCCGTCCACTCCTAAACAAAGGCCTCCTCCATTTGCCTTCATGTTGTCCTGTCCTGTGCATACTGCATCCAGATTGTCTCTCCATCTCAGCTGTGGCCGTCCCACACTTCTGATCACATCTCGAGGTCTCCAATTTAGGAGGTTCTTGATCCACTTGCCCTCTACGCTTCTAGCCACGTGTCCTGCCCATTTCCACTTTAGGGATGCTATATGCGATGTATTACGTCAGTCACTTTGATTCAACGCCTTATTTCTTCATTTCCGACTTGGTCTCTTAAGCTTATCCCTAACATGGCTCTCTCCATGGCTCTCTATAGTAGGTACATTACATGTATAGTATGCACACACATCTGTTCTATATACCAGCCTAATTAATACGACCATAATAGTGCTTATTGACCGTGAATTTAGAAATCATACAATATGGGGTATACCATGGGTGTGAATGAGTATCACATTGTACTGGTATATCCTAATTGAAGGATACAAACATCAAACAAAAACATTAACTAATTTGGCGTATAATGAATATTTATGTTTATGTTAAAATACCTACTCTAATGTGACTAATATTTTACAAACTATAACAATACAGAATTGCATATTATTATGGTCGATTCGGTTGTCTAGAGCGCGGCCTCCCAATCGGACGATTCCTCTTCAGTTTGCACTATGCGACTTGAGCAAGGAATTAGGTACCTTATCCTTCTTCTTCTCCACACCATAGCCCATTTATTTGGGGTTGGCAGCTCGGATACTCCCTCTACATTTTCCTCGATCGAGACAGTCTTCTGAAGTAAGCTCCAGGTACCTTATTATTATTACCAAATATTAGAGTTTGCGAATCGAGAAATTTTATCCACCATCCATATGTCAATATTAAACGTATGTAGACGGTACGTACCAGGCGCAAAGATACCTCAGAATAACGGTTGATTAAGGATGATAGAATAATATCTACTCTGAAATAATTCAATAAAAAAGTGTTAGCTCCGGCTTTCCCACTGCAGAAAACACGATACGCAAGTACGTAGAATTAGTATCAAATGAAGTCCTAATATATTTTCATACCAAATAGTGACCCTTCTCTGCATACCGCTGTCTTTTTACTGAAATGACGGCCTCAGAACGTTTCCCTTATTTTGAATGCTATTGATGTTCTATATCAATTGTAATGCATTCACATCACATCTCAACAGCCTGGTTTCCAACTGCCTCCCAGGCAGTAGACTGCACTCAATAGGCTTAGGACGGGTCATGGCTGCTGTGGTGACATGCTCCACAAGTGGGGAATGAGGGATGATCCACAGTGCGACTGTGGACACCCGAAGCAAACCATGCAGCACATCTTGCATGATTGTCCCATATGTGCTTACCCCGGTACCATTGACAGTGCTGCCAGCCTGTCCCCTGAGTTCCTCCAGTGGCTGGAGGCGCTGGATGTCAGACTTTAACGATGTGACAATACTTCGACGTTGCCAAACGATAAATAAATAATGCATTCACATTTCTATATGTTCGTGACCGATTTCTTAACGACACCTAAGTGATCTATCATTATGGCACCCGATGTTTGAAGTGTGCGCTGTGTAGTGCGCACGCGCCCATGGGAAGGAAAGTCAATTTTCCACAATGATTCAATATTGAACTATTACTAAGCCTAGTTGTTACTAGATATAGTTATATAGGTATAGGTATATAATAATAGTTATAATTTCCGTTGTTATTAGCGCTCTGCCGCTCTTGCGAGACATTGCTATAAGCCAAAGGATGGCACCAGCCAGCGTCAGTGCAATACAGTGGTTCTCAAATCTTGTTTTTTTTATTTTTTGAGCAATCAATCTAATTTATCAGCCCTGCTCTCTCCACTGCCGGGCATAGGCCTCTTCCAAACTTTTCCATTCTTCTGTTTCACTATAGCCCTTCTGACTGATACCTGCTACTGAAGTTACGTCGTCAGCCCATCTTTCTTGCGCCATTCCAACACCTCTTTTCAACACCCACGATCTCCATTTTAACTATCTGAGTATCCATCTATTATCTTCTTGTCTTGCTATGTGTCCCGCCCACTGTCATTTTAATCTGACTATTATAAATACGATTCATGATGTCTGGCTCGGATGACTCCTTTCGCCCAAACTGAAATCTGTTGTGGATATTGTCATGTATTATGTTTAAGTGTGTGAAGATGTGAAGGTCATCTGCGCATAGATGATAGTTACAGATTACAAATTTGCTAGGCACTGCGCATGTTGTCAACTCTCTAGCTTATCATAACTCTATGATTATTCCATATACTTTTATATTAAGTGCCCTAGACGTCTGACTCTAGTATTTTCAATAAAATGGAAGTGAAGCAATTTCACGCTTGGTATTTTAGAGTCGCAAAATTCACACTATTAACAGGATGTTAATAATAAACACTAAAACATCTTTAAAACTATCGCTCAATTCCTAAATAACGTTATAACTAATGCAGTTTTTAACTTTAAAAACCATATTTCGAAAACGTTCCTTACAAAATGTCAAAATTTTCCATACGATTTGACAGTCTGTAGGCACCAGTTTACTTCACTACTAGCGTTGAGTGCGACATCTAGGGTACTTTATATAAAAGTCTATGGATTATTCGTTACAAGACAGGTTGGAAACCACTGTTTGTGATGCTAAAGAGTGTTGTAACTTTGATTTCTTCTTCTTCTTCATGATTTTGTTATTATTAGGTAGTTGAGTACTTATTTGGCATTGTTCAATATATGAGATTGTACTGAGTTGCGGTATCGCTTATTACTTAGAAGAATACTCCATTTATCTATATCTATCTTCAGTACAACTGTATACTTTACCTCACTTCTTATATTACATCACTATATTAAGGGGCAACATGCCCTGAGTAAAATTATTCTATTATCGCTTCAACTTTTTTAAATGTTGTACGAATAACGTAAGCGAAAAAAATCGATTTTGGCTTATTGTATGAAAAGGGGACCGAATATATCGAAAATTACCGCTAGAGTCACTGCGTGTTACCTTAAAAATTTTATTGATCAAATTTCAGCATTGTATCTAACAAACTACGGGAATAATCTCATATTTTAGGAAGTTTCAAAGGTAACTTTGGGGTTATTTCTTATAGAGATAATTTAGAAAAATCAAATTATTAACTGCTAGAGTCACTAAAACATATTGTCATTTATCCATGTTTTTAGTATTAGGATTATATCTTTAGTATTAGCTGAGTAATCAACATTTTCTTGAGGCAATTTTTCGAATGTTCAGGTACAATCCCTCTTACAATCGCATACTTGGGTGATGAAAAGCACATTTCTTTTCGATTCTAATTCATTGATGATATTAGATACCAACTTGGTGATTGCTATTGTATTCTTTAAAACATTTTATCAGCATGATCTATGCATTATTTATAGAATTTGATAGCCAAAAGCAATAGTTGTTTTGATACGGTATACCTACTCAGTACTCGTAGCCCAGACATTGATAAATTATTATCTATGGCATTTTTCTCTCAGCAATCATCCATAGTGGATTACATATAGGTAGATTTTGTTCCTACGACAATGGCGGGTTATCATTTATCAATAAACCCTTATTTTATACACTCTTTACAAAAATATCGTAAAGACACTCATAAAACTGTATATTCCAAATATATTAAGCCAAATTATATTGATCTAAATGTGCGCAAACTCCTGGACAAAACCTACGTATGGAGTATCCTGATGAACGGCAGTGAGACGTGGTGCCTATCTGAAAGAGATAAAAAGAGACTGGAAGCTTTTGAGATGTGGTCCTACAGGAGAATTTTATGAATTTCTTGGAGGGATCACATAACGAACCAAGAAATTCTCAACAAAATCAAAGGAGGAAGACACCTGTTCCGTGCAATAGCAGAAAGTCGTGCCAGATGGATCGGCCACATAGTACGTCGAGGGTCTCCTATTCGAATTAATTGAAGGAATGAATGAGAAGACAAACTACAGAGGACGACCAAGGAAAGAATACCTGGACGACCTGTGCCAGGATATGGGCTTCGACTCATGTAAAGAGTTGAAAAGAAGCGCACAGGACAGGGATGAGTGGAGAAGGAGACATGGGGCTTTGCTGCAAACTAATCGTAACGATTGAAGCTGGAGAAGAAGATCCCAAATAATGGGGTAACCAGCAATGCTGTGTGCAGCAATAAAAACAGACTCAATCTCCTTGCCCGAACATTTTTATGACATTCATTGTGCTTGGCAAACCTCAATGAAGACATTAATACCAAATATAGGGAATTGGTGAAATTGAAGCGACAAGTGGCCAATGCAGCTGGCAGAAGAAAGGAAATTTTGATGGCCAAACTGATATCTGAAAAAGAGATATACACACAAAATGTAAGGACACGAAAACACGAACACCTGAAGATGACATGCGAGGAGCTGAATATGGAGAACATCTGGCAGAATATCGGAAAGATATTTTCCAAATCACCCAGTCCGAGTGTACCTCCCGTGATGATGGACGGCAGTGGAGTCTTAATGACGCAAGAACAAACGGCTGAGTGCGTCATTAATCATTTCTATCCAGAAGATGACGTGACGAAGGAAACAAACATTCACAACAATATAAGAGACGCAGTCCAGGAAGAATACCAAACTAATTGCATCGATCCTGACATAACGGACGAGGAAATAATGACAAGCTTGGAAGACTTCGATGACAGTAAGGCGCCGGGCTCTGACGGCTTTACCTCGGATATATGTAGATGTGCTATTGGGGCAAACATGACGATCTTTAGGACCATAGTGAACAGATGTCTCGAAATAGGACACTTTCCGAAGCCATGGAAGAAAGCTGCGTGCATTATTATTGCAAAGCCTGGCAAAGAAAACTACCAGGAACTTAAATCCTTTCGACCAATTGGATTACTGCCGGTTCTGGGTAAGATTTATGAAAAGATTTTAAGCAGGAGAATACTCTGGATTCTATGTAAAAACCAAAAATTGTCTGAGAGGCAGTATGGATTCATGCCACAGAGAAGCACAGAAGATGCATTAAATAATGCACTAAACTATGTAAGACAAAATAAGAATGATGGTATGATCGTGGCTTTGATCTCGCTTGATATACGAGGTGCTTTTGACAACGCGTGGTGGCCGCTGATTTTGTACAAATTGCGAGAAAAAGATTTGCCCCTAAATCTGTACAGAGTACTCACAGATTACTTACGCGAAAGAAAGGTCGAATATACACATTACAGCACGACTGTTGAAGTGAATTGCACAAAGGGTTGTGTGCAAGGATCCGTGTTAGGCCCCCTGCTTTGGAATGTCTTAATAGATGACGTTATTTCCACGAACTATGACGTGGAAAATATGTACATACATGCTTTTGCGGATGACATAATGCTGGGTGTTGCAAGTAAAAGCACTGCCACGTTGGAGAGAGATTGCAATAGTGCACTGAAGATAATTAGTGAATGGGGGGGAAGAGCAAAATTAAGCTTCGCGCCAGAAAAGACAAATGCAATGCTCATACACAGGACAAGACAAAGACAAAATATAGACCTACGAATGGTAGGAGAAAATATTACAATCGTAAATCAATTCAAGGTCCTGGGTGTAATAATAGATGACCACTTGAACTGGAAGGCACACATCAAATACGTCGGTGAAAGAAGCATGAAACTTTACAAGAAACTACAAGGAGTTGCGAAAGCCACTTGGGGACTCTCAAGTGAAGTGGTGAAGACACTCTATAGTTACATTATTGTCCCTACTATCGTCTATGGTGCAAGTGTCTGGTATGGAGGTGTTAACAAAGGGCAAATTAAAAATATGGAAAGTGTGCAGAGATTTTATTGTATTAAAATCATAAAGGGATACAGGACCATATCGACCGTGGCTGCCTTGGCCCTGGCAGGAACAAAACCTTTGGATATAGTGGCAAAGGAGAGAGCTTCATTGTATAGGGTGAAAGACATAGGCACGCTGGATATTATACCAGATGATAGATTTCTGCAGAGACCTCTGAAGTTCACCGACTTGGGGCATCCGGCCAAGAGAAGCCGAATTGTGATTCACCTGGAGCAGAATGGGTTGCCTCATACTGACATACGGATCTATACTGATGGTAGCAAGATTGATGAAAGAGTGGGTGCTGCTTTTGTGGTATACAACTGTGGTATCGAAATATACAACAGGAAGATGAAACTTGCTGACGAATGCAGTGTATACCAGGCAGAACTGGTTGCTATACGAGAAGCTGTTTTATGGGTGACACGCAGGGCTTGCAATGAGGGGGTAATAATTCTGAGCGACAGCTTGTCTGGACTCCGGTCCTTGTCCGACAGTGAGTCGAGGAATAGTCTTGTCTCGGAAATTCAGCGTTTGCTCGTGGAAGCCGGAAACGTCTTGCTGTGTTGGGTCAAGGCGCATGCAGGTGAGGAAGGTAACGAAAGAGCAGACCTACTGGCTAAAGATGCATCCAATAGGAGAACTGCGCCGCTTTATGATGAGTTTCCTCTTAGCTATGCTAAAAGAATAATTAAGGAAGAGGGCACTAACGAGTGGAAAACCAGGTATTCGGTGGTTGAAAAGGGCATGACCACAAAGCTCTTTTTCGAAAGTCCTACTGACGCGGCGGAGGTATTAAATAAGTACGGGCGATACTACGAGTTGACTCAGGCACTAACAGGACACGGTGCGTTTAGAGATTACCTGCACAAATATAAAATAAGACAAGATAACAAGTGCCCGTGTGACAGCCAAGCACCACAAACAATTCAGCACCTTATGTGGGATTGCGATATCTTCGCTGTGAAGAGGCATGCCCTTGAAATGGCCCTGAGAGAGTACGGACTAAATATTAAATGTCCGAAGTCTGTCCTCCTGCATGAGAGAGTTTCGCACCAGTTTTTGGACTTTTTGTGTTGTATTGTTAGAACTATTAAAATAATAAATGAGGGAAAATAGTTTGTTGGAACCCTGAGAGTGATTGTGTAGTGCGGAGTGAAATTAGTTATTAAAACTGTGAAACAATAAACAAGATTTTAAAAAAGCCTTGCACAATAAAGCAAGGCAGTGCAGTGAACTCAACCAAAAAAAAAAAAAAAAAAAAAAACCTCATTGCTGGAAATGTGGTTTGTCGTAGGGAGTTTTACAAACACCTGATTCTTATAATATTTTTTTTTGATATTATTTTGGTATTGGATTTTTTTGTAGCAGAATCTTCAAACCAAATCACCAACTAATAACTCCACACATTATACCATTAGTAGGTATATGGTATGTGTGGATGATTATTTTGGTAAAACGTAATTAGAAATATTACATATGTTGTAACAATATAATTTCAATAATTTTTATTAAAACAATCATCCAACCACGAATATAACAAGGTCATACATAATACATTCTTTAATTACGTATTTACCTCTGTATTATGAAACAATAAATCATATTTTCATTAGTTTTTCTAGTTAAATAATAAAATGTAGAAGAATGTGTGGAATGTATTGGGTAAAACACAGTTTTCAATTTTAAGAGTATACATACCGACATTTCAAAAATTTCTATAAACGGTAGACCTTATATCTCGACAACCGTTACTAAATATGCTTTGGAACAAAATAGGGTTAATACATTGAACATTTATCTAGAGAATAACCGTAAAAGATTTTTTATATCTTGTATAGATTTGTCAAAAAAAAAAATGTGATAACCACCTATGATCTTTTTCCCGAAAGACGGAAACTCGTTTCCCGAAAGTCGCGGAGTAATTTTTTTTCCTAGGGAATAACCGTAAAAGTTTTTTGATAGGCGCAAAATTAACCCCAAAAAATGAAAAAAAACGCTATTTTTACCATTTTATCATGTACTCATTCTTTGTACCAAGGCCTATGTATCGGACGGCGGAGGTTTCGAGAATGCCTATTCCCGCCGTTCATACCTAGCACTTCGCCGTGAGGGAGACGCTACGCTTCGAATGGATTGATATGTGATTTATTGCATGATTTTGTATGAAAATAGATCATTTGAATTGTTGAATACTGTAGCTAGAATAAGTTACGTATATTGTTACGCGTGTCTTCAGCCGGTAATAAAGAGAATATCGAGTTGATATAACCGTCTGGCTGAAGGCACGCGAAGGAAATTATTATGATAGGGCCATAGTTGTTTGATGTATGAAATGATTGTAATTTGTAAGTCCTCATACGCGTGGCGTTGCAATCACCGCTCCGTACGCGACTGACCTGACGGGCAGTTCGGTACGGAATGGGTGAGGCGGACGGTGGGGAGAGTTACTTACGTCGGCCGTTCGGCGTTTCCCCCCGTTTTTCCCGACCGTCGCGCGGCGACGTCGTGCGTATGGGGATAAATATTGCCCGCATTTTCATAATAAACGGAGTCTACCTCGAACTTCTCTGCGTTTCACTTCTCTCTACTTGACCTTCTGATATCTACTACTGCTACCTTGGAAACGACTTTGGATCACCGCTCTTCACTTGGAACTTCTACCGGACAACGCAGCTCATCAACCTCGACCACTGGCATTCTACACGGACTACAGGCTGCCTTGCATACAGTTGCGCGATACCTAAAGGCGTGAAGCGAGCAGTACTATTGTAAAATAGTATAGTCTCGTGCCGCCGGCGGGTAGTGACTGTTGCGAGGTGGTAAGCGATCACTATCTACTGGTGTGTGTGTGTTTGTCTGGGATAAGTCGCAGGTCAGTACTGCTTGACAGTGCGACCTTGGGTGCGCTCAGCAAACACTCCTCACTGGCGGGTAGAGATCGTACCTGGGACGGCGCCGGGCGAAGAAGCTGACGTGGGGCCGGGCGTAGAAGAAGAAGAGGCGGTACCTAGCAGTACATCGAACCACAGTACGCGAACACCCCGTTCGGTACTGTCGGGCTACACACCGAGGCAATCAGCGGCCTTACAACCCGCTGTCGTGCACCACTCTTGGAGCGAACCACCACCCACTGGAGGCCGAGGGCTTCCGATTGGATTTGCAGTCGTGCTTAGCATTGCGGTGCGGTACATTTTGGTCCTTCGAACCCGGGATCCCTCAGGAGTGGACATGGCGCTTTGGATGAGGTCAACAGAGGAGGCGGCGGATGGCCGCATACATCTACAACCAGTGGCGGTGGATGACCGCTACGTAGAACCACCGGTGTCACCAGTAGCTGCTTATACAGATGTCGTTGACGATGGATTATCTTCAGACGAATCTTCGATCGTAAGCAGCTTGACAACATGTGAATTGAAGGAGGCGCTCAAGTGGCAGGCGAAGGAGCTCCGCCGGTTGTTTGCGGAACATGCTGAACTTCGTCTGCAATGTCTAGCTGCAGGGCGCGACCCACTCGCGAACACATCGGACCAGTTCGTGAACACAGTGCAGCAGACAGTGACAGGTGTGTCGCCGACACACCTAGGGCTGATGCCCATAGTGAACTCAGATGTGTCGTACGGATCGACACATCAGTGTATGACTCATGTGAACTCAGTGCCGCGGTATGCAGTGACAGGTGTGCCACAGGCACACCTCAGTGATACAGTGTCGGGTGCCCCACATGTGGTGGCGCGCCCTAGTAGTACAGTGCCGCAGTACTCAGTGACAGGTGTGCCACAGGAAGTGGCGCACCTCCGGTCAGTGTTGCATATAGAGTCAGTGACAGATGTGTCAAGTAGTGAGACACATCTGTACTCAGTGACAGGTGTGCCACATGAAGTGGTACACCCCCGAACAGTGCGTTCAGTGACAGATGTGTCAAGTAGTGCGACACATCTGTATCCAGTGAAGACAGTGACAGGTGTGCCACATGAAGTGGCGCACCTACAGACAGTGCCCGGGTGTACAGTGACAGGTGTGCCACAGGGATTGGCGCACCCCAGTAGTGCGGTACCGCGGTACTCAGTGACAGGTGTGCCACGTGAAGTGGCGCACCTCCGTTCTGTGCTTCATGTAAATTCAGTGACAGATGTGTCAAGTAGTGCGACACATCCGTGCCCAGTGAACTTGTCGGAAGGCGTACCACATGTGGTGGAACACGTCCGGACAGTATCTCCTGTAGAATCAGTGACAGATGTGCCAAGTAGTGCGACACATCTGTGCCAAGTGAATACAGTGACAAGTGTGTTACCGACACGCCTAGGGATTAGGCCTGAAGTGAGCCCAGGTATGTCGCGCGGTGCGGCATACCTTAGTGCAGATTTGAACTCTATAGACAATGTGAACTTTGTGAAAGGTGCGTCCTGCAATATGGAGCACCTGAGGCCCTTGCCTCAAGTGAACAATGGTGCGTACAACATTCATTGCTCGGCCACCTCTGGTGAGGTGGCCCGCCCGGCGAGAAGAATGTCATCACCGAAAGGGAACGTGAGTGACATGAACAAGCCGGGCAATGAACGCGTCATGATGGGCGCAAACATACACCGCTCGGCGCGAAACGTGCCGTCTACACCGCTAGGCGCGGTTAAAGACCCACACAAGCCGGGCGATCAACGCATCACGGATGCATCTTTTCCTCGGTGTTGCGAGGATCAACTCACCTCAGGAGAGGTGCATCGCCCGGCGCGAAAAGTGTCGTCTACACCGCTAGGTGCGGTGGTAGAAACACACAAGCCGGGCTATCTACGCATGGTTGATGCATCTTTTCCTCGGTGTTGCGAGGATCTACTCACCTCAGGAGAGGTGATTCGCTCGGCGCGAAACGTGCCGTCTACACCGCTAGGTGCGGTATTAGACCCACACAAGCCGGGCGATCAACGCATGGATGATGCAGCCTGTCCTCGGTGTTGCGAGGATCAACTCACCTCAGGAGAGGTGCATCGCCCGGCGCGAAAAGTGTCGTCTACACCGCTAGGTGCGGTGGTAGAAACACACAAGCCGGGCGATCTACGCATGGTTGATGCATCTTTTCCTCGGTGTTGCGAGGATCTACTCACCTCAGGAGAGGTGATTCGCTCGGCGCGAAACGTGCCGTCTACACCGCTAGGTGCGGTAATAGACCCACACAAGCCGGGCGATCAACGCATGGATGATGCAGCCTGTCCTCGGCGTTGCGAGGATATACTCACCTCAGGAGAGGTGAATCGCCCAGCGCGAAACGAGCTGTCTACACCGCTAGGTGCGGTAACAGACCCTCACAAGCTGGGCGATCTACGCATCATGGATGCGGTTTTACCTTGTGTCTACGAGACTTTATACACCTCGGGAGAGGTGATTCGCTCGGCGCGAAGCGTGCCGTCTACACCGCTAGGTGCGGTTACAGATTCACACAAGCCGAGCGGTCTACACGCCCTGAAGGGCACTAATACATTTCGCATGGCGAGAAAAGTGCGATCTTCGCCGTCAGATACGGCCTACGATGCACGCCAGCCAGGCGGAATACGCGTCACTGTGGACGCATCTGCAAATCGGAGCTACAAGAGTCATGCAACCTCAGAAGAAGTATTGATTCCGGCACGAAAGAGGCAATCTCTACCGTCTGTCACGGTGAGAGTATCTAACAAGTCGGGCAATCTACACGTCGATGAGGACGAATCAACTGCTTGTTGCTACAAGGACGATATCACCGTGGATAAGGTGATACGCCCGGCACGAAGCGTTTTTACTTCACCGCCTGTTGCGACGAATAAATCGCGCAAGCCGAAAGATAAAAGCGTCGAATGTGACGCTACGGAACGCCCGAAGTTGGCGGTTTGCTATGTCACCAGAAGGGTGACACGCCTGGAGAAAAACTTGCCGGCCTCACCGAATGTTGAGGTGAGTGCCGCTCGCAAACCAGGCGATCAATGCGTCACAGTGGACGCCTTCACACCCCGCCCAGTGCGAAAAGTGTGGCCTACACCAACTATTGAAGTGAGGCACACGTCCCAGCTGGGCGCTCTATGCGTCGTTAGGGACGCTACATGCCGCTTGATGTCAGCGGTTGAAATCTCGCGTGGCGAGAATATGGAAACTCGTGGAAGAGTAACACGCCCGGCGCTAAAGCTGATAGCTTCACCGTCTGTTATGGTGAGAGCATCATGCAAGCCGGGCAAACTACGCGTCAGATTGGGCGCATTTGCTTCTCGTCGCTATGTATGTCAACTAACCTTAGGCAAGGCGACACGCCCAACGCGAAAAGTGGTGTCTTTCCCGCCTGTTGTGGGAGGAGAAGCACGCAAGTCGGGCACTCTATGTGTCGTAAGGGAAGTACCTACAGCTCGTCGCTTCGAGAAGAAACGCCCGGCACGAAGAAAAGGACCTCCGACGTCTGTTGCACTGGATGTCCCACCCAAGCCGGGCCCTGGACACATCAAGAGGAACGCTTACTCTGTTCTCTCGGCGCGAAAAGTGTGGCCTGCGCCGCTGGTGGCGGTGAGGTACACGTACAAGCCGGGAAAAGTAAGCGTCGCTAGGAACGCGGGATATTACCTGATGTTGGTAGTGAACAGTTCGCGCGTACACAATTATCAAGTAGCCAGAAGGGTGACACGCCCGACTCTACGCATGTATGCTTCACCTGATGTTGTGGTGAGGGCAGCATGCCAGCCGGGTTCAACCTGTCCGAAGTCGACGGGTTACGCCCTCTGGAGGCAATTCACCAGAAAGGTGAAACGCTCGGCGCTACGCACGCAGTCTCCGCCATACATCATGGTGAGAGATGCATGCAAGCCGAACCTTGAGAGCGTCGTGATCGACGCAAAATGTCGCCTGAAGTTGGCGGATCCCGGCCCGTGTGCTCTGGTCACCAGAAGGGTGACTGATCAGGCACAAAGAAAGCAAGTTTCACCGTATGTAGAGGTGAGAGTTAAATTCGATTCGGGTCACAATCGCGTCAGTATGGACGCATATACTTCGCATTTCTACAAGGAACGATCCCCGGCGCGAAAAGTGCCGTCTACACCGCTGGGAGCGGTAACTGACTCACACAAGTCGTGCGATCAACGTATGAAGAATGCAGTTATTCCTCGGTGCTGCGAGGAGCTACTCACCTCAGGAGAGGTGAATCGCCCGGCGCGAAGCGTGCCGTCTACACCGCTAGGTGCGGTTACAGACCCACACAAGCCGGGCGGTATACACGCCCTGAAGGGCACTGCTACATTTCGCTTGGCGAGAAAAGTGCAATCTACACTGTTTTTGACAGCCTGCGATGCACGCCAGCCAGGCGGAATACGCGTCGGATTGGACGCACACTACGAGTGTTTCCTAACCTTAGGCAAAGTGATACGCCCGACGCGAATAGTGTTGTCATTCTCGCCTGTTGTGAGAACAGAAGCACGCAAGTCGGGCACCACATGTGTCGTAATAGAAGAACCCACAGCTCGTCGCTTCAAGAAGAAACGCCCGGCGCGAAGAAAAGGATCTCCATCGTCTGTTGCGCTGGATGTCCCACCCAAGCCGGGCATTGAATGCATCAAAGAGTACGCTAACCCTGCTCGCTCGGCGCGAATAGTGTGGCCTGCGCCGTATGTTGCGTTGAGGCGCACGCACAAGCCGGGCGTAGTAAGCGTTGCTGGGAACACAGCGGACCACCTGATGTCGGTAATGAACAAATCTCGCGTCCGCGAGTATCGAGTCACCAGAAAGGTGACATGCCCGGCGCTACGTATGCATGCTTCACCATATGTTGCGGGGGGAGCAGCATGCCAGCCGGGTGCAAGCCGTCCGAAGTTGGCGGTCTACGCCCTTTGGAGGCAATTCACCAGAAGGGTGAAACGCCCGGCGCTACGCACGCAGTCTTCACCATATGTCGTGGTGAGATATGCATGCGAGCCGGGCCTCAAAAGCGTCATGAATGACGCAAAAGGCCGTCCGAAGTTGGCGGTCTACGCCCATTGGAGGCGATTCACCAGAAGGGTGAAACGTCCAGCGCTACGCACGCAGTCCTCACTATATGTCGTGGTGAGAGATGCATGTAAGCTGGGCCTTAAGAGCGTCAGGAGGAACGCAACAAGCCACCCGAAGTTGGCGGTCTACGCCCTTCAGAGGCAGTGCACTAGAAAGGTGAAATGCCCGGCGCTATGCACGCGATCTTCACCGTCTGTCAACGTGAGAGATGCTTGCAAGCCGGGCCTCAAAAGCGTCAGGATAGACGCAAATATCCGTCCGAAGATGGCGGCTTACGGCTCATATGCTATGGTCACCAGAAGGGTGACTCATCCGACACAAAGCACGAAGACTTCACCGCACGTTGAGGTGAGAGTTACATGCGATTTGGACCATGAGAAAAGAACCCCGGCGCGAACAATCCGGCCTAAGCCATCTGATGCGATGGGAGGCCCTTACAAGTCGGGGTTTGAAGATATGATGAAAGAAGCAGCTGGCCGCTTGATGTTTGCGGCCCATGAGTCTGATATTCGTGAGGGTATTGTCTACCCAGCTGGAATGAGATGCCCGGCGCGAAAAGTGATGTCTTTACCGTCTGTCACGGGCAAAGACACACGCAAGCCGGTCAATCTGCGCGTCGTGATCGGCGCATCCATTTGTTGTTTGGCGAGAAGAGTGTTGTCCTCACCGTTTGTTGCGGTGGGGGACCCACACAAGCCAGGCAAAACTCACCGCTTGTTGTTGGCGGTTTATTGGTCCCGTTGTCAGGCGAGACCAACCGACCCTACTGAAAAGATTAATGTGGCGCGAAGAAGGATGTCCTTGCCGCTCGTCAAGGTAGTCGACATCCTCCAGCCAAATGGAAGAGGTATCCTGTTTGACGCAGTCCCGGATGACCATCTTGTCCAATTTGAGATTCGGCCGGCGAGAAGAAGGTGGTCCCTTTCGCTGATTGTGGAGAGCGACACCTACAAGCCGGACGAAATATGCATCGCTGATGCAATGAACTATCGTTGTTACGAGAGCCTGACCACTAGTTGTGACTTGGCTCCCCTGGCTGAGAAGACGTCCGCTCTGTTAGAGATGAATCCTGATGGTGTCACCAGAGCGACAAGATCCAGCCATGTCTTTTGTCTGAGGAAAGCTGATGAAGATGACGGAAGATGCGAGGTCCCACCAGCCGCGGATGAACAACGGGCAAGAAACAGGACCTCCCGTGGAGCATGCCCGAGACCTTCGAGCAAGACCGTCGTGCAGCTCACGGGTCCGCCATCCTCCCTAGAAGAGTGAGGGGAACCCTCACGGGGGGAGTGTATCGGACGGCGGAGGTTTCGAGAATGCCTATTCCCGCCGTTCATACCTAGCACTTCGCCGTGAGGGAGACGCTACGCTTCGAATGGATTGATATGTGATTTATTGCATGATTTTGTATGAAAATAGATCATTTGAATTGTTGAATACTGTAGCTAGAATAAGTTACGTATATTGTTACGCGTGTCTTCAGCCGGTAATAAAGAGAATATCGAGTTGATATAACCGTCTGGCTGAAGGCACGCGAAGGAAATTATTATGATAGGGCCATAGTTGTTTGATGTATGAAATGATTGTAATTTGTAAGTCCTCATACGCGTGGCGTTGCAATCACCGCTCCGTACGCGACTGACCTGACGGGCAGTTCGGTACGGAATGGGTGAGGCGGACGGTGGGGAGAGTTACTTACGTCGGCCGTTCGGCGTTTCCCCCCGTTTTTCCCGACCGTCGCGCGGCGACGTCGTGCGTATGGGGATAAATATTGCCCGCATTTTCATAATAAACGGAGTCTACCTCGAACTTCTCTGCGTTTCACTTCTCTCTACTTGACCTTCTGATATCTACTACTGCTACCTTGGAAACGACTTTGGATCACCGCTCTTCACTTGGAACTTCTACCGGACAACGCAGCTCATCAACCTCGACCACTGGCATTCTACACGGACTACAGGCTGCCTTGCATACAGTTGCGCGATACCTAAAGGCGTGAAGCGAGCAGTACTATTGTAAAATAGTATAGTCTCGTGCCGCCGGCGGGTAGTGACTGTTGCGAGGTGGTAAGCGATCACTATCTACTGGTGTGTGTGTGTTTGTCTGGGATAAGTCGCAGGTCAGTACTGCTTGACAGTGCGACCTTGGGTGCGCTCAGCAAACACTCCTCACTGGCGGGTAGAGATCGTACCTGGGACGGCGCCGGGCGAAGAAGCTGACGTGGGGCCGGGCGTAGAAGAAGAAGAGGCGGTACCTAGCAGTACATCGAACCACAGTACGCGAACACCCCGTTCGGTACTGTCGGGCTACACACCGAGGCAATCAGCGGCCTTACAACCCGCTGTCGTGCACCACTCTTGGAGCGAACCACCACCCACTGGAGGCCGAGGGCTTCCGATTGGATTTGCAGTCGTGCTTAGCATTGCGGTGCGGTACAGCCTAATTGAGTGATTCTCGGGTACTTTTTTTTACCAAATCGGGTGAATGAAGTCGACCATCAAGAAAACGTTCTGAAGTATTGTGATTGACCAAAAGCAGTATTTTTTTCATATCAGTCCACTCCCGTCCACTCCTAGACGAAGGTCTTTCCTATTTCCTTCCACGACGCTCTATCCTGGGTTCTCTGGATCCAGTTGACACCAATATGCTTGACAAGGTCATCCCTCCATCTCAGTTTAGCTCCAATGATTTCCTACATTCCTAATAATTGTTCATGGTTTCCAGGTTAAGACCCTCTCCGACCACTTACCATCTGGATCTTTGCCGTTTGAGAGAGAATCAGATCTTTCACTTGTAGTAAATAATACTACAAGTGAAAGTGTGAACCTATGTGAAACTTTTTTTATAAATATCTTTTTATTTTTTTATAAGTGTAAAGATATTACCAGAACGGGGCCCCATACTGTTTTTGCTTCTGTACAACATTAGTTACTAATTTCATTCAATTAATTCTGATTTCATTAATAAAAAAATGTAATTATAATATTACCCAACACCTCAATGATAGTGAAGTAGGTACCATCTACAACTACTACAATATTGACGTTATGAATTTAGGGCTGCCATCTCTCCGGGTCTGACCCGGAGTCTACGGGTTTTAATGGTGTTCTCCGGGCTCCGGGTTGGCACTGCTTGGCAGTGAGATAGAGTGGCTGAACTATCACCGGGCAGTCCCCTCCCGACCTATATATTATGAAAATTCGTTAGATCTCATTAAAAATTAAACTGTTTCATTACAAAATTCGCCTGCGGCGCTACCTTTTAGAAGCATTTAGTATTATATTTATAGTTTTGTTTTGACGGCCACAAGGCTTTGGAAAGTTACAATAAAAAAGTTAAAAATATCAATACAATAAAGGTACACAGCAACAACAGACAAAAGAATCATAATTAAAATAGTATGTAAACACACAATATGGACAAAAAACAGATATTGATATAACTTTTTATAGAAAATAAATTTGTTTACATCACGACTTTCTTTGATCAATCTCACATAAAAATTCCTCCTGCGTGCTATTTACGAGTTTCTCTTCCGCATTTGTGCTACAATGTAAAATAGGTTTATTAAATAAAAAATACATTTTTTTTTCGAAAATTCCGGGTCTACCTTCTTTGAAAAGTGGCAGCCTTAAGTAGGTACCATACACAACAACTTACTACAATATTGACGTTGTGATATGAATGTGTCTATATTAATATTACACCATACTGTACTTTACAAAGACCATAATGGCGTTACTTTTATATATCTTCGAGTACATAATTTGATATCGTACAGTATATAAAATATACCTGTAATTAATTTTGTTGTATAATGTACCTACTGCATTCTTTATACATGTACTTACTTAGTAGTTACTTTAAATAAACAATCAAATATTATTATGCATACATACATACCTAATTATGTTTTGATGTTATGAGGTAGTAAACTCACGCCATTTATACCATCACGAAATTTCCCACAACGGAAAAGCCAATTCTCAAAGTTGTACGGGTGTTCAAAGGAAATACATGCGACAATTATCTAGTCGACGCAATTAACCATAGTCTACTTATAGCTCAGGCAAATTGCAGTTCTAAGTTGGCAAAATTAATAATAGATTGGAGTCTATGTAGTATGATTCCTTAGGATGGGGTGTTTCAGAATATCAGGTCACCCTCCTCCACCTGACGCGTCTCCCCCTGCCCTCCCGAATAGGTCCCCCTATGTGGTTTTCCTCAATTTTTAGAAAACCAGTACGAGATAGAAGAAAACTGTCAAGACAAAAATAGTCCTTAATAAATTCTCTACAAAATGGTTTCGACGCATTTTTTGATAGGACTAGTAATTTACCAGCAATAGCCGGTGAATATCACGTATTTTTTTTAGGATCAAAAAATATTTTTTAAACTCAAAATTTTGAAAATTCATAAGTGCTACAAGAAAATGGTCAAAGAAAGAATTAATTTCTATAGTTTTAGCTATAAAATGAGCTATGATTTATTTTTTCACGACTCATAGTTTTTGAGTTGATATTGACAGACTATATTGTGTTCTGTCTTCTCTGCCTGCCTTGCAAGGGATGCAGAATAGATTCAATATTCTTTCACCCACCATCATTAAATATTTATAATGTTCTCACGAGATATTAACTGCTCATTTCATTGTTGATAATATTAGATAAGTCTTCATAATGACCATAACGTAGTCAGTCAGAGTCAGTCAGAGTCACACATCCAGAAAATTATATCGTCTGGAAACTAATCAGTAATCAGTTAATCACATTACAGATTTACATAATCAACTCTAGAGAAGAAAGGGTATATTTCATATAATACTTGTTATTACTACAATCTTAATTATGAAGAATACCTTTTGACTCGAAGTAGAGACTGTGGTGGTTGCAGAACGAATAATTTTTCCGCTATCTATCGGTCAGTGTTTCATACATTTTCTTCTCGTCATGGAATTATGATTCTTATATGAAGATTAGCCCGCTAGTACCAAGACGCCATTTTATTCGGCTTTTAAGTTAGCAAACTCTGGCTAATCCAAACCAAAATAATAAATATCATTTTGTTAATAATAAGCAGTTAACCATTTTAAGTTTACATCTAAATTACTGCTTTTTTTAAACGCTTTTCGTCATAGTTTGTTCTTTTAATATGACAATGTTCAGAAGTTAAATCAATGTTTAAGTCAATGTTTGAAGCGAGAACTATGTTTACAAAATGTAGCATTATGTGAATTCCTTTGGGGGGACGAAGGATGGGTGTTCCGACGCAAACGAGGTGGCCTTGGCTGGCTTAAGTGATCACATTTACCCATTCCGCCACATCCTGCTGTCAAACGTGTAATTTTTTGGGAATATTCAAAGTTCTATTGCCCTATGGAATAAGAGTTAAGACGGTAATCAACCCGCCATTTAATTCAATAAATATTTGATTTATTTATTTCATTTAAAGCGGAATATGGAACCTACATACCAACTTGTTATTATGTTTAGGCACTTCCCTACTTAGAGCGTTACAGAATCAATTATCATCAGCAAAACTATCGTAAATTATCTTACGTGTGCCCAAAAATTGTGTGGACATATTAATAGGTGGCTGTCGTCCTGGGTCGCTCCGCAGTCACAGAGGATGTTGTCATCAGGCAGGTACCCCCAACGTGGAGATTCTTGGATGTAATATTCCAAGATATTGTACTGAGATTTATTTATTTATCTATTCTTCCCAACATATACATACTTAACACAAATCATGCATACATAAACAAACCACGAGACCCTCCCCACACACGAGACTTGTCTCTATTGGGGAGGTATCTCGAAACGTGTATAGTTTTAAGTATTTAATTTGTATGTATATGTAAAATATTGAAGAAAAATAAAAACAATTTTGAAATTGAATTGAATTGAATTAAAAACTGTACACAGTATAGTACACAGGTAATTGCCAACCACACTAGGTTATGACCTGTATCGGGATTGACAATTGATCAAAATGAAGACATCTTCAATCCACAAATGCACAACAAAAAACAAAATAAAATATTATAGTCCTCATTAGTTGAATAAACCGAATAAACACGCTTCTAGTAAACGGGCGTGATGTACTTTGTATCAAGAGTAGGGGGCAAATACCCCGTAGTGGACTTCGCTAGACGAACGGACTACACAACCAAAACATCTTCACGTATTCGACTAACGAGTGTTTACGTGCCGTACGTTTGATCAACGTATCTAGAAGACTCGTACATTTAATTAAAAGTTAATTTCGCGTTGTTTTTATTTACGTTTTTTCATAATTATTTATGCATTTTAATGTAGTGTATTATTAATTTATAGTTTACGTAATATTTGTTCAGTGTCTATATTTAATTAAATTAATGTTTTAAGTATTATGAATGTTGTATAATAAGTGAAAATATTTTTGTCGTGTGTGTTTATTTCGACAATTTTGTTATTACGAGTATGATGTTGTAGTGTCATATATTTTGGATTATTTATTCATCAGATGCACACATAACATACGGTAAATATGAAGATACAGTTAAACAAAAATTATTATTGATACATAAGAAATGCTATACATAAGATTTAAGATTTAAGTCTCTAACAAGCAAGAAAATTCACCCTACGCTTTTAACTTTTTTTACACTTTGATATAACGAATGCAGTCCCGATCGTAGAGCGCATCTAAGCGGTTGTGTTGATTGTGATTATTTGCGATATTATTGTGAGAATACAAAATTTAATTTATTAAGTCCGAAGCAGCAAAACATCTAGAGTGGTTCAAAAATTTTTTTCCTTTAAATTTTTTTTTTTTTCTTCTTTTTTTTTTTTTTATTTAATTATTTAATTTTTTCAACCTTTTTGTAGATTCCATAGTGGAACAGGTTCCTCCAATATGGAGGTACCCCTGGTCCCTCCAGATCCTCCCGACCCGAGAAAGAGACCTCTTTCTCCGGATGTAGATATTTTCATTTCCTCCCCTCCGTCTAAAGTTCCTGCCATATCTCCCAATCCTCCTCCTTCTCCCCAACTCCCTTACTCCCAACCTTTAACTTACAAATCCACGTCATTAGGGCCATTCTTGGTCTATGTCCAAAATGAAGATTCATCCAAACCAATACGTGCGCTGGATTTTGGTAAGTTGTTGTATTCTTTAAAAATTCAAGGTATCATCACCGGCTCAGTGAAGGCTGAGGGTAAATATAAAATATCTTTGACATTTTTGAACCCTAAATATGCAAACAACTTTTTGGATAACCCGATAATAACTGAAAACAAATTAAAAGCGTATATCCCCACGTTCAAGCTAACCAAACAAGGAGTAATTAGAGGAATTAGTGAGGATATCGATATGGAGGAATTAATAAAGTATTCTGAGCCCTCCCAATGGAAATTAATCAAGGCAAGGAGATTAAATAGGAAGATTCAGTCTAGTGAGGGAGCCACATGGAAGCCCTCACAAACCGTAGTTGTTACCTTCGAAGGGCAATCCCTTCCGGAGTTCGTATTTTTGTTCCACAATGCATTTAGGGTTGAGCAATATGTCTTTCCCACCATCCTGTGCTACAACTGTAGTAGGTACGGGCATACCAGAGCACAATGCCGATCATCGGCCCGTTGTTATAAATGTGGCGATGCTCATAACGGCGAAAATTGTCTGTCCCAAATTTTAAAGTGTATTAATTGTGGAGGGCAACACTCTGCTGCAAACCTTTCTTGTCCTGAACTCAAAAGACAACAGGACGTAAAAAAAACTATGGCTACGAACAATGTATCTTATAAAGAGGCCCTCGCTGCCCATCCTCAAAAATTCTCTCTATATTCAGAAGCAATGTCCCAGGCCCTTCCTTCTTCATCAGTAAACTCAGCCTTGACAGATAATAATGTCCACCCCCCGCTACCATCCAGTCATCGTAAGACTATTTTCAAATTCAAAACCCCTTCTCATCCCTCAGTACTACCTGGTTACAACCAACCTGAGCACAATTCCCTTCTTTTTTGCCCAAATGGCAGTTCTTGGTCATCTGCTCCAAATGGATGTGCTCTCCCCAACAATCTTCCAGCCCCCGATCAATCTGAAAACTCCACATCTTCTGGTTACCTCCAAAATAAATTTTCCTCTGGCAACAACAACTTTTTAAAAACAATGATTTCCATGTTAATAGAAATTCTCTCATCTCAAAATTCTTTACCGTCCAACGCAGCTCAACTGATTTCCATTCTTCAGACCTTTTTAACCGAAAATGGCTCCACAAACTTTTAGTTATAAAAACGTGTCATTTCTACAATGGAACAGCCGCAGCGCTGTATCAAATAGAGATGATATTTCATTCCTTTTAAGGAAATACAAAATAGATGTCGCTGCAATTTCGGAAACTTGGTTTTCCTCAGATTCTTTTGTATCATTCCCAGGATATGACTGCCTTAGTGATGATCGCTCCGATGGTTACGGAGGGGCAGCACTATTGATAAAAAAATCTTTCTCTTATGATCGGCTAATTCTTCCGATCTCCTCAAGAATGCAAATAGTCGCCGCAAAAATCATGGGCATCACTGTGGTGTCGATGTACTCCCCGAGATCCCAGTTTGATACATTGTATTGGAACAGCATCGTCCCAATTTTCTCTTCTACATATATGATTATGGGTGATTTTAATGCACATTCCTCATCATGGGGCCCTCAAAAAACAGATTCAGCTGGCAAAGCGGTGTTGGATTGGGTCGACAACTTAAATTTATGTATCTTAAACGACGGCAGCCCCACTATAGTTCCTCCTCCACATCAGAATCCGACCGCGGTAGATTTAACGATTTGTACTGGTGAATTAGCTTCGCTGATCGCATGGGAAGTTCTCAAGGACCCTTTATCCAGCAATCACCTTCCTATAATAATAAGAATAAGATCAAACAATTCACAATCCAATTCGTCTCGTCATAAATCCGGATATAACACAAAGAGGGCTAACTGGAGTAAGTTTGGGGAGTCTATAGAGGGGGGTATTATAGATCTCCCTTCTGATGATTCTATGAGTGATGTAAATATGGTTTCCGACAAGATTTCCCACCTCGTTATTAGCGCGGCCGACGCTTCCATGCCTAGGAAGAGCTCTGTTGGACATCGTAGAGCATCTCCCCCCTGGTGGGACGAGGAATGTACGGCTATGGTTAGGCAACGTTCTGTGGCAATGAAAACCTACAGAAGGAACATGTCTCTTGAAAATTATCTCTCCCTTCGAAAGGTTCAGGCTCAAACCAAAAGAGTTCTTAGGAGTAAGAAAAGGCAGGGATGGTTCAGATTTTGTAGCTCTCTCTCTCCGGATACACCACCATCAGACGTCTGGAATTCCGTAAATGCTTTTAGAGGTGCATATTCCCCAAGACCTAACACTTCAAAATGTACATCCTGGATTGATGGTTTTGTGCGGATTCTGGCTCCTGCGTATGCTCCCGGGGAGTTTGAGCTGCGGAAGGACTCTGTCTTCGCGCCCCAGCAATCATGTATTCTCTCTTCCCCTTTTTCCTTTAACGAACTGGATGTAGCAATTCAATCCGCAGGTGATTCTGCTCCTGGTCCAGACCAGATCTCATACTCCTTTATTCGACACTTTCCTAGACCCCTTCTTCTCAAACTTTTATCATTATTCAATGTGATTCTCACTACAGGTTCGGTTCCTTCATCATGGAAGCAACAATTTGTCGTACCAATTCCCAAGCCAGGTAAAGACTCGACGTTGGGATCCTCATACAGACCCATAGCTCTATCATGCTGCTTCCTAAAAATCCTCGAGCGGATGATAAAGGCTAGACTGGAGTGGTTCGTGGAGAGAGAAGCACTTCTGCCAGAGTGGCAATTTGGTTTCCGGAAGAGCCGATCATGCCTAGACAACTTGAGCATTTTGGTGACTGATATTCATCTTGCTAGAGCCCATAAGACGGATCTTATTGCGTGTTTTCTAGACATTCGTAGCGCTTACGATAATGTGTTGCTCCCAATATTGTTTGAGAAATTGTTATCTTTAGGTATTCCGGACATTATTTGCCGTCTGATTTTCAACATAATGTGCGAGAGGGAGCTCCTGATTAAAACTCCAGAGGGCGTGGTTGTGAGAAGAGTATATAAAGGACTACCGCAGGGGTCAGTCTTAAGTCCCCTACTCTTTAACGTCTACACTCAGGACATCCAGTCTCTGATTCCTACTTCTTGTAGTGTCTTGCAATATGCCGATGACTTTGTTGTTTACAGCGCTGAAAAATCCATTGCTCGATCGAGTGAGGTCTTGGAGAGTACTCTCGAATCCCTTAGCTGCTGGTTTAAAAAAAATGGTCTTACTCTTTCGCCTAACAAAAGTAAAATTGTGTGTTTTTCAAACAAGCATAGAATTCCTAACATTAGTATCAAATTTGATAATATTCCGGTTCCTTCGGAAGATTCTGTTAAATTTCTTGGCATGACCCTGCACCGGAAGCTCTCATGGAACATTCATATCGAGAAGGTCATTGCAAAATGTGAAAAAAACATAAACATTCTCCGTGCGGTGGCAAGAGTGTGGTGGGGTTCTCACCCAACTACAATGCGAACCCTGTACGATGCTCTGATAAGAAGTGTTCTAGATTACGGTGCATTCTTGTTTGAGCCTCTGCCGAATTACCTTGCAGATAAACTGGAAAGAATGCAGAACAAGTCAATTAGAGTCATCTTAGGAGCTATGCGGTCTTCACCTATCGTGGCCTTACAGGCCGAATGTGTCGAAATGCCACTTTTTCTTAGAAGAAAATCCCTTGCATTAAAGTTTCTTGCGGCAAGGCTGGCTCAGGAGAATCATTTGATCTTTCCCAAATTACAGGTACTCATTCAGAGATGTCAGACCGTTCCTTACTGGCGTTCTAGAATATACCCATTGCTGTGCTCGTCCTATCATTATGTCTTAAACAGTTTCCCGGATTCATTTCATTCTCTTTTACCAATGTTCTCTCTTCCGTTTGAGGCTACAACATTTCGTCCAGATGTGCTCCGGCACATGGATATTGACAAGTCAGCTTCGACTATGGATCCTAGTTCAGTCAACAAACTTTTCTTGGAGAAAGTAGAGGAAAAGTGGCCCTCACATGCCAGGTTTTTCACTGACGGCTCGAAATCTCTGGAGGGCGACTGTGGGGCAGCCTTTTGTGCCCCATCTCTCGGTATAGAGAGACAATTCCAACTTCCACGGTCCGCATCCATCTTCACAGCGGAATGTGTTGCCCTTCGGGAGGCGCTAACGGAGATCCTTTTGACTACCACCCCATACTCAATCATATTCACAGACTCTTTTAGCCTTGTAGATATCTTGTGTTCTGTTAAGAAATCATCAATAAATAATCACCTCATATATGATATTCTGAAATCTCTTTACGTGGCCTCTTCTCGTAAACTAGACATTACAGTCTGTTGGATTCCTTCCCATGTTGGTATAGCTGGAAACGAGCGTGCTGACGCTCTTGCTAAGCAGGCATGCAGCTGTAGTATTATCCCTCCTATGTTTGCTCTCCCTATTGCGGATTGCCAGAGAGTGACGAAACTTTCTGTCATGAGCGAGTGGAATGAGTGTTACTCCAATTCTACTACTGGTTCCCATTATAGGAGTATTCAACCGTCTGTTCCATCGCACCCGTGGTTTAACAAATGCAAACTTCCAAAGTTAAATGTTTCATTACTGTGCAGACTCAGAATTGGTCACGTCATCTTAGCCGCACACCTTTTCAAAATTAATGTCGTGGGCTCCCCACTATGTGAATGTGGAGAAGATGCTGAAACTGTTGACCACATATTCTTCGGTTGTCCCCTTTTGCCGAACGAGGAATTCCTGAAGGACATCAGCGGGGTGTGCAAGACCTTGCCTATTAACATTCAATCGCTGTTAGCTCTGAATTCTCCGAAAGTGAATAACTTCATTGTAAAACACTTGAAGAAATATGACAAAAAGGTGTAACCGAGTTTTGGAATCATGAGTGTAATTTGTATTATAATCTCCCAAACGTGTTTTAAAAACGGGTTACTTGAAATCGGGAAATAAAAAATCCTTTTCATAACATTGATTAAAAAAAAAAATAAAAAAAAAAAATAAACATTTTGCCCGACTCTATGTTCCATTTAGTTTAATTTTGCCTGTAGTTCCTGGAATTGAATTGTATTTTTGAGTGTACCTACGGCCTGTATATAACTGTGCTGTGCGGTCAGAGAGATATTGTTGTATATATTCTGTGTTTGTCATACAATAGTTTTTTCATTGATGTTATATAAATAATATGTTTGTCGTACATGTTGAAGATATTGAAACATTTTATAACACTGCATTTAGTATTTGTTACCTAAATATAAAATACTATGATTCGTCACTCTCAGTGTAGAGAAATAAGTAAATAACCAAAATACTTGACAATGGCAAAATCACCCGCAGACGGGTGCGTGCCATATTTAAATAAGAAGAAGAAGAAGATATAACGAATGTTAAATGATATAGGCGTGATGTTGGCCATACGATAAATAAATGTTATTTAACAATTACGTAGTCTCTCAAGGAATGCACAGTGTAAGATGGGCACTCTGGACTTACGACCAGGAATTGATTTGCTCTCGAGAAACGTTCACCATTCTGCCCTTAACACCTGTGCGTGTATTCTTACACATTTTTAGAGTGTATTATACTCTGAAAAACTCGTACCTTGGGTGGGACTCGAACCTATACACCCCACGGTTGTGAATAGGCTGTCTCAGGCTAACGCCAAGAAACTCAGTTTGCTCTTCTCTGCAAAAATTAATCTTATGTTTTTCTCCCCATAAACGACACGATGGACTTTTCCACGTTCGTAATGTTATGCATGTTCTATAATCAATCGTAATAATATATGGGTGGTGGTTAGATGGACTGATAACACGGAAACATAGTCCCCGGCCTACTCAGCCTTTTGGCAAATCCCGCACTGGTTCGACCCCCGATGCCGACTTACTCCACCTCACGACAAAAGCTGTATTTGAGTCCATTGTAATAGAATATGTAGCTTTTTTAATTTCTGTGACTACTGCTATATATATTTCGTCCTGATATTTCAGTAAATTAGAATAATTACAGATTTTGCTTAAAAAACTGAAAAACACCCCAAAGTGGAGTAGCTTATAAATAACGTGACTAATTATTAAGGTTCCATCTGTGTGTAAAAGATTATTGCTCAATCCCACCAACTTCCACCTAGGTAGGAGAGCCCTAAGAAATTTCCATACAAAAACAGAGATAATATTCTATTTATTTAGTAATGAAGAGCACACCCAGCAATGAATTCATATGAAATGCAACATACGACTCACCTAGTTGGGAGATTCTGGGCGAAGATATTTGGGCACCTAACGTAGGTGAGTTGCATTTCATATGAATTTATTGCTGGGCGTGCTCTTCATTACTAAATAAATATAACATGATCTCTGTTTTTGTATAGAAATTTCTTAGGGCTCTCCTTCATAGGTGGAAATTGGTGGGATTGGGCATGAGTGTTTGAAACTTTGATCTAATTTTTCACCATGTTATTTTCGCGTGACGATTCGCCAAAATGTTCCGATTCGAAGATTCACCGCTAATGTGTATTATCATTTAGTTACACTACACAAATACGAGCAAGTCTAATAATGGTAGGGATTGTGCTGATGATCAAACTTGGTGTTGGCCAACTGCGCCCCGCATGCTTACTGACCGTTTCATACCATATCTCGCAACACTGGATCCATCTTTTACTTCACATGATTCTACAGTCTACACTATCATTAGCCATTGTGTTATTATCAGTCGGCATAACAAAACAATAATGTATTCGAAGCCAAGCCAGTACCGAGTTCTGTAACACTCTGAAATTATCATGATACGTTCATGTAAATCAGTCTTTCTCAAAGTGGACGTTGGAGACTTTCAGGGGGGCAGCATAAGACTTAAAAATTACGGGATGTTAAGGGAATCCAGGAAAGCGACGGAAGGCAAATCCTGTCTATAGAAATCCGACTTCAGATCGAATTCTTTCTCTCTGCTACGGAAATCGCAGTACTACTTGAAACTGAAATTAAACAGTCGAATCTTAGTTACCCATAAAATGTTTTGTTGTCAGAAACAACTTTTAGGTAAATTAGAAAAAAAATGTTTTCTTTCCTTTAATAAACTTCCTTTAGTACTTGGAAGAGCTCATTTTAATGCATATTATCTCTACAAAAAAAAAATCTCCGCGACATTCGGGAAACGAGTTTCTGTCTTTCGGAAAAAAGATCAGACGTGTTTTTCACATTTTTTTTAGGAATCTATACAAGATATAAAAAATCTTTTACGGTTATTCCCTAGATAAAGGTTCGATTCATCTACTCTATTTTTTTCCAAAGCATATTTAGTAAGGTTGTCTAGAGCTAAGGTCTAAAAATTTTCTTTTTTTTTAATGACGATATGCCTACTTTTAAGATACGCAACAGATGATAATGTAAAAAATAAGGGGGCACTAGAAAGTCAATACATTGAAGGACTCCCCCCTCCGCATCCCCGGGTAGCACGGGCACATATAGCGTTTACCCGCACTTCTTCAGGGTTAGCGCCAGAAGGGACCCTCCCGAAAAACTCCACAACTAACTTACATTCCTGCGGTGTCCTTGTCCAAGGATGGAAACATATTTACAATTATTTACAGATACATTTTTTTTATTTATTTGAACTTAAAATTACACCGAGCAACATTTCAGCTTTAGCCTTTGCGTCGCTCGGTGTAACATATACGACAGTGCAAAAAAGAAAGGAAAACAATGGAAATAAAAGCATATCAAAGCAAACAAAAGTCAAAGTGGACAGTGGTCGTAATAAGTTTGAAAACCTGTGATGTACAATCGACATAGTTACCTATGTACAGCTTTAATTATTCCTATTATTAGCCACTTTCATTTTCTGCTAGGGCGCTGGCGCTGTGGCGCTATATGAATGGGTGACAGGAAAGTTGTTCGATTTACATATTTTCGAACGCACAATACTTCGAAAAACAACATTTCGAATGGCAATAATTCGAAATACAAATTTTCGTATGACAATAGTTCGACGCGCGAGATTTGAAATGGCAAAATACCCTTAGTTCAAAAAATTTTCACGCGCGGCGCTAGTAATTCTTTCATGTCTCTTACCTACTCCCTATATCATGACATTGTCAGTAAATTGTTCTATCTATCTATATTCTATACCCTCACGCCACGTCCCTTGCAGGGTAGGCAGAGAGTAAATTGTTCTATTCTATATCCTCACGCCACCTCCCTTGCGGGGTAGGCAGAGAGAACGGATCGCCAGACTTTCCTATCCTGACACACACTTCGGACTTCCATCACATTCATGCAATTCCTCATAAAAATAAATTCCTCAAAAAAAAGAAAAACATTGAGAGATAGAATAAGGAAGGAAATGATTAGAGAGTTGAGTGAATGTAAAAAGGATGTTGTGACTAAAATGAAAGTGAACAAGTTGAGATGCTTGGGTCATGTGGCGAGAATGAACGATGAAAGAAATGATTAGAGAGTTGAGTGAATGTAAAAAGGATGTTGTGACTAAAATGAAAGTGAACAAGTTGAGATGGTTGGGTCATGTGAAGAGAATGAACGATGAAAGAAATGATTAGAGAGTTGAGTGAATGTAAAAAGGATGTTGTGACTAAAATGAAAGTGAACAAGTCGAGATGGTTGGGTCATGTGGAGAGAATGAATGATGAAAGAATAACGAAGAAAATTTATCAGGGTGAAAGAAGAGGTGTAAGGAAACGCGACCGTCCAAGAACCACATGGCTGGACCATGTTGACCAGATACTCAAGGACGGACCTGTATTGAGTAAAAGTAATCGGAGAATATGTATGAGGAATTGCATGAATGTGATGGAAGTCCGAAGTGTGTGTCAGGATAGGAAAGTCTGGCGATCCGTTCTCTCTGCCTACCCCGCAAGGGAGGTGGCGTGAGGATATAGAATAGAACAATTTACTCTCTGCCTACCCTGCAAGGGACGTGGCGTGAGGGTATAGAATATAGATAGATAGAACAATTTACTGACAATGTCATGATATAGGGAGTAGGTAAGAGACATGAAAGAATTACTAGCGCCGCGCGTGAAAAATTTTTGAACTAAGGGTATTTTGCCATTTCAAATCTCGCGTTCGACGCACTTTATTTCGAAAAACATATTTTCGAACGAACAATTGTTCGAAATTACAATTGTTCGAAAAAAGTTTACTGGCTAAAGGCGCAAGCCAATATAGTGTCGCCGTTAACACAACTGCGTGTTGTACCATATTTAATATAATTTGTGAACTAGGTATAATGTTATGTGTATTTAGACACTGCATAATTCTAAATTTTTCATAATTTATTCTTTGTTTATGCAAAAAGAGTTTCAATAATAATACCACAAAAGGGTATTACCTTAAGATCTCTGATAATTTTCTATCAATTTTTTTTCACTGGCAACAAATGACAAAAGGCGGCAACATGGCGACACGAAACTCAGTTCAATAAGTACCAATGTCATTTCTTGGCTACTTTAGTTAAAAGAAAATAATAATACAAGAAATAATTAGATTTTTTTTTTAGAAAATGTAAGAAGCCGTAAATCTCAATAGTAAGTATATCCAAATTTAAAGTTTTGAAACTACCACTAATTTACGCCGGAATCTTTTAATAAGGTCATTAGACTAATTTATGGATTTCAAGGTACACTATTTTTGCATTTTTAAATAAATTATTTTAGACAATTTGCTAATTTAATATTTTTTTGTAAAAACTAAACGGATGTATGTCCCGGGATTTCACCTCAAATGACGATGTTTATATTATGATTCGAAGAAGAAAAAACGTGTGCTTAACTAAAATACCTGTTTTACTAATATTACTCAGTTCGTAATAAATTTAAAAACTGTACTAACTAAAATGTCAAAATACGGAAATAAATCATTTTGATAATATTCATAATCAGGTACCGTACTTAGTAAGTAATCGCCTCATTTTCTTAGTAACACTAAAAGTGACATTAGCTCCTTATGAACTCATCCACTTCATTCGCAGTTGGAGGGAACCATAGATTAGATTGGAGGGAACCTGTATAAATCGCAGTTGGATGACGTATGTAAGGAAAAGTCAAAACATTGCGACAAAAATGGGGTTTTGGTAGTCGGTTGAGATATAAGACAATCCTATTTATATAACCCGCCTCAAAACTTTGCAGAAAATTAAATATATTCCTGTAAAATGGGAATCGAATTATTGTGATTCGATGATTTTGCTTTTCTAACAAATGTGAGTTCGAACATATTACTTTCGAACTATTGTTATTCTGATTATTGTTTTTCGAACAACTGTTCTTCGAACATTTGGAATTCGAAATACTGTTTTTCGAACATCTTTCATGTAACCATATGAATGTACGGGTATCATCTTGATAGTATCCATTGCGTCATATGAATAATATTTTCTTTCAAGTCTTTCAACGATTGTTTTTAATCAATACAGTGTGTCCATTGTTTTGTAATATTAAATAATTACTGTAGAATCTTACGGTTAACTTACAGCATGCATACAGAGGGGAATAAATTTTAATACTTTACGGTAATTACTCGTATTGCCACTCATATACCTACAGGTGTTGTGTTTTGTACTTATTGTTATAGCCCACTAAATTCGTCGAAATTTTGTACGTGTGCAATTAAAAAAAAATCCCCCGGGCTTAAGGCACTCCACATCCACGGGTAGCTCAGGCGCATTAATAGCGACATCTTTACCCACACTTCTAGGTTACAAATCACACTTACAGATAATCAATACTAATTCATCCACTACGTGTACTATGCAAAAAGTCCAGTACTTTTCATTTCTTGGTAGGTATGTTAGTATTGGGAGAGGAAGATACCTAAATCATTTAGGTATTACTGGCTTTTCATGTCTGCATCTCGCAGATGGCATATGTTGAGAATTTTCTCAACGAAAGGCGGCAGATATCAACATTCACATAATAACTTATGCGAACTCCCTTGGGGAGGGGAGCAGGATGGATGTTCCGACGCTTACGAGTCGGCTTTGGCTGGCTTAAGTGATCACTTATGTGGTAGCAGGATGTGGTGGAATGGGTGAACGTTGCCCTGGGCATAAAGTGATCACTTAAGCCAGCCAAAGCCGACTCGTAAGCGTCGGAACATCCATCCTGCTCCCCTCCCCAAGGGAGTTCGCATAAGTTATTATGTGAATGTTGATATCTGCCGCCTTTCGTTGAGAAAATTCTCAACATGTTAGTATTGGTCCTGTAATATAAGATCAAAAAATATGACAAGCTTAGGCCGCCGCGGTCCACGTTGGTGAAGAAAAAACAGTGAATTTTGATATTCGTACTTATATGTTTCTTTTTAAAAAAAATCGTAAGTCTCAAATTTAATTCTGGGTATTTTTTCTTTAATATAAGCTCAAGATCAACTGTCATGAAACATAATTGATACTCAGTGACTCAAAACATATTTTTTGTTAAGGAATTGCAAATTTCCTGTTTTTTTTTTCTTATATAATTGTTGAATAACTTCTAAACTAAGCTACTTCAATTATTCTATTTATTATCAAAGAAAATAGTTTACAAAGTATGCGTATCATTGAAACATTAATTATATTATTTTATTTCAAATTTAAATTTAAATCCCCCAGACAGTATAAGTTTACTGGTATAAGGGGTTATTACTTACGGCCAAGTTTTACCTAACATAATTGGATGGTGGGGTCGATTTTCTATAAACCAAGCATAAAATAATTCATCTACGATAAACAGTTTAGGATATAATATATCTTAAATGTATGTGTCCGATTCTATTTACAAAATACATTTCTTTTTCTGTTGAAGGCTTAATAAATAAATAAGTAGGTACACGTACAGTCGATTTTAGGATGTACCAGGTAGGTATATCCGAATATACCTAGGTAGCAGTAGCGAAGGGTGGATTTCTGCAAAAGGGAAGCCGGGGCTAACATTTCTTATGAGATTATGTCAGATTAGACACTATTATACCTATCATTTTTTCCAAAAGGTAACTCGATGGGAATCGTGTTCTTAGGTAGCTTCGCGGCTGCTAGGTAGGTAACTATACTCATAGCGTAGATATATAAAATTTACCGAAAACATTAGGCACATTTTTGACGGAAATCTACGTTAAATATAAGCACATATGTATGTGATTAATACCTACTTAAGATATTATCATTTTTATATCGATCCGTCGAGATAATTTTGAAATAATATTTTGTACTATTTTTATTAAAATAAAAGGAAACACACCTACTTTTATTAATACTTAAAATGATTTAACATTTTGTTTGATTAATTGTTTCTGTTTGCGACTTGTTCTACATATAATAAGAAGACCTTAGGGAGGTAATTAACATTGCTATAAAAGTGATTAGATCATATATCCGTTGTGTGGATAAACTATTCACAGACTGCTTACATAATTCTCCTCGAAACCGGGTATAAACGTATGTAACACGTAACAACTTTTGCAAGTTGTTCGAATACAGATATATTCTTCTTCTTCCGGTGTCGTGCCAGGTCCCCCCAACGTTGACTATCACTCGTGAGAAAGTGCTCCGGTCCTGGGCAGCTCGAAACAGCTCTTCAGCACTACTTATTCCAGTCCAGTCTCGTATATTGCGGAGCCATGAAAATTGGCTTCTTCTAACCCCTCTACGACCCTTCATTTTGCCCATAATGATCAGGTGGAGTTATACAAAAATAAAAATTTAAAACATTTCAGGATCAGCTATCATCGAAAATTATTCGGCTACTACCACTTTTTTTTCATTGACATAATATTGCGTACTACATCATTTGTTCACAACCTTTGGTTGACGTTATGAGCCTCAAAATGTCTTGAGTCTTCTTCTTCTCAGGTTTCAATCCAATGGATTTGTTTGCAGCAAAGAACACCTCGCTTTCCACTCCCCCCGGTCCTCCGCACAACGCTTCAGCTCCAAGTATGAGGAGCAGCTCATATCCTGGAGAACCTGCTCCATATATTCCTGTCGGGGTCGCCCTCTGTGAGTTGTCCCCTCGGTCATTCCCTCCATTACGGTGTGGAGGAGGTTTTCGTGTCGTATATGTCTTGAGTATAGTTTTGGATATATGTTGTTCCCCAGAGTTTTTATGTAGATGAAGACCGTGGGATAAAAAAAGAGGAGTAGGTCGACCACAGAAAAGATGGGCCGGGATACCCAGCCGCGGGTTGAAGATGGATTGGCAAATCTTAGGATAGAGAAAAATGGAAACAAATGAAAGAGGCTATATCCAGCAGTGGATAGATGGCTGAAGGAAGAAGTCGATATTTTTAAAATTCACGGCTTTAATTAATTATTATCAAATTGGTGAAGATTTTAGTACAAAATAATAATATTATTAAGTTGAATACAAAATAGCTGAATAAAAATTTAATTTACCATAATAATACGTGTAGGAAAGTCTGGCGATCTGTTCTCCCTGCCTAACCGCGTCATTTTTGACAGGTTACAGCTAGTTATTCGCATATTTCTATTGTAAATTATCTTTGCAACCCATCGAACGACTAATGTGTGTATTTTTATTATATTTCAATTATTACCATGTGTTTTATTGTAAAATATGTCGGATGTTCAAACCATTTATTACTTTATACCTGTGCTATAAGATTGTTATCAACTTACATACGAATATTATACGCTTTTTCTAGTGGATATCATGGGCGGCACCAATGCCCCCCCCCCCCCCTATAGATTGAAATATAGATATATGTTTTTTCATACTAAATGATAAAACCTCACAAATAATCACCATCACTACCACACATTTTTTCGTCATATCATAAATTTTCTAAAATTGGTAAAAAAATCCATCAGATTCATTAAAAAGTTGCCTGCGGCGCCATTTTTTATTTCTTTTTTATAAAAAATCATGTTTCATACATATTATTGTGCAAAGTATCATACACATTTTCAAATAAACAAACCACATCATGACCTTCCCTACTATGTCTCACAAAAAAATAAAACTTGCGGTGCTATTTCTGCGTTTTTTATGCTATGTAAATCAATTTTTAAATTTTTCATGCCCCCCCTTAGCTCCGAGGCTGGCGACGCCCATGCCTGTACTATAAGATTTTAATCACCTTACATACGATTACTATACGCTTTTTCTAGTGGATATGTTTCATTATCTGAAGTACAAATTGTGGATGTCCTGTGTAGTATGTAAGTAAATAATTATCGCCCGAATATTATATGTAGGTTACCGAAATATATTATTAAAAAAAATATATTTTGTGCCATTAGTGTAATCATAGCTGTGAAAGAGGTAACAATATGTTTTAACTGTAAGCGTTAAGGCGGCTAATTTTAGTTTATTAAAGCCCCATAGTGGAATTAATTCAAACTGGCAAAAGCAGTCATAGAAATGTGACCGAGAAGGGACGACTACCTGGTTTATGGCTCTGGCATAATTACCTTATAGCTTTGGCATAAGTGCGAATAAAACAAGTATAGTCACATTTTTATGACTGCGTTCGCCAGTTTGACTTAATTCCACTATAGTCCATAATCATATAAGTTTTCGTCAAAACTAGTTAAGTCCACATCATAAATTTTCAAATTTGACTAAATCCTCGTTTCGTTTTCAAAAACAGTCACGTCCACTAAAATTCAAATTTCTTGAAATGTGATTCATTGACGAGATTCTTGAAGTATGTGCAAATTATTAGGAAAAATGATGTGATGTAAATATACGAAACAATAATTTACAATATCTCAAAATATCATAAAGTGGACTTGACTACATTTGAAAATTATCTCCTAATTTATATTATTTTAAACACATATTATCAGACAATACAGTGGAACGACCCTTATTCCTCAGTGTACTTACTTAGAAAAAGTTGTATTTATTTTTTTACCTATATTTATTTTATTTCCAGTTTACAAGAGCTGAATGTGTCGAATAACGAATTATGTCGCCTGCCAGAGCAGATGCAACAGCTGACTTCATTGAAATACCTGGACGTTTCACACAATAGGCTACAGAAACTACCTGCTTTTCTCACCAACGTGGAGATGAGAACTCTAGGACTACTGGCAAGTCAACTTTCATACTTTATTAAATAATTTAAAAGGAGGCTAATTAACATATGTGTCTTTTTTTAATAAAATGTATAATAAGTATTTTGACAAATAATCCGAATTGAGTTGAAAATATTCCAAGATTTTCCACTGACGTCACATGGTAGAAGTCTATTTTAAAGGTATTTTATTTATTTATTTAACAGGTAAATTAAAGACCTTTTGTAGGTGGGGGGGGGGGGGGGGGGTTGTGCAAAATTGGTTTCACTTAGATTTTTTTTTTGTTTTTTAATTTTTTTTTTTTAATTTATCTATTATGTCTTCATTAAAATAAAACCTAAATACTTTCCTGCACACCTTGCACCAGGCTAAAAGACTGAATCGCAAAGTGTGGAATACAACACCGTAACTACCCTAAAATTAACGACCACCTACCTGATCAAATGTTGGATCTCCCATCTCCATACTAACGATTAATCATTTACCGGACCAATACGAGTATATTACTAAAAAACATTTTTCCTAATTTCCAGGATATCCATGCTGCTAAAATTGAAGGTGCCAAGAATAATTATAACAATCAGAATGGCTCATACAACGGGAATAACCTGAACTTAGAAGAACCGAAGTCTCTGAGTAGAATCAACCTTCGGGACAATCAACTCAAAGGCAGCATCATTCTTGGGAACTATGGGGTAAGAAAAAATTGAAATCATACTCATCTTAATTAAAGCAGAACTGGGGAAACCTATGTTACTTTTTATGTCATCTTTTTCTCCAGCCTTTAGCCATCCACTTCTTAACATAGGCCTCCTCCATCTACTGCCATGCCAAACGGTATTGGGGTATTTGCTTCCATACTGTTCCGACACGCTTCGCAATGTCTATTCTATTATATCTGCTCAAGCCGTATCCCGTAGAGTAGGCAGAGAGAATAGATCACCACACTGCCCTATTCTTAACTATGCATTCCTTGCTTCCGTCATATTCATGTAATTTGTCATACACACTCTCCGATTTCTTTTACTGAAAATGCTCCCGTCCTTGAAGATCTATTGGACATGATAGTTCCACAATCTCGCTTAATTTCTCACAATCTCGCAAATTAGGTGCGCTTCCTCGCATCTCTTCTTTACATAAATATTTTTTTAGCTACAAATCAAGAGTGTTACAAAACCCGACAATTGGGCGTACCTACTTATTGCAAAACCAATATCTTACAGTCATCCCGAACGTTCCTATCTTTTTTTGTTTTCTTGCCATCATTCATTCTCTCAACATGCCCAAACCATACAACCTTATTCACTGTTTACTGCCTTAAACCAAAGTACAATTGATGAAATATGACGTTACTTTTTATGTGTCTTGGGCCAATATGTTGCTATTTTTTTTTCCAGAATCTCACACAGCTCGATGTAAGCGAAAACAATATTGAAAAACTGGACCTTGGTGCCTTGGATAATCTGGAAGTGGTACAATGTACGAAAAACAATCTTCAGGAAATATTTCTCAATGGAAGATGTCTGACATCACTTGTAGCAGATTATAACAGTTAGTATCAAATTCATTTCTTTTGAAACACTTGAAATATCTTGATTATAAAAGGATAGGTATTGTTCAAGATAATTATCTCGACATAGATATAGTGTGTGTCGCCAAAAAGGGTATTTTTTTAACAAATATCTCGACAATCTTACTAAACATGCTTTTGTAAAAAAAAATAAGCTTTATACATTGAACATAATGATTAAAAAATAATAAAAATGTTTAATAATATGTATAAAAAAAATATCCCATGAAAAAAATTCCTAGAAAATAACCCCATTCGCATAAGTCTCAAAGTAACACAACTTAACATTTGTTTTCGAAAAACTTTGTACAGTTAGGCGAATTTGTCCGAAAAAAACGTGAAATAACTATTTCTACTATTTGTATAGTTTGTAATTCTGTACATGCGATTTTGGACGTTAAGGTCATGGAAAATGTTTTCGGGATACTCCTCCCTTTAATTTACGAGTAAATAAGCATAACTATAAACTGATTGTATTTTATTTTACAGGAATAGAAATGCTTCACGTCAAACCAACTCCAACCAGATTGCAACATATGGATCTCTCCCACAATGAAATGGAATCGCTCCCAGACTGGATCGGTGGCTGCCATGAGCTGAGAATATTATTCGCAACTCACAACAAACTGACGAGTCTTCCAGAACATCTCTTCTGCAGTGAACTCAGTTCCTTACACACTCTCCGTCTAGGATACAACAAACTCCATACACTCCCTTCAGTGCCGAGACTTAGAATCCCTCTACAAGAACTCTTCTTACAAAATAACTGTCTACAGAATCTACCGACTAACTTCTTTGCAGCGTGCGATCAACTGAAATCGTTAAATTTATCCAACAACCGTTTGTCACAGTTACCCAAAATTGCAGAGCCATTAGAAATAGAGAAATTATACTTAACCGCGAATTGCTTAAACGACAATGTCATGGAGACATTACGGAGTTGTCATTGTTTACGGATTCTTCATATCGCTTATAATTGTCTAACTGTTCTTCCGGAGCATTGCATATCATCGTGGTCTGAGTTGGAGGAATTAGTCTTGTCTGGAAATTCAATTCAAAGACTACCAGATAATCTGCCTGGACTTCAGCACATTCGCGTCTTACGTGTCCATTCAAATCGTTTACATACCACACCCACATTCGCATACAATTCCTCATTAAAAGTTTTAGATTTAGCTCATAATGAATTAGACGCTATCAATTTAGTCACACTTGTTCCAAAGCAATTGCAGTTTTTAGACCTGTCGTGTAATCTAAAATTGAGAGTGGATCCGAAGCAATTGAACATGTGTAGATCGCAAAGACCAATGAGTTTGGTCGATGTTTCCGGTCAAAATAGACACACATTGCCTACGCAGTCATGGTCAAATTTTGACAGTAGCGATGCTGGCATAGAACCTCCATGGAAGGTAGGCTTTTCTGAAACGACAGGAAACAGGTCGCAACTGTGTGTGACCCAACTTAGATTGCCTACTTTCTGCAATGTGGAAGGATTATTTGGAATGTTTGATGGAGGCAATGATAACGAAGTTCCTAATATTCTGTCGAAATCAATACCAAGGATCTTATTAGAGGAAAAGGCAGTTAAGGAAACTGCTAATGAGTATATGAAGTATACAATTCTTTCCGCACATCGAGAATTAAAAGAAAAGGAACAAAGAAATGGTGCTTGTGTCACAATATGCCACATATCAAGGCTAAAGCCTCAACAGGAATTAGGATTCGCACCAACGCCTAGACGTTACATTCTCCGAGTAGCGAGTGTAGGAGAGGCTACTGCCATACTGTCCCGACCTGGAGGTCCTGTAAAACTAACACCAGCATATTCACACCAAAGAGTAGGACACGCTGACAAGTATCCTCACATTGTACCTAATCCAGAAATAATTCAAGTTATTCTCCAAGAGTCGGATGAATTCTTAATTCTCGCTAATAAGAGATTGTGGGATGTGATTGATGTTGACTCGGCTATTGAAGAAGTTCGAGCAGAAAAGAATGTGATTTTAGCAGCTAAGAAATTGCAAGATTTAGCTCAGAGCTACGGAATGGAGGAAAATATATCAATTATGATTCTCAAGTTCAACGGTCCCGGTTCAGATGTAGATCAACTGATGAAAGAACTTCGGCAGACGATTAGGAAGACCAAAGCTTCGAATAACATCCCTCCTTCCGTCTGTCAGGCAGGGTGCTGTTGCGAGTATCAAAGTAATTGTTGCCACAGTATAAACCAACCTCCTGTTCCTGTCAAAATTCACGGCAGCGACAGATCTTCTCCCAGCGGACAAAGCGATCAAACTACGGAACTGTTAATGAAATCAATGCATCCTGATAAACTTGTAAATGGAAATTCTAAACATATAAATTCATACTTGAGTGCGCCAAAACTTGGCATTCCCAGAGCACCACAACCTCCGTTATTTACTCACGAAAATGGGATGAAAAAGATGGGAAGTGAAAGAAGAAGTTATAGAGGGGTGGCTAGAGCTATACGTGCACGCATTGAGGAACAAAGGGAAAATGAAAGGGATGATACAGATTCAGCTGTCTCTGAGGAGCAATTCAAATGCTGGGAATACATGTTGGAACAGAACACACAGCTCTTATTTGATAAAGAACTAAACACTCTCTCCAAAGCATTCACTCGAAATCCAAATACAAATAATTTGAGGAACTTAAGGAATCTCTCCAGCAGTAGTCCTCAGTTGGCTATACCAACACCACCGCCCCAACCCCAGCCTCCCCTATTTGCGAGACATTTCGGAAGTGCCAGATCCTACAACCCAATGGCCTTGAGACAAGAATTGAGGTTTGGTTCCGGGAGGGGTCATTTGAACGGCGGACCTCACGCCGCCTACTTTGGATCTCTGCAAAGATTAATGCCGTACAATCTGGAGTATGACTTTGCGGTGATGCAGGAAAGAGGTGCTCAGGATTCTTTGGATCAAGATGGAAGAATGCAACAGTACTGGGGCGTTGCTACAACAGAGTTGTAAAAAGACGAAATTTGAACAAACTCAATTATTTGTAAAGACTTCTAATTGTACAGGTTGAAAATAGTTAGTAGGAGGGTGTTTCGTTGATTGTACCTATTTGTATATAAGTTTTTTTGTCTACAATATAAAATATTATATGCCTAGTAAGAATAATAATAGTATTCAGTAAGTATGTTTTTCTATAAAACATTCATATGTGTTCTATAGAATATATGTCCAAAGAACATTCATATGTGTTCTACAGATTATTTATACAGGGTGATTGGTTCCGCTATTCAGATATTTTGAGAGGTGATAGAGGGTGTTCTAAAACGTAGATCTGCCAAAGGGATGTCATCCCAATTCTTGAGGGTTGCGGAGTTACACCCTTTTAAAAAAATTCCACCCCCGACATCGACTACCATCACATTTCACTGAATAACTCTGATGCTATGAGTCCAAAATTAATAAAAAAAAAAATTTTTGTCTTGTAATAAAACAAGCTTTTAACTGATGTCAAAAATATTTAATAATAACAATAATAACTTTGCTAAAATTAAACACAAAAACAAAATTTCATTTTTTTTGTTGAAAGTTTTGACATCTTTTGAAATTTTGTTTTTGTGTTTAATTTTAGCAAAGTTATTATTATTATTATTAAATATTTTTGACATCAATTTAAAGCTTGTTTTATTACAATACAAAAAACCTTTTTTTTTATTAATTTTGGACTCATAGCATCAGAGTTATTTAGTGAAATGTGATGGTGATCGATGCCGGGGGTGGAATTTTTTTAAAAGGGTGTAACTCCGCAACCCTTAACAATTGGGATGACATCCCTTTGGCAGATCTACGTTTTAGAACACCCTCTATCACCTCTCAAAATATCTGAATAGCGGAACCAATCACCCTGTATGTCTTACAGAACATTCCTGTGTGTTAGAATATATGTTCTATAGAATATTCATGTGTTTTATAGAATATGTGTCCTACAGAACATTCATATATGTTCTAAAGAACATTCGTAGGTATGTGTTCTATGGAGAAATCATATGTGTTCTATAGAAAATGCATATAATATTATGTTCTTTAGAATATATGTTCCATAGAACATTCATAATTTATAAACTGTAAAAAATAGTTCTTAGCATTGTCTTTAGATAATAACATAGTATGTAGGTTTTTATAAAATAAAACAGTTTAGATTGGACTTGAATTTGTTTATATATTTATATTATGACTAGAATTAAATTCAAATCATCCATCAAATAAATTTGACTCTTCATAATAATCCACTTAACAATAATACAGAGAATATCAATTATTTTATTTTACAATATCAAAAAACAACATATAATAATATGAATATTGAATATACACGACTTAATCAGTGCTACAAATAATGAAAATGGCGAAATTTGAATATCGTTATTCTGCGGAATGAGTGACTTCTACTAGTATGGTCAACTATAAGTGGCGAACGCATTAATAAAAATGTGAGAGAGAAGGGATGACTACCTGCTTTATTCGCGCTTATGCCAGAACCATAAGTTGGTAGTCGTCCCTTCTCGCTCACATTTGTATTACTGCGTTCGCCACTTAAAGTTGACCATACTTATAGGTTCTCTTTTTTTCCAAATGTAATTTTTGATTATGTCAGAGAATTTTCGTTGGCATTAAACCTGATAAAACGTTCATCTTTTACTGTATATCTGTTGAGATTACAACTTGAAATGTTTAAACTTGTTAAATAATACATTTCACCATTTTGATTATCAATAGCACTATTATGGTACACATATTTATTTTATTACAAATATTGTGAATTACAGAGCAACATGTCATTTTTGTAAATTGCGAACACAAAAACAGTGATGAAAAACATAGATTATGAATTATTTTGTGCAATTTTCTGTACTTACTTGATTGTGATTTTGGTACAATAAAATTATTTTTTTCTATATATTGACTTGCTATATTATACTCAATCAACACAACATACTTCCTTAGGTAAATAACTGATTATTTAGAAGAAAAACAATGATTTTTGACGGAATTTAGGATATATTTTGAGTAACGATAGAGCAGAATCCTGGCTAGAACATAAGCTATAAAAAATCAAATACCTCTACGGTTAAAGAGAAAAATGACTTTAAGAGTTTGCATACCGACATTTCCTCAAAAATTTCTGTAAACGGGAGACCTTATATCTCGACAACCTTTACTAAATATGCTTTTCAACAAAATAGGGCAGATGCGCTGAACCTTTATCTAGGGAATAACCGTAAAATATTTTTTATATCTTGTATAGATTTCTCAAAAAAAGTGAAAAACACCTCTGATTTTTTTCCGAAAGACGGAAACTCGTTTCCCGAAAGTCGCGGAGTAATTTTTTTTATACTGATATGCATATAAATCTAGGGAATAACCGTAAAAGTTTTTTAATAGACGCAAAATTAACCCCAAAAAATGGAAAAAACGCTATTTTTACCATTTTATCATGAGATTGTTCACGCGATTTTGAACCTTAATGCCGTGGTATGTGAATGTGACGTCATTCTTTGTACCAAGGCGTTAATTACAAAACAACATATATGCAATAGTGGTTACATCAAACCTAAAATTCTGGCACAGGCCCGCTGGGTAAAAAATCTATTATGTAAATATTATACCTCTAATTTTCCATTTGTGCTGAACTTAAAATAAAATTGTGCGTGGACGATTTGAAAGAATATCAAAATTATTATGAGTAACAATCAATGTAACGAAGTGAGTTTTTGATTACGAGTAATTGGGGAGATATTGTAGGTACATATTAGTTATTTAGGAGTGAATTCAAAGTTTATTTAGTTCAATTCTATCTGCTATTAACTATTGTGATGAAAGTACAGTAGGTGCCGTTTAATTGGATGACTGGTTATTCAACAAAAATCAGACGCGCTTTTATACAAAACATTAGAACATTTCAAATTTTAATTGTTTCCATCTGATATTAAAACCAAAGTATATTCGTCTAATTATGATTATAAAAAAAAAACTATATGGTTACAGTTGTAGGTTCAGAAAAATCTCAAAAAACTTTTGTCACAATCTAGGGAAGTTGTAAGTAATTATGGAATTTCATCCAGTTATTCCAATATTAAAATACACCCATATTTAAATTAATGCTTTTTTCTATTTTGTAGTTTTAAATGCGTCACTTGGTGGAAATCTCTCTCCTTATTGTAAAAAACCACTAATGTAATGTTATTTCTTTTAAACCCTCTATAAAAAGATTAAAAATATTGTGCATAAAGATTTGGTGTAAGCTGGCAAAGATCGCAGCATTCGGAATCGCAGCTCGCCCTAGTAAACACATATTATAACATCTATCACTTTGTCTTGTTAATAATATATTCCTATACTTTGTTCACTTAAAACTGTCCATAAATAAAGTTGATTCAAGATTATTTTGGAAATCACAATTTTATATTTTTGTGAGACCCTGATGGAAGGTCCATCCTTTGCTGTGTATCTGTTGAGATATAATTACTTAAGTATAATTCAAATGAATAAACAAATACCGCAAAACGTGATCGCAATAAACGGCACCTACTGTACGATATTCATATAGTTTTCTACATTTCTTACATCAAATGGCGAAATATTTACAATTCCTATCAATATCAACACAAGACAGTAAATTATCATTAAGTTACATATGAGTTTATTATTTAACCAGCACTTAACATCGTTTATTGTAAAAAGTAAATAATATTTTATTTATTTATTTTGACATCTATAGTTATGTACACACCTACTTCATTTTTAATCATATCATTACGATTTCTTAATATTTAAGTATTTATATTGATACAATGTGCACAATTTTTCACAATATCTATAAAATAAATGATTAGAAATCAATGTTAAAATAAATAAATAGGTAATATCAACTTAGTATATTTTTTTTTTTTGTTAAGGGGCGAAAAATTGTGTCGGGTAAAGTAAGATTACTCAGCTAATACTAAAGATATCATTCTAAAACTTAAAACATGGATAAATGAGAATATGTTTTAGTGACTATAATGAGATTTTTTTTGGAAAATTGCTCCATAAACAATAATAATTTCAAAGTTACCTTTGTAATTTACTGAAACATAGATTATTCCCATAGTTTGTTAGATATAATGCTGTAAACTGGTTAATAAAATGTTTTACGAAGACGCAGTGATTCTTGTTGATATTTTTTTTAATATTCGGTCCCCTTTTTATACAGTAAACCAAAGTCAATTTTGTCATTTACGTTATTCTTATTTTGCGATCTGAATCTCATATTTTGACGCGCTTATGAAATGCTTTTTTACTCAGAGCACAGTTTCACCCCTTAACAAAAATGTCGTGGTAGTGCAAAAAAAAATGTGTACATGTCTTTAATGACATTGGTACCTAAGCATATGAATTCTTTGAACTAGAATCAGGTTAATAACAAATAAAAATAAAATTACTAGTTATTTTGTACGCTTGTTTTGACTAGGCAGTATAATTTCTGAACAATTGGACATACACGTACTTTATGTAAATATTATACTAATTTGGACTAGATACAGTTTATGAAATAAAAATTAAATTAAAACAATAATAGCACCTGTTTGAAAAATAAACAATAATAATTATACAATCAAAATAAATTAGAAGAAAAATAGGTAATTTAGGAAAATAAGGGATGTTATTTTTGTAGCACTATATATTTATGAAATTGGGATAGGTATATGTATGACAAAAAATACGTTTTTAATTAGTTTACATTGACACGAATTATGTTTTTTTTAATTAGGATGTATGACACAAAGTATCTTTTTCATTAGGGTACCAACAAGTGCTAAATCACTCGCGAACGGGTGGAGGCCAATATAGAAAAAAAGGGTACCAACAAAATATTACTTAGAAATCTGATAATGAGTGGCCTAGGTTTTTTAATTACTCCATATAAATTGTGATATATGACACAAAATATGTTGTTAATCAGGGTATAAGATTCAAAAGACAAAATAATTTTTATTGTGTAATTTGACAATGGCCTAAGCAGCCAAAAATTTACTACTGTAAATAAATATTAGTAGGTATGGTAAAATCATGCACAATATTTTTTATGTCATATGCCCTAATAAATGGTATTTCTTGTGCGCACATCGTAAAATTCACAAAGAGCTGCAGTTTTGAAAAGTTACAAACATTTATGGCAAATATGTAAGTGTAAGTGCATCAAACATTACAGTGAAAAAAACACTCATATTCACACACAGCGTTATGCCTCAACGACACGCTTGCCAGAGAGCGAACCGAGCGGGTGTTCGTGGTTACCTTCACGAACCAAGACAAACGCCCCATCCACACGACTTTTTGCTCATGAACACCCGCTCGGTCCGACGCTTGCGTGTGGCTCCCACATTAGGTTGAGATAATTTGAATTCGTAGCATGTTTCAGATGATTCGAAAATTTTCAGAAATCTACTAAAAAAAATTGCCCGTTAAAATAGTATAGGTAGGTAAGTATTTTTTTAACAAGTACTTAACGCTCACGAAGTGGTTAAAGGTTCTTGTGGTTCTGTTTTGGTGTCTTTTAGTAGAACGCACTATCTGTAGAAGTTCAGGGGCACTTGGGGCCCAGGGCGGTGTCAGTAGCGGGGCACTGGTGCGTCCCCCAGCCATGAATCGGGTGAAGGTGGAAAATCTGGGTAATGTGCAGGACTTGAGCCACTACTGAGATCTGATCCTCCACCGATTCCGTGCATTCCAGCTATGGAATGACCTGATAAAAAAATAACGCACAAATTAGTACAAGAATACAAATTAATATGAGGTTCTATAATCTATAGTGCAAAATTGGTCAAAGAAAACACACATGATCTTATATTCTGTACCATTACAGAAAATATACATTAATAATGCGGTGATGGCTCTCAAATGGCAGTGGGCAGGTGGCTAGAAATCCATATGATAATTGGTCGAAGAGGGTCTTAATCTGGAAACCCAGAACGACTACCAAGAGCGTAGGAAGACCACCACTACGATAGAGAGAAGACCTAGTCAAGTACTTTGGTGTTAACTGGATCCAGAGAGCCCAGGATAGAGCAGTGTGGAGGCCTTCGTCCAGGAGTGGAGAAGAGTGGACTGATAAGAAGAAGAGAGTAATGGGGTAACCAGGATGAATTTCCTGTTTTTAAAAATCATTCTCTCTGCGCAAACTCTATGAGACATTTAAAATTGAGGGCGAACGAACCTCACTGAAGAAAAAGTTGTAAAAAAATATGGTAGATTGAGAATTTCATATGAAAATTTCACGTCTTTTCAGCAATAAACCACCCATTTTGAATGTCATCAAATTTTAGTAGTTTTAGGAACACCTGGCTTTTTCAGGATACTCGAAAAAGTAGGTATCCAAAAAAAAACGGGAGATCCTTAAGAATATTTGTGGGTGATTCATAAATATCATATGGGATTAGCTGGCAGAGATCGCAACACTGGGATAAGCTTGCCCTAGTAGTGAACAAATACTATAGCATCTAAAACATATTTCTGTAGTTTGTTCACTTAAACTGTAAAAAATAATTAAATAAACAAATATTTACCTATAGAAGTGTAGACAATCTGATCACTGTACGTGTAAGGGTGTCCACCAAGTTGTAGTGGAGGGGAGTGAGCGCCCCCCATGGGATAGGGGGGTGAATGCCCCCCACCTGCCATGTATCTGGGATGTGGAGAGGCTCCGTCATCTAGACCCATGTGGACTGTACTATAACTATCGTTACTCAGATCTGAAAGTAAGAAATGTGGAGATAAGAACACAAAACATGTACGAGATATTTTCTCTGATTCTATCGTTAATTTTATACGCTCCATCGTTAATGGTACGAGTTCTATCGTTAATGGTGCGCGTTCTATCGTTAATAGTGTGAGATCTATCCTTAATATGGCATGTAACTCACCATGATGACTATAACTATCCAGATCTACTTTGAGTTCATCCTTATCTAGTAACTTGTCATGCCTTGGGGAGGATCCTCCTTTCATTGATCTGAAGTATTGACTCCATCTCGTCCTTCCAGCATCTTTCTTCAAACGCTTTTCTTTCGCTCGTCTGAAAGAACAGAAATATTAAATAACATTAAAATAATTTTACATTTTGTGTACATCCTCCTCAAGGTACTACGGCACATTATGACTCCGCATCTTTTGCGGGGCAGTCAAAGAACACAGAATGCCAGGCCGCCGTATTCTTACATACACTCCTTTCTTCCGTCACGTTCATGCAATTTGTCATATACTTCAAGTCAACAAAATATATAGCAGTAAATTAACTTGACAAATAACAGATGCTAAAACATTTGTTAATTAATCACTAGGGTGAGCAGGGTGAGCTTATCGCAGTGCTGCGATCTCTGCCAGCTAACCCCAGACTCCTACTCAAAAACACGTCGATCTTTGAGGATCTGATCGACCTGATCCATCTAGGCTAGTTTCGGACCGCCCGGATATTTTTGATCATCCTGTCATCATTCATTCTCTTAACATAATTTACCTGCACACATATATGGGTGCTTACGTATATTTAATTGTTTTATATTCACATATTTGACTGATTTGTAATGTATGTACCTACCATGCGTGCATGCTGTGGACACTCTTAATTGAGGGGTTAACGTGAATTATATATTTTGTGTATGCCATTACATATGTTTGTTAACTTTCTGTGTGTGTCCCCAATAAATAAATAAATTAACTTTATTATTATTTATGGTAATCGAACTTTAAATTAGATTTTCAAAAAGGCTTAAAAAATTGATCAGCAAACTGTCGTTTCAAAATTCTATATGTTGCCTTATAAAATAAACAACGAGAACGTCATATCTGTTGGGAAAAAAAGTAAGAACATTAATATTCTATCCCCTTTTTTCAGGATGAAAGCGTATCTAGATAGATATATATTACTTTATATGAAATGGAAAATCAATAGGTAGATATATACTCGCATTATAGTCCGCCATTTTGTCCTTTGGCGTTGGTTCTGAAGCGAGAAAACCCACCCATTTCATTTTTACTGTCTGGTTTATTGGATTTTATTGGATGGGGGATGGAAACACGAAAGATATAAACCTACCATTACTCGCGTATATAAAATTGTATAGAAAAACTCCGCTACGTCATATTACTGTTAACTGAATGGATCCCTCCCTACCTATGTACATTACAATAGAATGAAACAAAATTCAAAAATTCACAACAGCCGTCGCTCTTCATGGTGTAGTGGATAAGATCCCTACAATGCGAGACGAAGGTCTGGGCTCGAATCCCAGCCGGGGTGAACTGAACGGGCGAATGTTTTTCGAGTGTAAAGTGATCACTTAAGCCAGCCGAGGTCGGTCGTAAGACAATGTTCATCCTCAATTCTTCTAGAAACCCCGGACGATCTGAACTCCGCTGAAGAGATGATATTGTCGCTGGAGAGGCTCGGAGAAAGCCTGCGTTCAGGATTGGATGGTTTCGGGCTGAGAAGAAGAATTGTGTTTTGTCTTACCTATTTTGAAACCACACTTGGACCACTCGCATGTCGAGTCCCGTGTCCTGCGACAGTTGTTCCCTGACGTGTCTGGCAGGTTTGGGACTGTTGTTATAGGCACTCTTCAATGTTTCTAGTTGCTTGGCTGTGATTGTAGTACGAGGCCTCTTGTTGGGAGAGTCTCCGTCCAGAGAACCTCCATCTGCCATTAACATACCTTAGATATAATAAATAAAATGATTAATAATTACAAAGAGTAAAAAATACTTAAAATAAAAATCATTTGAATGATAGTTAGTGATATTAGAAGTACAAACTGTGAGACAAAATAAGTATAGTTACAATAGGGATGTAAATTCTTCTCATACCAGCAGTTTTGCTGTTTGATATAAGTATGCTATTGTAATATTTCTCATTATAAATAAATAAATAAAAAATAATAAAATAAATATTTAAAATTTGTATATAAAATGCCTAAATCGATAATTACATGAAATACTGTAAGAACTTTTCTAAATACTGATATTTCAGTCACAATGCTTGTATTTCAGGGCCCGCGTATCTGAGCTTAAACCTGTGATATCTGGATAGGTGAAGATCTCTAAATACTGGTATTTCAGGCACAATGTTTGTATTTTATATAGACCAGGGCCGTCTTAAATCTATTGGGGGCCATGGGCACTAGGATAATGGGGCTCCTATGACAATGATTCGTGGTGGACTGGCTCTATAAATCCAAATTGGCATGTAATAAAGCCATGGCCCCCAGTACCTGCAGTGCAGGGAGATCAATTACAATTTGATATTGATATGGCATAAAAAAACAGTAAAAAGCAGCGCAAGCGAATTTTTGTTTGTGAAATTGAATGAAAAAGTTCGTGACTCAGATCAATTGGTGATCTAGCAAGAACTAAGGGGCCTCTTGGATCGCAAAACCCTGGGCATGTGCCCACTATGGCTAATGGGGAAGGAAATTTGTTGTGTGTTTTTGTGACATAACTATTACCTAGAAAAACAAGGAATTATTTTTCCATAGCTCACCTTTTGCTCTAGCAGCTTCATAATCCGTTTTACAAACTAATTTCCTATCTTCCATAAGGTAGAACTCGTCTCCAGTGTTGAGCTGGCGGGCGCAGACAGCACAGGCGAAGCAAGGCAGGTGGTACACGTGGTCCTGCGCCCTCCGGACCACCTGAGTTGGAGGGATTCCCTGGGAGCAGCCGGCACATTTGCTTCCGAAGCGCCTGCACCCACAGCGCATTGGGGAAAAAATGACGAATAATTTATTTATTTGGAAGAAAAAATACTAGATACTCATAAATCTAACATTGTCATATTTTCTGTACCTCTCTCAAAAAAGGCTGGGCTTGAGTGAATTGTTTATACATAAAAAGAACAATTTCATCATTTATTTAAAAAACAAACACAATTTTAAAAGAATTTTAAAAAGCCAAGCCAAACGTCCTATCCACACGTCTGAATTTAAGATGGCTTGTCGAAGTTTGGTAAGCGTGTGGTTTCGACATCAGGGCATCGTCATCTAAGAATAACAAGATTCTAACTGGAAAATTTTGGGTTTTTTACTTTTTCTGTGAATTATTTTAGCCGACATGACCTATGATTACAATTAACAAAAACACTCTGAAGTTGGCTAGTTTTGTAAATAACGAAACTAAAAGATGGGTCTTTGAAATTTTGATATCATTTTTCTCAAAATTTTGATGTTGTCAGTTTCAAACTCGTTTGTAAATTAAATTTATTTATTACATTACATTACAAATGGCTAAAAGCCTTTTAAATACATTTTCACAATCAGGTCAAAAATAAATTATATAAATAACACAATTCCACACAACCCAGAAAAAAAAATAATGTAAAAATTCATGTCTATGTACCTATATATCGATAAGCAATTAAATTACTACAATTTTTTCTTTGATATATACCTACCTAAGTGACAACACAAATCATTTTTCGATTGCTATCAGTGAGGATTACCTAACAATCAAAAGGGATCATATAAAAAACTGACATCGGAAACAGGTACGATATAATGACGACCTCTTGTAGATAATATGGTTAGTTTTATCTAACAAATACGTAACAAATTAATACCTACTTATGAATTATTAGATTAGCAAAAAAAATCATGCAACCGAATTTGATAAGTCACTAATAAATAATTGATCAATGTAACCTCGATTATACCTGCTCAAACCGATACTCAGAGATAATATAAAAATGGCATGATTTGGATTAAGGATTTTGTGATATGAGTGATTATAAGTATCGATTATGGTTGCAATAAATGTGGACCAGCCTACTATTTGCGGGTAAGAAAAGAAATAAAGGAAGTAAATAAGTATGTTATTTATATGAAGTTCTATAATGCCTTGAGTGCTCGGAGGGGACTACTGACTACCTTAAGTTCAAATCTGATAATAAGATGTTCAAAAAAATAGTTTAATATATTGATCAGTTTGCTGTTTCCTAGGAATATTCTTGGGCCATGCTGTTGACCTGATCTACCTGATCGGCAGCGCGGCCAATTTGTTCTGAGGTTCTGATTGTGTTCACTGTCCTAGTGTCTATGACTAATTTTGTGTATTTGTTTGAATAATTATAACTACCTATGAAGAGTGTGTGAATGCATAAATGAAAGCGAAAATATAATTTGAGAAAGCCCACATTTAAGAATTTAAAAGATAGACATGTGAGGCGATGAGAAATAAAGTGATCGACGTAACCCACAAAAAATACCTAAACTGAGTTAACCTATGAAATTCTATTCCATCCCCTCGTTGCTTTGGATCTCATGCACCACTTTATTTAATAAGTCTATAATAATGTATAAGTATAGGTATCTATATATTAAGTTTACGGATGCTACTTACTTAAAGAAGTCTTCTTTACAATAAAGCTGTCCATTTCTAGCGAAGCACTTGTCGGTGAGTTGAGCTCTGCATTCCACACATTGGAGGCACTTGGCATGCCACGTCCTCTCAAGGACCTTTAGTATAAATCTATCTAATATCAACTCCTGACACCCGCCGCATTTAGGGATGCTGGCTGAAAATAAGGAAATATAACAATTAGATCAAAGAACTATGAAATAATCAGCGACATAATATATTAAGTACTACCTAGACGGCGTACTCAATGCTACAAGTGTAGCTAAACTGATGCCCACAAACTGTCAAACGTATGAAAATTTTTGACAATTTGTGAGCAACGTATTCGAAATTTTATTCTCATTGTTAAAAACTGTATTAGTTTTAACGTTATTTAGGAATAAAACGATAGTTTTAAAGATGTTTTTGTTTTCATTATTGATATCTTGTTAATAGTGCGAGTTTTGCGACTCTACGGCTGGCCACACACGCCCCGAAGTTCAGTTCCGGAATCGACCGTTTTGCAAAAAAGTTCCGACCAAAACCTCTTTCTGAATTTAAAATCGGGGTGACGCTGAATTCAGAGAGAGGTTTTGATCGGAACTTTTTTGCAAAACGGTCGATTCCGGAACTGAACTTCGGGACGTGTGTGGCCAGCCTAAAATACCAAAAAGTGCCGAGCGTGAAATTGCGTCACTTCCGTTCTATTGACAATATATAGAGTCAGACTTCTAGTACTTAATATGTTATCTCTTTGGAAATAATGCATTTTAATGCAGTAGATTGTTGTGGTTCCACATAGCTTTTCCCGTGGATACAGCATTGGTATTGCTAATATCGGTGTTGCTTACGTAATAATAACCCGTAAATTGAAAAAAGATCTTCTTTTGCAATCTTCGCAACCTTGAGCCGGACAAAATCTGACATTTGATCAGATTTTTTTCAATGTCATTTTATACGATACCACATACGAGTATACGACCCCACACAACCCTGGATCCCTTTAAACGTTTTACATTATTTTTTGTCGGTGGAGAATGATTATACAATACGATAGATACAGAATCGTAATGTCGTCTAGTTTACACAATTAGTGAAAGTTTCATGCCTCTAGCTAGACTGGAAAAGAATTAAAATTCGGTTGCAAGATTTGGAGACAGCAACGCCAAGTGAAGGCGTATAAAAAAATGTTATATTTTTGGCTATGTCCGCATAATATGTAGAGAACTGTTTGCATTAACATGAAATATGCAATGTTTTAATTTCCTGAACATCGTGGAATGCTGTTGTTGTTTGGATTTAACGTAAATAAAACAGTGTTTTATCCATAAACATAAATAAACATTGTTTATTTTTAGGATTGCAAGTGAAAACTATTTTTCCAAACACAAAGCCAGTTCGTCCAATTTATTGCAGCATTTCTTTCTTTATGGATCACACAAAACCCAATAATGCAATGCCAGAAAATTACGAAAAAACGACAGCCCTTTTGGGCTACCAACAATACCTATAATCAAGCAATAGTCGTTCGCAACTCGCGGTAACTTCCGGACCGCCAAATTATTTAAGACATTCTGTGCATGCATTCACGGATACATAAGTAGGTATATTTATATCTCATTTTCACTAGGTAGTATTTTCAAAATGACATTTTTCATTTATTGATGGGAGAATTTCTTAATATTTCAATAGGTACATATTTCCGAATGTGTTTTCTAGTTATCGAGATTTGAATCCTCATACTGGAATTGAGAACATGGTTGGCGAAGCTGGTAGGAGATCGGACTCCCAATTGAAGGTGGCAATGGTGGCATTCAAAATGGGTTAAGAACCATATTTTATTTTATATGTTAAGAACACTGACAGAGAGTTAACAACACATTCACAATAACAAATATAAAATGAGAAACAGATCTACCCTACAATTAGAAGTGTCCATAACATTGCTGAATTATTGCTGAAAAAGAAGTGCAATGTCTTATGGGAATTTGACGAACAACTGACTTTTACAGAACACTCGAAAAAATATCAAAAATAGTCAGGGCCTGTTCTACAACCTGGGGATCACATTATGAGTACAAAAATATGTAAAATTATACGTAGGTACCTACTCTGGATTGCTTGAAATATATTACCTCCATAATTAAAAACCCTTCTTTTAGAACCGTTGTTTTTTTTCTCTTGTTCATTCCAATATTTTTTTTCATTTTTCATTTCCTTTATTTATTATGCAAAGCATTTTACAAAGTAAAAACATAAACAAAAAAATACTGGATTTTATTGCCCCACTAGGCTATAGATAGCCTGTAAATTATTTATTTATTTACTTACATAATAACATTTCTGGAAGAATATCCAAATCTATGGGAGGCACTCTGTAATCATCACTCAACGATAGGTTTTCAGTTCCACGGAATATAGCTAAAGTAGACATAATGATGGAAAAATTTAACGGAACTTTCGTTTTTTAGTATCACAATTTGAACCTCACTTATAAATGTAAATAAAAAGGTATTTTTATCGATTATCGTTTTATATTATTTTATTATCTCAGCTCATGATATAATGTGTGTATCGCGCGCGCTTATTATCACAGTATTGATAATGTTTCTACGGACCATTGTAACTTTTATTCAAACTTTATCGTAACCCCTCTCCGGTCCGAACTGTTATCACAGCGCCTGCGCGACTGTAACTGAATAAAGCGTCGGCGCCGCCACCATCACCCCTCGTGCCCTTTCCACTGCGCGCTGGTAGGAGGCGTCCAACCACCCTTGAGGATCGTAGACGACATCCATTGGTTGGCAATCACAAGCTCCGCCTACATAACGAGTGCTACGACTCGTAGCAAGTTTTATAAATGTTTACGGTGACCATTATTTTGTGTTATGTCAGAAAAATTGCCAATTTTATTTTAGTTCTGTATATTATCTATTATGTTCATTTTTTCCTCAATTGTGTAATAGTAAGTACCTACCGAAAAAGTACGTGAATGAATGAATGAATGAATATTTATTTTCTTGATAAGTACATAGGTATAATACAAACATAAAGTAAAATAAAGGTAAAAATAGATAAAATAAAATAAATTTATATGCATATATACACATACATATACATATACACACACATACATACATATACACATACACACATACATACACACACAAACATATACACACACACATACATACATATACACATACACACATACATACACACACAAACATATACACACACACATCCATACACACACACATATATATAAATGAAAGTCGTGAAACGTGTCATGAAAGTCTATGCAATAAACATTTTATCAATCAAATTACAAGGTTGTCTAAAAAATAACAGGAATACTAACAAAGTTTCAATAGATTTTAGGGGTAACTTTGGAATGATTTTTTATAGAGGAAATCAAATTGCTAACCCCCAAAGTCACTATAACAAACTGACGCTTTATGTCTCCATGGGACTTCAAACAACACTGTACCGACCTATTTTGTTATACCTACCTACCCTTATTCCATTGTAAGAAATAACACATTGTCCGGTCGCCCTTTGAACTTTGCACGTACGAGAAGATAACACAATACATTATTTGTACAATGATGTTATTATCTTATCATATTATTGTAATCAAATGATTATTATGGTTCCTTTTGATAAAATAATTACAAACAAATTAATGACTATCAATACAGATATTACCGGCCTCAATGACGTACATAGAAAGCTCACATTGTTTTTACTATTAAGTCCCCTGTTCGAATCTCATCAAATTAGTCACGATAGGTAATGACTAATGAGTATGTACGAGTGTCTAGTATATTTTGATGTTGTGATAGAGGCATTGCCATTAATTCACAAATCAGTTCGGGTGGACTGCCGAATTATTTTTAGAGGCATTGAAAGCTGGCCGATATCATCAGAACGAACTGATGTGCACTCAGACCATTCAGGAAATTTCGGGGAGCAGTGAAAACCAAATAGTAGATACTGTGAAAACGTACCTCGTTGAAAAATCATTTTACTCTGTCGACGAAATGCTGGAATGAACCATTTACATTCACTCCAGCATTGAACTGACTATATCATAAATTGTTTATTGTGCTTTCATTATCTAATTGCTAATATCTTACTTCATGCTAAGTCACGGACGAAATGTTAACATATATAGCCCTTTACACTCTTTAGCATTGATATTGTGCATTAATTAGTCCAATTAGTGCATTAGTCGAAGTGACCGATATAGGGTCTAAGCGTCTCCACACACGTCCCGAAGTTCAGTTAACGGAATCGACCGTTTGCAAAAAAGTTCCGACCAAAACCTCTCCTGAATTCAGCGTTACCCCGATTTTGAATTCAAAAAGAGGTTTTGGTCTGAACTTTTTTGCAAACGGTCGATTCCGTTAACTGAACTTCTTAATAGTAATAAAATTTAGATAAACCTGATATTTTAAGTAGGAATAATACTTACCAATGTATGACGTCGCTTACACTAAGGTAGGTACAATAAGTATATTGCTGATCAATAAGATTGCTAATTTGTTATCAAAAGTCATTATTTTTAAATACTGATAACACATACATACATATACCTAGATATACTATCAAGATGTCTATAAATGATAATAAAATTACTCAATGTAAAGTTAATATACAGGCTAATACCTATATAGGTGGAGGTATATTTTACTTATATGTCGCGTGGAGTTGATAAAGTAGGTACCTACTTATAGCATTACCTAAAGGTAGGTACCAGATGACTTTTCAATTTAAGTTTATAGCTGTAGAAAAAATATGAACGCGATATAATTACAATTGATGAAACATGCATAACGATAAAATTAAAGGAACGTCCTGACGTCGTAGTTTCGGTAAGGAGACAGCTGTATATAGAGGAAGGAATGAACCCTGTATATTTATTTATTTATTAATCTCAACATATACATTTCATAAATCATACATACATAAACAAATATGTACACAGTATAGTATATAGGCAATTGATTCCTAACTTTGTGTTTATAGGTAGGTATATTTACATTAAGTTATTTTTTAAAAGGATCTGGGCTTGCATTCACAAACCCAAATACTTTCCTGCACACCCTGCACTAGGCTAAAAGCCTGTATCGCAAAGTGTGGAATACATCGCCAGCGCCGGGGTTTTAACCTTCTTCTGCAGCTTCTGCGTGACAGACTGCCGCCTCAACCAACTGCGCCAACCATGTAGTCGAAATTAAGAATTATTTATTTATTTACTCGTTCAAACAATCATCATCATCACTGGCGCTACAGCCCACTGTGAGCCTAGGCCTCCTCCAGAATTCCTCGCCATTCCATTCGGTCCATCGCCCGCACCTTCCAGTTTGTCACCCCAATTGCCCTGAGGTCCCTCTCCACACCATCCATCCATTCAAACGTTCAAACAATGGATTCCTAATTTCTTTGTAGATTTGTTGAAACATACATACAACATACGAGTAAGTGTATTTACAATGGATTAATATATAATATTATGTACACAATATGTCATAAAGTATGTTAATAACAATAATTCTGCAAAAGCACTTCAATTAGTGATGAAGCACGTTGCCGCGTGGCGCTGGCTAAACCCATCACCCGCCGTACACCACCTCACCTACCTTGGAGGGTGCGGTGACTGGTAACAATTGAGGTACAAACCTACTAAATAAATACTAATCGACTTCATACTAACAAAGGGATCGAAATATTTATATCTAGGGATATCATTAATTCTGTGTACATAAACTATTAAGATTATTACATATTGGAAAGATCTTTTTAATTTGAGAAGGTATATGTATAATATACACATGGCTGGCGTAGTTGGTTGAGGCGGCAGTCTCTCAAGCAGGAGGTGCCAGGTTCAAACCCCGGCGCTGGCGATGTGTTCCACATTTTGCGATACAGTCTTTTAGCCTAAACTACCTATTTGGGTTTGTGTATACAAGCCAAGATTCTTTTCTTTTTTAAATATGCATATAGATTGAAGTGTCGAGCTTTCGAGCAGGAAGTGCCGGCTTCTAATATATAGTAGATGCTGCACAAGCTTTTAGCTTACACTTTGATGTGTGCACTGTGCTGTAGTGTGCCGTCTCTTGGCTCGTATGGGCGCTGAATTCGTACTAGAAACAAGATACCTCATACATTCTCCATAAAAAATTAAATACAAGTAATTATGAAAGATTTCCGCGATGTAAACTTTTATTTATCCCATTTTTACTATGTAATTTGATGTTATATTTTTAAGAGCTTTAATAGCTCTGTGAAAAATAATGCAATAAGAGTTCAGAAACTTACATATTGAATTATAATTAAAATAGTTAAGAAATATTCCCTGCCTTTTAAATATAAAATATCTATAAATGTTAAAATAATCACAAAATAATTTACCTTTATCTCTTACTAACGAAATGTTGTAGAGATTTTTACGACAATTTTATATTATCAAAGGGTTGGCTGCACTGAAATTACTATAAATAATTAAACAGGGAAATCCTAGAAAGTGTGAAACTAAAGTGGTACCTAATACCTACCCTTATGTCGTAATGTTGGTAGAGGTATACCTACCCTCGTTCATCATAACATCAGAGACGTAATATAATATTCAACCCCGTGGTCGCGTGCACTTGGAATACTTGGATGGGTGGTGAGTACTACAGCGATCGTGACGTCGTCTGAATGTTGGGCACGGAATCCATTTAGCAACCATTTGGTGTCAGGTGGTCGGCGCGTGGCGGGCATTTGTTCCGCCACCCGCCCGACTATACATCAGTGACATCCTAGCCCTAACTCATTCATAAAAGGTACAATAATATACAAGCAAGTTTGAGTTTGTGATTCATGAATAACATATTACATTTATATTATCACAGTACTCAATCTTTTGGTCATCAAATAGAAATTATATCAAGATTTCCGGACACTGATGCATTTAAATAAATAATTGCTTAATTCAATTGCAATTTGTTTGTAATTAATGAAATCGGGGCTTTCCCATAAGATTACAAACACTTAATTGTGTATGGTAGACAAATTCTCAAACCATAACTAAAAATTATGTATATTATATTAAAAAAACTTTTAACGGAACAGGATAAAAGAAATGTGCGAGATCGAAAATGTCGTTAGGTGGGGGAGACAACGGAGAAGACAATGGTATGCACATGTGAGGAGAATGGAGCCATCCAGACTCCCTCACATTGCATTGCACGGCCAACCCCAGGGCAGACGACTCCCAGGCAGACCACCAAAGAGATGGATTGACAGTTGGGAGTCTATATCGCAGGAGGCTAATCCATCTTCATGATAGGCCACAAGGTCAAGATGAGAAGAAGAAGAAGACACTTATTGTCCATTCCATTATAAGAAGAGAACTTCACCAATAAGTATACTACTGCAGTAGGACTATAACATTTTTAAACTGTTACCTTAAGCGAATGTCTGTGCAAATTTTTAAGGTGATAGGTCATTGGTAAGTTATTAAAATTTCAATTAAAAAATGTAAATTCAGACATTAAGCTGCGACTACGACAGATGAAGTTAAACAAAAGCATGGTAAAACTAAAAACAGTCCAAATCAATATATAAACAAGGATCTAATCATCACTTGATATAGCTAAGACCAAATAACATCATACCATGATTAATCATACCATAAGCGGAATTCTCTCCACAGAATGACATGATACAATGACAGATTCGCAGACGTTGACATGTTTTCTACTGCTTCTCATGGTTACAAAAAACAAATTTTAGCAATTCTGTAGGGCAGGTAATAATATTTTAATAAAATTTAATTATTTACATCTGTTCTATTTTAAATGCTTTACCTTTTCCCCAATCTCCTTTCCTCATATATTCCTCTTCCCATAGCCTGTGATTGGTACTTGCAGTTGTTAGGTTAGGTTTAATGTTTTACTTGATTTTTATTAACTTAGTAATAAGTCTTATTTAAATTCTTTTTGATAAATAATGATAATCGACCCTACACTTAACTTACTCTGTGTACACAGCAATAGGGCACTGATTTGATTATTTTTTGTATTGTATCAATTTGTTTTTGTCTAAATTCATGTTCAGTGTCTGTCCGTGTGCTTTGTGAAATAAATAAAAAAATAAAGATTCCATCTTGCAAGAACGTTGCGCAGACGCAAAGTATCTAACATCCAGTATTTCAAGATACAGACAGATATCTACAGCTTCAACTACTGGTTATCTTTATCTTGCAAAGTTGTCGACAAGAATGGAAGAATTGGTATCTCGCAGGTAGCTGCTAAAGAAAATACTATTCAAGAAGTACGCTAGGTGGCGTCAGTTTATAATATTCTTAAAATAAATCAGTTTACGTAGATACGACCTATTTTATGCTACTAGTTCTAATATAAATCGTATACCTAATATAGATATAAGTTAGGTTTATTGTTTTAGAATGCGCCCTTGAAGTGGACTATAGTTCCACAAAACGGCCAATTAAGAGTTAAAAAACACACACAACATTCTCTGTGAACATTTTTTTATTTTTTAATAGTAAAAGGATCTGGTCTTTCATATTAGTCCAAGAGCCCGCTGCTTAATTTATGACGTATCTGTTTTTTGATCGAAATATGGTATAAATGATAGCTTACCAATAGGGTATTACATCGCACTAGGGTTGCCTATCAAAATCTTGCCGCAACCCCCCCTGCCCCCCCCGAAAAGGTCCCTCTTCGCGGTTTTTCGCATTTTATAGGAATATGGTAAGAGATAGGAGAAAGTAGTCAATGACAAAAATATCCCTTGCTAAATTCTCTACAAAAAATGGTAAGTCAATTTTTTCGTAGAACTAGCAGTTTACCCGCAATAGCCGGTCCAAAACCGAAATTCATTTAAAAAACTAAAAAAATGAATTTAAACTAAATTGGTTGAAAATTGATAAGAGCTACAGGAAAATAGTTAAAGAACGAATTAATTACCATAGTCTTAGCTACAAAACGAGCTATAACTTATTTTCATATATCAATCAATTTAGGAGTTATTGGAATAAAACTCAGTGACGAAAATTCTTAAAATTTAGTTTTTCATAAAATAACCAGCAATATAGCGCCGCAGGCCAAATATTTTTTTCCATAAAATGTTAATGATAATGGGTGGAAGAAAGTTAAAGAAAAAAAATCATTTTTTTTTTTTTTATTTTCAAAAAATATCCTGATTTTCGACCGGCCATTACGGGTAAACTACTAGTCCTATGAAAATATTGACTTAACATTTTTTGTAGAGAATTTAGCAAGGATTATTTTTGTCATTGACTATTTTCTTCTATCTCTTACCATATTCCTACAAAATGCGAAAAACCGCGAAGAGGGACCTTTTCGGGGGGGGGGCAGGGGGGGTTGCGGCAAGATTTTGATAGGCAACCCTAGTGCGATGTAAAACCCTATTGGTAAGCTATCATTTGTACCACATTTCGATCAAAAAACAGATACGTCATAAATTAAGCAGCGGGCTCTCGGACTATATACAAACCCAAATACTTTCCTGTACACTTTGCACTAGGCTAGAAGCCTGTATCGCAAAATGTGGAATACACGCCATCGCCGGGGGTCGAACCCGGCACCTCCTGCTTGGGAGACCGCCGCTCCAACTAACTCCGCCAACCATGTACTCGATTATTGTGACATTCATAATGCGTGAAAAACTTCATTAAAAACGTCTTATAGTGGGGATTCTAGGAACACCTTATCCTATCAGAAAACTCTAAAAACATAAAAAAGTGGGGACCAACTCTACAACCCGGAGGACCCATCGAGCACTACGGGGAAATTTGCCACGACTGATGCTGATTTTTGGGTGAACTTTTTGTTATATTCTTTTATCGACGTTTCGACATTCTTGTCAGTTTCATTCTCATTAGCGTCGATAAAATACAACAATCAACGGTTCAACTGAAAATCAGAAGTAGTCATGTCAAGTTTTCACCTTGAAAATCTACAATAATTAGATACTTACACACGGATGTCATAGATAATATTAAGACTTTTCTATGCAAGGTCTAAACTCTTAATCACAAGTTTGAGAAAATTGATTCATACTTAAATATAATCAGTGAAATATTACCGTAAATACCTATGTTGGGGAGTAATTCAACAACAAAAGTGAATAATACGAATATTTCAATTTGTCCAGAAAATTAATATGTACTTGGCAGTGTCGGTATCACAATATTTTTTGAGGTATAAAGGAGTATTTATTCTCAAACGACGCAGAATATTATGAACTTTAATTTACATAAAGACACCATTTTCCTAGAAAGCATAGTTTAGAAGTTATCACTGAAAAACTGAAAAAAGTACATTATTTTTTCGGTTTATGGGTCACCCTGTACTTAGCACAAGCGGAAAATTGGTGCAAACTTAAAGAAACCTTCTTTGCATGTTATTGAAGAGATTACAACAGTTTCCAGCTTTCCGACAATTATCTACGCTATACCCCCTTTTTTAATGTTAATACACCGGTCTAATAGTTTTAAAGATGTTTTACTTTTTGTTATTGATATCTTGTTAATATAACTTATGTCCTTTTTTCAAAAAATATTTCTAAATTCGAAGCAAAATAAATATAAATTTAATAATAGATATAATACCGACTAATGATCTGAAATGAATAATATGTAAACTAGTCGAAATGCTAATAAAAACTGTAGTCATTAGCAGAACTGTGGTAATTAGTCAGTAATGAATATCGATATAATTTGCATACTTCTGTTCTCAATCGAATGATGGTGTGATAAACTGATTACCTAGTTTACTCAGAAATAATATTGATTTCAATGTTAATCAACACAATACATTATTTACAGAGTGTGAATTTGTATGTTTTTATGTAGTAGAAACAATTATCATCAAGTTTCCGCTAAATACAAGAGAACTAGAGAACTGCAAGAACTCATTCTCTATAAATACTTGGTAGAATCTTAAGGTCCTATATGCTGTCATTGGGCTTCGGCGCCCTGAATTGTACTCAGCCAATACTGAGGGAATCGTCTTGAAACTGAAGATGGACTACAGATTGACCGTTTTAGAATTACAAGATTTGGAAATTACTTTAATAAAAAAATATTCCTAAAGTACCCCCAAAATTTACAGGATCTGAAGACTTTCCGTTCAGTTTATCAGATGTAAAAGTACAATTTGGCCAAAATACTAGTAATTATAATCTTAAAAAATCGGCTGTTCTAGATTTTTGAATTTCTTCTCAGGTTTCTTTTAAAAAGGTATAATTCACATTGTCGCTTACGTTATTCTTATTTCGCGCTAACATTGTCATTGAAAATTTGAAAAAGTTGAAGCAAAAATAGAACGATTTTTGCCCAGTGCATATGCCCACTTAAGTATAGTAGAAAATAGAAGTAATATAAATATTTTTACAAATTGATATGTTTACTACTTGGAGTGCATCGGGTGTAAGAGCTAGTTAATCATAGGATTGATACAACGGTAATGAACCTGTGGCAAGATCTAAAGTATAAAAAAACAATGAGTTTAAATATCCTTATGTATCATTACAATTATTATATAATTATTATTTATTTATTTATTCATACACGTTTCTATGCGTGGGGAATAAAATTTTAATGCAATGCATGTTCACAAACTCTGTAATAATATCATTATTGTTAAGATTATGTACATTGTACACCTCAACTCAGATATGAATTAATTACTTACATAATGTGATTAAATTCGTGCAACTAATGACTAGTTTTTATTAGCATTTAGACTAGTTTACATATTATTCATTTCAGATCATTAGTCGGTATTATTAAATTTATATTTATTTTGCTTCAAAACTAAATATTCTTTAAAGAAAGTACCTACATAAGTTACAAATATTTCAAGCGTAACATCGACCCACTGATAATATTTCAAGTGTAACATCGACCCACTGATAGATAGTTATATTATAACCACTGAAGATGAGGCGGTAACGGGTAACTCCGAAAGGTCTATGATATTTTTAATAAACTCCGATTATATTATAATGGCCCTAGTGAAAGCACCAGGGTGGAGAAGTCGCATAAATTTGGATTCTGAACCACAAGACCGACCTATGTATATATAGGTCGGAAACGTATCTAAGTATATAAGAAGTCCTTCTCCGCTTGTAAGGCAAGGTACCATTTATAGATGATGTTTTCTTTTTTTCAACCTTTTAATTTGGCCTTCAGGACCCAGTTGAGAAACGCAGGCTATTTAAGTATTATTTAGTAGTTCTATAGGTGCAGTATAAATCATGCAAGCGATATCTGTTAGTGTATATAACTACTACAAAGTAATCCTTACGTAATTAAGGATAATATGGAAGTATCCAGTACTTATACCTATATAATGTAATTCGTGTATATAATAAGTTAACCATGTTCACAACAGTCACAACACATAGGTACCTAAACTTGACATTGAATTACCTTGGTCAATAGGTATGTAGGTAGGTACTGGATACACTTCACAGCACAGCATAATCTGCTTACTGTGAACTGCGGATAAAAGTATTGAGAATGTATTTATTCTGAATGTCTCAATTTATGTATTGGGAGAACGTCGATTTTCTACATATCGTAGTTAAGTGGACGAGTATTATGTTAACATTTTCCGCGACGTTTAGTTTCAAAATCGCATGCACAATTTCATAATCGAATCTTGAAAATAGCGTACTTTTTATTTTCGGGGGATAATTTCGCCTTATTATATTATCACTATACAATAAGTTTTTTTTCCTTGCGACTCTCGGGAAACGAGTTGCTGTCACGGAAAAAAAATCAGGTGTGTTTTTCACATTTTTTTAAGAAATATATACGAGATATAAAAAATCTTTTAGGGTTATTCACTAGATAAGGGTTCAACAAATTTGCCCTATTTTTTTACAAAGCATACCTATTAGTTAAGGTTGCTGAGATCCAAGGTCTGAAAAATCTCTTTTTTTTAATGACGATATGCCTACTCTTAAGTAACATTCACCAATAATAATTCCGTTTGAGTATATTGAATTGCTAACCCCGATACTCTCCTTATTTTTTCATTATTCCTTGAATAAATACTCCAGTTAGTGCGAAGCGTTCTGGGGGCTACTGGTTTAATATAAATAAGACGCGATTCAAGTAGCTGATCGTGCGTGAAATCTATACAAAAAATATGCCGAGTTTATTACATAATTCGTCTAAAGCTAAAAAGTATTCGCAATTTTCATTGGTTAATGTTAATGCCATGGTCAAGTATGTCTCGCTCTATTGCACTTGACAGAATGTACCTATAGTTCTATTAAAATAATCTATGTAGTTAGTTAAATTTTATGTATTACGTCTAATAAAAATATTTATTTATTTACACTTCATTAGAATAATGTGACAAGCATACAGTCAGAGAAATCATACAAATTTGTTCACTAGGGCGAACTTATCACAAAACTACTAGTTTTGAGGGCCTATATACACCGAGTAAAAAATGTTCTATGATTGCTTCAACTTTTTCAAATTTTGTATGAAAATGAGAATAACGTAAGCGATAATGTGAATTGTACCTTTTTAAAAAGAAGCTGGGAACAAATTAAAAAATCTACGATAGTTAACTTGTTAACCTTATAATGACCAGTATTTTGGCTAAATTATACTTTTACATCTGAAAAACTGAACGGATACCTAATCCTTAAGACCCATAAATTTTAGGGGTACTTTTGGATTTTTTTATCAAGGAATTTCCAAATATTGTAATTCTAGGATAGTCAACTTGTATAGTCAATACTCACATCTATCACTGTCTTCAATTTCAAGACGATGCTGTATTGGCTGAGTAATCGAGTAAAAGGTAAAGTTAAATAGCATGGGTTCGATTCCCGGCCACGGCAGATGGATAGACTGGAATTGGTGAATGTTAGTTAAGTGTAAAGCGATAGCATTAAACCAGTCGACGATCAATCATAAGCCTGACGGAAAATCCATCATTTGCTGTATATCTGTTGAGATAACTACTTGTTATATAGATTCAACTACGACATGTAGAAAATCTGACGTCTTCACAAAACATAAATTGTGATTTTCAGAATAATCTTGACTATGGTATTGATAAAATCGAGGCCGGACCCAACTGACATTTGACGATGATGACGTCACCAATATTGGGAGAAAATGTATGGGAAAAATATTCCGTAATTCAAGTGTTTGTCACCGAGACAAGGTGTTTGTCACCGATACAAGGCGACGTCACCAATTATGGTGGTGATGTTATTCGTGGGTGTAGGCTTGTATGCTATCGTTGGCTTCGATAAAATTATCATCATTAGGATTTAATTTGTGTAGGTATGTTCTCTCTGTATAACCCGTAAGGGTATGAGATAAATAAACAAGTAGGTGAAACATCAATTAGTACAGGAGAATGAAGCCCTAATACAAAATTCTAATATGTGGCTTCCTTTTTTTCATTCTGACGCACCCCTGGTTCACAGATACCCACTAACTATCAGCTACCTAGATAGGAGAATATGATAACTCTAATATGACGTAAGGTAGGGGTGTACTAAACTATAGGTACTTACCTAAATAGGTACATACCTAAAATATATATCTATAATTATCATACTTCATCCTATACAGGAGCGTTGCCAGCTTTGAAGTGGGGGTAGAGGTCAACTAAAACTTTGATAGGAATTATTGTTACGGCCATCCGCTCGTCTGCGAGTGATCTTAGTTTATTCGTGATGACAAAAATAGAAATTAGCCATGACCTCTATTAAAAAAAACACAAGGAAAACATAAAAATAGTTAATTGTTAATTTATATTAAAATTTATTCACCGAATTACAAATTCCGTAGGTATGTTTGTTATTTAATTTCCATATAAACATAATATATAATTTTATCACTTGGGCCACGTAATGGGATAACATAAAAGTGGTCCTTACAGTGGCGTTACTAGGTGGGGGAGGGAAGTGGTCTGCCTCGAGAGGCGCATAAAGTATATAAAAAGAAGTGGACATAAAACAGATTATAAATCGTTGTTCACTAGGGCGAACTTATCACTTTATCAAGCAGGACATAGAAGGACTCTCACGGGCTTAAGGCCCTCCGCATCACCGGGTAGCACAGGCGCATATAGCGTCCCCTTTACCCGCACATCTAGGCAAAATATTTTTAAGAGGTGGGCTCAAGGTTAACCAGGAGGGACCCCCCCGACAAAAACCACCCCTAACATACATTCCTTCAGTGTCCTTGCCCAAGGATGGAAACGTATTTACAAGTATTTACAGATACATACATGAGTGGAAAAAAAGAAAAGAAAACAGCAGAAAAAAAGCATGTACACAATTTACATAAATGGTGGTCCAGAAGGCTAAGCTCCAGGAGAACTGTTTGCTTAAAAGATTCCCACAGCCTATAGGCTTCAGAGTCCCAAAGTCCAGGGCGTGCAACTGTGCATATTTTTCGCCTGGGGTGTATGAAAATCTTGAATGGGGCATCTTATACTGAGGTTTTTTAATGACGAAAAACATTATGGTAGGTAATCATGTGAAGGTTTTTTGATTTTTTAAGTAAATGTAAATAGCTATACATTTCTCTAATCAATTGATTTAAATAAAAAGAGTAAACAAAGCTATTCACTCGTATTTACTGATGTACCTAATGTGTACATCTTACCTATACCGAATTCAGGTTCCTCAATATTGTTTTTGTTACCTACAGTAATATAAGCACTTTGGTACTTAAGGACTTGGTACCAAGAATGACGTAACAGTCATTTCCCACGGCATTCGCATGATAAGAATAGCGTTTTTTCCATTTTTTGGGGTTTATTTTGCGTCTATCAAAAAACTTTTACGGCTATTCCCTAGATTTTAATGCATATTATCAGTACAAAAAAGAAATACTCCGTGACTTTCGGGAAACGAGTTTCCGTCTTTCGGAAAAAAAGATCAGAGGTGTATTTCATTTTTTTTTGTTTGAGAAATCTATACAAGATATAAAAATCTTTAACGGTTATTCCCTAGATAAATGTTCAATGCATCTACCCTATTTTGTTCCAAAGCATATTTAGTAACGGTTGTCGAGATATAAGCTCTCCCGTTTTTAGAAATTTTTGAAATGTCGGTATTTATACTGTTAATAATATTCTCGACAACTTTACAACAAATTAGCGAATCTTTTGCGAATATTTTAAATTTATAAACATAACAATTATCTATACATTATTAGGTATATCATACAGTATGTAGATCATGTATAGATAACATTTGAAAGTGAATCAGACACTGTTGAGTGTTGATGATGAGTCAGTCAGTATGTAGGCCATCTGCTGTATATTAGTTTACCCCTGCTGATACATACCTACATTACCTACCCCTGGCATGCCAGAAGTCATATATTGATCCTAACATTAGATACCTAGTTATTTAACTACCTATTTCATATCAATGCACCTATAATTAGATACCCAATGTAATAGGTGGCCATTGTCTTTACCCCATAAACATTATGGTAAATATTGAGATTCAGAGGCAAAATCAATCAATAAAAACACATTTAAAAAAAATAACTAATAGTAAATTTAAATAGACTTGGAATTTGTCTTCAATTTCACTGACGTGTGACTATTTCTAGACATTTTGATAAACAGGAATGTATCACAATTCAGTACACATTCTTATAAATTTACAGTGACATGATACATATTAAAGTAAACTTCTGTTTATTGAAATTTAAGTTTTATTTTCATAGGTTTCTAATTTAAATTTTTAATTACAATAGAGGTTTAAATTCCTCTCATACCAGCATTTTTTGCTGTTTGAGGATAATATTATTTCTCTGTGTTATATTTGTATTTTATGTCTTAAACTATTGTAATATTTCTCATTTTAAATAAATAAATAAAATGTTTACGACTCCAAATTTTCGACAAAATTGCTTTTATCATTTCAGTATTTTTCCTAATATAAAAATGTTTTTAAAAATAAACCCATTCTCCAACTCCAAACTCAGTGGCGTGACTAGTATTAACGCCGCCCAGGTCAGGCTCTGAAAGTGAATATGAGTTTGCTAGATACGGGAGAACTCTCAGACTACATATTTTGAGTGAGGGTAGAGCAGAAATTTGGCTAGGACATAGGCTATTAAAAACCATATACCGAACTCAAAAATTACTTAAATAATGTATGCACTACTAGTGGTAGCATCAAATCTAAAATCCAGGCACAGAACCCCTGGGCGCAAAAACTAGGGTATAAAATAAGTCTATCTTTCTATACCCTTACGCCGCGTCCCTTGCAGGATAGGCAGAGAGAACAGAGCGCCAGACAGTCCTTACACACACTCCTAGCCTCCGTCACGTTCATGCAATTTGTCATACACGCGCTCCGATCTCTTTTAATCAAAACGCCTCCATCCTTGAGGATCTGGTCGACATGAACAGACCAGGTCAATCTCGGGGAGCCGCGTTTCCTCACCCCTCTTCGTTCACTAAAATATATATTTTTTTGTCATCCTTTCATCTTTCATTCTCCCAACATGCCCAAACCATCTTAGTTTATTCACTTTCATTCTTGTCACAACACCAGTCTTGCAGTCACTCATTTCATTATTTTTCGGCTTGGTAAACTGTGAAAATTAATATAAAAACTCTTTATATTTAGTTAGAAAATTTTGTAAAATATAGACCGCACTATACAACACGGAGGTTATCAAATACTCATATAAGGGTTGTTTCGTTGTAAAACTTTTATTCAATTTACTTCACCACTAAAATGAAAATACATTACTCGTGTATGCGAGACGTAAAACAGTAGAAAAACATGAACTTTAATAATGACATTAACTCACAAACTGTTACGACCTTTTTCGTGGTAAAAATATATTACTATTATTCTCCTCTTACTTGCCACATGCGAGTTGAGGGGATTTTGGAAAAAATCTGAACAAATTAGATCATGGAGGTAAGGCAGCTTATTTATTGCTTCTGTGTTTGATCCCAAAAATATCTACCCTTATACAGAATAATAAGAATAATATACTTGTAGGCAGGCAGGTAATTTTTATATATTGTTGTAGATAAACATAACACTCATAAAACTTTACACGCACTTCTAGCTTCCATCACATTCTTGCAATTCTTCATGCGCACTCTACGATTCCTTTCACTAATGGCCGAGTTAAGCGGTTCTTGGATGGCCGAGCCGCACTTGCTTACATCTCGATTCTTTCGCGTGATCACATTAAGCCTGATGGAAAGTCCATCCTTCGCTGTATATCTGTTGAGATAACTACTTGTTAATATGACATGTAGAAAAACCGTTTTTTTCACAAAAAATAAGCGTACGAAAATTGTCATTTCAAAAAAAATCACAAAACAGGAGACCTTAGATCTCGACAACCTTACTAAATATGATTTGGAAAAAATAGGATACATTAAACCTTTATCTAGGAAATAATCATAAAAGATTTTTCGAATCTTATACATATTTTTAAAAAAATATTTTCCGAAAGACGGCGACTTCTTTACGGAAAGTCACAGAGATTTTTTTTAATTGATAATATGCATTAAAATCTAGGGAATGACCGTAAAAGATTTTTAATATTATCCCCAAAAGGTAAAAAAAAACGCTATTTTAAACGTATTATCGTGCGATTTTTCGTGGCGTCATAGTTGGGGCCATAGCTTAAAAAAACCATTTAAATGCTATTAGGTACAGAGTACATAGGTGGGTCAACAATTTCCAGTCCATTAAAATCTATTGACAAACAATTCAATGATACAGGTGTGCCAACTGACCAACAGAGATTACCTATAACTATCTCATTGTGTCTTATTGTTCAGCTAGTCAAGGTTGCAGGACATATTATAATATTAATCCAATACAATGTATATTGGATACATCGGGTCGGATACAATCAATGATTCTATTGTAATCGATTCTATACAAATAATTCTATAAAGTTCAATATGTAGGTATATCGATTATTGTAATGTAATATAGGTCGGTTTGATACCATTGTCATGAAATAGGCACAATTTTAGAACGACATTTTATGTAGATGGTCTTATTTATTTTATACGAAAAATTCGCGTAACTCTTTCGTCTGAATTTTCTTCGCAAATATAATTGGTATTTCACTAGTAACTGGTAATTCTGAACTACTTAAGTTTCATGATAAAATTACACGATAAAAAATCACATATACGTAATAAAATTATACGTGGACAGAATTACACAGTGAATAAATTAGAAATCCGAAAATTACGCTAAGAAAAATATACAGATTTTAATACATTATTTTTTCATATCAATACTGATATAAGTAATTAATAACATTTATTGCATAAATTCACATAAATGCATATAAAAAGTCACGCATAAATCAAACTGATAATTAGATTGATAAACTATAAAACACAAGAAAGAACCCAAGAAATCTAATCGTCTATCAAAGTCATAATTCCACTTACTTTAGTTTTTCAACAGCCATTCGTTATGCACATGTAATTCCTGGTGTGTAATTTATAGATATGTAATGGAATTCTGTCTACTTCTTCTTCTTCTGCAGCCACTCAGGTTCATTGTTGGACATAGGCCTCCCCTTTAGTCCTCCACAGCTCCCTATCTTGGGCACACTGCATCCATCCACCACCGGCACATTTCCTGATATCGTCAGACCACCTTGCCTGGGGTCTACCGACGCTTCTTCGGCTTGTTCTTGGCCGCCATTCTATTATCTTATTGGTCCATCGGGAGTCTTGTTCTGTCATCATACCTACTTAAATTCTTACGTGTGATTTTTTCTGTGTAATTTTATCTGGTGTAATTCTTTCTTTACTTCACTATTCACATCTATAATCATAAGAATATCGTGGTTGTTAATCGATTTTCAATGTTTTTTTAACAATAGCGTCTGCATAAAACACAGACAATAAGTTATTCTTATTCCAATGATCATGTTATTATTGATTAGTAGGTATAATAAATTATCCGCACGCGATTGAAGATCGTCTCATGACAAGTAAAGGGAAATTCTTGACCTGGAAATCTCCATTGTATCACCTTCACTATATGATGAGACGCCAGTCACGAGACGATACGATAAAACCCTAATCTCAATAATGGGGTAACCATCGGTAATTACCAACTTCTTCTTTTACTTACTTACTTTACGTGTCCAGGTGGGTCATACCCTGGCACTCCAATATGCGGCGACATACATCGCCTTGTCATTTCCTAAAATCAGGTCCTCAGGGGTACAGCTCTCTCCCATTAGAAGACATATTAGTAGGTGGCTGTCGTCCTGGGTCGCTCCGCAGTCACAGAGGATGTTATCATCTTCTTCTTTTGTATGCATACGACGATTTTTCAATAAGGTGTCCCTGATCCCGTCAATGTTTGGAGATTTTTTTACGAATAGCGGAACTCAAGAAGTTAGTATCAAAATTGGAAGGTGGTAGATGAATATAGCGCCGATTGGCTTTGTCGACCGCGCAGATAGTCTGCGTATAAGCTATTGCATTGTATTGTACATCAAACAAAACTTAAATTCATCAGTTACCATACAGTGAAAAATTACTCATTTAACGTGAATGGTTCCAAAGTTATACCTTTTTAAAATAAGGTCCATATTTTTGATGACCCTGTATTTAATATAAGTTTTATTTCACAGTATCAAAACATCCTAAATATAATAAAAAGACAACTCGGGTCGATTCCACGGAAAATTGGACATGACAAGACTTTTTAAAAGTGTGGATAAGTTTGATTATTTTTATGTCAATATTTCAACCAGGGTCTATATTTCAGTGTGCTCAGAAATTTTTAGCCATTTTCAGACATTTTGTATACTATCCGCTATTTTGAAATCAGCTGAAAAAAAGCAAGGCGTAACGAAATAATTTAGAGATTTTTTATTATTATTTTATGAATAAGTTTACATTGATATTGGTGTTTTTGCTATTTATATCGGTACATGGGTCCTTTAATGATGTACTTGAAATAATTTTGGATATTTACATTATGGAAAAGAAAATATATAAGCCGATTAGAATTATGTGGATTTCGTGTTGCGCCAGTGACAAAATATTAGTTTTGTTTTTATATTTTTTTTTCGATGGGTACAATTGTCTCTGCATTTCTATTCCTGAAAGTATAGAAGGTAACTCATCGTTTCCCATTTTTAGGTTTTTCAAGTCTCATACAAAAATATTTGAAAAACGTTGTCACTGACGAACAACTTTTGAGTGAGTCCGTGCGTAACCATAGCCATAGTTACGTGAGTGACAGAGATTTTCAAGAGTTTTGATTAGGTTTGATGATGAATTCGTTATATTTAGACTGAAAAGTGAGAAAACATACATGGTACATTGCTACTTCTATTATATCGCCCTATAATGTTCCTCAAAAGGAACACAGAGAGGTCATAGGTGTTTGCCGTCCAGAATGATTTTTTAAAGGGCATATTTTCAATTTTCATTTCGTTTTAGCACTCTAATGGTACTGAAAATTAATTATGTACAGTATTTATGTACATCGTATGTACATTGGAGAGACCAGAGTCAGAGATTAAGGTTGTGAGAGCTCAAAGCTATGTGCAGTGAAAGAGGGTCATGCAGAGCATTCGTGACCAAAAAGGATAAAAATTGATTTTTTTTATTAACTTCAATCTGACATTGAACCTGGATTGTCGAAGGCAGTCCAAATAACAAAATTATGGTCATCCTGGAAGAATTAAGGGCGCCAACATAACTAATGAATGATTTTTAATGGATTTAATGGATTTAATGCACATATGCCACGAGGGTTTATCGCGCCCAGTATCGCATGACTTAATTGAGTAATTCCAAAAAAATATTATCAAACACGTTAGTAGACGGTTTTTCTACCCGATAAGCTCAGTAAAGAGGTTCACCACCCACTTAGAATGTCTCATTTTGGGATGCAAAGAAACATTTGTATGGGCATTTATGTATTAAAATGAGCATATCCGCACACTTGTCGTTGGTTACCCCAGACTGTGGAAAATGGCATAATGGTAGAGATGTGATGGAATAATCAGATCCTGATACCGAAAAAGGCATTCAGAGGAACAATTATAATATTTTTTTCTCACACTACTCTCATTGTTTTTGTGGCTGGATGTGGCCAATACCAAGTGATTAAATTTGGTGCTTAATATAAAATAATGCTTAAAAAGATTGAATAACCCGATCCTGTTAATAATATAGGTATATTAAGCTATTCTGATACAATTTAGACATATTTTCTCTCACACAATTCGCAGGCGTTACGTCAGTGACAAACTCATGTTGCGTCAGTGACACGATTTTTATTTTCTATTTATTTTGTTTGTAATATTTTTTGAAAATTGTTTTGACATTTCGGCAAGCAATTTAGTTGTGCTAAACATTTAATACCTCAATAAACACATATTTATTTATTTTCAGAGAAATTTTGGTTTTTCTGCGACAACCAAAATCTCATGTCTTTTTGGGCGTTACGTCAGTGACAAGCACATTTTCATATTTTTCGCCCTCAAATTTTGAGAAAATTCACGTGGATGTTTCATAATAAGTTGAATACACTCTTAATGAATCTTTATAAGAATAAATAACAACATGTTGTCTTTGAAGAAAAGCAAGAAAAATTAACATCAACATTGAATTCTGGGTCTAAATGTTGCGTCAGTGACGGTGGAACGGACCCTCGATGGAAATAAGATTAGATATAATCTTCGCGCCTGGGAGCAACTAAGTGGATATGAAGTTATAACTCAATTGAATAAAAACAAAAATAAAAATGTATCGCGCGAGAAAAAACAATAAAGTGATATCTCACAAGTATCATTTACAGTTCCACCCTCCCCAATAGGGATGGAGAGAGTGGAAGTAGTATATGTGAGAGATGAGAGACGGGATGGGAGAGGAGAGGCTTGTTAGCAGATTGCTGTAAATATACCGTGATAATTGCATTCATCTAATAATATGAGGGTGATGGTGATACAACATCCAAAAAACTAGCCAACTCTTAAATTCTTACTCTTGTATTGTTAAGTGAATTTTATATTCCAACTACTTCCCAACACTCTCAGATTTTATTTTACTGGGACGATTTCAAAAAATTAGGACATGTAGATTGTAGATATACGGACAATTGAATGGATACGAGAAAAATCCAAGGTCACCGACGTGGTAAAACTAGCAGCTGCCTTAAAGTGGAGTTGGGCAGGACACGTTGCCACAGACGCTCAGATTCTAGATGGACCAAAAAGATTTTCGATTGGCAACCTAGGTCAAGCAAAAGGAGCGTAGGAAGACCTCAGGCAAGATGGTCTGACGATGCGTGAGGCGAATCGCAAGAAGCAAGTGGATGTAGCATGCCCGGGATAGGGATCTATGATAGAAAGTCAAAAGGGAGGCCTATGTCCAGCATTAGAATTATAAGATATTATAATTATAAGTTAAGATGCTCGACTTACGACTGTTTTGCTAGTTGGGCGTGTAAGGAAGCGAAGCCGTCTAAGAAGTACGTGGCTTGATCATCTCGACAAGATGCTTAAGGACGGAGATGTTTACACTTGTTTTAGGTCGAAAAGTTATAGAATTAAACCTATTACAGTAATGTAACAGTTGACGAACCGCTGATACGTTATGCTTCCCTTAAGTAAATATTAGCTGCACCCAGGGGAGGGGAAGGAATCGATAAAACACATAGCTAAATAACATTAAAAAATTACGCTTCATAATTGAAAAATATAGACACATAGGTAAATGCATACCGAATCTGACCCTGACCAGTGACCACACACGTCCAGCTGTGAACAGGATTATCCCATTTTACATAAGAGAGACTGTCGAAATGTCCCGTTTTCCGAAAGAGAACAACACAGTTAAACAATTTGTAAAAGGCGGGGAAAATGACAAATTTTTCTATTAAAGAAGTCACTTCTTTTAAAGTCTTCATAAAGTTCTCCTACGGCGCAAATTTAGCGCAATTTATTTATTTATTTATTGTGTAAACGGAATTATTTATTTATAATTTTATTTAAAGAAAGGTAATTTTACAAAGAACTAGGAGAACTTGACATTTCGATGGCTTCATCTTCTTCCTCAGCCAAACGTTTTCCATTTCCTTCTATTTTGAGATTTCTTTTTTACCAGTTTACACCATCTACCCATCTTTTTTGGGGTCGTCCTACAGTAGGTCTTCTGTTCTCCCATTGTCACCATATGTTAGAATAGTGCCCATCTCTCAATGGCTTATTGTGGTCAAAATTGCGAAGTCTACGTTTTTTTTTAATTCTCCCTTAGATAATAAAGTAAGTGAATTAATAAAAAAAGTTGCTTCAACCTTTTATAATTTGAGTTAATTCCCTATAAAATCTTAGTATATTTTAACTAAATAACGTCACACTTTAATGGCGCTGTTAAACGGGATGCTAATGAGTCGACTCACCAATAAAATCCAAACTTTCAAAGTTTCCTCTGTCTATATTGCCCTAATCCATTAAAATGTTCCAGAGTCAATGTATCCAGACTTGCTAAAGTCACTATACCTAGGATATATTATCAACATACATAATTCTCGTCGTAACCAGGCATGAATGTAGGTAACGCAGTACCACAGTAATTTTTTTGTTGTTCGAATATATACGGACTCGTTTATTATTTACTAGCTGTATTTCCCGTGCTTCGCAACGGCTAAAATTGTGTACGGGTGGTGAAGTTACATCGTCTTAGAATCAAATACCTAATGCAATAAATTTTTGGCATATAGGAAGGAATATATTTGTTTTACCTAGTAAAATTTTTTTTTTTGTATATAGGATTCTGCTCAATTCAAATTTCACAAAAAGATAGTAAAAAAAAAAGAAGAAAAAAGCGTTGGGTATGGAGTGGGATCGAACTCGTACCCTCGCATCGCATAACACTCAATTTAAGTTAAGTACGCTAGCCCCTACACCACGCGAGTCAAAACAGACGACGACAGAAATCGCCGCGGAGCAAATGTCAAAACTATTTTTTAATTATTATAGACATATTTTTAGTCATACAGAAGTATTTGTAGAGCAAAAACATTGTATAAAAATAATCCTTAGATGTATATCCTAGTTCTAGATTATGTAACGACGCAAACAAATTTAAAAACCATATTAATGGGACTACTTTAAATGGCTTCTTTCATTTTCATACTAACTTGATAGAATTCAGTATCTTGGGAAAATTGATAATTTTACCAAACCACGATACAAATCATATATTTTAATAGCCTATGTTGAAGCCGAGATTCCATTTGTAAGTTTATTTAATAGATGGATGTCTAAAATCGTCTGGTATTAATGTTTACTCCGGACGCGAATCGTCATTTTTTTCAGATTCTTTCCCAGGTCATTTATCATTCATAGATGGCGGTAGTGATGTTTTATAAAATCAGAAATGAAATAAAAAATCATTATAAATCAATAATTCCCTTTGTTGCACATATTTTTATCCAAAATATCAATACAATCTCGTGCAAAGTCAGTGGCGTATACGAATATCTACTTTTTGTATTGTACGTATATAATTAAAACAAAATTAAATTAGGTGCAATGCGAAATGTTTTTTGTAAACAGTATATATACAATTTTCAAAATAACGTTCCGATGTGATTGTGACGGCGTTTTGTCAAATACTCAACGCTGCCGAAAATCCACAATTATTAAGGAGATTGTTGCTCATCATTAAACCACTTCGCAATCGCAGCGCCTTCGCAATCATCGAAAATTATCCGGTTTTAATACCACAATTTTCATTGACATTACATTTTGAGTACTCAGTTATCGATAGATATCGACAGTTTTCGAAATCGCGGCTTTAATTCATTATTACGTTTACTAGATAAACAATGTTAAATTCAGCTTTTTATGTTTATTTTGTACATTTTGCTTTATGAAGTAATTGCTTAATATTGTAGGACAAATATTATTATGTGGAATAGAAAATACTATCTCCAATGTCCATTTTTTATATTTATATGTATTTGTTGTTCACTTAAAGATTAAATACATCAATAAATAAAAAAAACTATCCTAAATAAAAATTTAATGTACCTACCATAAGAATTACGTATAATAATTGTAATACATGGGAAGTCTGGCGATCTGTTCTCTCTGCCTACCCCTCACATCGCGTAATGTTTGACGGGTACGGCTAGTATATTATCAGCTATTCTCCCTAACCCTAAAACTCTGTGCAGCAATAAACGTGTGTGCAAAAAGGCAATGCGGTATGGTCTAATAATTTATTCATTTGAGAAGTTAGGGGAATGTTCTGGTATAGGTAGGGTAGGTGCTATACGCAGGGCTCGGGGTAGGAAAGGCCACTTAACCCCTGTTACGCATTATTTTACACGCTGGATTTTTTTCTTTTCTTACACAGATAGGTCATCTACAAAAAAGTGAGCTGGAAAAAATCGCTTTACAGACGTAAGCTCACCCTGGTGAACAATTTATTACATGTTTTTATTTATTTATTCAATCTTTAAGTGAACAATAAGTACATATTATAAACATAAAAATGGACATAGTACAGATTATAAATAGCTGTTCACTAGGGCGAACTTATAGCAGAACTGCGATTTCTTCCAGTTAACCCATACTATATTGTTTTAAGTATACCCACTTACTAATATTTTTTTATCTAAATATTTTTTCACAGGATCGGGGCTTGTACTGTATATTACATATACTCATTACTCAAACTCAAATACTTTCCAGCAGACTTCCCAGCGACTTAAAGCTTTTGTCGTGTAGTGTAAAATACATCGCTAGGATTTTAACCTTGCACCACCCGCTTCGAGAACTCGCGATCCGACCACTTGCGCCAACTATGAACTCGTTACTATAAGGTTATATACGTACATAAACATGCATCTTATTCTCTTTATCCTTGACTGAATCTGGGGTTCAAAGTATCTTCTCCAGAAATCCCTATCTGCGATTTCTAAAATCTAGAGTCTCTGACCAGTGGCTAATGTGGACATAAAACAAAAACCTATGTAAGTAGTTATCAAAAATAATTTGCTCACAATCGTGATCTGCGAGTAAACGTACGTTGCATATGCAGGTATGATAATATGCATGGAATATGTTATCGTACCTGCATATTACAAATTATTTTGATTATATCGAGTGTTATGCATATTTCCATATAATAAATAAAATATTCAGCATCTAATGGTCCTTAATGTTTCCCATTTGGTTTCACAGGCCGTACACACGAATATAAAATCAATTATTCACACAGGTGTGTACTTATAGCAACACCTACTCCATAATGTATGTGGTGTGTACACAGTAATACACATTGCACGCTTTACATTACGTTAATTGCCAATCAAAATAGAGTACTCTACTTATAGGCTGATAATTAAATGTTGCCCTGGAATATATGAACATACCTGATACCTGCCCTGCCTATATCTACGTACTGTATGTAGGTACTGTACTTAGCTTGGAGACAAATTTGAATACCACATTAGTAAAACTATAATACAAATTGGGGTGGTCCGTAGCCTGGTTGGTAACGCGCTCGGCTGTTAATCCAGGGGGCGCGGGTTCGATCCCCGATGCCGACCTACTCCACTTCACGACACAAGCTTTTCAAGCTTACTGTGAAGTGTACAAAGTTGTATTTGGGTTTATTTCGATAACTCCAGATTCATTTTAAAAAATAGGTACAATTCTATAACCTTTTTAAAAACTAAAATAAGTTAGTTTTAAGTGTATTAAAAAAAGGGCGTCTTATTTCAGTTAGCTACAGAATTCAAGATACAGAATTGACGCCATCGTCGGCGTTGCGTCGTCTAGAAAACGAGTAAATAAATGTGAAAAAATAACAATACTAGTAAAAATAGCTTTCATGAATCCATCAAGCAGACTTATCGACAATTGAAGTTATCAAGTAATTAATATGTTCAATAATAGTTTATATTCTTCTTCTTCTTCTTCCTCAGCCTTCCTCCCTCCACTGCTGGACGTAGGCCTCTTCCATTTCCTTCCACTCATCTCTGTTTCTCCCCCTCCGCATCCAGGTTCTTCCAGCTTGTTGGACTAGGTCATCAGACCAGCTTTTAGGAGGTCTTCCGACGCTTCTCCTTTTGTTCCAGGGCCTCCACTGTAGGATTCTGGGTGTTTAAGTATTAGTTTATATTATCTATTCTATATATCAGCAGGTACCAGCAGCATACTTTTATTACTAATCGCAGACAAGTGCTTTTTGTGTAAGTAGGTACGAGTAGCTACCCTTAATACAAATAATAACAATAAACAAACAAACAAATAAATAAATAAAAAACACTCGATGAATAAAAAAGATTAAACCTTATTGTAAACGTTTACAGACCATTATGTCACCGCGGGGTGTAGAATTATATATACGAGTATGTTCGTATGTCTCCCATATAGTTTTATACTATACACTGTCTGTACGTTAAAGTACTCTTCATTAGGGAAGGGCGATAGTGCCATATTTCACAGTCGAAACAATCGAAATCGTTCGTCACTTACAATCGATTGCATCAATAGTCGACCTATAATTACTACCGGATTACAGTCGATTAATCGTTGAGCATTGGTTATAGGATTGCTCCCCATTATTTCTTTGATATTTTTGTGAATGTCTTGTGAAATTCAGGGGTTTATAAGGCTCCCATTAGGCATTTTACATATTTTTTAGCGATAAGGTTCGCAACTGATATGCATCAGAATGTCTTTTAAATTGTAAATTGGGCTATTTCGTGATGGTGTGGCAATATAATAAGTTCATAGTTATTAGATTATTTTGTAGTCAATGGTTGTAAGTCGACTAGGTACATACACTCTGTAGTAAATCTTTTACAAGTCGATTATATTGTAGTCGACTTGTAAAATCGTCTTTCTCGTTTTCATATATTTTTAATAGTACTTTAGAACGATTGAAGTCATTATTTTATTTAAGTAACATTATTAAATTGTAGTATGCTTATTCATGTGAAGGTTGTATTATTGTAAAGATTTTATACCGTGTGATGAGATACAGACAGGGCAATCAGCTCTAGTTCACTTACGGTTATGCTTTTAAACGTATATGAACTATTTACATATCGATAAATGTCGCTATGACTTGAATTGAAATACCCATCTATGTTTTTATGTGCACTGAAATGACGGAATAAAGTATCTATCTATCTGACACAATCGCATAGTTGCAATTTATCTTACTATCAATAGAATCAATATACATAATCGAACGTACCATCGATTAAAAAGCCCATCACTATACTCTTCATACGAATACGTACAATGTATGTACATACTGCAGTGGTGGTGTAAGTATACGGGGTAAAGTATTATGGAGACAGTACAATAATAGACGATATATTCATCAGCCATAATACTCATTCATGTGATGATATTTTTCACCCGTTTTGTCGCCATCTGTTGAAAACTTTTTGAATTGATTGGGGCGGAAAATGACGATGACCTTAGTGCACTGATCTATGCGCATAGTAATATTGAACAAGTGATTTTATTCAATGGCTCATACAAAGCACAAGATTAGGGATGCGATTCTGAATGTTAATGGATACGGTGTAATTATCCCTTATGCATAAACCTAATGTGTTTTTTTTTTTCAAAATCGTTGTAGGTAGTGATCACTCACTTGCTATCCAAATATGGAGAAGATCGCAGTAGAGATCCTAGTCGTTTGTTAGTCGGTTACCAAGAGAATATATTCTGGTGCGACTGATGGAACCTCCTGGCCTCACTTCTACTTTGCAAGGTGAAATAATAGGAGGAGTCACACTTATGACATCAGCTCCAGTAGTAGAGCCGCGGAGGGCAGTTCCTACGGGTTATAGTGACCGTTCGTTCTGTGCAGGGGGACCAAGCCTGTAGAATGCCATTCCTTCGATGTTAGGTGTTCAGTGTAGCAGCCTGTCAATATAGTTCATATAATGCTCGTACGACAACAAATTATTTTACTTCGAATTTGGATAAAAACAAAATAAATAAATAAATCTTCATTGGCCAAAACAAAAATGCATATTAATTACAAAAAATAAGACAATCGTAGTGTGCCAAAAGGCGGACTTATTGCTAACGCAATATCTTACAGTCAACCCAAAATACTGAAATCATCTGGTAGATAAGCAGGTAGATTCGGCATGCCCAAGAAAGAAGTCTGCGGAAAGTTAAAGAGGGAGCCTGTGTCCAGCATTGGAATCAGAAGAAGAACATAGACACTATTTGTAAATTTAGAAAGATGAACGTGTTTGGAAGTTTCCACTTTAAAACGAACAACATAATTAGCTACCTATAGATGAAGAAGGAGTGAAGAAGTCTTACGATATTTAAGGTACCTAACTAGATAATGGAGAACCTGCTGCTAGAGTTAAGTGAATTAACGTAAAGTAACACGCGTCGTTACCCTTTCTGAAAGTCACATTATGTGAATGGTGGAGGGTCTGTTGGGTGAGGTGGGTGAGTTGGGTGAGCTGGAGCTGGTTGGCTGGATGAACAGAACCATTATAATAAAGCTGACTCGAGGGATGATGTTGTATGGAAGTTTTGTTGTGGGTCGGGCGAGTAATGAATTGAAATAGCGTTCAATTGTTATTTCCTAAAAGCAGAGATGAACAACTCTTTTTTATTTGAGATAATATCTAAATTATTTAGGTATGGAACCGGATTTATCTGTAACTATTGCACAGACGGATTTACGTTAAGTTTTTCCTCAATAGAAACGAGAGGCATCTTCATTCACATAATGCAGCGTTATGTGAACTCCCTTAGGGAGGAAGCAAAGAAGCAAGAAAAGCAAGAAGCAAGAAAAAAATACTTTTCTTTGTTTTATTGAAATGATTTAAGCTTGTAAACAACAAAACCCAAACATTCATAATGAATTTGTAATTGTAATGTGGGAAAGTTTCTTGTTATTCACATAAAAGTCTGTCAAGAAAGAGATGGTGTCGGATTAATTGGCAACTATAATTTTTTTTGCTGGCAACAAAGAGATGTCAATTGACATTCCAAAAGTGATATCACTATAGTCATTTAAAAGCTACATGGAGCGTATAAGTGTTGTAAATTAGATAGATATATTTTTAAGGTATCTGTGGAAAGCAAAATAATTCAATGCTAACCGGTATTATTAGCTAAAGAAATAATGAAAAAAAATGCTTTCTTAAATTTTTAATATATGTATCGTGGCCATGTAAAATGCGTATGTTGGTGCGTCTTGTGACTACGAAAAAATAATTATACCACGTAGTAGTGATCTCATCTTATTTTATTTTTTTAATTTTATTTTATTAAAATTACAAACACAAAACAGAAAACAACTATACATAGATATAAGTAATAAGACGATTGGTCCATTCATAATTCAACCCACAAGCATGCGCCACAGTTAAATTAAAACATTAAGTTCATTCCGGTCGTCTCACACACCCACAATCAATTTTTGCTCACACACTCACCCATCGCACACGCACACCTCAGATTATAATGTATAACAAACAGGTGGATGATTCGGCTTTACACAAAACACGATCGTAATAAATTGCGAAGCCAAGAAGTAGAACATTGTAATGGACCTACTCTGTTTTTATTCAAAATTATTTTTTTCTTTTCAAAAATGTTTCTTATCCCTGATTGGTATATACCTATGCTGTATGTTTGTCAAATAACCCCTAAATACGACAAAGTCCACAGTAAAGTTTCCATAATCCAAAGCACTTTGTATGGAGGTACTCGTATGCGAGGACAAGTACAATAATACAGTAAGGGTGGATGACTAGTGACTACCTTTAATCGTCTCAATGGATGATTATTATATTGTACCATGGGCGTCGTCAGGGGGGGGCAGCAGCCCCCCCATAGATATTGGACTAGGTATATATAATTATTCATAATAAATGATAAAACCTCACGAAAATCACATTATTACCACACAGTTTGTCATCATATCATAAATTTTCTAAAATTTCAATAAAATCCTTCAGTTTCATAAAAAAAATTGACTGCGGCGCTATTTTTTACGACTTTTTTGTATAAAACATTTTTCGTACATATTATTGTGCAAAGTATTGTACACATTTTCAAATAAACAAACCACATCACGACCTTCTTCACTATGTGTCACAAAAAAAATCGCATGTGGCGTTATTTACGACTTTTCATGATGTACATTTTTTTATAATTGGTTGCCCCTCCTAGCTCCGAGGCTGGCGACGCCCATCCTATATCCTATACTAAATGTAGAGCACCCAATCTAATAATATGCTGGATATATGCTAGAGCTCTGTGCAGTGGTATACTCGTACACATAATTACATTAAATCCATATTTATTTATTTCCCTCCTCATGGCACAAATGCAAGATGACTGAATTATACAATAAAACGTTTATGTGTTTTGCACAAACAAGAACTCAGTATCTATCTCATCACAAAATATATATTTTTTAAATTTTAGTCTATTTTGTGAATTTCAAAAAGTAAGATAAATAGCCATCGTCGCGCTGTGCATAAAAAGGATGTTTAAAACTGCTCAGTATGGGCTCATACTCAGTTAGGTAGATCGCATTATATGCTATATAATAAATTACAAAATATTATGGTCGGTGGTGATCAGAGGTGGTCGGTAGCCTGGTTAGTAACGCGCTCGACTGTTAATCCAGTAGGCGCGGGTTCAATCCCCGACTTACTCCACAAGCTTTTAAGCTTTCTGTGAAGTGTACAAAGATGTGGATTCATTAAAAAAAAAGAAAAAAATAATAATTATTCCCAAAAAAATAATGATTATTATAAGGTTTTGAAGTGATGCAAGCTATGTGCGTATATAAGGATAGAAGTGTGGATCTTTGTTCTCTCTGCCTACTCCGCAAGCGACGTGGCTTTAGGGGACAGATACGTAGATAGGTAAATTACACAAAAATTTTGCAATGAACAGGTTCATACATTTGCACAGAATTACAATAATCTCTCGATATGTGAATAGCGGGTGAAGTTAAGGTGGGACTTTAGGAGAGATGAATGCGTTGTATAATATAATGGGGTGAGTATGTTTGTCATTCCACCCTAATTCACCAAACAAATCCTAAAGAGTTGATTTAATACATTAGCGGGAATATCCTTAGCAGACGGACTGTATTATCGAGGGGGGGTCCGATTGATTTTAACGCCATTTCACTTAAATATATTCAAATCGTGGGGAGTTGATGAAGCATTTAGATGTATTAATATAGGTGGTGTACAGCGGCGTTCCTGCTATTTCACTGCTAAACAAGTTGATTGTAAAGAATAAAAAAAATCAGCGAATAATTTAAGCGAATTATCATAACATAATAATTCAGGTTAGCTGTAACTTCTCCCATAAGACCGCCCTTTAGCACACTTCTATCGAGTTGTTTTGTAATTAATGAACATTTTCCGGCTAATAAAGATTTATTTATCCACATATGTTTCTATGTATATAGACGTGGATTTTGTAAAAAAAAATATATCGGTACAAAGTGCAACTCAATAAAATGCTTTTTCTCTCGATATTTAGACAAACAAATAATATTTTTATTTAATAGAGGCAATAGCACGCGAACGAAAATTGCTTGATACAAAGTATTCGTGGATTTTATCAATCTTCCAATGATTAGTAGCGAAGATTGAACAAGTTTTCTTTGAAAGGCGGCCCCTATTATCACCTTTCCTTAGTGTAGTGTGTGCCTAAATGTTGTCGTCTCTTTTTAGGTCTTAATGCTAGTATCAGGTAAGCTTAGTTTATGGGCATGTATGAGAGGCACGTCACTGGTTATTGATATAGAATTTATTCATTGTTAAGTTATACATTACTAACATTACATTATATAGAAATGTTTTTTTATAACAACTGAGCTACTACCTGATGTCTAGATGAGTGCAGTCATGCGTGAAGCCTGAATAATCACGGTTTACTGCAATGCCAGGAAGGCTTATTAAGCGATGTATGGGAAATTAAATATTTTACGAGTACACCTGTGGAGAATTAATGTAAGCATACCAGTCGTTAATTATAACACTTTACGGCGTTATTTATAGCGAATACGTTAACTCGATTGTACAATGCTTCGTTAAGATTATGCATACCGACATTTCAAAAATTTCTAAAAACGGGAGACCTTATACCTCGACAACCGTTACTAAATATGCTATGGAACAAAATAGGGAAGATGCATTGAACATTTATCTAGGGAATAACCGTAAAAGATTTTTTATATATTGTATAGATATTTCAAAAAAAAATGTGAAAAAACACCTCTGATCTTTTTTCCGAAAGAGGGATACTCGTTTCCCGAAAGTTGCAGAGTATATAGTATAATATGCATTAAAATCTAGGGAATAACCGTAAAAGTTTTTTGATAGACGCAAAATTAAGCCCAAAAAATGGAATAAACGCTATTTTTACCATTTTATCGTGCGATTGTTCACGCGATTTTTCACCTTAATGCCGTAGGAAATGACCGTGACGTCATTCTTGGTACCAAGCCCTTAAGATTAACTTTCGTAGGCATTCGGTATGAAAAGCATGGAAAATTTACAATGTTCTCATGCCCTGTGCCAATTAAGCAAGGCTACTAAGCTACATAAGACTTGCCAATTATTTTTTTATAGATGTGTCAAATTTAAATTCCTGGATGCAAAAACGTGCTTGATTGTGCATTATTTTTTAATGAGACTTATTTGACACGTTAAAAAATAATGAGAAGGAAAGCGTACTATACTATACCCTCACACCACCTCCCTTGCGGGGTAGCAGGGAGAACGGATCGCCAGACTTTCCTATCCTGACACACACTTCGGACTTCCGTCACATTCATGCGATTCCTCATACACATTCTACAATTACTTTTACTCAAAACACGTTCGTCCCTGTGGTCCACACGTGGTTCAACATGGTCCAACCATGTGGTTCATGGACGGCCGCGTTTCCTTACTTCACTTCTTTCACCCAGCTAAATTTTCCTTGTTATCCTTTCATCGTTCATTCTCTCTACATGTCCCAACCATCTCAACTTGTTCACATTCATTTTAGTCACAACATCCGTTTTACATTCATTGAAGGAAAACGTGATGTAGGAAAAAAAATTGAGATTTCTACAGCTAACCCGATTTCCCAAGTTTTGGGCTGATAAGTTTATTATATTGAGTACATCTTTCTGATTGATAAGACATATAAATACTCTGCTAGCAATTCATGCTGCAGCGTTAAATATGACATTGTTTCATTAACCATATCTTCTTTATAACAAAGAGAGAAATAAAGTCCTGAACATTATGGTAGAGTTGGTAAGACATTAAGCCCCGCGATGTGCCCGAAGCTTAGGAGCTTTCCTGAGGAGTGAAGACTATAAAGCGAGGGTGCGTGTGATGGCGCACTTTACTTGATTACTTGACTACCCTTCGCACTACCCTTCCACCACACAACAGACACACTACCCCGCGACGGTGACCGGACAAAAACCCATAACAATATTGCTCAACATGAATAAATCCTATGAAAGACAAATGCCATACGGGATTATGCTTAATCACAATGGACAAAAGCTCAAATCAAATTGGATCTTGAAAATAAAATTCTTCTTCATCATCATCTTTTCTTAGATTTTGTGATCTGTTTGTTCAAGAAAGCCCTTATTCTTAAGAGGCTGAAGTCCAGCTCTCCCTCCATCGTTTTGGCGGTCTTCCGGGGATGCATTGACCAGCTGTGATTTCATTGGTTTTGAGATTTGGGATTCTGAAGTCATCCATCCTATTTACGTGGTCCCTCCAGAATCTTCTCGAAAATAGAATTGATTATATATCTGTTAGTATACGAATATATTGCATTCTGTTAGAAACTAGTATAGATTAGAACATAAGCAAATAAATAAGCGGATCTAAATTGGGATAGACAGTAAAATAGTCAACATTTATAGATAATTTATCTACTTGAATCCAACTGGAAAGTTTGGGCTTTTATCCGTTGAGCATATTTCTGAAGGGCTTCTTATCTTCTTTGGGGTTCACACACCATGGGAAATATTCCTATGGGTTTTTCTCCGGGAACCACCCTGCGACATGTTTCATTTCGTCGACTGGAAAAGTTCAATACACAAAGGAAACCTACATCATATATCTATCGATTGAAAATACTCTTTTTTATATATATACCTATCATATTTTACGTCAACTTTCAGTATTTATATGTTTAAGGCTCTCAACCCAACTATGACGTCACAGTCATTTTCCACGCCATTAAGGTTCAAAATGGCACGAACAATCGCATGATAAAATGGTAAAAAAAAGTTTTATCCATTTTTTTTTGGGTTAGTTTCGCTTCAGTAAAAAAACTTTTACGGTCACTCCCTATGCTTTTTATGTGTAAGAAAAACAACATATTTCAATAATGTGTGACTCTTTCAATAAAAAAGGTTTATTTAATCATTAACAATTAATTCAAAGTCAGTGCACAGCCTTTTTTGTCAGAGGTACAGAATATTTGCCAATGTCCGAATAATGGCTTGGTACCAAGAATGACGTTACAGTCATTTCCCACGGCATTAAGGTTCAAAATCGCGTGAACAATCGCATAATAAAATTGTATAAATAGCGTTTTTTCCATTTTTTGAGGTTAATTTTGCGTCCATCAAAAAACTTTTACGGTTATTCCCTAGATTTTAATGCATATTATCAGTACAAAAAAAAATTACTCCGCGACTTACGGGAAACCAGTTTCCGTCTATCGGAAAAAAGATCAGAGGTGTTTTTCACAATTTTTTTTGAGAAATCTATACAAGATATAAAAAATCTTTGACGGTTATTCCCTAGATAAATGCACAATGCATCTACCCTATTTAGTTCCAAAGCATATTTAGTAACGGTTGTCGAGATATATAAGGTTTCCCGTTTTTATAAATTTTTGAAATGCGGTATGCATACTCTTAATGGAAAACAATAAAATTGTCACTGATCCTTATACATACAACTATAAACCTGCAGATAATGTAGTGGTTTTTTATTCACAAACTGTACTGGTTATATCAATTGAGATTATATACCGTTACAGTATTAAGATTTGCAATATTGAATGCCGGTCTGACGATCTTTTCTCGTATTTTATTGGTTTAGTTCATTAAACTTTCATGCCGGCATTGCAGTTTTCCGTATTTGGCTGGCCACACACGTCCCGAAGTTCAGTTCCGGAATCGACCGTTTTGCAAAAAAGTTCCAATCAAAACCTCTCTCTGACTTCAGCGTCACCCCGATTTTAAATTCAGAAAGAGGTTTTGGTCGGAACCTTTTTGCAAAACGGTCGATTCCGGAACTGAACTTCGGGACGTTTATGGCCAGCCTTCGACTTCATACAACCTTGATTCTCAACTCATTGAATTCGACTAATAAGTTTTAGCAATGTAAATAATGAAAAAAAATGCAATTCTGTTATGTACCGCTTACTGTGGGTGGTAATAATTAAATCTACCTATTTACTAGGAAATTAGTACCTCACGAGTATTGAATTTTCCTCAATAATTTGTATTAAACTACAGCAGCAGTAGGTATCTACCATGGGCGTCGCCAGCCTCGGAGCTAGGAGGGGGGGGGGGGGGGCAGAAAAATGTTAAATTCGACATATCGTGAAAAAAATTGTAATTAGTTATGTCTCACTTTGGTTTCTGTCATGGGTTGGCTGGCAGAAATTGCCATTTGGCAATAAGCCCGGCCTTTGTATGCTTCTGTACTATAAAGATTATTTTATTTTTATTTTAAAATAGCTCCGCAGGCGAATTTTTTTTTGAGACATAGTGAAAAAGGTCGTAATGTGGTTTGGTTTATTTGAAAATGTGTATAATTTTTTGCACAATAATATGTATGAAAAATGTCTTATAAAAAATGGCGCCGCAGGCAAATTTTTTTATGAAACAACTGTATTTTGATGGATTTTCATGAAAATTTATGACATGGTGAGAAATATGCGGCAATAGTGTGATTTTTGTGAGCTTTTATCATTTAGTATGAAAAAATATATACCTATTCCAATCTCAGCTGCCCCCCTCTGACCCCCCTGCCGACGCCCATGGCAGCAGTAGGTATCTACTGGACAACAGGTATATAACAGTGTAAATATATTATTTTAATATCATCCTCATAGATACCTTTATTCAGTACTTTCATATCTATCTTACCTTGTACTTAATATATTCCGTATAACACGACTACAGTCTACGAGTAATTCTGTGTAAAAAAAAGTATCGGAAATCTATCAATACAAAGACGCACAAACAGAAGAGATATCGTCACAATTGTAAAGAGATACCACGCAGAAATTGAGCAAATTTTGATCACTAATTGTGCTGACCTGGGGCCTGAGCCCCTACTAGATCTGTTTTTGTAACCATACGTTAGAACGCGCAGCGATTTTTTATTGGTTTCTGCGACAGTTAAGCAAGTTGCTGGAACATTGACTTCTACGGATCCCATATTTATGAAAAACATCAACTTATAACGAAAGAGTACGACGTGCAAACAGCCTTCGAAATCAAGCTTTAAAACCCAAAAAACAGGACATGTCACTAAAATGTCAAGTTCTAGCCGACAGTTACATATCTTCATATTGAAATTTTAAAAATTTCTAAAATGGAAGACCTTAGATCTCGACAACTTTACTAAATATGCTTTGGAAAAAAATAGAGAAGATACATTGTATAAGATACATTGTATAAGAGAATGACCGTATAAGACTTTTTATATCTTTTATAGGTTTCTCAAAAAAAGTGTAAAAAACCCCTGTGATCTTTTTCCGAAAGATAGAAAATCGTTTCCCGAAAGTCGAGGAGGTTTTTGTTGTGCATTGATAACGTGCATTAAAATCTAGGGAATGACTGTAAAAAATTTTTGATTGAAGCGAGATTAACCCCAAGAAATGGAAAAACGCTATTTTTACAATTTTTTTATGCGATTTGCTGCGGGAAACTATCGTGACGTCATAGTTGGGTCGCGATCTTTAATATCGTTATTACATACCTTTAAAAAAAAACTTTTCAGAGGCATGTTGGCGTTGGTTTAAAGTGTAAATAAATAAATAAATTTCAAGTGGAAAATATAATGCTATCGCCAACACTAGACTAGAATGATACTGATATTAAATGTGTAGGTAGGTCTATGTATTGTGTGGACCTATTCTCAGGCAGGTAGGCGCACACCAGGCGCACACCTGTGTATTCTGTGGGTGCTAAGGGCGGCCATTACTGTTTTATCTTTTCTCTCTCCCCTTCTGCACCCCACGGCCCACAGTCCACAGCATACACCAGTACGTGCTCTCGTCCTCTCTACATTTCAGCACAGATTTCCTTCCCTCTTCCCTTACACATCAAATATACATTATAATCTCCTCCACGACTCCTAATATTCCTCCAGTCTGCTCTACAGATTGAGAGTTTAAGTCTTGTTTTAAACTTTTATTATTCCCGGTCAAATGGTTTATGAAATAATAATTCGCCATTATTTTAAACTTACAGTGCTTTGCTTTTAATAAACCTGCGAATGTATTAGCGAATCTTATACAAACTTTATGAATATTTAAATGAAATTGTAAAATATGAAAAAAAACACTGATTTTTAAGTTTTTTAAGTAGCGTTATGTGAACTCCCTTGGGAGGAATAGGAATAGCTGGATAGGTGTTCCGACGCTTATGAGTCGGCTTTGGCTGGCTTAAGTGATCACTTCATGCCCAGGGCAGAGTTCACCCATTCCACCACATCCTGCTGTCAATCGTGTAATTTTTGGAAGATGTGTAATGTATTGTATATGCTACAGCTGGAAATTATTTCACATTGACCCAATGTTTCAGATGCTAACGCCATCTGCTGAGGAGTGGATGCAATATTTGCAACCTACTTTTTATCGTGAAGTGGAGTAGGAACACTGTGGTTCCATCTGTGTTCCGTGGTAAGGAATTAGTCACAATTTTGGATCTTATATTACGGGCCCAACTGAACCAACATATTAAAAAATGAAAAAATACTCGACCTTTTGAAGATCACACGTAAAAAAATTACCTTACGCCTTGTCGAAATAAAATTCTAATGGGGCCGCTTCACGCTCGGCAACCCTCCACGAGTTTTGTGTGAATGAGTAAAAGGACGTACGGACGAGGTGATTGTCTTAAACTGTATACGTAAGCGACGGTTAACGCCTTTTTACTCATTCGCGCGGGACTCGTGGAAGGTCGGACAGCATGTGGAATGTGGATGAGGCATAAAAACAAACATATGTACCACATACAGCATGTGCCAATAAAATCAGGAAAATTTAAAAAACAATAATATCCAAATTACCTACTTTAAATATTCGGCTAATAATACATCCCGTTACTAAGCAATATTTGTTAGTAGGTGTAAAGCAGGTTATGTCAGGTAGGTATGTATTTTAAATTTTATATTTAAAATAGTGATTTTCAATAGAGTCAATCTTACTGTTTATTTAAACAAAACTAGAAATGTCTCCACGCACGTCAACAATAGCAAATTAATAAAATGATCATAACAATAATTTCTTACACTGTCTGTAGATGGGGAAGGCAACGAAGGAGACACTGGTATGCGCATGTGAGGAGAATGGAGTCATCCAGGCTCCCTCACATTGTGCTGCACGGCCAATCCCAAAGTAGGCGACCCTAAGGCAGACCACCAAAGAGATGGATAAACAGCTGCGAGTCGACCTCGCAAGAGACTCAAGAGGCTAACAATTTTCAAACAACAGGCGCTAGGCCTAACATAAAAATAAGAAGAAGAATACTGTCTGTAGTAATTCGTGTTCGCATTTATATACGTCGACCTCGCAAGACATTAACCCTTCTTAAATAACAGGCCATCGGGATAACAAGCAAAAGAAGATTTGTGATTATATATCCTTCAAACTGCATCAATATTCATTTCTGAAAGTATTTGCTTTTGATAACATAATCACAACATTCACAGCCCTATTAGAATTCTATATCAACGGCTGATTTAAAATGCCATGAGTGGTTATTCTGTCATCAAAAGCAAATTCCGTACAATAATGAATACTGCATATCAGAGAATTGTCACGAATAGTACAGCAAATTCGGATAACTGCGGGTGCTACTAATGCTAATGCCTACGAGCGAAATTTTAGTATTCAAAACCAAGCTTAATACGAAAAAAATATTTTCATTTTTATTGTCATTTAAATAAGTATAAGAAACCAACTAGGAAAAAGACTAAATTTATTATCGTTTTGAATATACTACTATTACCTGGCCAAAGTCGACTTATTCGAACGAGCGTAAATATTTTTGAACCAAGATATTTTAAACTCGCAGTGAAATTGAAACACGAAAATCTCCAGCAACTTTTGTTTCGGTAGTCAAATAAAAATAAATGTGATTATTTTCTTAATGGAGAAACTGAAGATGCCCGTCCATTTTAACAGGTTATTACTAGTATCCATAAAATAAAGATGAAAATGGCTCCATAATATTTGCATATATTTATTATTAAATTAACAGGACTAGTATGGTAAATAGTGGAAGAATTTTAATAGGCATAGGTACATGTGACCGTTCTCTCACCTGGGCCAACGAGGCTGTGGCCTAGGAGGACCTCTTTATACCTACAAGGGGCCCGATCGCTGGTCTCCGCCACCCGTACGTATTTATGACATTCAGAATGGGGGGCTAACCATCAATGCTGAGAAATATGTGAAATGTCTTAGAGAACACATTGTTTTTACATATCTCTCTATTTTGCTCACTAAAAGTGGAAATAAATCAATTTTAAAACGCGGGGATCCTACAAAGTTGGACAATTAAAAATTTGATCTAAAAATCAACAGAATTTAATACATTTGATGTTGTATATTAAAATTGATGAAAACCCTGGAACTCCCCTCCAATTCACGAGGTCTCCTTACATTGGAGGGTAGTATGGAAAATGTAAATATTGTAATAAGTTTTATATGTATGTACTATAAATGTAAGATATTAGTTATTAATAAATTTATTTGAATTTGAATTTTTCTGAATAACACCCTCGAACCTTACAAGTCATAAGATGTGGTCCTGTGGTACCAGGATGTACCTATCTAAAACATATATAACAAAAGCCATGACTTTTCAGTGATTACTGATTAACATTCGAGTGCACATATGCATGCACTATACGCATTGTATTCCTTTCATCACACAACAACAACAGGTACCACAATAGTTGATATGTTGAATAGATATCACCCCTACGAAAATACAACACTCATATATACATACAGGGTCATCGAAAAAGAATGCCGAGATTATAAATCACTTTCATTAAAAAAAACATTGAAGGTATTTTCGTGGGTTCAATACTATAATTTGATAACTCAAAATGTATTGTTTTGAGATAATGACAATTAAAGTTCAAACTCGCTGGTTATAACTACATATGTATGTATGTTTAGTTGTCTAGTTTTTAAACTGCAATTGGTTTATCGGTGGTTTATCGTCATCAGTAATATGGATTATTTCCTTATGTCTATACTTTTGAGATTAGTCTTTAATTTAATAATGGTAGCATATTTGAGGTATCCAATTATTGCATTCGATGCTCCTTGACCAAAGCAAGCATTTGGCATTAATAACTCAAAACCGCCAAAATTCTAGTTGTCTAATTATAATATTGAACCTACGATTTGATGGTTTTAGTATATACTAAAATGCGTAGATAATATCCAAGTTTCTCTCCATTCCGTAGTAATTTTCAATTTCAGCTCCGTTAGTTGCTCTGTGGACGTTTAATCTGTAGTCAACTTCGTGCCACTTGCGTTGAATCATAGCTGGATTAACAGTCAAAATGACGGAAGATGCCATATCGAGAATTCTAGTCAAATCACAGTCTGTCGTTCACAGTGAGAGAATCACTCATACACGCATGATATAAAAAGTTTCGAGTGATAATCGCGATTTGGTGCATCTTCCGCCATCTAGACTTACTCCATCAGCTATGGTTGAATTGAGACTAAAAATCCGGAGATCAACTTATGAGATCAAATTGAAAATTACTAAGGCATAAAAAAAATCTTGGTATTTCCTGCGCATTTCAAGATAAAAACCATCACTTTATCTTTAACGGTTTTTTATTAGCAATGATTTGAAATCCTGGCGTTCTTTTTTGATGGCCCTGTATAACACTCATATAGGTAGGTCTGTACAACTATTATTCATTGTATAACAGTAATCATACGATTCCAATACGACTTTATTCTACCAAATAATGGGACCAGTAGTGAAATCTAGGTAACTCCCTAGTCCCTATTGTAATCAAACTATAAGTAATAAAATACGCCATACTGATGTTTATATAAAACTAAAATCATTAATCAAAGAATTAAAACATAATGGTTTATTGTTGTATGTGTATATTGAAGATCATAATTATATATTGCAAGGAAAGGTCGCTGGTTTTTTTTTTATTAGAATGGATCTGGGCTTGCATACACAAACCCAAAGCTAAAAGCATGTAACGCAAAGTGTGGAATAGATCGCCACCGCCGGGGTTTAAACCTGGCACCTCCCCCGTTTGAGAGACTGCTGCCTCAACCAACTGCGCCAACCATGTACTCACCATGTACTTTTAGATGAAGCTAATGTCGCCAGATGCCAAGACTCACAATGGGCCAAAAAAGGTGATGGAATTCCGATCAATAACAAGCCGAAGAACTTAAACTTTAAACAGAAAAATTTGAGAGTGAGAAGTATAAAGTACGAAAGTCGAACTGTCGTTTATATGGGAGTGACCTTAATTACAAAATGCCACTCCGGTTTGCATCGGGCTGGGGAATCATGGCAGTATTTTAATATACCTACTCTGGGTAAAATATTGTAATACTCGTATGTTGGAACGTATATTATAGGGATTCACAATTGTACACATTTCTGGATCTACGGTATCTTTGAAACTGATAAAAGAGTAGCTACATACTATACCTAATGTCTATAATATTTGGTTGATAGAATATGGCGTCTAGGAGGTAAGAGTATATAATCTATTGAAGCCTTTAAGTCTGCTTTCAGAGTGCGTGGCATATAATATACCTAGTAATATTACAGCAATGATATCTTAACAGAGAATTAATACTTTGAACACTTTGACGATCAGAATAGCTGGGAAGCCATCTTTATGGGCTCTTCCCTCTCGTCTCCTGAACCTAAACCATGATTGATTAAAAAACGGGCGGCACGAATGTGGCGGGGAGCGGGGCTAGGGATCACAAGACTCCACAAGGGTGCGGGAGGTATTTACTTAGACAAGTACATCTACACCTAGTGTGTAACTCCAGAGGCGTAGAAACGCATTTTCTCCAAGAAAATAAATATTCAGAAAGTATTCAACTTCTTAAAAACTGGCTCATCAATATTTTAGCATAAAATACAAATTTCACATCAATTCATCAAAAAATCCAAAAGGATACGAAGTTTTTAATTCTGTAGTAAAGAAAGAAAATCTTTACATACCTACTCGTAGACATATGGAGCAGAAACGCTTATACATTCACAAAATTCACCTTAAGAAAAGTCCGCGAGCACAAAATAAACATGAACATTTTTAAAATTGTCGCACCGAATTAGAAATACTGAAATACGTAGAAAGTCAGGAGAAGTGACAGATGCCGTCGATGGAGTGGCTAAGCTTAAAAGTGGTGTTTCGCCGGAGATATTGTCCTCCAAAATCAAAGATGGGCTAAGAGGGTAGTGGAATGGAGACCTCATCGCGAAGATAAAACAAGTAGAGTGAAGCCCACCACGCGATAGTCTGTTGATATAAAAAGAGATATACAGAAGAGGCCAATGTTCAGCAGTGGACAGAAATAGCTGCATACGCTAAGATTATATATCAAACTTTTTATCATACCTATCCAATTTCTCGCGCTTCGTTCGTTGTTTTTTTTTTCTTATCATTATTAATTATTAAACGATTTCAATAAGTATAAACTTTCATGCATTCGTCATGTTTATGAGATATTGACGTTACGGCACTGCTTATTATATCAGAAAGTCTACATTATACATGAATGTATGTATGGTGGTGGCTTTATTCACTGTACCCTTATTCACTCAGCCTACAGCGGGTCTTCAGCGATTTGTTAGTAATCCCCATGAATTTGTTCATCCAGTCTAGATGATACTTCCATCTATCTAACTTGCGTAAATATAAAACCATACCATCGTATTTGTTGATACTTTTCGAATATACTATATAAAAGTCAGGTGTTTTTTCAGGAAGGAGAATTTTCATTGGACATTAAGTTCTTTTTTTCCTCAACAGACGAGAGGCATCTTCATTCACATAATGTAGTGTTATGTGAACTCCCTTGGGGAGGAAGCAGGATGGGTGTTCCGACGCTTACGAGACCACAAGGGAGTTCACATAACGCTACATTGTGTGAATGAAGATGCCTCTCGTCTCTGTTGAGGAAAAAACTTAATGTAATTCCATCTGTGCAATAGTTAATCGTAGAATATGTATGAAGAATTGCATGAATGTGACGGAAGCCCGAAGTGTGTGTAAGGATAGGAAAGTCTGGTGATCCGTTCTCTCTGTCTACCCCGCAAGGGAGGTGGCGTGAGGGTATAATAATACAGTACATAATAATATTAATCCTTGTCACAGAGTAGGCAGAATGGTACATAGAACAAAAATGTTTAATTATATTCCTGAAACCACAAAAGAACAATGAATTTGCTCCAAGGCATTTTCATTCTTTATTACTGTCCCAAAGTCACTCCATTTAATTTCCATCTCCCTCCCCTTGACAGTAAGATATGAATTGTATTCATCTCTTTACGACGCTTTGTTACAAATTTATCTTGGGCCGCTCAGGCCCCACTCTACTGCGCCTTTGTTAACTGTCCCATTATTGAGAACAGCAAACAATGTGAAACAATTTCGAATCGAAATAAAAAATTCTTTTACTTTATGTACATTTTACTTGACAGTGACTCTCAACTTGTACACCGTGATGTGAACGTACAGTATACGGCGAAATGTTTCTTGTTGAAAAAAAAACACGAATTTAAAAAAATGACAAAAGTCATGCGACATATTACTGGCCATCGCTAGGCTAAAAAGGAACAGAAAAATTAAAAATGAAATCGAGATTGAAAGGAAGTGGCAATAACTAACCAAACCAAAGTTATTCTCAATCATGTTTGGCTCAAGTGGTCAAAATAATGTTTTTTCCTTAGTTACCCGCCTTTTGTGTCTTTTTAACCTCCCAATACAAAGCCCACCTCCTAATCAAAGTAGCTATATTAATTTGCTTTAAATAAATAGGGGCTCAATAGTTGGCAAGAAAGCATGCCCGTTAGTAGTTCGCCGTTTCGAAGTAGTCAAATATTACTACATATTTTACTAACAATTACTAGCATGCTGTCTACGATTTTGGCATATACGACTGAACTAATCACCACTCACAGGGCGAAGTACTGGCGTCTCCATCCCGGTTTTATAATTGTGAATTACGAGTAAGTCCCATATTATAAGATCCACTCACCCACTGAGTGTAAACAAACGCAAAGTGTAAACAAACTTTTGTATGTCGTTCCACTCATAATAACCAAGTATCTCAATATTAGTTATTATATTTTCTAATTATATGCAATCAAAAGATTTCTCCTTTATGAAATATGAAAGAGAATTGAAGTAGTGTACGTACGCTGTTGCTGTATCACCGCACGCTCACCATATAAACTAATATTTGTACTGCGGGCCTCGGCGGTCCCCTAGGAACTGACTGTGCGCCGAGGGGACTACACCATTCAGGGGTTAAAAACAATACCAACGTTTATTCGTGAAATATAACTATTAAGTAGAAAAATATCCATAGCTAAATGCCTTATTTTGAAAAAAAACTGTAAAAGTGAAGATGTAAAACGTTAAAAAATGGGAGAAATCGCAGTTCTGCGATAAGTTCGCCCCAGTGAACAACGATTTATAATCTGTACTATGTCAATTTTTTTATATTTATATGTATTTGTTGTTCACTTAGAGATAAAATAAATAAATAAATGTTTCAGGGGATCCAAGGGTCATGATGGGGTCATGTGTGGTATCGTATGAAAGGTTGTTGGAAAAAAAAATCTGATTATAAGTCAGATTTTGTCCTGCTCAAGCCTTGGAAGTTACCGAGCGATCGAGAGGTTTTGTGTCTCACGAAAGTGTTTCACGAATAAAAAAATTTGATTCTCTCTATTCTTGGTCGGAGGCGCCATTGGAACGAAGGAATCCAAGACCGCGAAAGATGTGAAGTTATAACATTGCTAAATTGAGGACTGCTTATTCTTATGGTGATTAAATTACTGTAATGATTTTATACCGTGTGGTGAGATACAGGGCAATCAGCTCTAGTTCACCCACGGTATTGCTATTAGAAACATAGATGAGCTGTTCGCGTATTGATGAATGTAAACACAAATGAATTGAAATGCCTAACTATATTGAAATGACCAATAAAGAAATCTATCTATCTATCATAAAATTTTGTAATTAATTTTTACGCTTACTTATTTTAAATATAAATTCGTAAACCACCAGTGTACGATACTTTACATCACATAGTTGAAATATTGTAAACAAACAAATATTTGAAGTAGTAATAAATGCTGGAGTGCCCTCTCAAAACGAGCTAATATTTTCAGCTAATATAGTTATTGTATGAATCCTCTGAGGAAATCCCATATTGTTATAAAATGCAAACATGTTTCATCCACATACACATACCCCATATTACATACGTATGTCAGTGTAATTCATAAAATATAATTCAAGTTGATTTGTGATGTATACACCTGTGTAAAATATTGTTGGGCAAATTGATTTCTATTATGTTTAACGTCACCATATCCTAGATGGCCTTGAATCAGATACAATAGAATAGCATCAGCATAATATTGAGTACATGGTTGGCGCAGTTGGTTGAGGTGGCAGTCTCTCATACGGGAGGTGCCAGGTTCAAACCCCAGCACTGGCGATCTATTCCAGACTTTGCGATACAGGCTTTTAGCCTAGTGCAAGGTGTGCAGGAAAGTATTTGGGTTTGTGTATGCAAGCCCAGATCGTTTTTTATTTAAAAAAAAAATATGCGGCATTTAATAAAAATGTACCGTCAACATGGGATAACATGCAACAAAATTATTTATGAGTAAGTACTAAAAAACTATCTATCTATACTTATCCCCTTACGACGCATCCCTTTTGGTACAGGCAGGAGAACAGAACGCACCAGATAGCCCTATCCTTACACACACTCCTTGCTTCCGTTACATTCATGCAATTTTTCACAGAAACCCTCCGTTTTTTTTACTCGGAACACTTCCATCTTTGAGGCACTTTATGACGAGCTTTCAAATACCCAACTCATACGGGACATTCGATTATAATATTACTAAAAGCTTGGGGCACGATTCCACTGGGGATGGTATCCACAACGTTAAGAATTCTGTTCCTCAAAGGAGCACAGGGAGGTCACAAAACTGCACCACTGAGAGCAGTGCATATAAATTATTACGTTATTGCGATATATTAAAAACACAATGACCTCAAAAATACATATCTACGTGATACATAGGTACCTACAAGTATTCAACTGTGAGTGCATTCAACTTTTTAAAATAAAATTATCAATGATATCAAAATACTTGAAGAAATTGCCAGACATCCCAATATTACTCGTACGTAGACACTAAAATTCGCAATGTGTTTTTCAGGTTTTTATTTTAAAGAATAATTTTGTGAGATACGTACGTCAGAAAACCGATGCGAGTTTTTTGGAATGTCACTATACCTGTACTTATTATGCAATTTTGAAATCTTTATACTCGGAGCATATAACTAAACTATACCAACTGCAAGGAAGTTTAAATTGCATGTGTATAAAGATATACAATTGTAATTTTTCATAATACCTTTGGGATGGACCCGTATACGAAACTGTCCATAAACTTAAACCCCAGTATTGTTGCCTGTTCAGCAGGCTTTTTAAACCCTAATGAACAGAAAAAATATTACATGGGAACTGATTTTTTGAATCAGAAATTCCATTTTTTTTGTGAGAATTCTGGGTTTATTTCGCATTTATATTGGTTGTGCGTATTTGTATCTCAACCGATGTTGAGGTCTAAAATCCATCATGGTGAACGTTTCTCAAGTATGTAATGTGATCACTTAAGCCAATTGTCTTGTCAATGTCGATCTTGTGGTATCCAACGGTTGAGATACTGGTACTAATAATACTTCGGTAAAATAAGAGATGCTGATTAAAAAAATGTTTAAGCATATTAAATTTTTTTTTCAGAAATATATGCAAGATACATAAAATCTTTTACGGTTATTCCCTAGATAAAGGTGCAACGTATTCACTCTATTTTTTTCCAAAGCATATTTAGTAAAGGTTGTCGAGATCTAAGGTCTCCCGTTTTTTGATACTTTTGAAATGAAATGTCAATATGCATACTCTCGATGGTAGATACGTGTTGGTGTGCACGTAGTACTGACAAAATGCCATCGGGATCAGAGGACTGGATATTATGTTGTTTAACTTGTTAAATAAATTCGAATATACGAGTACTGTGAAACAATAAAATCCATACTTTATATACTTTACTAACTTTTACATCATGTTTCGTTAGTAATGACGCATCAAGCGGCTGTAATACGCACTGCAGGGCACGTAACTGCTCTATGCATCAAGGCTTTGTAACTTTCCCGATGTTCCTTCGAGGAGCTTTTAAGGGTGAAATAGTGCCTTCTTCTTCTCAGTCTTATTACTCAGCCTCCCAGATCCATTGTTGAATATAGGCCTTTCCTCAGGTCCTCCACAACTCCCTGTCCTGGGCACACTGCATCCATCCGCATCCGGCATCAGCCTATCTTGCTTGGCGTCTACAGATGCTTCTTCGCCATTCCATTATCTTTTTATTGTTTTATTGTTCTCCATCGTCCGTAGGCCCATTCGGGCTCCTGGACTCGTCAATTTTTACAATATCATTTCATAGCATATCACTAAACAAAGTATCGTGAACAATATCATTATCAGATCAATGCCAATCAGAGTGTAAAGGGCTCTGATTGACATTTCGTCATAGATCAAATCAATTTTTCAACATATCGTCAACGGAATAAAATTCTTTGTCAACGAGGTACTTCTTCACCCCTCCGCGGAAGGCCGTATCATCCAGTGATTTCAACTCCCCGGGAAGCGCGTTTAGCATCCGCACACTGAGACACACGAAGCTCTTCGATGTCTTCGCTAATCTATGCCTAATTGGTCTTATATTGTCTTTTGACCTGGTATTGTAGTTATGGTACTCTGAGTTCAGGGGAGTATTATGAATATTTTTGCGGGCAAAAAGTAAACACTCTAATATGAACATGCTGGGCATGGTGAGGACTCCGAGTTCCTTAAAGGAATCTCGACAGGAATCTCTCGGATTCATACCCAGCATGGTTCTCACTGCTCGTTTCTGCAATATAAAAACTCTATTCGCGTCAGCCCCCCTCCCCAGAATAGTATACCGTATGACATAATGCTGTGGAAGTATGCGTGATATACAGACTTTGCAGCATCAAGTCCACAGGTTTCGCGTATTTTTTTTTATGGCAAATATAGCCGAATTTAATCTCTTACAAAGCATCTCAATGTGCGGAGACCACTGAAGCGTCCGATCAATTGTTATCCCATCCCAATTAGTCCATCTTAAATCATATCTCTCATGTTTGTAGAAAGTTTTGAATTAAAACATATCTGTCTTCAAAATATCGCTTCTCTATAATTAGCTATTTAGGCTGTGTGTTGAGAGTGAGTTAAGTCAGTAAGTCATTCAAGACACTTTGGTACCTATATATAATTGCAATGACAACAACCTTATGTATCAATATCAATAATATTGTTGATCAATATATTGCTAGTATGATACCCGGTTGTTGTTAAATGGGAAGATTGAATTGATCAGGGCTTACGCAACTACCGTAACTGATGTACGAGTATCACATATAAAAATGTAGTAAGCATACAGCAAGTCTGGTATACCCATTCTAATCATAATTGTGAATATCAAAGTCTCGTGTATGAAGGGGTGGCAGATGGAGGAGTCATAGAGACGTGGTGTATCGGGGACCCCTGCCGTGAGGCAGATGAAAATATGGGGTGGGGTGCCCGGATATTATACGCTACCTCATAAAATAACAAATTAAATATTGTCAAAATATCTACACATATTTTTAAACTAGGTTATACAATTTTTAGTAGGTATTACAATTGTTTGATGCACCTGTCCATTTTGTAAAAAATATTAAGTAATTAATCCATTGATTTTAAAATCTTTTTTTTTCTATTACCTGGTCCTATGTATGTAGATACCTAGACAAAGCCAAACAATTTTCTACTTATACACTTATTTCGTGGTTCCTAGTCCGTCAGAGATTAGTTATAGTAGAAATTAGACGCCTCCAGAATTAAAGTCCGCGCTCCAACCGACTCAACTGTACCAATCATTATGTGCTCGACTCAAGAGTGAAGAAGAATATAATTAACAAAATTTAAAACAAATCTTTATTTCATCACTTATTCATTAACAACAAACAAATAAAACTATATAGTGCTACCCCTTGATTCAGTGAAAAAATTAGTTGTTTGTAGGTAAGATATTGAATGGGTTTTGTTAATAAGCGCTGGTTGAAAATAGGGGGGCCAGTATCCTGTATTGTTATGGTAGTGTGTACCCCTTGTATAATGAGTGTGTCCATACTCTATACACTCCTAACACTTCACTGGTACATCACGCTTCACCGGTTACACTAAGTTGCATCAGTCAATTATCAACACAATACCTTGTTGAGATTTGTAACAAGTGAACAGTTGTTAAATGGATCTCTTCATTCTTACAACAATACTAGTACATGTAGGGTCCACTCATTGATGTGATGAGTGTGATGACAAATATTATTGTTTTTGTATTACCTACATACTATATTTATTTATTTATTCTTTAAAGAACATTACATACAATCTTCTTCTTCCTTAGGCATCTCTCCACTGCTGGATGTAGGCCTCTTCCAATTTTTTCCACTCCTCTCTTCTTTGGGCTTTCTGGATTCACCCACTACCAGCGACTGGGACAATATCATCGGCCCATCTTTTCTGAGGCCGGCCTATTCCTCATTTCATGTCCCACGGTCTCCATCTCAGGACTTTGGGTGCCCATCTGTCCACTCCCTGTCTAGCAACATGACCTGCCCATTGCCACTTTACTTTGGCTCTTATTCGATCTCTCAATATTTCGTTGACCACATTAAATGCCCAACCCTGAATAAATTTTAAATAATCAACCCTATTTGGTAATGAAATGGTATAGTAGCTACATTATTGGATGGTATAATAATAGGTAATACATATAATGTAAGTTAACAGTGGACACGCGAGCCATATAGGAGTAGTAGCCCATCCATTGTTTTAGAGAAGGGATCTCTAATGATGATAGCAACTGTATATTTTGTTGAAAGTCATATTGTAAAAGGTAAAATCTATATAGGAGAGGATATTAGGAACATCAGCCAACAGCTGGGGTAGGCGTGTCTGGTTGTTGGTTATAGGAACCATAGATCACTCATCATTGATTATTATCATCTATGGTTATATGGACACAACAGTAGGTATGTTCTACATTAATTAAAAATCAATAGATGAACATTCACCATCGGTTTTATGAGCATTTTGCCTATACGAGCAACCAACCATCATACATGTTATGCAAAATACTGATCATTAAGTACTGAATTTTCTTTATAAAGAAAAGTGTCTTAAAAGCTGTCTGACATGTAGAACTAAACAGATGACCAGCAATGAGGCTTGCCACCCATTTTGAATATCCTATTTGTCACAAGTGAATAGTAGATGTTGTGAAAATTTTACGCAAACGACTGTTCCTAGTTTCTCTTTATTGGGATATAACAATGTGATATTAGATTTGAGAATGCTTTGTATTAAAATTGATATAAAATGTACGTAAAATTAGTATAATATGGACTATGGAGTGTAGTTTTTAATACTACAAAATAGTGACCTGCTCTCTATACACAGCTGTCTTCTTACCGATGGCCTCACGACTTTTCCCTGATTTTGAATGTGTTTCACGTTTTATCAATAGTAAACTATATAGCATTCCTTATTTCATAAATATACACTCATTTTTTTAATTAAAATATCTGGGCTTGCATACACCAACCCAGATACTTTTCTGCACACCTTGCACTAGACTTGACTAGACTAAAAGCCTGTATCACAAAATGTGGAATATTACATCGCCACCGCCGGGGTTTGAATCTGGCACCTCCCGCTTGAGAGACTGCCGCCTCAACCAGCTGCGCCAACCATGTACTTTGGATCCCATACAGTGTACATAAATTCCTCTATTCCAATTATAATTATGTTTTGAAGTCATCCAGGTATGACGCGTCAGTGGTGTTACAAATAAAAGTAAATCACATCATTAATGATTATTTGTCATAAGTAATTATACATTCAGGAAACACGCTTGAGTTGTCTATTAACAACTAACACCCTGTGTTGATATCTGTGATTGATTATTTAATTATTATTTCATATAAGTATGCAAAGCTGTTCAAACAAAAAATATATCGACTACTTACCAATTTCATTCATATTTTAAGTGCAAAAGGTGTATGCATGTAATATGTTTTTTTATGAATTTGAAATAGTCGAAAAAAGTCCGAACGTCTTTGCATTTAGAACAATTTAGAACACTAAAAAAAAATCATCGCAAAAACGATGCACACCGTCCGGATATACAGTTCCCACATTTCTCTCTCCCTGTTTTCTCGAAGCTAAACACCAGTACTCGAGTGGAAACATGACGTTTTTTTCTTTTTCTTTTTATTGTATTTTTGATGAAATTATTTTGTTTCATATGTATAACTTTTTAGCACAAACAAGGTATTTGAAAAAGACTGTATCTCAAAAAATAATTTATTTGGACAAACAATATATTTGCAACATAAAGATATGATGCAGATGAACATTTTGTGTTTTTCAACTTCGCCGAAGAGATGACATGCACTATCAATACCCATCGATGTGTCCATGTAATATTGGAATACCTACCTAAATCTAAATTTGTAACTTCCCTTGTAAGTTGTAATGATCAGGATTATTCAGTGTGATTCCACAGGATGGTACTCATTGTACACAAGGTTTAATCATCCGTCCACGTGACCAGACACGTGCCATCAAACCTCCTCAATCCACAATACAATAACCAGAAATATCCATCGATAAAATAACAGAGCGATGTGTATAATCACTCTACATAATTAAATACATATAATGCAAACTGATCAACGGATACACACTATCGGATCCAGGGGGGGCTAGGGGCTGAAGCCTCCCCTTCCCAAACCATGAGTGACAGTTTCTATTTATATAGGTTCCTTAGTTTTTATCCTATTCCATTCTGTTCTATTCCATATATTTTTATATACTTATCAAAATATATTTATGATGTATATATTTATGATGAAATATGTATCTATATTTAGTACATATGAGGAACATAAATATATTTAATTAATTGTTCCTTTTGACTTACACAATAATCCTTAACGTCCTAACACAATTATCCTTAACGATTAATGACCTAACACAATAATCCTTAACGTCCTAACACAATAATCCTTAACGATTAATGACCTAACATAATAATCCTTAACGTCCTTACACAATAATCCTTAACGATTAATGACCTAACATAATAATCCTTAACGTCCTAACACAATAATCCTTAACGTCCTAACACAATAATCCTTAACGTCCTAACACAATTATCTTTAACGATTAATGACCTAACACAATAATCCTTAACGTCCTAACACAATTATCTTTAACGATTAATGACCTAACATAATAATCCTTAACGTCCTAACACAATAATCCTTAACGATTAATGACCTAACATAATTATCCTTAACGTCGTAACACAATAATCCTTAACGATTAAAACTTTACAGGTAGATAAAGACATTACATACCTATTTGCTTACGCATTTTATTAATCCTGTGTTATCATAATTATATTTATCGCATAATTCAAATTATAACATGCATTATACTTTTGTTTACAGCCTTGGATATAAAAAAATAAACTACTTACATAATAAAACATAATACGTTTTATTAATCGACTGACGATAAGAAACGAAAATAATAATTTTGGAAAAACCCAATTGATGGAATTATTGCGATAAAATGAAATCGCCTCATTTGAAACAATAATCTTGATTGATTGCGGAACATTTTGATAACATTTTGTTAGTCATATCAATACAAATAATTTATAATCCTCAACCATGCAAAAGTCACGTAAACAAAATACTGTTATCTTTTAAAAAAATAGAAAGTCATGTTCTTAGGGTTACTGATTTTTTTTGTATTTTTTTTCGCATCTTCAACTAAATCGATAGCATCCCTGTACGTGATTTATTCGCATAATCGCTTATGCGACCGCTATGAGACAATCGTATGTCGTGAGCTCACTTAGACTATCGTATATCATGGCCCCACGAAGACTAGTTAGAAGGATTTTCGAAGGATTTATAGCGCTTTCACGTCATTCTTACATATATCTTAAAAGTGGGCATATTGACATTAAAAAAAAAAAGATTTTTGAGACCTTTGATTTCGACAACCTTACTAAAAATGCTTTTGGAAAAATAGGGTAGATAAATTGAAATTTTATCTAGGGAATATCCGTAAAAGATTTTATATATCTTGAATACATTTCTAAAAAAAATTAAACAATATAAGTTAGTTTTAATTTTATTAGTTGGGTAAAGGTATGTACATATTAGAATTCCAGCGATGCTGACGATGTATTCTCTAATTTATGGAACCTTTCTAAAATATTTTTTGATATAATTTAAAAATAACTTTAAAATTTAGGTATAGACATGAAGTATTATAGCCGATGCAACAAATGATAAGATCAGAAGTTGTACTCGTATTATCATTGGATTACATAAAAATAAAATAATCCCTACTTACAAACATAGGCAGGTGCCGAAATTTGGAAAAACCCAAGATAATTTTTAATAACATTTTATGACATCAATTATTAGACGATTTTTATCAATAATAAGTACTTACACTATACCTACACACAAATTTTCACATATCATTCATACCTATACTGCATACATATAAGGTAAAGGGACTATAAGTTGACAGGGCCCTAAGAGTTGACACTTTTTTTTCTACTATAATAAGAAAAGTCTTGGATAAATTTTGTCTGAATTGGCTTTATTATAGTTGTGAAACTATCTTTTGTGAGGAGTGAAGAAACCAGCTTCTGATAATAACTTATTTCTATTTAGCTTTGTTTGATGACGTTGTATTTTCTCCAAAATTAGAAAACGATTTTTAACTTTTCCAGACTACTTTTGAGACCTTTGATCTCGACAACCTTACTTAATATCCTTTGGAAAATAATAGGGTAGATACATTTGATTTTTATCTAGGGTATTACGGGACCAAAAAAAATTTTTGAAACTTGTTTAGATTTCTCAAAAAAAAGGTGAATAACACCTCTGATTTTTTTTCCGATTGACAGCAACTCGATTTCTGAAAATCGCAGAGATTTTTTTTGTGTTGATAATATGCATTGAAACCTATGGAATGAACGTAAAAACAAATGTGATTTTTAACATTTTATAAATGCGATTGTTCATGATGTTTTGAAATTTAACACAGAGGGAAATGACCGTGATAAAACTACCTATAGATAAAATAATTTACCTACGCAATTCACCGATAAATACTAAAAAGAAAATGATTTCACTAAATATTTAATCGGATATAGATAGCATTGTAAAAATAGAATATAATAATCATTTTTGTTAATCTGGAACAATCATCGGCTTAATGTTACCAACCTACGTCATTCATATTTTACTAATACCCTGTTAATTATAGTTACAATCATATTTCTGGTATCAAAATCCAAAATGATAATATCAACATTGATTACATAATATATACATATACATGTATAGCTTCTAATACCTTTAATTACCGTGGCAAAATTAAAAAATATTATTTTGAATTCACGTTATCATATTTCGATCTTTTCGACTATGCTTACTTAAACATAAAACATATATGAGCTTTTTAATGTCCGCCTGAGACTCCTGAGAGCACACCAACTTCTTACATAAAAGAATACAAGGGATATTTATTTATTTATTTATTTTATTCACGGCGCAAGCCTTTAACATGAATAATAATAATAACAAGTACAATATAAGCAACAACAAAAAACAAGTAAGTTAAGGTACATCTGAAACATTGACAAAAAATATAAAATATGAGAATATGTATATACGCATTATACGCAATGCGTATATAAACACATACTAACTGAGATTTGTAGAAGATATATAGAAGGTGCATATGTATGTCTGGGCAGTGTACCTACAATATGTACACGTTTCATCTCAACTCAACTACCATCAGCCTTCGTAGCACAGCGGTAGAGTACCGGCTTGTCGGGATGGATGTCCGAGTTTGATTTCCGGTCGCGACAGATGGATGGACTGGAATTGGTGAATTTTACATAAGTGTAAAGTGATCACATTAAAAGCCATCCGACGATCAATCATAAGCCTGATAGATGATCCTAAGAAATATTGGATGAAATGGGAACTGGCGTTCCTGTACCATCCAACGGTAAGTGGGAGGGAGCAACCCTTAACGGGAAGGTCCATCCTTTGCTGTGTATCCGTTGATGAGATATATCTACTTGTTAGTAATAATACTTGGAGGTGTTCGTTAGCCTGGTTGTTAACGCGCTCGACTGTTAACCCAGTGGGCGCGGGTTCAATCCCCGACTTCAAACTCCACTTCACAACACAAGCTTTCAAGCTTTCTGTGAAGTGTACAAAGATGTATTTGGATTTATTTAGACAAACCCAGATTCATTTAAAAAAAAATCCCACGCTTTTTGATTTCATCTTGATATAAAGTACCAACGTATTGTAAGCGTATAATATTATAAAAACATAATACGAATATTTCTCTGTATGAGATATAATATGAATCCCTTTAGTATATAATTTGGGATGTAGAGCAGCCCTTAATATCCCAAACCTCCCCCAGGCGCCACGTGCGATAGAAATTTGATTATTGTTTTCAGTTATGGCGTGGCCCAGATCCTCCGCAGATTAAAAAAATATTCAGTTACCATTTACAAGCGTTTATCCTCTCTCTAATAATAGTAATCATAAATAATAACTAACGTACCTACATAATATTTTGTTGCGAAATAAAAAGGCCATTATGAAAAGCTTACTGTTCGTGTGTCATGTTGTGAAGATTTGTAATACATGTCGTTAAATCACAATTAAGCAAAAGCTCGCGATCCAACTATGACGTCACGATCATTTCCCACGGCATTAAGGTTCAAAATCGCGTGAACAAACTCATGATAAAATGGTAAAAAAAAGAGTTTTTTCAATTTTTTGGGGTTAATTTCGCTTAAATAAAAAAATATGTATGGTCATTACCAAGATTTTAATGCATATTATCAATAAAAAATAAATCCGTGACCTTCGGGAAACGAGTTTCTCTCTTTCGGAAAAAAGATATTGAGAGGTGTTTTTCACATTTTTTTCTGAGAAATGTATACTTACAAGATATAAAAAATCTTTTACGGTCATTCTCTAAATAAAGCTTTAATGTATTTACTATATTTTTTCCGCACTGCGATAAGCTCGCCCTAGTGAACACATGTTATAATTTATATTTGCAATTTTAACGTATATCATTATATTGTTCAACAAAAGTGTAAATAAATAAATTGGCTAAAAGCTTGTATCGTGAAGTACTGAATACATCGTCACCATATTGATTGAAAACTTTTTGTATGAAATGTAACACAATATCTAACTATGTTTTAGTTTGTTCATCTTTATGATTGGTGTTTATGATAAGTAGTAACAACTTTTTACAGACAATGTGCACAGTACTCAAGGACACGTGACTGGTGTGGGAGAACTGGGGGGGCTTAAGCAGCCCTGGGCGTGGTGGATGGGGTCTGGTGGACGGTGAGCGATGCCAACACGCGACTAACCGTTCAGTTACCTAATAGCTAAATAATACATACAAAAACCTCCCTTAAACCATAATGTTATATTGTTTTACTTCCCTCTTTTTAATCATAACTAAAACAAAACTACACTTAATGATATTAAACTACGAGTAGTTTATATAAGTGTTATTAATAGATGGAAAAAGTCATACGTTAATGGATATAATGATAATGGTGACCAGACTGCGCAGAATTAACCAATACAGAACACGATATTACAGAACGGTCATTGTTTATTGTTTATTGTTGCTTATCATCCGTAGGCCCATCCGGACACCTGGAATCGTCATTTGAACATGTTATGTAAATAAGAATTACAATTAAACAATAGCACATTAGTATATAAATATATAGGATTGTAAATCAATAGACAGAAAATATGATGCAAGATCAATGCTGATCGGAGTGTAAAAGGTTCCGACCAGCATTTCGTCAATTATTCAATACAAGTCAACACATGGAACAATAATTAATCAAATATCACAGTACGATGTATATGATGAGACTCAATACCGGTCAGAGTGTAAAAGTCAATAAAGAACATGGACATTTTATAACACTATCATTACATAACTATGACAAGTCAGAACAGTGTAATACCAGAACTGAAAATTTGAAATAGAACACTATGATACCGAGTACCGACGCAGAACATACATAGGTATGTCTCTAAACCAACTATTAACGTATGAATTCTTACATAAAGAATGTATGTATGTATACGTTGGTAGTTAGTTTTGAGACGTGTTCTGATGTGTTGGTACCAAGTGTTCAAATGCTGGATTTCAGCAACTTCTTAGGTGAGGAATAGTGGAGATAGAAGCCACCTGGCACAAATTTTGTACTATGTAAAATAATGATAGATGGGTCCTAACTCCGCTATTCCTCACCCAAGAAGTTGGTGAAATCCAGCATAACTGCCTTAAATAAATAAATAAATAAGTGGGTTTGTGTTCGGGTTTTTTTTCTTATAGAGATTCCTATAACATATTATGGCAGTGTATCATGCTTTTTCCATATAGGTGTGCTTAAACATGCACAGTTGAATTTTCATGAATTGTTTTTAAAATCGAGGGCTTTCGCTGACTAGTGTGGTCAGCATTATCAACGTTTATTTTATTAGTTTTTTTGACAATGCTGGTTATAGTAATCAGAAAGCGCTCATTTTAATAATTCGTGAAAATGAAGCTTTATTTTCAGCACATTTTAATCGAGTATTTTCGATGTTTAAGTAGTATACACAAAATTTTCAAACACTATAAAGATATGCAATAAACTCGTAATACATCTAAAAATAATAAATAAACTGAAATAATCATTAAACTGACTCCAAACAAATTACTTTAAGGGGGTGTCAAAAAATGGACCGGTGAATAGAGCGGAAAAAACCGAGGATCCTTAATTCTTGATCTATCCCCAACAATAATCAATTGATAGAATTCGGTATACTCATATTAAGTATACGAAAGTCAGTACATCGCCTGCTCTACTAGTTGACGATAAATATTTCTATACCCATCTGATAGATATATGCGGGGGGCATGATATTACACATTCATTTACCTATCACCTGATTATGTAAATAACAAATTATGTAATCCCTAAGAATAGGTAGGTATATAAGTACACAATTACCTGACAAACATGTTACATAATTTACTTATCAACTTATTTATCTCTACATTACTATCAATGAATTACTATACATACATAAAAATATCCAGTTATATACTTTTTGTACGCATTAAGTCAATTTATTTGATTTTATTTTAACCTTAAATGTGTAGATATTTTAAAGATAATAAAGTTGTAATCAAAGATATACTCTTCCACTTTTTCGACCCTATCCGCGGCTCAGCCAAGAAGTTTCAGAAAAAAGTCATAGAATACGTACGTCTACGTCTAATAATACGTCTCTTAAAAACAATTTAGTATAGTGATAAGTGACAGGATCTTGATTTTTTATTAGTTTTATTACAAGTTTATTTTTTATAAGGAAAGCTCTAAAAACTATAGGTATTTCTTATATTGTTCTATAAGCTCGACCCAGCCTCAAAACAAACTTAAAGCAATAAATCTAGCATTGTGATATTAATAACCATACATAAGAGAAATATTCTATGAGTTTTTCTGTCACTTCTTTGCTTGGCTGTTAGTGGGTTCGCAATAGTGCAAAAGCACTTCCACTTTTAGGTATCTCTACGTGTCTGTTGACATAAGATTAAAAAAAAGTTGGACAATATGTATAATTTAGCAACGTAAGGAAAATTATGAAATGCATTTACATGATTTATCCTCACCTTCAAGAGCTTTATTCCGAGCAAGCAAAGCCAAGAGCAGGTCTGGATCAGGATGGTCACCCTGAGGAGGGGGCGCCTGATTCGACGGGACGGTAGACGAGGGCGGAGGGGGCGGCTGTTGCGGTGGATGCAGGGGGGCTGAGGGGTGCGGGGGAGGTGGTAAACTGCATCCCCCGCACCCAGCGCACCCCGCTACGCACTCTCTCCCCCCCGTGTAGCGATATATCCCCCCCAACACCTCCGTGTCTACCAGCGGGTACGCGGAACCCAGAATGATGAACGGTAATTGTTTCACACAGATGAAAACTACTGAACTAACACACAGTAAAAAAAGTTTTAAAAAACACTTCAGAATATGATACTAGGCATGTCAAATTATTTAGGTCCACTATAGATAATTTGAGCCCGCTTAGTGTAGTCGAGAATATATGGCGTCTGCCCGATTCGGTCAACTTTCAAAATCTAACTTCTCAGAAATTACCAAAACCTGGTTCAGTTTAAAAAAAATATGATTAAATTTTTCAATTTTATTAGGTCCACTGTATGTACAAATTTCTAACTTATAAATATTAGTAACTTTATTCATAGTCTAAAAATCAGGCTGATGACGAACGTATGAATGTTCATTTAATTTAGACGATGTTTCACAGTAGGTATGGAGACACTATGATTATTTAGAAATCAACCTAGCTATCAAATTTAGAAAGAAACTACTAATTTAAAGAACACTTATAAATGTTCGCTGTCCTTTATAAAAAACACATTTTTTGTTATATAATCCACTTAGATACATACACTATCAATAGGCATTTACGTATATATGGCACAATTTTCACATTTTACTATAAATTATAAAAAAATAAAGAAAATAAACAAACCGGACAGTAAATGTCAAAAGCTATATTTTAATGTGCGCGTTATTGAAAAAGCTCAAATGTAAGTTGGAAAATGCAGAAGCTTTCTCTACGACTAAAGTCAGCGTTGACTTTGCTGCTACGAAGCCACACCCCTTATGCTACGGTCCCTCCCCTCCCCATAAACCCGCCCCATTCTCAAACCTCTGGAAATTTGCTCCTTTATCAACACAATACAACACATGTATACATAAGTATCTATAACACATAATATTATCTATAGACTATGACTAAGAGATATCTGCTATAGATACGCATTCATGAATATATCTACCAAACGTTTCCGTTTAAAAATATAGTAAACTGTTTAGGCTGAAAATGTTTAAACCGCCTTTTTAGCTTAAACATTTCACTACGTTTTTAAATAAAATGTATCCTGAAAACTTTATTATATTTACTGATTCCAAAGAGGTGAAATATGTCTCATAAATTTAAAGAGTAATTGTTAAAATTTGGTTATAAAAGTTACAAGATGAACTTTCTCAATACATTTTCTACTCGCGAAAATTTGGCTAGTCTTTGTAGCTTGACAGCTCCGTTTCCATTTATTTTACAGAAAAATTTTGAATACCAAATTCGTAGACAATTTTATGTAAGTACTTTCATTTTGCGTAGAAAGAGAACTGACAAAAGTTGCCAGCTTTCAAGTTTTAATAAAAAATTGGCCAGAAACCGAAAAATTTCGCATTTTTCTCATTTTTTGCCATGTTCCGTCACGAAATTTTGTTGGTTGATTCGGATTCAGCACCCCAAAAAACGTTTAGAATGAAAGAAATCCAGACTACCGCACAACTTTCCATCGACAAATCCAACGGCGCCGTATTAAAAATAGTTGGAAAAATAACGTACAAGACGAGTATATAAACATAGTAAACTATGTACAATATATAACTTGTATGTAAATTTGATATATCAGTACGAATTTTCATCAATTACCTAACCTACATACAATACATTCATGGGCGTCGTCGGGCAGCTGCCCCCCCCCCGCCTAGAGATTGGAATAGGTATTTATTTTTTCTTACTATATGGTAAGTCCTCACAAAAAATCACATTACTACAACACATTTTCTCATCATAGCATAAATTTTCTAAAATCAGTATGAAATACCATCAGTTTCATAAAAAAAATTGCCTGCGGTGCTACTTTTTATCACTTATATAAAAGTATTTTTTCATGCATATTATTGTGCAAAGTATCATATACATTTTCGAATAAAGAAACCACATCACGGCCTTCTCTTCACTGTCACACAAAAAAAAATCACCTGCGGTGCTATTTTCGCATTTTTTATGCTATATCAATATTTTAAATTTTTGTTGCCCCCCCCCCCTAGCTTCGAGGGTGGTGACGCCCATGCATACATTTGCTACATAGGCGTATAAAGTGAGTCCTTGTAAATGTAAAGATGTGATGAAACTCTTGAGGAAAGGGTCTACGTATTACAATATATATATGCGCTGTATATAGAGATAAGTAGGTATCCATACAATTTGGTTTCCATGGATACAAATACACCCCACCCTCGGGAAATTGCTCTACTAGGTAGGTATAGTAGGTACTATACCACCCATCGTTTTCCTTCCTTCCACAGGGACAACCAACCCCACCCCACTGCATGTATGAAATACTCGTAGAACCTACTGCGCTTATAATATACTCATCTTCATACTTAACTTAAACCATGTAAATATTGTGGTATTATTAATATGAGCTGGTAACTTAACCTTAATCAGCCAGGAAACGATTCGACTGATGAACCATGTTTTGTCAATGATGCCTTTTAATCATCTTCTTCTTCATCAGCCTATTCCCGTCCACTCCAGAACAAAGGCCTCCTCCATCTACCTCCATGTTGTCCCGTCCTGTGCAGACTGCATCCAGGTTGCACCGACATGTCGGACCAGGTCGCCTCTTCATCTCAGCTGTGGCCGTCCCACGCTTCTATTCCCATCCTTTTAATCATACTTGTATCAAACTTTATTACTTTTAAATTAAGCTCAGATAATTTTTTTAATAGACCTCAGGCAAGATGGTCTGACGATGTGGGGCGAATCGCAGGAAGCAAGTGGATGTAGCATGCCCAGTAGGATAGGGATCTGTGGAAAGTCAAAGGGGAGGCCTGTGTCAAGCATTGGAATTAAAACGGCTGAAAAAGAAGAAGAAGAAGCTAGGTTTATTTTTTATCGTATGGCCAACATCACGCCTATATTTATTTATTTATTTATTCATTAATATACGATCATGTAGATCATTTAACATTCGTTATGAAGCGCAGAGTGAACTGCTTGTCAGAGACTTTAATTAAGATAGGTTTATCGAAATGAATCCAAATTCAACTTTATTCACATCGCGAAAAAAAAACAGTAAAGCTTTTGTTGTAAAGCGGAGTTAATCAACATCGGGGATCAAATCCGCTTTACCAACCTAGATTACAATGGCAATGATTAGATTTAGATAACAACAATAATGCTATTGTAGCTTTGTTAACTGTTGTGAAAGTTTTTAACTAGGGCGAGCATAGTAGCTTTAGAAATTTTCCAAATTTGCCACAAACTTGAAATTTTAACAGATTATTTCTATGTTTTGTTCCTTTGAAGTGAAAACAAATTCACTTCACGTGAATAAAGATGTATTTGGGTTTATTTTGATAATCCTAATAAATTGAAAATAAATTTTGATAATTAATTAATTGAGGTGGTCGGTAGCCTGGTTGGTAACGCGCTCGACTGTTAATCGCTCGGGTTCAATCCCCGACTTACTCCACTTCACAACACAAGCTTTCAAGCTTACTGTGAAATGTATAAAAATGTATTTGGGTTTATTTTGATAATCCCAGATTTATTGTTATTATTATTGTATAAAAGAAAAAAAAAACAAAACAAAAATTGGGAAAATTTATTACGATATACCATTGACCCCTCCTTGCAATGAAAGTATATTTTCTTATGCAGACATAAATAAAAAAAACTTTCTAATTGATACTATATATATTTTTATTTCCAAGACAAAATCTTCCCGTCCTGTGTACGAGTATACATCAGCTAGCATAGGGTTGGCGGCAGGGGTGAATTCTCACGCCCGCTCTACGGCCGGTGATTAAATTACACATTCACTAGGGCGCCGTATATCTTGCACACGACCCCAGGGAACCATCAGATAAAATCTCTGAGGACTGAGGACCCACCTACCATCCATTATAGTTTAACATATTATCAAATTAACGTTACAGTGAATAAATACAAATTAGATAAAAACTTATATAAGTATGTAATGTATATCAAAGAGGGGTCTCAAATTGCTTTCTAGTTTTTTATGACATTAGATACTAGATGTCCCCAACGCGTTTAGCACTAACATGGCATTTTTTCAAAAGAAATTAAAGACAGTTATTTTTATTGTTAATACTTATTTAACCTGCGTTCAGAAGTGGAATCGAAAAATATAAAAACATAATTTTTTGCGTTTTTTTTTTGTTTTTTGGCATGTTTTTATTTATTTATTTTTTTATTTCATTTCATTTTACACAAATGATACAAAAAACTTTATTATATAATATAAGTGATGATACATGTAAAGGGAGGATTTATCGCCTGTTGGCGATTTCTGCCAATCAACCCAATGATGATTATGATGATAATTTTTGAGACGCCGTTTAATGGAACATCTATCTTAAGGGCTCGGGAAACTGGCTTCAAAGAGAGACGTCTTCAGCTTGCTCCTGAATGTGGCGATAGTCTAGTCCCTGCTTAAATCCACGGGAAGCCTGTTCCACCTGACAGGGCCTGTAACAGTAAAAGCAGGACTTATTAGCAGGCACATAAGCTAATACCTATTTTGAAACTTTGTTGAAAAATAGTTGTAAATAGTAAAGAATTTAATATTTTATGTACAACGTCCTCATGTTGCTAAGGCTAAGGCACATGACAATTGACGCTATATACGAGTATACGAAATATTAGGTAATGTAAGTCAAATCCAACAATTATAAGAAAAAAAACATTTGGTATTTACATTTTTACGAAGAGCTATTAGCAAAAAAAACTGCCATCACAAATTCGCAATGAACGTCATGACATATTATAGTATGCGTAGAACCAAATAATGTCATACACCAGTGGCTGATCCAGGATTTAATTTGGGGGGGGGGGGGGGGCTGAAGGTCGTCACATGCAAATATGACCTTGTGGTTTTAAAAATGTGAATAGTGCCGCAGGCGACTTTTTTTGAGACTGAGTGAAGAGGGTCATGATATCTATCATTTGTTATAAAAAATGTTCCAAAAAATAGCACGGCAGGCGAATTTTTTTTAGAAAATGTGTGTAATAATGAACCTGCTTGTCTATCCATAGTGGTCTGGGCAAACTTTTTGGATGAAGGGCCATATGAAATTATAAATGAACGACGGGCCGCCAAGTAAAATACAATTTTAGATTATTTATCAGTTTTTTTTTAGAAAAAAGCATGAAATTATATGAAACACGCAGCAGGCTTAATTAGCGCCGCTGGCCAATTTCCTTTTACCATACAATATAGTAGTTATAGAAAATTCATGACATGATGGGAAAACGATGTGGTAATAATGTGATTCTTCGGAAACTAGTTGTATATACAAAGTACTCTCACTCATGGTTTTGGAGGGGAGCTTCGGCCATCTAGCCCCCCCCCCCATCCCCCTGGATCCGCTAGTGTCATACACAATACACATTTCATACAATTCTGTCACAATATCGAGTCACAAATGTGACACGTTTGAAAACAATACTTATTTATAGGTAAGAAATCAAATTTACATAACAAAAATACACACGAGTATCTATGTGAAGATGATATGCATATGAGACTTAGTAAAATTTTCCAAAATAAGTGATTAGAATGAATTAGTTGAGTAGAACGTGAACAATAATTAGTACAATAATAAGATCTATTATTACTTAGCTGTTATATCATGTGAGTTGGCTTATATCGTCACCAGACGCTATTTGCATAAGATGTTCTTAACATTTTTTTACAATGATAACACCAACACGACAATTTCTTGCAACCAACCAGGCAGATCTCCAAATCAAAAGAGTATTTAAAAGCCTTGGATCTTGACAACTTCTATAAAAATAATAGGGTAACTATACTGAACCTTCCTCTAGCTAGTGAATGACCTTAACAGATCTTTCATATCTTGTAAAGGTTCCTCAAAAAAAAAAACAGAAAATACCTCTAAAATTATTTTTTTTCGAAGATAACTGCTCAGCGTGTTTCGCGAAAGTCGCAAAAAATTTATTCTAAATTCTTATTAAATAAAAAGTTAAAAAAACAAACACAATTTTTAACATTTGATCATGCGATTGTGCATGCGATTTTGGACTTTAACGCCGCGGGAAATTAAACATCGTACTCCTCCCCTTAAGTACGAAGTCTCGCGATGAAATTGGTAAAAAAAAATAGAAGTCAATAAATACTCTTTGGCGACCTCTCAAGGTCAAGTTCAGTTGTAGATTTTTTTATCTGAATACAATAAAATTCGTACATCTTGGTGTACTTACTAATAATTAGAATGTCTACCTGGAGAAAATGTGTGATAGTTTGATAACGCAAGTGATAAGATAAAACTTATTGGTTTCAACGAGTGATTTACCCATCTATTCATACTATATGAAGGAGTACCTATTACAGCATTTTCCAAGTCAATTTGTAGGTATTGATTAACCATCAATAACGCGAGTCCGCAAATACAAGGTGAACAATTATGTAAGTAACTAATTAAGTGCGTCCTAACTAAAATAATACTTTTTTTTTAATTCTTCTTCTTTTTCATCAGCCTATCACCGCTCACTCCTGAACAAAGGCCTCCTCCATTTGCCTCCATGTTGTCCTGTCCTGTACAGACTGCATCCAGGTTGCACCGACATGTCGGAAGGTCGTCTCTCCATCTCAGCTGTGGTCGTCCCACACTTCTGTTCATTATTGTTTCCCAGTAAAATAACTTTGAGTACTGAACCTATCGACACCTACTGCCCTTCAAATGCAATAATAATAATTTTCAAAATCTATATAAAGGGTGGACCAAAAGTCTTTGCACTTTTGAAATGGCCATAAAAATAAAAATACCTTTGTATTTAAAAAATAATTTATTAATAAGAACAACAGTAGCTGGGAAATTCATTTGCTAAACACCGTATCATCAAGATGTCCTCCATCTTGCTGCTGGCCCTCCTCATATCTGACCCCTAATTTTTATTAAACTTTTCTATACAAAGTGTAGGTATGTTTCGAAAATTTCAAAACCAGATTTCCTCTTGAATATTTGATTTTAGTTGGATTATTATGGCTAGTTTATTTACTTAGACCTTATTTTTTAGATAAGCCCATAAAAAAAAAATACCTGGGGTTCGGTCCGGGCTGCGGGAAGGCCATGGAATATCTCCTCTCCGCGAGATTATTTTGTTCTGGAATTTCTCTCACACTACTCTACAGAGATATTCCATGACTTCTCAGCAGCCCGGGTCTAATCCCACCTGTTTTTTTATGATGTTATTTTAAAAGTCAGGTCTACGTGAATCAATCAGTGACAATACATCAACCAAAATTGAATATTCGAGAGGAAATTGTCAATGCTTCACGCTTAGAGCCGATTTTTTTAGAAAAAAATCATACCCAGATTTGAGTAACGTCAGCGGCAAGATGGCGGACATCTTGGTGATATTGTGTTTAGAAAAAGAATTTCCCATTTATTGTTGTTCTTCTTAGCAAAAAAAATAAATAAATACCAACTGTAATTTTATTTTTAGGGGCATTTCAAAAGTGCAAGGATTAATGGTCCACCCGTTATAATAAATTTGAAACACACTTATTTTAGTACAAAAAGTTATAGAATTTATCGAACATCTTCACGATGCATAAATAAATAAATAAAACTTTATTGACAAAAAAAAAAACATTTTCAAATGGCGGGTTTATTGCCGTCGGAAATGTCTGCTAACCAACCACTTGTGACATTCATTTGAAGTAAAAAAATACATACATATTTGTAGCATATGTGTATTATTATTATGCCCAAAGATGGGCACCGTTAATCAAAATGTTTTAATTTCGTTGATCGTTAATCAGTTCACTAAAAATATAACTCCGTTAATCGTAACGTAATAACGTGTTTATGTTTTTAAAGTGCAGTTGTGGCCAAATTCGAAGTAGCAAATAAGAAAACAACAACATTATATGCTTGGTCATATGCCGTGGTAATAAAATAATTTTGTATCTAAATCTCGATCAGAAAAATATTGATCAATAACAAAAACAAGAATACCCAGGTCCTATAGGTACATTTATATACAAATATCCTTATTTTTTTAAACACAAAAAATGGGTTTTGTCCTTAATTGCTATAGTATACCTAATAATTATACCATGTTTACATTGTTTACATACATACTCATTACTCATACATGTATGCATACTAGACATGTGCGCCGGCTGCAAAAAAGCCGGCGGCGGCGCCCATGTCTAAAATTGCCGGCGGCGGCGCCACGCCGGCGGCGTGGATACAAAGTGGGGGGGAGCATTCGATTTTTTTGCATTATTGTTTTAAATGATTAAATACGCATATGTGAAAAGGATAATGATAAAATCAATTTATTTATTTTGAAAAACTATGATTATTTCAATGACAAAGTAAAATAAAAGCCCATATTTGAAAAATAATGGAGAATTTCATTATTGCTTTTTCATGGTACTGGAGGGCAGATTAAAATAAACTAAGCCATAAAGTCAAACGCGTCAGAATGAGCCTCACTATGGGCAGTGGTGCAGTCGAACAGGTTTCTCATTTGGCAATATTTGGGCTGTTAGCTAAACGATGAGTGAAATTGAAACTCTGAAATAAAGTCTAGAATTGCGATGACGAGGTCGACCTTCCACAAAATCCAAAACTCCTTGAGCATAAGCTGTAAAAACATATGTGTTGTATGTACTATTGTTTGTAGTTGAAGGGTAATTTAATAAAATTATGTAATTTAATTAAACTATCTTATTTGCGATGTTATTTTAGGAGTAAAAATAAGGATAATTAATGAATAAACATAAATTATGGCGTTTTTCGTCGAAAGGTGCACAAATTCATAATAATATCAACCGAAATACGTAATGCTTACCGGTGGAAAGATAAATTTCAATTTGAGAGTAGTCTGTAATCACAGTCTGAGAAACCACGTTAGGTGATAGTATTTTTTTTATTATTGAAATGCAGCCTTGGGTGAGCGAAATAATTGGATTTTAACGTTAAAATATTTAATTATATTCGCATTTTGCCACTTTGAAGGTCGTAAACGTCAAAAATTACCAAATGAATATCGTTTTGTCAAGAGAAAAGGAGTCATTATCATTTCCACAGTGTTGTATTGAAACAAATGAAGTATAGCGAATCTAGTTAAGTGGAATAAAAATAATTTTGATTAGGTACTTCGATAATCAAAGGTTAAACTAATGAAAAGAGAGAACGGTTGACCGAAAAGACGAAAGGCCGCATATTTTGGCCAGATATTCTGCCAAAATTCACGTGGTTTAAAAATTTCAGCATGGTAAAATCGACTGTTGTCCTAAAAATCGATCAGAAAAACATAAAATTACATAAAAAAACGTCTGTTTTTCATTTAATTTCCACCACGAAGAACCAAACTATTAATACCTCCATCCCACCTTATTTCTTGTTTTAGCATTGAATAAATAAGACACAGAAAATTCCCCGATTTTTTTTATGCAAAACCAAATGAACGAAATTGAGACGACGGAATGGGTTGACACTGCATTAGTTATTATTCGATGTCTTATATAATTACTGAATACTAGCGTCGCCACAGCTGAATACTTATTTTTTTTAACTGGTAAAGTACTTATTTCGATTTTCGTCTGAAGAAACGCAGGATAAATACTTTTAGTTACACGGATCCCACGCCGCCGGCGTAAGCGTTTTGCCGGCGGCGGCGCGCCGACCGTGATCAGCGGCGGCGCGCCGGCGTGGCGCTCATGTCTAAATTGCATACCCAGTGGCTTGTCATAAATGAAAAAAAATCATATTATTACCACATCGTTTTTCGTCATTTATGTCACTCATTGTGAAAATCGTTTAAATCACAATTGTTGAATGAAGAAAATTGCCTGGGGCACTAACTATACATGTGTATGTGTAATGTATTCTTTATAATATTTGTGTGGACTACCCTCAACAGACTGAGAGTTGGTGTCACGCGATGTAAAAAGAACCTCAAGACGTGGGGGTACCTCTCCGCAGATGAAGACATCACTTGTGATTGTGGCGAAACCCAGGATGACAGCCACCTCCTGATGTGTCCACTGATGGAGAAGGGCTGTACACCTGGGGACCTGATTATGGCCAACCACAAAGCGATGAAAGTCGCGGCTTATTGGAGTGGTAGACTTTAGATCGGACACGTAAAGTAAAGTAAGTAAGTATACTGTCGACTCCATTCAGCCCAGCGGGAGAAACCTGGGAAAATTACTGACAAAGTGGCTACTCGACAAGGGGAGGGAAGAGTCCGAGCGAACACTAATACACACACTTACATGAGAAACACACACACACACACACACACACACACACACACACACACACACACACACACACACACACACACACACACACACACACACACCCTCACACACACACACACACACACACACACACACACACACACACACACACACACACACACACACACACACACATACACACACACACACACACACACACACACACACACACACACACACACACACACACACGCACCCTCACCCTCACACACACATACACGCACACACACACACACACGCGCACACACACACGTTTTCCGTACATTGTTTTCTTTTTCTACCACACATTGTTTCTGTGTCCTTTCATGGACAACTAGATGATCTCTCACGGCTGTACACCTCCTAATAAACATATTGCATTATAATAAACAGACCTAACTAACTAATCCTTAACCATTACACCGTAATCAGTCTACAACATTCTTGAATCATTTATATTGCTTGTTCTCCAGTATTTTTTGTTATTTTTTCCATACATGTAGCCTTGAACTATATTGTAGTTAGTATTGCCCCAGAACAGGCTTTCGCCTAGTGGGGCAATAAAATCCAATACTTGTTTCTTACTTATATTTTTTACTTTGTTATATATTTTGTGGATATTAAATAAATGAAAAATGAAAAAATGAAAAATAATATTTATATTCAAAAACAATAAACTGGATCTCTAACATAAAAAAATGGCTGTTCGCCTAAAATTTACTCGCTCTTTATCCCATGTTACCTTAATTTGTGGCTAATAAATATTTATTTATTTATATAAATATTTTAGTCCCCCCCCCCCCCCCCATATTACGGCAACGTCCCTGGAATATACAGGATTTTAATAACAGGTATACGATTTGCTTATATTTGGGACTCGTATATCTAATATGAATCAGGACTAACAATTCCCAGAACCTGTTATAATAAATATACGCGGTACAAATAAAAAAAAATATTGACATACATGATAAGCAATGGTATTACCATAAATAGGTAAATATACATATTGTGCTAGCTATATAGGTAAAACCAAGGTAGCTATAGATCGTTTTCCCGGTATCCATAACCATAGCGTAATTTGTTTACGTTTTGGATAGTTGCTTATAAGATCGTCATTTATCTAAATTGAGTCCATGTAGTTGGCGAAGTTGGTTGGTAATGCCGGGCTCGATTTAGGTGCATACTGCTGTGAATATTTTAAATAGATAGTTATATTATCATTTCGACATAATCTCGATGTTTTTTACCGTCAGTACATGATGCAAGTCCATTTTTAAGGTAAAATGAAAGACTAAATATTTACTTTAAAATCCACAAACTTTAATATAATTTTAAATTTTATCAATGCGTATATATCTGTTACCACCATTACTATGCAATTGTATTTGCAACAATTCTAAATGGTGTAAATGCATAATCATAATTAAATCAAATATAGAAATAATTACACCAAATACAATGCCAATGTCAAATAAAAAATATAGTGATAATAAAAAATAGCATAACTTTGTTCGAAACCTGACGAGTCAAAGTACCTGACAGGGGCCTAGGATTATACAGCCACGATAAACAATACAAAAAAAAAACAATATAATAACAGCGTATGAAAACAAAATGAAAAGTGTAACGCCTTTACATTAAGGCCTGTCCGTAGGAAATATAATTGTAATGGAAAAAATATTAAATTTTAATAATAATATTACTTAATTAATTAAGTATACGCAATAAAAATATACAAAATAACTATTTATTTTCACAGATTTTGATTCTGCATAGTCGTACCTTTATTAGAACGACAATTAACAAAAATTCTATTAAATTTATTATGCAGGTAGTCATGTAAAAAAAAATCGTATTAAAAACATAAACAAACTCGTCACAGCTGAATGGAGTTATATAAGAATTAATACTTACAATAGGGCTGCCATAATTGTCGTACAGCCGACCGGAACACCTTCTCACCCAAAAAAAAGCCTTAAAAAAAACCATCAATATTTGTAGTTCAGTTCCATAGGCATGAAAATTGTTTCCTTACAAAATATGCCCGAAAATCTTTTTGGGGATATTTTATAAAAATTAATGAAATTATGAACTTGCTTTTATTTCCATAGTATAGTAAATCTTGCTTAGTTTTATCAAAATAAAAAATAAGTGGGTAGTGAGGTACCTACTGATGATAATGAATGCAAAATATGTAAAACAAGAAAAAGTGTAATCGACACCGCAGGCAATTTTTCTTATGAAAGATTTGTAAAATCATTATTTCGTAATAAGTCGCCGGGAATCGTTTTATTTATAAGAAGTGCCTGACCGGAACAAATTACTCTCGGACCGGGACCGGACCGGATGTCCCGGTTTTGAGGGCCGTGTCCCGGTGTACCGGGACGTATGGCAGCCCTAACTAACAATCATATTAAAATTAGTCATGTTGTAGTCTTGTAGTTAATATCTACCTGTTTGAAAGATCGCAGTCTCTTGGTATATAAATAAGAATCGTTCGCTCCAGTACAACCATTCTCTCACGTTACAGCTACTTGTCTTGTCTTCTTCTCCACAAACTTGGAGATTACGTGCACCACATACATCCAACACTATTTCTATGATACATTCATGAAGTGATATTACACTTTTGTACTACTAAACTCACTCACATAGATCTCTCGATTTCGAGTGGACTACCAAAGTATTAAAAATATAATAGAAAACTCACAGTACGAAAGTACGATCTAATATTCAGGTGTGATTAATCTGTGCATGGACTTTTGTTTCGTAAAATTTTAATAAAGATGGATAGTGAACAATTTCGTGAATTCGGCAAAGCGGCCGTGGATTACATTGCTGATTATATGGACGGTCTGAGAGACAGGTCAGTCAATCTTTATATTACATAATTTTAATCACAACTGCCCATTTTTGGATTTGTCAACGTCCAGGAGGGTAGGTAGATTTACCCTAAATTACTATAAGTAGATCTTTGTGAGATCTGTAGTGTTTACTTTAAGTATTCTATTGTATTCTATCCCCTCATGCCGCATCTCTTGTGGGATAGGCAGAGATAACAGCTCGCCAGACCTTCCTATCCTAACACACACTTCGGGCTTCCGTCACATTCATACAATTCGTCATGCTGTATACAAGGAAAGAATGAGGGCAGTCGTAATCTATAAATACAATTCACAAAAAATATTTACTGTCAGAAATATCAGCAATGCCATAAGATCGCCCTGGTGAACAGATTTTGTCTTAATGTGTGCTTTTTTGAATTATTGTACCTAACAATTTAAACTGTTCACTTGAAGTGTAAATAAAGTAAGGTTGTTTTGTAAATAACGAGATAAACAAATTTTATCTGTATGTATGACATATGAGTGTTTGAAATTTTGATCGCATTTTTCTCAACATTTTGATCTTTTTGTTGCTTCATCTCAGTTAAAGATTTCTAAATTTCGGGTAACGATGAGGCGTACAGTGAAGCTATATGACTTCTTCCCAAGTGTTTTTTGCTTAACTTGAAATTCGGCACATTAATTAATTCTGATATTGAATACGTAACTTCTAATGCAATCGTAATACCTATTTCCACACTTAATAAAATATTCAAATTGGTTAACAGTTGACATAATACGTATGTACCTATAATAAGTAATAAGTACACCTATCTATTTTAATTAAGATACGAAACGAAGGTAATATATTATGAAACCTAGATACTGAATTTAAGTACCAAATTATTGTGTAAAAGAAACCCAGCAGCATAGACAGAGCCGCCACAGCCATATATGTGCAAAGGGTGCGGGGCACGCAGGCGGCCGATCGAAGGGACGGCCGCCAAACTATTCTTCACAAACTAGTTGTAAGAACAGCATGTGTAAATTTTACCATGTTACATCACAATTGTTTCATAAAAAATAAATCAAATGTATAATTACTACTTTTTAATCAGTAACTAGTTTGTGTTTTATAACTGAATTTATGCAGGCGGCACTAGTTACCTGCTCTTTTGGCTCATGCAATATAATCACATGCATTACTAAATTAATATTGACTAAACTTGTACAACCTAATTAGGTCGCTGTTTGAACTATATAAATACTCCATGTCCATTCTATTTCTGTGTATTCAGTGTCTGTGTTGTACTTATGAAATAAATAAATAAATAAAGTACTATTGAAAGATAATCGTAATTGTATGAATGTACGAATAATAGTAATGGTGCACTGTTCTTTTTTTTGTTTCTCTTTCTTTTTTTTTTTTTTGTTATATACCTACCATGTAATGTGAATTGTGTTTTTTTATGTGTATTTTTTCTTTTCATATGTATAACTGTTTTAAAGGCTTTATGCCGTTAATAATGTAAATAAATAAATCGGATTCTTCAGTTCACCCATTTCTCCTAAAAAAATCGATTGTGGCGCTTTGTTGCTAAGTTTATCGCACACCAAAAAATTCTCCTGCGGCGCTACCTACTTACTTTTTATCATCACTATTGAAAAACGACTAGGCTATTTTTTTAAACAACCACTTATTTTTAAACGACATTCAAACTATTTTTTTGTGGCTATGGCGGGGGTGGCATTTCTAATTTTTGCACGCACGCGGCGTCACCCCTCGCAGCGCCTCTGTGCAGCTAACATGATAAACAAAGTAAATCTCTTTAAATTATCATTGAATAGGTTATTACTTAACCCTGTAGGTAGGTACTCAGATTATCTTGACTTTTAATTAAGACCAGATTATTACTTATTGTCTTATTATTATCAGATTATCAACACATTTACTTTCTATAAAATGTTAATCTCACAAAAGAATTAGGTAACCTGGTATATATTTTTTCTCACCAATTTCTAGTGTCTGATTAATACTTATTATTATGCATTATACCCAGCCCCCCACTAATGAGAAATTTTAACTATACAATTTATGTTTGATTAACAATGTGATCTTCTGTAATAATGAAAGTAAAATTTCTGTAAATTAATTGTATGAATTTTAGCATATTTATGTGATTGTTTCCAGTGTGGTTTTGATCATAGGCTTTCGTTCCATAATATAATTTCCTAAGATATAAATAAATAAATAAATCTTTATTGGCCAGTAAATATGTAAAGTAACAAAAACAAGACAATGCAGTGTGTCAAAAGGCGGACTATAATAAATATATTAAATATTAAAGACTCACTATAAGTGAATGAAATTTAAATGAAAAACAATGTTTAGTTTCTTCCATGGAATTTATTAAATGGCGACTAGTGTCCGAACTCGCCATTAAATAAAATCCTAAGTCTGTGTAAGAAACTAAAAATTGTTTTTCAATTACAATCTATTCGTAATGAATTTCCATCAAGAACCTTCAGTCAAACAATTAGATCATTAGATATTCCTATATCACGACACAAGCTTACTGTGAAGTGTACAAAAATGTATTTGGGTTTATTTCGATAAACCCAGATTCATTATTTACGTTATAGTGTTATCAATTCTTAGAAATACGAATGCTCTGTATCAAATAATCCATACAAAAAACTATGGGTACGTACCTTAAAGCTGGGAAACTACAAATCAAATAGGAGGTACCTGTACTCACTACGCAATTAATCGTAGGAAACCACAACTAAGATTCTCATGAGCGGATGAGCTGGTCGCCTTATCACCAAAATTCATTTTGGTGAAACATTGGGTTTTCCTATACAAGTTGTAGGTATTTGGATAACAAATAAACAAGTACAATGCAAAATCATCATTCATATTTTCTTCTTCTTCTTTCTTAGCCGTTTTTATTCCAATGCTGGGCATAGGCCTCACCTTTGACTTTCCACAAAACCCTATCCTGGACATGCTGCACTCACTTGCTTCCTGCGATTCGCCTCACATCGTCAGACCATCTTGCTAGGATTACTAGGTTGCTACTCGAGAATCTTTTTGGTCTGTCTAGAATCTGAACAATTACAACATTTGTTTACTAGGGCGAGCTTATAGCAGTGCTGCGATCTCTACCAGCTAACCCCAAAAATAAAGTTCGAAATACATCAATATAATTATCTAATATACTTACGAAAAAATAACACACAACAAAAAACTAAATATAAAAAGACATAGTACATCGCTTTAAAAGATTTCAACTAGTATGATTTGTTCATTGAATGATAGACTCGTTTATTTACGTAAACAGTTAATTTACATAAAGAAGAAATAATTAATATACATAATTAGTTAACCTAGACATAGTACAATGTGTGTAGATAACAATGTGTATGAGGAAATTACGGAAACTTGCACAACCTATACCTGAATGTCAGCATAGTCATTTTTTCCCATCTTATAACAATTACAATACGTAGTTAGTTTTACATAACATAATTTTACTATGCATCAATCATTATATACCTATAGGTACATAGGCATCAGGTAATTATTCTTCTTCTTCTTCAGCCCTAGTCTCTCCACTGCTGGATATAGGCCTCTTCCAAACGTTTTCATTGTTTTCAGTCACCCACTCTCTATTCCCCATACCGAAGTTAGTACGGTGCTCTACTCATCTCTTCTGTGGTCTTTTAACTCCTCTTTTGTTTGCCCATGGCCTCCATTTAATAATCCCGGGTGTCCCCTTACTATCGTTTTGTTCTTCCCATTGTAGTTTGGAATCTAGATGTAGGATCCCTAAGATCGCCACAATTCGGCTTCTTGATCTGATTTCCATATTTCTTATTCTATCCCTGCAAGGTCTATGCCATGCATTTGTCTTTCTATGGATCGTTGTGTACCTATAAATTTCAATCTTGACTGTGATGGACATATGGTCCCTATAGTCCATAGGTAATTTTAAAGACTATGATATAAACAGCTAGAAGAGAGCTTCTTTTTCAACCTTGATCTCTTCCATTCATTCATACGCCTTTCTCACCAGATCCTGTTTAAATTAATAATTAGAAATATTATACGTTAACCTGTTTTGCTGTCGTTTTCCAGAAATGTCCTTCCTTCTGTGAAGCCTGGATACATGAGGGAGCTGCTTCCCGATGAAGCTCCAGAAAGACCTGAGAAGTGGCAAGACGTCCTCAAAGACGTGGACAGACTCATAATGCCTGGGGTAAGTAAACCAAACTACTTTTTATACATTATATGTAAACAATACGGAAAGAAGTACAATAAAAAAATACGTTTACTTACATACGAGTACAAATACGTTTAGCTCACTTTAAAATCGACAGCCATGTCTTTAGTACGATCAGCCTTGTACATTATTTTCTCCTGCATATAGGTCCTATATCCTTGCACTTTTGAAATGGCCCTAAAAATAAAAATATAGTTTGTATTAAAAAAATAATTTATTAATAAGAATAACAATAGATAGAAAAATCATTTTCTAAACACAATATCATCAAGGTGTCCTCCATCTTGCTGCTGGCCTTCCTCATATCTGACCCCTAATTTTTTTAAAACTTTTCGATACAAAGCGTAGGTATGTTTTGAAAATTTAAAAACCAGATTTCCTCTCGAATATATGATTTCAGTTGGAGTATTATCACTCGTTTATTTGCGTAGGTCCTATTTTTGAAATAAGCCTATAAAAAATAGGTGGGGTTGAGTTTGGGCTGCAGGGAGGCTATGGAATATCTCCTCTCCGCGAGGTTATTTTGTTCTGGAACTTTTCTCACACTACTCTAAAGAGATATTTCATGGCTTCTCAGCAGCCCGGATCTAACCCCACCTGTTTTTTTTGTGTGAGGTTATTTCAAAATTCAGGTCTACGTGAATAAATCAGCAACAATACTTCAACTAAAATCAAATATTCGTGAGGACATTGTCAATACCTCACGATCTGTCTTGAAAAGTTTTTGAAAATCTCAGAGCCATATTTAAGCAACGTCAGCGGCAAGACGGCGGAGATTTTGTGTTTAAAAAATGAATTTCCCACATACTGTTGTTCTTATTAAGAGTGTGCATACCGACATTTCAAAAATTTCTAAAAACGGGAGACCTTCTATCTCGACAACAGTTGCTAAATATGCTTTGGAACAAATTAGGATAGATGCATTGAACCTTTATCTAGGGAATAACCGTAAAATATTGTTTATATCTTGTATAGATTTCTCAAAAAAAAATATTTAAAAACACCTCTGACCTTTTTTCCGAAAGACGGAAACTCGTTTCTCGAAAGTCGCGGAGTATTTTTTTTTCTTGTACTGATAATATGCATTAAAATCTAGGGAATAACCGTAAAAGTTTTTTGATAGACGCAAAATTAACCCCAAAAAATGGAAAAAAAACGCTATTTTCCCTTTTTATCATGCGATTGTCACGCAATTTTGAACCTTAATGCCGTGGGAAAAGACTGTGACGTCATTCCCGGTGCCATGCCCTTAATAAAAAAAATTATAAATACAAACTGTTTTTTAGTGCCATTTCAAAAGTGCAAGGATTAATGGACCACCTGTATAAGAGCGGATTGAATGAGTACCTATAGAACTATCATCGCAAGATAAATTATTCAACATCTGATTAATATTTGTTAAGATTTTCCGCCATTACGATTATTATATTTGTTTCATTGTTTTATGCATACTAAGTATGAATATCTAATGTAGTAAATATCTATTATTACATTGACATGAATGTTGTATTACTTATCTTATATAGGTACATCAGATGAGTCTACGTAGGTACAAATTAATGTATCTAATACTACATATATTTTATAATATTAGTTTTAAAAAAGTTTTTAATGATTGTACAATCTGAAAATCTACATCCTGGCAGACTTTCTTTTATTATTATTAAAGATTAATTCAATCTTTACAATTTGTTTTCCAGATGACCCACTGGCACTCACCACAATTCCATGCCTTCTATCCCACAGCCAACAGTTATCCTGGAATAGTTGGAGAGATGCTGAGTGCTGGACTTGGGACGATTGGTTTTAGTTGGGTTAGTACCAATCATTATATATCTACTATCTCTATATGTCAAACTAGTTCACCTCAAGAGCGCATTCGAAAATAATAAACTTACTTAGGTACAACTAAATTACACGATTTATTAAATAAATTAGTAAAATAAGTCCTTGAACGCAACCAATGTATTTCCAACCTCGTTCATGAAAGAGACGTTAAATGTCTTACGAGAGTTTTACGAACTTTACTTTTACTATACACTCGAAAAAACATCAATTCTTTTTTGTGCTTTGCAAGAACTTTTATTTTATAATATCTGTGTATAGTTTGTTCTAATTGTGTCTTGTTTGCTATCAGTTTATAAAACCAAAACCTTATGACTTCCCTATGTTCCAATGAGAAACGAAGAATTTAATTGATGCATCACTTGTTTAGCTTCAAATAATTAGTAGAAATTAATTTTTCCATAATAAAATACTTCTTCATTCTTTTCTTCATTATTCAACAAGTATGGTACATAGAGGGCTTCATTTAATTTCTCAATTCCAAGGTTTCTGACATTTCACTCAATCACTTCTTTATACTATATCAGACTACATAATATTGCTCAGAATGTTTATAATAGGTTATTTTTTTATTTCAGCTTTCTGGTCCTGCTTGCACCGAGCTGGAAGTTGAGATGATGAACTGGCTGGGGAAACTTCTGGGTCTACCGGAGGAGTTTCTGAACTGCTCAGAGGGTCCAGGTGGTGGAGTCATTCAGGTAAATTGTAATGCAAAGAGTATATTATATTTTAAAAGAGTGTACGCATACTGACATTTAAATAAACACTATATTTTTACCATTGTATCATGCGATTGTTCACTCGATTTTGAACCTTAATGCCGTGGGAAATGACCGTGGCGTCGTAGTTGGGTCGGGAGCCTTAATATAAGGCATGATTGTCGGAAGAGGAGGGGTCAAGCTGAGATGGTTGGGAAATGTAGAGGGGACGAATGATGAAAGAATAACGAGGAAAATATTCATGGGTGAAAGAAGATATGTAAGAATGGGGCCGTCCAATGACCATTTGGTTCGACTATATTATCTACCAGATGCCCAATGAAGGTCGTGAAATGGATCATAGGATGTATGTGATGAATTGTATAAATGTGGCAAGGTGGAGCTCTGTTCTCTCTGCCAACCCAGAAGGGGATAGAATAGAATATATTATAGTCTTTGCTATCAATGATTTTGTTCTACCTACATATTATCTAATAGTTTTTGATATCACCAATTTTAAGATTCATTCAATAAAATAAATACTAAACCAAACAAGTCTGTACATAGATAAGGTGTTTTATTGCATGACTCCATGACTCTGTATTACATAAGTAATGAGGCGTGTATCTATTATCTGCCTTATTATGTAGTCATTCACAAGGTGATTATGTCTCAATGAACTTGATCGCTGTATTGTAGATAATTCATTTATAAGTAGATGCCTTCTTATACCAGTTATACCCACTTACCTCGTTGCATAATGATCGATTACTCCTAATTAATTAGCGATTAGATTAGAGATGGATTATAATCAAAATAAGTTACTTACCCATGTGTTGTACTGGTAAACAATTTTCTATTTAATTGTGCTGATTAGATAACACAAATAAATGTCGATTACTTGTCTAATACATACCGCCAATTGATTTCCAGGGTTCGGCCAGTGAGAGCACATTCGTTGGACTGCTTGCGGCAAAGAAAAGAATGATTAACAGAATGAAACGAGATGACCCCAACCTTGATGAGGGTCTCGCCAGATCGAAGCTGGTGGCTTATACTTCAGAAGATTCTAATTCGTCGGTGGAGAAGTCAGGACTGCTGGGAGACGTCCCAATGAGACTACTCCCAAGCGATGAAAACTGCAGTCTTCGTGCGGAGACAGTGCAGAAAGCTATCGAAGAGGACAAGGCGAAAGGACTAATCCCATTTTACGTTGTTGCAAACTTGGGCACCACTGGAACATGCGCTTTTGATCACTTGGAAGAAATCGGTCATTTATGTCAAAAAGAGGGAATATGGCTTCACGTTGATGCCGCTTATGCCGGAGCTGCTTTCGTTTGTCCAGAATTCAGACATCTCATGAACGGAGTAGACCTAGCTGACTCATTCAACTTCAATCCACATAAATGGATGTTGGTTAACTTCGATTGCTCAGCCATGTGGGTCAAGGATGCCAATTATCTCATCGATGCTTTCGACGTACAAAGAATATACTTGGCAGACAACAAATCACAAACCATCCCAGATTATCGTCACTGGCAAATACCTTTGGGAAGACGATTTAGATCCATCAAGTTATGGGCTGTGCTGAGAATATATGGAGCCAGTGGAATCAGAAACCACATTCGAAAGCAGATATCGTTGGCGGAAAGCTTTGCATCTCTGGTTACGAACGATAAAAGATTTGAAATCATGTCAGTCAGTATGGGTCTAGTGTGTTTCCGTATGGTGGGAGACGACAGACTGTCCATGGCACTTCTCGATAAATTAATGGAGAGGAAAAACATCTTCCTTATTTCATGCCGCTATAAGCAAAAATACATTCTGCGTTTCGTAGTATGCAGTCGCCTATGTGAGCTCAGAGACGTGGAGTTTGCTTGGAATGAGATACAAACCCAAGCTAACATTGTCCTACAAGAAGCTAAACCGGTTGAACCTCTCATTGTCACTAAAACAGATACTGCTGATATGCTCAAGACGGGAAGAATAAATGAACCCATGAAAATTTTTGAGAAAACTAAATGATTTTCATACCTGATGTATTTTGTTATTTGATATGTTTAGATTTAACTTTGTAATAATTAGGTTAGGAATAAGTCTGAGAGATGAGCACCCAGAATCCTAACATAGCGACCATGGTAGAACAGAAGACCTGTAGGATGACCCCAAAAAAGATGGGTAGATGATGTAGTCCCAGTCGCAGGAAGAAACTGGTTAAGCAAAGCTCAAAGGAGAAAAATTTGTAAAACGTTAGAAGGGGCCTATATCCAGCAGTGGAGGGATGACTGAACAAGAAGAAGAAGAAGAATAATTAGATATCTAATAAGATTTTTTTAAGTTTTGCGAGAATATGAAAAAAGCGAGTGCGTAGGTATTGATGACAATTAAAATAGATAAGTACACGGAAAAAAGTTTGAGACTCGTATAGGATGTTATTTTTTATAAGTACCTTGATAATAAGTCCTACAGTTTAAGTTTTATACGTAAGTGTATTGAATATATTACCTAATTTTTAAGTGCTGTGTTACAAATAAAGGAAAATAACACCTCATAAAAAATGTTAATATTATACCTGCTCAAGGAGCTGGGAACAGTGGTGGTTCCAGGATTCTTTACTGAGAGGTGCTCAGGGTCGGCTTGGGAGGGGTGAGACAAGAAATAACAAAAGAAGTACACTTTTTTTTAAATTTATTGATTATGATTCTTTTTTTAATATACATAAATATATTTGAATATATATATAAATTAAAACTGTATACTGCACTGGTTAAGAAGGTCCTGAGCATACGAAAAAAATGATTATTTTTGTTCAAAATTTAAAAAAAGTACGAAAGCCAAAAAAGAAAATTTTTGAAACCTTTGAAACAAATGCGAAATAAGAGGCTGTCTACAGTGCCTACATCCAGCACAGGATAAACAACCGAACACAGAACACATATACTTGCAACCGAATAAGTAATAAATATATTATACACCAGCGCCATCTATTGAAATTTAACTTTTGAGACATCTGTCGGAAAATTTTATAAGCATTATGCGTTTGTTTAATTTCAAGTTTACCGTCCCACGAAAGCTCTCCGCTGGTGAATTAGGCGTGATGATAATAAAGTATGGTTGATTATATTTACAAATTCTCTCTATAGATGGCGATAATCATCATTAATTTCGTATACCTATATATAAATTATAATTATGTACCTAGATTGTAAAATACACTTGCTACGTACTTGGATATATAGGATTTTGGACAAACTCGAATATTTGTTACTATAATATTTGGTTTTACATTTTTTAAAATATAATTTGAGGTGGTCTCTAGCTGATGGGTTGTTAACCCCATGTCGACTTACTCCACTTCACGACAAAAGCTTTTCTTGCTTACTCTGACTTGTATAAAGATATTATTTTGATAAACCCAAATTCACTTAAAAATTTACATTCATTAGTTACCATACAGTGAAAGATATTAAAAATAATAAAAAAATAATAAAATAAAGAATCACTCATTTAAAGTAAATTGGTTCCAAAGTTTTTCAACTTTAAAATAGGGGCATTCTTTCTCGATGTCCCTGTACAATGTACATACATTGTACATATATGGAAATGTTGGAATAAAACTGCATATAGGGGTAGATACGTGACGAATTAGGCACAAGTAGCCATGTAGGCCTAGCCAGGCAATTAAGATACTGTAAACAGTATGTGTTGATGGAAAGTAACGTCACCTGGGAGGAGGCTGAGACGCTCGTCCAAGATCGAAAAGCCTGGAGAGATTTTGTTGATGAAGTGGATGAAGAAAACTAAGGTTGAAAGACTACCCACTTCTATAATAAAAAAACTCAAAGAAACTAACGCAAGCTTTACGGTATTATATTTATTATATTCCACAGCGTGAGACGTGACAAGTTGCACGATTATAAAATACGAAGAAGCTTTATTGTGAAACTGAAAGGAATAATTAGATCCACCATATCATTACATTATATTTCACATAACTAATATAATAACTAATAACCATAACAGTTGTCATAAAAATACATTGTGTAGGAAATACATGCGTGTATAATAGATCAGCGGTTCCTAAATGGTTCCTAAGGTCACAGGGGTTCCGAGAGCGTATTGTCGTAGTAAATGCTTAAACTTTGGTGAAATTTAAAGCGAGGCGACACTTTAATTAAATTAGAGCTTATGCCTACACCAAAAACAATTTAAAAACATGCTAAACTAGATGCCACTCTAGATCTCCGTATTCAATTGTCGGACATTAAACCTACTTTTAGTGCCATTATAAGTAAAATTGTGAAAAAAATTCATTCTTCACATTAAATACGTACTTGCATTAGAGATTTTCAACTAAAAACATAGTTTTTCTATTCAAGTCGTAGTCAAGTTCATAGTCGAACATAACATACAAACGTGTCATGGGTGTTAAAATTATTGGAATTATTATTAGGAATATGTTTCATTCCTCTCCCTTTACACAAGTGTCACTTTTTAAGGGAGGGTACAATGTTATATTATTTTAATTAAGATAATCACTATAGAACCAAAAAATTGAATTGCTATAAATGTTAAAATTATAATAAATAAAATAAAAAAAACATTTTTGTCAATTTGCTTTTTTGTTGTCGACGTAGGGTTCCCCCAGAAAAAGGTAGATCAATTAGGTTTCCGTAGCTAAAATGAATTGGGAACCGCTGTAATAGATGTACATATGATACGATTACTATATTATAATAGGTAATAATATTATAAGGTAACAGACACACACATCATCGCCACCGAATTATCCCAGGTAGTTATGGAGTAATACCAGTGAGTGATTACGTGAAAGCTATGTGAAAGCGAACAGATATAATGTGGACATCAACAAATATTTACATCATTCGCTTATTAACTCGCGACGCCGACGTGTAGCCTTCCATATACTAACTATACATGACATCAATCATTTACACTCCTTTCAATCTCAATTCACCAAACTGATTATTTTCTAAGTTTCTGTAAATTCTGTTTCTTGTGAACATGGACGCTGAACAATTCAAGGAATTCGGAAAGGTGGCAATGGATTACATTGTGGAGTATATGGACAATATTCGGGAATAGTAAGTCAAATGTGTTATTCTTTTAAATACCAATTTCTGAGAATCTAACAAATTTTGTGCTTGTGAAAATGTTTCTTACCGATTTGGTCTACGAGCACACTTTTCAAAAATACCCGAACCTTTCCTACAACCTCGAGGACTCCACAAGGATATTTAAATCACTGACTATAACTTTATGATTATTTTATCAAAAGAAATATATCTGAAAAACACTTATCATCATTTTTACACAAAAGCTCTGTATTAATCAGTTGTCACAACTTATGCATTACAAAAGTTCAAAAAGCTTTCATGCCTATGGCGTGTGCTTGTATTAATTTACAACTTGTGTACTATTCCAGCTAAAACGAAAAAAAATCTATAAGCAGCGGTGCCTTATAGATTTTTGTAACGTGTACTTATGTATATATTTTGTAATAAGCAAAAACCTCGTAGGTACAAGTTTACGTTACTCGTAGGTATAAGTTTACTTCAGGTATTTTAAATTTCTTATCGAAACCTTATCGATCTATTTCAATTCAATCATAAAATTCCGAGTTTTCATATGCAACCCCTGGGTTTTCAACCCATCTATTCCATGCATGTGTATAGAATTGTAATATGGGCGATTTTTTCTTGATTACTCATTTTCAACTTTGATCCTTACGCGTGATTCTTGCTTATGAGGGCAGAATTTATTAAAGGTATTATGATTTAGCGATAGATATAACTTCTACATATCTACTTTAATTTTTAGTATTTTACCCATACCTTGACTTTTTATGTCTTTATTCTTGAATAATTGTAGAAGGTTCATAACAATAATCAACTAATTATACACCTTCTGTTAAAATACTGTACTTACGGAAATGCATTACATAGTTGACTTGGTCGTACACCTTTACTTATTATATTTCCATTAACTTTGATAAAGTGATAACATTAACGTACGCAAAATTGCAATCCTACAACGTTAAAATCAAAAGCAAAGTCATGATATGTGTATCATTGCGTCTACGGCCCACACTTACGTGATCCAAAGTAGGTCAAAGTTGAATCACGTAGACGTAAATGCTATACGTTTATGCGGCACGTGAGACATGACAAATGAAACCACTTTAGCTCTGAAACTTTCAGTAATATTCAGAAAACAGTCATATGCTGGATTTCACCAACTTTATAGGTGAGGAATAATAGACAAGGAACCACTTATCACTCTTTTTCATACAAAATTTGTGCTAGGTGGCTCCTATCTCCACTATTCCTCACCTAAGAAGTTGGTGAAATCCAGCATTAAACTCCTAAACAAAAGTACGTACCTCTGCTATTGTATTGATCCTAGCTAGGAGAAATATAAGCAATCGTATTTCCATCCCCTCCCCTCGTCTACGAGTGATCTAGGACTGCTTATATCGGTTCATGATAAATGAGTAGTAGGAAGGTAATCAAACAAAGCAACTATTTTTTTTTCTCTGTTTATTGTGGATATCCTGGGTTCGAATCTCGTCGGTGCTGACGATATATTCTGTACTTCACGACACAAGCTTTTAACTTACTGTCAAGTGTGCAGGAAATCATGCGGGTTTTAGTTTTTGTTTAATTTATTTGTATTATCCAGAAACTTTATTCAAATAGAAAATCAAACGTTTTCCTACGGGGTCGACTTTGAAAATGTTTACACATCAGGCACAATGCTTGCATTTTAGGCCCCGCTCCTCTGAGCCTAACACTTTGATATCCATAATATGTGGATATGTGAATTTTCCCTGTATTATGCTGATGAGTTTATATATCAAGCATCCATTCATGTAGACTTTCTACATCATAATACTCAGAAGTGTGTTGGCAAGTCCTCACGCCGTGTAAAAAAAGATACAGGTAAATATCGATGTTGGAAGTTTAAGGAAAAAATGAAAAATAAATATTTAGATTAAAATGTACAAAAAATTACTAGATTAGTATTCACAATCGCCTGATGATGACAGTGTTCTATTCTATTCTATTATTCTTTACGGCTATCCACTCGTCTGCGAGTGATCTCAGCCATCTTACAAGTTGGAGTGGTATTATGTTTAAAAAAAAACAAATATGAAGCAAACAAATCCTCGAATACTAGTGGCGAAATGGATTTTTGTGGATTTTAATCTAAATATTTAGTATTTCATTTTTTCCTTACAGCGTAATAAATGTCATGTAAATAATGTAAAGTAAAGTAAATAAATAATAATTACCTGCAACAATTTATATAACAAAAGGTTTCAATTAGTCTATGTGTATTGTGCAATTCTATAAACATATCTGTTAATTATATTTTTTATTGATCATAAACAAGCCTTGTCGTTGGAGAGTGTATTACTATGTCATATTAATTAGTGACTACACGTGGTATATCTGTGAAGAAAACATTTTTAATTTTTGAAAATATTCTTCTTCTTTCTCTTATATTACATCCGGGGATCTGTTTCTTGCACAGGGCCTCCTGGGACAGCGAACTTCAACTATCTCGCCATCTCTTTGCTGGTCTTCCTGGCTGGCGGTTGCCTTCTGGGATGTTATTGGCCACCACGTGTGAAAGTCTGTTTTTGTCCATTCTCTCCCCGTGGTCGCGCCATTGATAATTTTTGAAAATCATAATTTTTATTTTGTGAGAAACATCGGGCTTTCTACATGTCGTAGTAAAATATTTTTTATACATAGGCACTAACTATAAGTCCATATAAGGATCGTAGAACCCTCTCACTACCAGTGTCTTCCACATAAGAATATTTGCTGTATAAACCATTTGAAGCAATTTTTCATCCTTAATCTATGTTAAATTTATTTTAGAAATGTTTTACCGTCTGTTCCCAAATAATTTCATAAATATTTGGCACTCTTAACTACCAGAGCCTTTGAAGGACGGCGAAAGGCAAAAAATAATTAAATTAACCGTTGTTTTATTTCTAAATTCATCAGAAAATATATAGTTGATATCAATACCATTTTCTATGACCTTCCAATTATGTTAATTGTGGTAGTGAAAGAGCTAGGATGTTGACTAGCACTGTAGACTGCCGAAACACATGTTTAAAATTGGACTGTCCGATACCTCAGTCTAAAAATTTTGCTCAGAGGACAGTGAAACACACATCCACAACCTCTGTAATGAAAAACTAAGACTGACGACCGTGAAAATCTATTGCAAGAGATTGCAGACGATTTTTGTGATTCCTGTTTTTTCTTATATTATTATTTGTTTTCAGTCCTGTCCTTCCATCAGTAAAACCTGGATATATGAAGAAGTTGATACCTCCTGAAGCTCCCGAGGAACCAGAATCATGGCAGGATCTCATGAAGGACATGGACCGTGTAATTATGCCTGGGGTAAGATTGCTTGCCTTCATCAACAACTATATTTTGCTTGACAAAAATTACTTCCTTCTTCTTTCCTCAGCCTATGATATCCATTGTTGTATATAGGCCTCCACTTTGGTCCTTTACAACCCCATGTCCTGGGTACATTGCTTCAATCTCCTTCCGGCAAATATCCTTAAATCATCAGACCACTCAAAAATTCTAATTCTTTATTGTTCATTATCGTCCTTAGGCCCTAATTTTGGGCACTTGGACTCGTCAAAATTACATGGTTATAGTATATTAACAATCAAGAGGAGCAATAAGAAAAGATAAGCACATAAATGCTAACAGAGTGTAAAACGTCTGCTAGCATTTCGTCGGGAACACATAATCCAATTTGTACTAACCAAAATCATGTACAAATTTTAAATCGCTGCCCTATGAATATACTTACGAGTACCTACTAACTGTATTTTTGGCACACTTGTGTAAAGGATGTTTTGAATGAAGAATGAATGAATTTAACCTTTTTATTAGGCACCCTCTTTGAAGGTGTTTAAATATAGAGGCATCTATACAGTATCTACAGAAAACTATGTATATTTCAATAATTGATAATATAGTATATTTTATTACTCACTTACTAAGTATCTTGAATACTTGGGCACTGTAGGAGAATCGCAGGAAATCGAATTTCCCAAGGGAAATTGCCTGAGACAGATCTGCCTCTCATAAGCTTTGTAGAATAAGCCCTATATAAATTTCCTTCTCTTTGATATCAGAAATTAAAGCGGACTATTTTGTTTTAAAGTCGGCATCTCCGATGATGAATATGTAGGTGTATGTATAGGTATTAGATATTATTTTGAATATTTTGAGAGTGGGAAAAAATATTTTTTTATGATCTTTCCGGTGATTCGCTTCATATTCCAAAGAAGTATGAGTCTGCTATGAATGCTGTAGAAATGAGGTTGTTTAGGAGAATAATTGGGAAAACTTTAGTGAATCGTTTATAAAGAATGAAGTAATTGAACGAAAGTAAACAAATTAAGATGGTTTGGACACATTGAGAGAATAAGTAACGATATGATGACAAAAAGAGTGTATGTGTGTAATAGAGGAAATGTTATAAAACTTGATAGGGTAGTTTGGATTGATCATATATCGTCCGAATCCTCAGTGCTGAGTAAAGGGAATAGACGGGCGTGTGAATGTGACACAAGTAAGAAGTGTGTGTGAGGATAAGGCAGTGTGGCGTTCTGCCCTCTCTGCCTTCCCCTCAAGAGAGGCAGCGTGGTATAGTTTAAAGAAATAATTACTTTTTTACACGGGGGCAAGATTTGCCAAAACACTTCTCAGTATTATCAGCCAGAAGAGTCTACATATTATCATTTATGATTGACATATATAAACTCATCAGCCAAATACTGGGAAAAATTCTTCTATCCGGATATCACTGATATCACAGGATTAGGCTCAACGCGGGGCCTAAAATACAAGTATTGTGTCTGAAATATCAGTATTTAGAAATCGTCTTACAATATTGCAACTGTTAATAATAATTACCTATTTTTGCATTAATGTATGTAATGTAATATATGCAATTTCCTATTGCAAATTAAAATTATACGTTAGGTACACGACGCAATTTAAATTAGGATTCTTACTTTTCGCCTCAAGGTATATATAATATCATCTCAGATCTCATCAAACATACATACTTACAACATTATAGATATTAAAATGTGAGAGCAAAATTATGAAATATCTCTCCAAAATTTCATTGATCATCAAACAACGTCAACAGAGGGGAATTAATTTCAAGTATTTCCTCAAACAAGAATTAAAATTTAATTTGCGCAGAGTGTCCAACAATAAGACTCGTAATTCATCAACCTGTTATAGTTCTCACAGGCAGGTTCTTGTTATATAACATTAAATTAACATAATAAATGTATGTGTGTCATGATGTCCGCTTACTACACTAATAAATCTGTATCCGAATTTAATAAAAAATACCGGTTTTCAACGTACATACGTGTACGTTATATATTATAAACCTAAGTACAGGTAACCCTCCCATAAGACGGTTTCGCTCTAACACGATTGAAAATTTCCCAAGTTTATTGTTCATTATTTATTTAATCTTTAAGTGAACAATAAATACATATAAAAATAAAAACAATGGACATAGTACAGATTATAAATCGTTGTCCACTAGGACGAACTTATCGCAGAACTGCGATTTCTTCCAGTTAACCCCATTATCGTCCCTAGGCCCTAATATCGGGCACTTGGACTCGTCAAATTTACATAGTTATAGTATACAATCGAGAGGAGCAACAGTGACAATGTGCCAGAGAAGTAGAATCAATGCAAACAGAGTGTAAAGGGCTCAGTTTGTAGTTCGTCATGAAGACTGACACCGTCCATTCACCGCAGCTTGGGTCTTCCCGCTCTTCTACGACCCTCGGGATGCGTGAGGGTTAAGCGTCTGGGCTATGCCTCTTCGTTCATTCGTATTATGTACCCAGCCCAGCGTAATCTAGCTATTTTGATTACTTGTATGACGTCGAGGTCTCGGTAGAGATCATCAGTTCTTGGATATATCTCCGACGCCATACTCCTCCCTCGTTTACTGGTCCATAGATTTTGCGGAGGCGATCTTCCTCTCAAACACTGCAAGCTGTCGCTCGTTCGTTTGACTGAGCACCCAGGCACCCAGAAACCTATCTACCGTATTAGAGAGGGTTGCCTGTACTGAAGTTATACTTTATGTTATTGATATGGGCGTTTGGAGAGAATTACGAATTAAAGAAATAATTTTATTATGATATCAAAAGTTAAAGAACTAATAAAAATTATGTAAGATGTGGTTGGTCTTATAATGTTGATATTGTGTAATAAGATTATAATATTCTAAATCAAACTAATCACATGTTTTCTACTTTCCAGATGACCCACTGGCATTCACCTCAATTCCATGCCTTCTATCCAACGGCCAACAGCTACCCGGCTGTTGTCGGGGAACTCCTGTGTGCCGGACTTGGATGTGTTGGATTTAGCTGGGTAAATTTTCTTATACTTACTATAAAATATCTGATTGTTTGTCCTTTATGGATTCCTAAGCCGTTAATCCGAGGGGTGGAATGCAAAGCGATATTAGTGTCGAATCTGTTTTCGGTGTCGAACAGATGAATAGTAACCTGCTGATTCCCGCAGGAGTGTAGGGAGGTAGGAGGCTAGGGGGGTGAAGTGCAAAAAGCGATATTAGTGTCGAATTCATAGTTTTCGGTCTCGAAAAGATGAATATTACCTAATCCCTCGACACCCGCAGGAGTAAAGGGGGAGGACGCACCGTGATCAATTAAAATTAGATGAAATATTATAGGATGTACCTACGAAGGTAATGTCCATTGTATCGCATCATCCATCCTGGAGCTTGGACTCCTCAGTAATACATTGTCGTATAAAATATTGTTATACGAAAAACGGAAACAATAATTATATGACGATGCCAAACCCAATAGGTATTGAATAGAGTGTAAAGGTCTCCGATGACCAACATACGTCATAAATATATTTCAATTTAGCATCTTGTCGATTTGTATCATATTCTTTATCAACGAGATACTTTTTCACCTCATCTGCGGATCCGCACACTGGAGCAATGTAAAGTTTCTGAAACTTTATTTGTAATCGCCTGATAACATGAAGTTAAGATTCAGTTTTTTTTAATGTCATTCACAAGATTTTAATGCAAATCAACACTAGGAAAAAGATTCCTTCCTTTGCGACTTTCGCAAAACGGGTTGCCCTCTTTGAAAAACAATTTGAGAGGTCTTTTTCACATTTTTTTTTGAGGAACCAATACAAGATAATAAGAAAGATCTGTTACGGCCATTCACTGAATAAAGGTTCAATGTATTTACCCATTTTTTTCCAAAGCATATTTAGTAAGGTTGTCGACATCCAATAAGGTCTGAAAAATCTCTGTTTTCTTCTCTTAAAACTAAAGCAGTTTTTCATTATTTTGACATATTACATGACATGACGGGAGTTAGTCAAAACTGATTAGATTCATTTTTAATATTTTGTTTGTAACGATCCTATATGGTTATAATGAAAAACGTAAGATGCCCTTGGGGCGATTTTATCGCTAAACGGCGCCCAAGATAGTCCAATTATTATTATATTGTAGGTAGTGTGTATACCTTTGTACACCTAATCAATAAAGCTATCTCGTGTGCTTGAACAATGAAATGTTTATATAGTTATACTTAGGACTATTCTGATGCAATTCAGGTCAACGTTACATCTTACACACAACACACATACAATTACATAACACAATAATGACTTAAACTTTAGACGGACTATTAACTAGTGGAGTATCCATCATTAAATATTATTATCATTTATCTATAACCACTACTCATTTCTCTTTCACTTCCTTTACATTATCAATACTCTATACCAGTCTTTCTCAAAGTGGGCGATAACTCCCCTCTGTGGGCGCTGGAGGCTTTCAGAGGGGTTATAGAAGCTTCACAGAAAAATTATTTATTTATTCTTTAAGTGAACAAAGTATGTACATATAAAAAAAAATACATAGTACAGATTAAATTAGGGGGGGTTAAGTCAATCTAGGGGGACGGGGGATAAACTCTATCTTAAAAATCAGAATTCAAATTCGCGGAGTCCTCAGTATTACTATTACCTTACTAAAATTAACTATGTGCTGTCGAATCTTGTTATCCATAACACTTCATTATATGAAACAGCTTCTAGCTAAATTAAATATGTAATAAAAGTAGTTATCTCAACAGATATGCAGCAAAGGATGAACTGTTCATCAGGCGAATGACTGTTAAGTAGCATTCACCAATTCCATTCCATCCATCTGCCATCATCCATCTAAAAATTGTGATATTAAAAAAATATTTGATAACAAAAAAATAGTGTACCTGTACCTATATTTGCAATACTCAACTGTTTTTACGGTATGCAATACAGATTTTAATGCAAGGTTTAAAAATATGGGGGAACTAGATTTTTTTAAATCTCGAGTTATGTGGTGGATGAAATAAGTTTGAGAACTTGTGCTCTACAGATAGACCAATCAATAATAATGTGTCGTCACATCAACTGATGTACAAGTACTCTCTTCATTATAATACTTCAATATAATTATATTAATAATATGTATTATGTACTAGCTGAGTTACCCGTGCTTCATAACGGCAAATTTGACAAAAACCAACCAGGCATACTTTAGAGGCTTGAGCTGGACAAAATGTGACTTAAGATCTGAATTTCTTTTCTAACACCCTTTCATACTATAACACACATGACCCCACGCAACGCTTGGATCCCCTCATCATAATGGCATCTCCAAGGAAAAGCTTTTTTTACAAAAACCGGTGACGTTAGAACACAGCCTGGACTATCGCAAATGATGTTCTAAATTTTCGCAGCAATCCATCGTAAAATGCGGGAGTTACGCGAACACTTCAAAAAAATCAGACTTTACTTTATATATATATAATCTATTATTTATTATTACCTATAATTTCTTTACTAGGAAAAACGTATGTAATTATTATTAATTCATTAGGTATTTATTTTCGCCATTTACGATACACTCATCGTCAGTCGTTTGGGGAAAAACTATTACGATGCCTTTATTAAATAATTATGTAAATTTCGTAATAAAGCATACTTATTAGTAAAATATAATAATAATCGTTGGTTGTAAGAAGCCTAAGGCGCCCATCGAAAAATGGCAAATATAACAAATATTTTATTTAATATTCACGAAGTTATTATTAAGCATGCGCTCTTTTGCCCGAGTCCTATTCTTCTTCTTCTTATCAGCCCCTTCTTTCCACTGATATAGGCCTCTTCCTGTGTCTTCCACAATTCTCTGTTTTGGGCGCTTTGTCCCCATGGACCCATGTCCCACCGACTCGATGATATCATCGACCTGTCTCCTTTGTGGTCTCCCTACACTTCGTTTACTTTCGTAGGGTTACCAGCTCTCTGGGGTCCATCTGCCGTCCTTTTGCCTTGCCACATGACCCGCCCACTGCCATTTCAGTGTCCCTACTCTCTCCGCAATGTCTGAGACCCTTACACTTCGTCTTATATCTTCATTTCTTATTCGGTCTCTCAAGGATACACCTTGTTCTGTAGAATAGGATACACATTGCTCTGTAGAATTATGGTTGGTAGACATTGTAGAAGGCAATAAACCCCCAATTAAGACCATAAATATGTGATTTATAGTCCCGAAAATTTTTATTTGAACTCGTACGAAAGTCGGATATAAATAGCAAAAACAATTGCCTTGGTATTTTTTGTAGCATAAAATTAATTTATTTTATAGATATGTATAAGATTTTTTTGTATACTTTTGTGTTAATTAACCTAAGGTTTGGAAATAATATGCTGCAAATTATTTTTAATTTATTTAGGTACTTAGAGCGTCTACAGAGTGGGTGAATGAGTGAGTGAGTCAGTAATAAGCATAACTATATTAACATGTTCTTAGAGTGATTATTACGTGAAAGATTTTTACGTACTTTGGTTTTTCCCTACAAATCATTTTTTTACAAAAATATTTAGTAATTATATTGAAGAATTTTAAACTAGGTTCAATGTTCAATCGACTTCGTTAATCAAATGAATCAATATTTTAATTAAGATTTGATTTCACGTAAGTAGGTAAAATATATATTTTCATTGTCAACTCCTTCACGGATCTCTTGCATGACTGGCTAAGAGATTCTCGTGGGGTCCATCCTTTCGAAATGATCCCTCCAGAACCGTCTCAATCCATGTTTTTAAGATATCGAAATTACCGTCTTTGAAACACGAAGACTGTCGACAACCTGACCTTTCATTCATAGCATCTTCATCTACACTACGCAAATATCGCGCGCAGCTTTGGCAGCTTCATCCCGCTCCAAAGCAAGTTGGAGCTGTCGTTTTTATTTTATTTAATAGGGTTGCCAGATGTCCGGTTTTGGACCGGACAGTCCGGTTTTTATTACACCTGTCCGGTGGAAATAATCTTGGACAGCCGGACAAAGGACTATCCTGTTTTTACGATCAACACAATCAATTGAATTTCAACACAATCAATTGTATACTTATTGGCTAATTAATCGTTTTTTCATAAAATAAAATTCATCTACTTAGTGAATACTGCGTCATTAACTACTAGCGTAAGCATATTTTTTGTATTTCGTTAAGGAAAAATGTCACTTTTTAGAGTTTATATTTTATAGTTTATTATCTTCAAAAATTTTGCCTGGGACACAAATTGTTCATACGCATCAGAAAAATATTTTTATGCGTGGAAAATATAAAACTTTAAAAATGTCCGGTTTTTTTGACTAACTTATCCAGCAACCCTAATAACATAATATTTACTGTTTCATGCCATTTTTGGCACTCCTTTTTGAATTTAGGAAAAAAACGGACACGACTTGTTAACAGCTAATAGAAATTTAATATTGTATATTGAAATTCAAAGTAATTCAACTCGCTATAAATTTGCCGAGTAATCTCTCATACAATGAACCTACAACGTTCCAGTTCTATGGGCAAGCAGTTTATCGTAAATCACCCCTATTTCTCCATAAGATAGAGTCAATTAATCACTCCTTTGTATGTAATAGAGAATTTAACATTAGCAATACATAATAGTACAAAATAGCTTATAATTTCTATAAGATTCGCTTCTCGCACTGTTGACTATGATCTTGTAAGTATAGTAAAATGTTTTGACTATAGAGTATAGATACTCAAGAATGGACGCGTATTCAGTGGGAACATCTCAGACATTCTATCATTGTCTATCATCTCATATTGTGGCTTGATTAACCAGTGACGGGTGCACTGAATTACCTATAAGTCAAAGGATGGACGACACATGCATATTTAATGTTTATCTTTATATGTCCATGCAATTGCCTTAAATAGCCATACTCAGAAAGTGTTATGAACTTAAGAGAAGAGTAAACTAGATTCATCTCTTGTATTTTGATTTTACAACCTTATTTTTTTTCCTAAAACTGTAGGTAGGTCTACTAGAGACTACAAGTATATTTAGTGCATATTTTACATTCTTTGTTTGTTGTCCTGTTGTTCTTCTTCGAATTCACATGTCATGTATTACATCGCTAATTAGTTTATGTAAGATTAATAACTAGACAGGTATTAACAGTTATCTTCCAATTATTTACAACATGTTGTAAATGATTTTCTTTAGCTCTACTATAAGTTATTACTTTTGTATTATAAATGGACATACACACACCTCCACTCTCTGGCAACCCCACACTGCGATTGACCAAAATACAGCACGAGTATAAGTTTATTACCTTTATCACAGCAGTAGCCTGACTTTCACAAAAGCTTAAAAGTCAAGCTAGTTCATATAGGAACACACATATAAAAGCGTCTACACAGCAAGCATATAAGATGTGATATTTTTCATAGTCTGTTATAGATTTTGAAATATTTTAGATACCCATTTAGCTTGTCCAACATCAAAACCCGCGCACGCCACTGCATCTAAGGTATCCCTTAAATTCTAACATAAATTTTAATATTGATTTGGAAACCACAATTTAAAATTTAATAGAGCAAGTTGATGTATCGCCTGAATGTCTCGCCACACATTTAAACTTTCTTTCGCTTTCGACGAATCACCCTGAGGCTAACACGTCAGTCATATTACTTGATGTATTTAGGCTGTTATGTTTTATTATTATGTATGCGTGTTATTATTTATCATTATATTGGTATGTCGTATTAAATAATATGATGAGTACTTTCTTCACTTTTATACACTATTACGCATCTGATTCGCACCTCAAACTATCTAGCCACAAAAATGTAATACAATTTTTATCTCTTCGATAATGCCACCCAGTGGTGCATATTTAATAAAATTAGAACTGGACACTAAAGGTGAGACCTTTCCTTCATAGATTTGGCAGTCAGGAACACCCTGTGAAAGTGTGGAGTGTATGTCATCCACATTACTAAAGAGGGTCAATTCACAAAACTCTGCAGTACCATTGAAGATATGCATAAAACTTCATAACTACTTGTCTCCTGAGACTCAGCCCATGAGATCTCACGATGTTGAACTCTAACTCTGTATTTTACGGCACCATACGATAAGAATTTTAAAGAAAAAAGCATTTTCTTCCCACTCAAAATCTAAACGGGAAAGTCCACAGTGTTACAGGCTCAAATTATAGAACCAACCAGAGAACCAACATTATATATGAAGGTGTGCATTTATTGTTATATTTATTTCAAAATATATTTTCCAGTTGTCAAGTCCAGCATGCACAGAGCTTGAGGTCGAAATGATGAATTGGCTAGGAAAGCTGCTCAATCTTCCTGAAGAGTTTCTGAATTGTTCTGATGGACCGGGAGGAGGGATTATACAGGTCAGTAAAATTTATGAAAAAACCATAATATTTTTTATGTCTTTTACCCTATGCGATTATTTCCCCTTATGTGGATGAGACGCCGCTGATGGATGATTGTTGTTCAAGATGAGCACAGTTTATCATACCACAGGGTAATAGAGAACCTGGAAACCTTTATTTCTTTATGTCTCGTTCATATGATAATGAATTCACAGCGTTATTGCACAAAATCGCTCGGAATGGCTAAGAGCTACTACCCTCTGTTTCCAGGAAAGGGCAAAATTTGCCCCTTAATTCGATTCCCTATATAATAAAATCGTCTATTTTCATTTCAGGGCTCCGCAAGTGAGAGTACATTAGTGGGATTGCTGGCTGCCAAGGAAAAAATCATTAATCGCCTCAAGGAAGAAAACCCCAACCGTGATGAAAATGACATAAAAAATCGCTTAGTGGCTTATACGTCTGAGGATTCCAATTCTTCCGTGGAGAAAGCAGGAAAGTTAGGAAGTGTCCCCATGCGCCTTTTACCGACCGACGATCACTGCAGACTTCGTGGCGAAACCCTTGAGAAAGCAATAGCAGAAGACAAGGCAAAAGGATTAATTCCATGTTATCTAGTGGCCACATTGGGAACGACTGGAACGTGTGCTTTTGATCGAATTGACGAACTTGGTGTAATATGTCAACGAGAGGGAATGTGGATGCACATTGATGCAGCATACGCGGGAACTGCTTTTATATGTCCAGAATATAGATATCTTATGAACGGAATTCAATACGCAGACTCTTTCAACTTTAACCCTCACAAGTGGATGCTTGTAAACGCAGATTGTTCAGCTCTTTGGGTTAAAAATTCCCGAGATCTAATTAACGCCTTTGACGTGCAGAGAGCATATTTGAAAGACAATGGATGTGATAAAACTCCCGACTACAGACATTGGCAAATCTCATTGGGGAGACGTTTCAGGGCTATCAAGTTATGGACGGTAATGCGGTTGTACGGCGCCAGTGGAATCAGAAATCACGTCCGTAAGCACGTCTCGCTGGCGGAACATTTTACATCCCTAGTACAAGCAGACAATAGGTTCGAGATAGTCCCACCACCAATCTTAGGTGTGGTTTGTTTCCGTATTAAAGGTCCCAATTCCTTAACGAAAACTTTATTAAATCGACTGATGGAAAGAAAGAACATATTCCTCGTGTCGTGTTCATATAAAAGCAGATTTATATTACGTTTTGTTGTCTGTAGCAGACTGTGTGAGTTGCACGACGTTGAATTCGCTTGGCAGGAGATTCAAAGTCAGGCTGCAACGATATTGGACATTACCAATGAAGTGGCTATTCTGGAGAAGGAAATGGAAATGATCGACATATGTGACAAACTGAAGCCAATCAATCCATTCGTGATTCCACCAAGTGTTGAAGAGAAATACAAGTGATACCTTAATTTAATTTTATGAAAGAAATAATTGTTAATCAATCTCAGTAGAGGTACCTTCAGAGGTACCCCACAAAATAATTTTTCAACAGACATGTATCATATTACCTTATATTTATTTCAATTGAAGAATTTGATCAAAGCTCCGGTCTCCTATATGGGGCGTGCTGGGTTCCTATCCAGGCGATGAACTTGGTGCAATTATGTATACAAACTCAGATCCTTTTTATTTTCAAAATAAATTGAGATGGTTCGAACGGTACACAAAGAATGACTGCTGAAAGTGACCATCTTGAAATGATTTGACAGATGAAGAAATACGTGACAGAAATGTAAGAAGCACATGATATGGCGCTCGGTCCTCTCTGCCTTGTATTAAGGTGATGTAAATAGACTAAATAGATATGTATATTTATTATCGAGTACCTAGTGATATGTTGTAAATGTTAATATTAAAAATGAAAAAAAATATTTAGAAAATCGTTAAATTAAAATTAAGAATGTAAATCGATGATCGTCTTGGCAATCATTCCGGGAATCCCACGGGAAGACTTGTAAAAACAACCTTTTCATATTCTACAGATCCATCGAAAACAAAAAATGTCTCAGAAAATAAATTATATGTACTTGTATGTTGTGTCGACGTGTTTAAATGATTAAATAGTATTACATTATTGTATGTTTAATTGTGATTTTTTTAAAGCTATTTTGTGTGTGCAAATAATGTAAGTATAATGTTAAAATAACTAAAATAATAATAAACAATTAAAAAGATATATTAAGGTTTTATTTATTTTTCCTCAAAGTGGAAAACCAATGGCGTTGCCCACAAAGAGTTTAAAAATGCAAATACAGATAAAAAAAAATGTTGGCCTTTATAATTGGGTTTCTTCGCAGTCATCCTGAGACGGCTTGTGGATTAGTGGGTAGAATCCTTGCTTCACAGCCGTGAGGTATGAGTTCAAATCGTCCAATATTTGCTTTAATAAAAAGAGACTTTGCTAAAATGATTTGCTCATTATTTGTTATCATCCTTGTAGCAGGGATATTGAAGGTGTCATTCCGGACGGTGTTGCTGGGGGGTGCCCTTCTGGCTAACCCTGGGGCCGTCTGAGTAACTTTGGGCTGTAAGTGCGAATAAAAAGGCGCCTAACTGGCGCCTGTGTTATTCGGGTGTGAGGAGGGACCTTTGCTAAAATGAGGTTTGATAATCTCCTATGATTCAAACAATAAAAAAGTAATGTTGAGCAGAGTTTGTAGACCTCGGCAATATACCACAATGCATATTATAACTTACAATAATTTGCATTGTATACTTTATTTTTCTTGGATGAGAGTAATTATTTTTCTATTATCTCAACATAATTAATTATAGTCATTTTATTATTAGTTAATTACAAACTACACTGTGTCGTTAATTAAAATATCCACGTGTAGCAAAACAATGACATAATTTTAATCTATATACCTACATTTCTCCATACAAACTTTTCTATCGAGAATACAAACTTTGGAAATTTTCTGTCGTACAAATGAAACATCTATGTAAATGATATTTAGGAAGTTATTTAGATTTATAATAAACAAACCATTCCTTTTTCAATTTCTTTTTTTTAATAATTAAATAAATAATATATACGTCCATCGATAGAAATCAAAATTTAATAAAGTATTTCATCAGCACAGGCAGCCACTTCCTTCCAAGACAAGTCAATATCTTCCTGCTCACTGAATCTCGAGCACACAGCCATCCTCAGGAAGTATGTGTCATCTATCTTGGATGGAACCAAGTGAATGATTCCTCTATCGTTAATCCTCTTATGTAATTTCTCATTATTCTCATTACCTCCCTTCAGCCTGAAGCACACCAAGCCCATAATCACCTCCTCAACAATCTCAAATCTGGAATCTGCCTTGCAAAGCGCTTCAAAGTGATGAGCCAACGCAATGTGCTTGCGAATGTGAGCTTGGAGACTGACGACACCATAAAGTCTTAAAACAAACCAGAGTTTCAGAGCTCTGAATTTTCGCTCAAGAGGGATCTGCCAGTGTCGAAAATCTGTCACAGCATTCTGCTTTTCATGGTTCAAATACACTGGATCTATCTTGTATGTTTCTGTAAACCAGCTCGGTTCTTTTAACCACATGGTGGAGCAGTCAAAATTGACAAGTAACCATTTGTGAGGATTAAAATCGAAGGAATCAGCATTCTCTATTCCTTTCATTAGGTAGCGATATTCAGGGCAAATAAAGGCTGCTCCAGCATAGGCGGCATCTACATGTAACCAAACATTCTCCTTGGTAGCTACAGCACCAATCTCTTCCAAAGAGTCGAAAGCGCAGGATGAAGTGGTTCCTAGTGTGGCAACAACCTGCACAAGAAAAGCTTTAGATATTATTTTAAATAGCTTCACATTATACTTCTAACTATTATGTATCTTAATGCTTACATAAAATGGTATAAGTCCAGCTTCCCTATCTTCTTTGATGGCCTGCTGGAGAGCGTCTCCCCTCATCTTCCTCTTGTCATCTGTAGCCACTTGTCTCATCTTCACTCCACCCAGAAGACCGGCACGTTCAACAGAGGAGTGTGCTTGCTCTAGCAAATAAAAGAATCGAATGTTCATTACCAAATAAGAGGACGAGACACATGACTTAATCCACAGAACTGAAACCTTTGGCGCGGAATATTTATTTTAACTTACTTGAGCAGTATCCAACTAATTTAGGTACAATTTCTTCTTCAGCGCATCCTGGATTATTATCCAACTGCATTTTAATAGCTTTAGCTTTGGCACCGAGAAGAGCTACCAGTATTGCTTCACTGGCTGTACTCTGAATCACCCCGCCTCCTTTACCTCCAGAGCACGCTAAGAACTCTGGGGGGAGATCCAACATTTTTCCCAACCAGTCCAACATTATTATTTCCAACTCGGTACACGCAGGACTAGCGACCTATAATAAAGCATAATATGTAACGAGTCATAAACAGATTCATGGTATTTGGCACTCCTGAGATAGAAAATACTATATTTTCTATAAATAAACATCTTGATATCGATGGAAACCTATCAAACAACTGTAAGGTTCTATAACACTAATGCTGGATATCGCCAACTTCTCAGGTGAGGAATAGCGGAGATAAGAGCTACCTATCATTATTTTTCATACATTTTTTCTAGGTGGCGGGTGACTCCTATATCCGCTATTCTTCACCTAAAAAGTTGGTGAAATCCAGCGTTAGAGTCTAATGATTAAAATAAAATAAGTCATATCGATCTATGTAAATTAACGAAAGTCAAAGACAAGTTAGTGAAAGTAGAAACCGTCGGATTTGAATAAGGTAAATAATACAATAGTGTGCGAATTAATGTGAAGATTATACAATCATACTTGACCAAAATCGTAGACTCTTTTTAGAAAAACCTAACAAAACGTATTATAATATTAGTTACTTACCCAAGAAAATCCAGAGCATCCTATAATATTAGTCAACAAGTCTGCCACAATAGAGGCATAACTGTTGGCTGAAGGGAAGTAAGCATGGAACCTTGGAGAGTTCCAGTGTGTCACTCCAGGCATGATCACCTTCTCTATATCAGCCATTACAGTCTGCCAGTCTTCTGCCTCCTCTGGGGCATCGCTGGGCATTTGTAATTGAAGATAGCCTGGTTCCACCACTGGTAACACACGGCTGTAAAGTGCAGCGGTATATCAGTATCGAAATGTATTTTAGTCATCGCATACAGTACCTACCTATAGCAAATATTCATATCATAGACATATTAACCACCTCCTCCGATTAATATTAGAAGGCAAGATAGAGGAAATACGGGTAGTCTTTAGAAAGCAAATGTCCTTGCTGAGCAACATTAGAGAATGGACCGGAATGAGACGAGTGGAAGATCTGCTCTGGGCAGCCCAGGACAGAACGTTGGGAGGACTCGATAAGGGACAGGAAGAAGAAGAATAGACATGTTTATTTATGGACTTATAGCCTGAGCTCTCACAGGAACAAAGCAGTGTGGCATCTTTTGTACTGGAGAAGCTGTTTGCGATGTTTCCACCCTTCAAATATTCAGAATATCAGTCCATAAAGTAATATATCTATGCTTCATGGCTTACCGCTCTCGTATATTTTCCAGATATTTCACTCCATAGTCCACCATCTCCTTAGCAAAGTCGACAAATTGGTCTGCATCCATTTTGATTTAAAGTTTATTTATATTTTGTATTACAATTTCTCCTCACAACTTAATCAGTTAGGATGCAATATTCCACAAAAACAACCTTGATTTTTTTCACTTTTTAATCGAGTTTATCAAAACAAAATCCAAACATAATTCAACAAAACCCTCGATTCTAGTCGGTGATACTGCAACCTATGTACACAAATTGATAATTTTAATTGCTTTCTCTCATTTTATATTATTTTTTCTTTAATTGCCATATCAATATTATCTGTTTTTGATAAAATTACGAATCAAGAACAATGAGAGAATGGGATAATAATTAATCGTATCATAACACCATCTTGATTCGCTATTCATGTACTTACAAGTATTACAAAATCAAAAAGGGATTATGTAGATTTCTATCTGATGAACGCGATTAGAAATTTCACAATCAATTTTTTTATCAGGTAGGTAACTAAATATTTGCATGACTTCATAGGACGTGACATGAGGGGAGAGATAAATCAATTCTGAGAACCCACATGATAATTTGTAAATAACCAAGAAGTCCGTCATTTCTTGACGGGCTATAACTAGTTATTAAAGCTAAGCGTATCGGAATTTTAAAAAAAATCATAAATCGGGAGACCTTAGATCTCGACAACTTTACTAAACATGCTTTGGAAAATATAGGTTAGATACATTGAACCTTTATCTGGTAAATGACCGTAAAATATTTTTTATATCTCGTATAGATTTCTCAAAAAAAATGTGAGAAACGCCTCTGATCTTTTTCCCGGAAGACAGAATAACCTCGTTTTCCGAAAGTCGCGGAGGGAAAAACTTTTCTATTGTATTAAAAAATTGCAGTAAATTCTAATAAATGACCGTAAAAAAAACCCTAAAAGATATATAACGCTATTTTTGCATGCGATTTTAAACTTTAATGCCGCGGGAAATGACCGTGACGTCATAATTGGGATCTGACGAGCCCTAATTATAGGTTTTTCTTTCTGTGATACCTTTTCTGAAATTGTGGCTTGAATTCTTTTGCAATGCTATCTATCAAACTTGTTAAAAATTGACATAATAGATAGCAGCCCAAGAAAACCACGGTAAGTAGCGTAAATAATTCTCGGAAAGCTGGAAACTGTTTTAATCTCTTCATTAGCATGTAAGAAAAGTTTCTTTAAGTTTGCACCAATTTTCATTTTGTGCTTAGTACCCAAAAACCGTTTTTTTTTGTGCTGTTTTTAGTTTTCACTAAAAACTTCTAAACGATGCCTTCTAGGAAAACGTAAAAGCATTTTCTTAATGAATTTAATGACTACATAATAATAGATTAAAATTAATATCAACTTCGTGAAAGAGATGTTACAAAATACTAAGTATTCTTCTGTAGAAAGCGAAGTTGATTTCATCACATCACATAATAATAATTACAAATGATGTATTGTCAACAGATATGTGATATTTGCAAAAAGCGTGAGAGATTTTTTAACTATTTAGCATACATAATCACAGTAATGTTTGGGTACCTCAGTTTGTTTTTTGTGTGTACCTATATGGATGATAACCTAGAGCTCACATTGTGAAGACCAAGATAGAAACACAGATATAATACAAGTAGTTATATCTCAACAAATACACAGCAAAGGATGGACCTTCCATCCAGGCTTATGACTGATCGTCGGTCGGCTTAGTCGTCGCCCGCGCTTGACGGACGGACTGGAATTGATGAATATTACTTGTGTAAAGTGATCACATTAAGCCAGCCATAAGCCTGATGGAAGGTCCATCCTTTGCTGTGTATATGTTGAGATATAACTACTTGTTATATGCAACTACGACATGTAGAAAATTCTGATGGTCTCACAAAAATTTAAAGTAGTGATTTCCAAAAAAATAGGTATAATACCTACGTATACCTGATAATTACCAAAGTTTTTTTTTCTGAAACCAATCTTGCATAGTAACGAATTTAATCAAGATATTAATAACCAGATGTTGTTAATTGGGTCACTTCAATAAATTATCTCTAGCGATACAAAATAATATCTCTATTGGCTTGGCTCAACTAGATTTCTGTAAATATTTAAGTTCGACCGAATGAACATTTGCAATCTAACAATTAAATCAACTAATTTGTGAACAATTTTAAAAAGTGGCAGGACACAAGTGGCACTGAGTGGCTGCAGGTGTAGAAGTCGAGAAGAGATGCCTACGTCCGATACTGGACTGGAGAAGGCTGATAATGAAAGCTCAAACCCGTGAGCAACGGCAGCGTATCATTGACAGGACCGTTGTGGGGCTGAAAAAAGTTGTACCATCAGAGATCGCGACCCTCAGAATTAAGGAGCGACAAAGAAAAAGTACCGACATTACTAGGGATTATGATAAGAACCTCACAAGTACCTCATAAGAATAAATAGGTAAATTATCAGATTAAATATAATATCTAAAACATAATAATAATAATCATTTATAGGTATAGACGTTTTAATCAAAAATAATGCATCAATAAATAATCAGCAACTCATGTAAATTATTAAAAAAAACAATAAATTCTGTTACACAAACCAATTTGAACCGGATTGAAAATAAATTTCATCATTCAAATAATCACCATGTAGATAAATAATAATTTAAGATAAATGTGATTTTTTGTTGTGATGCGATTATCTAGTATCTACGTCATATTTTTTGGGTATTTTTCGGCTTGTTTGATCACAATTTTATCACTATCGTCATTCGTCAATATTAATCCTGGATATTTTATTATCACTCATATTAGTAACAATTTTTGGGCACGCAGTCTAAGCTGTGAGTGTTTGTATTGTTTAAAAATTGGAGATAATTGTCCAATCTGTTGTTTTCAAATAATCACCGATAGCGCTAGATTTATGTTTCCAGGCAAACTGTACCTGCAAACTGATTTTTTTTTACATATATAAAAGGGCTTGCATACACAAACCGAAATACTTTCCTGCGCACTTGGTACTAGGCTAAACCTGTTTGAACCTGGCACATCCCGCTTGAGAGACTGCCGCCTCAACCAACTGCGCCAACTATGTACTCAATCTACCACTCTATTCTGTATAGATCTTCAGATCAAAATTTACATAAGTATTTATTACTCCATCTGTGTTTTATACTTCTGTAGTAGAGGATAATATCCATATTCTTTTTTATCATTATTAGTAGCTCCACTGTAAAATCTCGTATTCACGGTGACCTATGGCACTATAACTTTGAATGAAAACTCTGAAGGAAATGTAGAAAGGTATTTTACTAATTTCTGTTCCACAGCTGATGGATCTTTCATGATTAGGTATGTTTGTTCTCAGAAACAATGAGGTAACAATTTGTTGAAGTTGCCACGATAGCTAATTGCAATACCTTCAGTAGAATATAGTAATTAGGTTTTATTAGTTTAATTAAATATATATTTATATCACAAAATGTTTTCCTTCTACCTTCAAAGAAAACATCATTTTTCTACGAAAATTCCACGAAGACTGTAGATTTCCTCCCGTATTTATGCTATTCACATTGCGCGTACAACATTAAAATAGTATTATTTTGAAATGATTTGATCATTTTGTCACGATTCGCCTGGTTTTGTGCAATCTTTATAACACAAATAAAATTCTGCTCTCCTGGAGAGTCGGGTTGACTGTGAGATATTGCTTTTGCAATAAGTCCGGCTTTTATCTTTTCATGATTCCTGGCTAATAAAGTTTCAATAATTTATGGTACAGTACGCAACACCTATAATACGTACATAGCTTCAGGTTGTCGAATTCGCGTGATTGCCCTAATTTGAAAGGGAATACGGCCCATGAGATCGTTGAGGGGAATGTGTCGGAAAGCTTTAAGAGTTACCTAGTGAGGTTTTACACTGTTTGTGGATCCCAGTGTCAATGGATGACTATGAAGGAGTATTATTAGGAAGAAAAAACAGACATAAAGATACATAACATATTTTATTCACATATAATTACACCAATAATATTTTCTTTAATAATATAATTCTTTTACTGAAATCGCGTCTAAAAAGTTTTGGTCAACCTGTTTCCTTTCACTTTACATTTCTATCTTTTTAGTCATCTTGTCATCAGTCATTCTCTCAAAGCATATAAGCTTATTCACTTTTGTTTTAATCATAACATTCGTCTTACAGTCACTCATCTCTCTAATAATCTCATTTCTTATTCTATATCCAATGATCCCAACGATAATATAGGTAACAATGTATGCATAATAATAATATATTATATGTAGTTCTAGTTATAGAGTTATCAACAAGAGATATTATATTTATGTAACCTTAGAACTCCCAACTATGACGTCACGGTCTTTTCCGCCACGTCAAGGTTCAAAATCGCATGAACAATCGCATGATAAAATGTCAAATATTCGATTTTATTTACTTTTTGGGGTTAATTTCGCTTCAGTCAAAAAACTTTTGCGGTCATTTCAATACATATTATCAATTCAAAAAAAATCTCTGCGACTTTCGGGAAACGAGATGCTGTCTTTCGGAAAAAAGATCAGAGGTGTTTTTCACCTTTTTTTTGAGTTATCTGTACAAGATGTAAAAAATCTTTTACAGTTATTCCCTAGATAAAGTTTTAATGTATTTACCCTATTATGTTCGAAAGCATGTTAAGTAAGGTTGTAGAGATCTAAGGTCTCCCGTTTCTTATTATTTTACAATGTTGATTTTTTATTTAAATGTCATTATGCCTATTTTTAAGTTTTAAACTTCTTATGGAACAGAACTCACAGTAAGCGATTTGCTATTGTCATGGATATTGTTGAAAATAAAACTATATTAAATTACTCACATAAATGTTAGAACGAAGAGTATTTTTTTATTGTCCTTATCTTATATTGTCACAATATAGGTAACCATGTTTCAGTATAATCCGCCCCCTAGGGGGGGCTCTTGCTCCCTTATCCCATTATAACAATACTTATAAATCTTATTATTTTTTATTAAAATAATTTCCTATCAATTACTACTTACGCAAAAGGAAATTAATGGTCCCTGAGTAGATCACATTATTCCCTTAAGTAACATTTTAGCTCCAGATTAGCGATTCTGTAGAACCAATTAGGAGCTAAGTTATTACCTGTGTTGAGAAATAATCTTGAAATATTATTGCACGATACTTATTATTTTTATTTACAGGCTTGGACCATATATTTGTTTACATAATAAAATATTATTTTTAACTAAACAAATGTAGAAAAATTTGCTGAAATAAATACTGTTTTAATCTTCGCATACAAATGAATTCAATTTTTCGTGAAAATAAAAAACAGTGTTTTTCAACACGTTTTTCAATACATATTTTCACTCTGTAAATACACGAACTGTACAATTTATAGGTACTGAATAAATCTATGTATGTAAAATTACACATGTGCTTGATAATATAGCAATAAATTTGATTAAAAGAAGCAACTAGAATTATATGTTTCTCGATATTTAACAAGTATTGGATATCAATAAATAATTTACCTATCTATTTATAATATTTCACAATAGGTATATAGTTAAGAGTATAATGTTTAAGATTTAAGTATTTCATCAGCACAAGCAGAAACTTCCTTCCAAGACAAGTCAATATCTTCCTGCTCACTGAACCTTGAGCACACAGCCATCCTCAGGAAGTATGTGTCATCTATCTTGGATGGAACCAAGTGAATGATTCCTCTATCATTAATTCTCTTGTGTAATTTCTCATTATTCTCATTACCTCCCTTCAGCCTGAAACACACCAAGCCCATAATCACCTCCTCAACAATCTCAAATCTGGAATCTGCTTTGCAAAGCGCTTCAAAGTGATGAGCCAACGCAATGTGCTTGCGAATGTGAGCTTGGAGATTTGCGACACCGTAAAGTCTTAAAACAAACCAGAGTTTCAGGGCTCTGAATCTTCTTCCAAGAGGAATCTGCCAGTGGCGATAGTCTGGAGCGGAACCCTGCATTTCATGTTTCAAGTACAATGGATCAACATTGAAAGCATTGACCACCCAACTTGGATCTTTGAGCCACATAGCCGAACAATCGAAGTTTACAAGTAACCACTTATGAGGGTTGAAGTTGAATGAGTCAACGGTCTCCATTCCTTTCATTAGGTAACGATATTCAGGGCAAATAAAGGCTGACCCAGCATAGGCGGCATCCACATGTAACCAAACCTTCTCCTTATTAGCCACAGCACCAATTTCTTCCAAAGCATCGAATGTGCATGAGGATGTTGTTCCCAGAGTAGCTACGACCTGTGAAAATAAAGTAAATAAATCTTAACTTTAGATAGTTAACTTATGCAGTACGACATCTATGGAATAAATCGTTAAACAATTTAAATTTGATCATGATTATTCATGATGTTTCATAGACAACACATACATTTTACACTTGAGTTAATAAGAATAGCAGAGAATCAAACCTAAATCATAGATTAAAACTCGACATAAAGATACAGATAAAAAGCCAGCAGCTTATAATGGAAAAGGCACTATTAGGTACGCCAGTATTGTTGCCTGTTTACCAGGCTTTATTAAACCCTTACTTACATAAAATGGTATAAGTCCAGCTTCCCTATCCTCTTTGATGGCCTGCTGCAGAGCGTCTCCCCTCATCTTCCTCTTGTCATCTGTGGCGACTTGCCTCATCTTCACTCCACCCAGAAGACCAGCACGCTCCACGGAAGAGTGTGCTTGCTCTAGGAAATAAAATAAAAAACATTGAAAGTTCATTACAAAATGCAGAAGGGAGAAAAATAAATGAATTCGCATTTTTGCTAAAAAATAGTATCTACAGGTGTAAACGAGTTTTGGTTTGGCATGTTGAGAGAACAAATTATGACAGGATAACTAAAAAGATGGGTAAAAGAAGAGGCATGAATTCAGCCGTCCAAGACTGGACCAGGACCTACCACCTCGACAATTCATCAAGGGTGGACGTGTTCTGAATAAAAGGAATTGCAGTGCGTGTAAGACAAATTGCATGTATGTGGCAGAATCAAAGAGTGTACTATGAAAGGATAGGGCAGTCTGGCGTTCTGACTTCTTTGCCTACCCCACAAGAGAGGAGAGGATAAATAGATAAATGTTTTCGACGCAAGAAATTATTTCTGCAACTTCAAATAATTTAATATTGAAGAATTGAAGTTTGTAAAACTAGATCAAGTATAAACTCAAGCAACAAAACCTCAAGCAATTAATGAAATTAGTTTTGATTTCTCCAATGAAGAAAACTTTGTTTGACACAGTTCATGGTGAGAAATATTCCGTAAAACATTTTAACTACACAGTAGTATGATTAAATCAACTAAAAATAAAAATTGAGAGAAAATTAAATACCCATTGAAATACTTTGCCCAATTCAATCGCCGATTATTCAATCTATTTAAGTCAAGTGAGATTTGGGATATGGGTCATATGAATAAACCCATATGTGAGAATAGGTAACGTCTATTCCCTAACAATCCTTACCCACATCACATACGTATAATAGGTGTCTAAAATCCGGCGTCTAGTAGGTCGATAATGCTTGTATGGTTCACTGAAGGGTCTGAAATCTAATGTAGTATTTCCTTACATAGTATTTACTTAAGTAGTATGAATTACATTAATGCCTTCTCCGTTGCGGGGTAGGCAAAGAGGACAGAACGTCAAATTTCCACATTCTTACACTCACTACTTTCTTCAGTCACATTCGTACAATTTGTAACACCTACACGCTCTGCGATATCTTTGAATCAAAACATGATTAATTCCTATGTTAAATGTTTATCGATAATAAACAAATAAATAAATATTTTTTATTAATCAGAAAAGGTTCAAAAGTTAGAAGATAGTAGTGTGCTTAAGGGTAGACTCATTGCAAAAGCAATATCTTACAGTCAACCTCGACGTATAGCTATATAGGTACAATTAAATGTGTCGGCGAAAGCAACTGAGGAATAGAAGAATTGGTTTCCTATTCACAATATAACTAAATTTTCAAAGTAATTTATGTCAGGAGAGGAGAGAACTTAATTCAATTTATTGACACAGGCGGAGTTTATCGTCTATGATGATATCTACCTTTTGTGATTCGAAGGAGAAATTGGCAGCAGGGTAGCTTAGCCTATGTTGTATAAAATTTAGGAATATCCCTTTTAATTTGTATGGAAATGAATTTTTTCTATACTAAAGATATAGGTAGAATAGATGAGGAGGCCTATTTTGGCCATAAATGAGTACTCCGTGCTATCTTTCTTTAACTGCTACTAAAAATATTTTACGAGAAAGAGACAAACAAAAGTTTCAGTGGTTTTCTTGTCTATGTCTCTATAAAAAAATATGAAAGAAGGGTGGAAGGGTAGACTGTGGCAGGAAAAATACCACTTTCATGTTGCCAGTATGAGATGCAACAGTTATATGGAAAAGCGATTAAAAATTCGTGTCTACCAATATTTGCAGGCAACTTCATGTTTATACCAAAACGTCTGGGACCAGCCACACTTCTTGCAAGTAGTCTATATCCTAATTAATGTGATGTACATACTTGAAGCATATCCGACTAGTTTTGGTATAATGTCTTGATCAGTCCACCCCGGATTCTCTTCCTTTAATTTCAGCAGAATCTTCGCCTTGGCACCAAGAAGAGCCACTAGAGTCGCCTCACTGGCAGTTCCTTGAATGACCCCACCTCCTTTACCACCGGAGCAAGCCAAGAAATCTGCTGGAAGATCCAACATCTTACCCAACCAATCCAACATCACAACTTCCAATTCAGTGCAGGCTGGGCTGGCAATCTACAATAAAATGTAATTCAATTTTCAATCTAAGACATTGCTGCATTTGGGTAAGGCCCAGTTCCACTGAGGCAACACTGAACGACATGACGCGGCATGCTAAATGTTTCCTAGTATCACCCTTAGAGGCCTTAGATTATTGAAGTACCTAATCAAATTATTTTTCGTCATACTGACTAGATCAGCTCAAACTCATTTGTTTCAATACAACGCTATGAAAACGTGTATGAAGCTAATATCTTCAACATCAATAAGTATTCATTTGTTGATATTTGACATTTACGATTTTTAAAGTGTCAAAATGTGATTATAATTAGATATTTTAAGGTTAAAATCCAATTGTTTCGCTCATCTAAGGCTGCATTTTAATTAAGAAAACATTTAATTATCCCCTAACGTGGTTTTTTATATTATTTCGCTTGGATCGACTGCGGCTGGGGCCGGACGAAGGCACAGAAAGTCAGAATGTGTGTTTTTAAACGAATTTAGTAAATTTACGATGTTTTGGACTTAAGATATCACTCCTGTCAATAGTTTATCGTGTTTGTAAAAGATGCTAAAACGGTGTTTTTAAAGCAAAATGAGCTTGTAAATGAATGGGGCCGCGCTTCGACAATAGTTCCCATTATTTACCCTCAAATTGTAATTTATCTTTTCTCTCTTCTCTTTTCTTGTTTGTGGTATATGTATCAATGTATATATATATTTTTTTTGTTTACATACTTGAGTTGAGAATTAATTTAATGAATAGTATTGTTTGAAATCGATTGTTTTGATGGTGTTGTTGTGTTGTAATGATATTGATTGTCTGTTTTTTGTTAATGGCTTATGGCCGTATATGAAATAAATAAATAAATTTCCACACGACACTTGGGCATGTAAAGTAGTATATTTTTATAACCTACAATGTTGTCTTGGGTGGGCGAAATTACTGTTTTTAAGCAGGATAATATATAATCATGATCGACATTTAACAACTTAAATTTCTTGAATATCATAAATTATAGAATAATCCTCTTGTTTTTATTGAATTAATTATAAACAATTTTAGCAGCAGCAAATTAAGTTAATTAGTTACGCTATGAAAAATATTTATTTATATAATTAATCCGTCTTATTTCTTTTACCAATACAATACAACATGTTAAAAAAAATGGTATCGATGGTATTCAATATCGATGTCAATGTTAATTAAGCGTTTACATCACTATTAAATTTAAAGAAGAAGAAGAAAAAAGAAGAACGGGAATCGGTTTTCAAAAATAATTTGAGGCTATGGTATCACCCAATTGGTGAGCGACAATGTGCCGCAAAATTGACGAAAATAAAATTCGAAGTCGACATTTTTCGACGCGTGACGAAAGGTGACGCATGCGTCCGGACAACAACATTCGACTTGTATGCATGTTTTGTGTGGCTTCGTATTCCTTCAATGGAAAGACTAATGCCCAATCCTCTAGGAAGGAGAGCCCTAAGAAATTTCCATACAAAAACAGGGATAATATTCTATTTATTGAATAAAGAACATCAGCTTCCAGTTAGAACACAACCAAAATCCATATGAAATGCAGCATGCAGCTCACCTGCTCTGGGCGGAGATATTTGGGCACCTAACGTAAGTGAGTTGCATGTTGCATTTCATATGGATTTTGGTTGTGTTCTAACTGGAAGCTGATGTTCTTTATTCAATAAATAGAATATTATCCCTGTTTTTGTATGGAATTTTCTTAGGGCTCTCCTTCCTAGGTAAAAGTTGGTGGGATTGGGCATATGTGTAGCATGCCTTAATACCTACATGTTGCCTCAGTAAATTTGGACCTTTAGAGTTATACATACCCAAGAAAATCCAATACATGCGATTGCCCCACTAAGCATGTCCGCGACTATAGCAGGATAGCTATTGGCTGTTGGGAAGTAAGCGTGGAATCTAGGAGAATGCCAGTGTGTAACTCCTGGCATGATAACTTTCTCTATATCAGCCATCACGGCATGCCAGTCTTCTCCTTCTTCTGGGGCACTGCTGGGTACCAGTGGACGGAGATACCCTGGCTCCACCTCGGGTAACACTCTCCTGTAAACAAAATTCATATTTATTTACATTAAGTGTATTATTGGTGAGGGCATGGTGACTAATAATAGATTGGTATTGACACATTACCAGACTGTCCCAAGACAATATGATAAAAAGGACAATGGACATAGAAGTAGGACCCAGAAGACAAGGTAGACCCCCTGACTACTTGGATGTACACAATCACAAGAGACCTAAAGGAGGCAAGGCTTCGTGCGGAGGATGCGGGGGACAGAAGGACTTGGAGAATGAAGACCAGAAGAGGTAACTTTAAGTAAATGGGGAGAAAAGGAAGGTGTATTTGGTATTTTTATTACACCTAATTTTTATTTTTTAAGCGAGCGATCCGTGTGTATTTTTATTTTTCGCTTATTTACGATATACGAATGTTATGAACGTGATGAAATGTGTGGCGCTCTATCCTCTTCGACTATCCCGCAAGGAATACAGCGTGATGGTATAGACAGATAAAACAAAATTTACTTTTGATATCGTAAATTCATTCGAAACTTATTAATAAAAAAATCCCTAATATTTAAACAGAGCTGACTGTTTATTTTATTATTGACTATATTATATTGGCCCCAAGGTCGTCGCTGTATTTCATATTTGCCGCTGTTTCTTGTACCAACTTTCAAATTAATATACCTAAATGTCTATGTATTTTGTAAAGAAACTAATTCATTATTGACTCAGTTATATACTATTTCCATGCGTTGCAAAATTGTGCACGAACACGCTTATAAGTAGAGACCAGATTATATGCATTTGCATATGTATTTGCATATTTTGGCAGTTTATTCGGGATTTTGCATATTTCGACCAAAATCTACTGATCTTGCATATTTGGGTATGTTTTCTATAATTTTAACGTGTTCAAAAACAAAAATATTGTTGTCTAGTTGAAAATTTAGTAGGTTTACCTAAAGTAATTTAATAAAAAAATAAGAACCTTATCCTGAAAAAAACACGAGATTTTAAGACTTCACATCCTAGAACTTTTTTTTGAGGTCTTCCAAACGATACCAAACATAAAATTAAATTAAAATAAATATAAATAAAATCTTATAATAACGTTAATTTCTTGTATTTATTTAAATTTATGTTGCATAATTTGGTAATTTTTGGTGATTTTGATGCATATTTCGAGCATTCATGATGCATATTTTCATGCATATTTCAACCATTTTAATTAAGTTGCATATAATCTGGTCTCTAGTTATATGTTTCCATGCGTTGCAAAATTGTGCACGAATATAAACATACTTATAAGATTAACCCAATGTCACATAAACTTTCAAATCAGTTGCGCTAAACTGTGATATTATCGCATGGGCGTCCCCAGCCTCGGAGCTAGGGGGGGCAACAAAAATTTACAAAATTGATATAGGATGAAAAACGCGTAAATAGAGCCGCAGGCTAAAATTTTTTGTGAGACATGGTGGAAAGGCCGTGATGTGATTTGGTTTATTTGAAAATGTATATAATAATTTGCACAATATTATGTACTTACGAAAAATGTTTTCTACAAAAAGTAATAAAGAAATAACGCCGCAGGCAATTTTTGTGAAACAATTGTATTTTGGTGTATTTTTTACACTAATTTTACAAAATTTATGACATGGTGAAAAAATGTGCGGTAATATTGTGACTTTTGTGAGGTTTTATCATTTAGTATGAAAAAATATATACCTATTCCAATCTCAGGGGGGGCAGCTGCCCCCCTCCCTGCCGACGTCCATGTATTATCGTTATATTACGTATATATTTCAATGTGAAACAGTTACGTTATTATACAAACCAATACTTGTTTTAATCTAAATAAAATACTCATAATACAATACAACCTTGGTATACGAATGCTTTGAAAAATATGATATTATGTATGATCGTACTTCCTGTTTAGATACACGAATTTTTGGAATCCTAATCTGAGGATTTCTGAGGAAATTTAATTTTCTAAGGAAAACGTTTTTTGGAAATTTCTATAAAAAAATTTTTTAGCTTATTAAGAGACATTTAAAAATTATCCCTTTCTTTAAGCCCATTTTCATCCCTTTTACTTAAAATTTCGAAAAAACGGTCAAACACCCTATTACTAATTTCGATAGGAAAATCTATGTACCAAATCTCAAGTTCGTACAATGTCTGGTTTCCAAAATAAATTGTCTGATTTCAAAAAAATGGTTTTGAACGTCCTGTTTAGCATAAATCAATAAGTATTACACTATTAATATATGAACAACTAATTCAGGATATCGAGGTTGCACCATACCTTAATATACCTACCTATACCTATAATCAAACCAAGGCAACGTAGGTCATTGCTGGTACCAACTGTTTTTAAAGAGAATGACCATTGTTGTTGCGGTTTTTGTATACATAATTGTTATGTTCTCTTACAGCAATTGGCATTGCTAGCTATACGATAATTCACTTTCTATAGCCATTTAATAACTTAATAAAAACAGAAACAAGTACGTATAGTGTTATAGCAATCGCGAACTAAAAGGATTCAATTATCTATATGTTTGATTTTCGTAAGTGTTCACATATGTAACTCCTGCATTATACAATGGATTACTGTGAAAATTAACTTAAACTTTCGTACCGATCTGCTTCAGGTTTTAACGTCATTTTTAAAAAAAGAAGCTTTTACTAGGAGGTGCCATGATGATAAGAGAATCCAAGGGTTGTGTGGGGTTATGTGTAGTATAGTAAAAAAGCGCGTTGGAAAAGGAGTTCAGAGCTTAAATCCCATTTTGTCCAGCTCAAGCCATTGGGAGACACCGTACCATTGCGAAGCACGGGTAACTCAGCTAGTTTTATATAAAACATTGACCTACAAACATTAATACAGGTGTGCAATAATCAATCATTTTTAAATTGCTTATTGTTAATATTAAGTTCCTGTGTACTTAATCAATTTTATTGGTACGATTAATAAGTTAAGATAAAATATTAAAAACAATAAACGGGAGATCTTGACAACCTTACTAAATATGCTTTAAAAAAAATAAAGTAGATACATTGAACCTTTATCTAGGAAATGACCAGTTTTATATCTTGCATAGATATCTCAAAAAAAAAAAGTGAAAAACACCTCTGATCTTTTTCCGAAAGATAGAAACTCGTTTCCCAAGAAACGCGGATTTTTTGTACTGATAATATGCATTAAAATCTAGGGAATAACCGGAAAAGTGTTTTGATAGACGCATAAATAACCCCAAAAAATTGTAAAAACCCTATTTTTACCATTTTATCGTGCGATTGTTCACGCGATTTTGAACCTTAATGTCGTGGGAAATGACTGTGACGTAATTCTTGGTGCCAAACCCGTAACCTACAAAAGCTGCACATTATGGATATATTATCACGAGTTTTTAAAGTTGTTGTAAAAATCACATAAATCACAATCGTTTCATTTTTTTATGAATATTGAGCCATAAAGAAGCATGAAACAATTAATAGACTTTTTCACCAAAACACATCAAAATAAAACAGAAACAATTTATCTGTAAATGATTTATATTTAATATTGCAAAATACTGTTATGGTCATTAACACCAACTATACCTATACCTACTGTATAATATACCTATAGTAGTTTTTACATGAATACTATAAGTATATCAAGGTCTTATACACAGACAACAACCTTAAAACGCGATGCATGTAATAAATAAATAAATAAATATATTTAAATATCAATACGTACTTATGTTATTATATATTTTAATACGTCAGTACTTCACGAAACAGGTGCAAGAAGTACTTACTTAATGTTGAGCAGGATCCTGAAGTTTTAAAACAATCTATATCTATACCCTCACGCCACGACCCTTGCAGGGTAGGCAGAGAGAACAGAGCGCCACACAGCCCTATCCTTACACACACTCCTAGCTTCCGTCACATTCATGCTATCTACATACTAAAATAACTAGGAAAAATATGTATGAAAATATTCTTACCGTTCTCTAATATTTTCTAAATATTTCACGATGTAATCCACCATCTCCTTCGCAAAGTCCGTGAAAGCCGGAGCGTCCATTGCCTCTGAAAATAAATATTGATTATTAAAATTTTAAATTGCATTCATTTTTAAATAGGCACTGAAAGATAAACAAAGAATAGGTACTTCACGAAGCGAACAGACAATAATGTCGTCAACAGACAACAGCGCAAGATTCAAAGCACAAAAAACATAATTGAAAACCGTTCAATCAGCAACCAAAACCAACAACTATTTATTTATTTATTTAATCACAGGGGCACAAACAGTTATTAGTTATTACTTACAACACATATGTATTTATTTAATACGTAATGATACAAAAATACTGAGAATCAAGAAATCAATAAAATTAAAACTAGAAAAAAAGAATACACTCATACACAATAGAAAAACAGTTACATTAACAAAAATACTGGTCAACTGGGCACCAACCGATTCAAAAATCAGTTTGGTGTTTTAATTATTTAGTACTTGGTCAATTTAACTGCAATTTCAACAATTTTTTTGTAGGTATTTTCCCAACCAATAAAATTATTTTTCTCCATGTATACTAGCTAAGCTTTCAGGCTATTCGAGCACCATTCGGTATTCGGTCGAATCGTGAAAATATAGCCGAATACACACAGTATTTGACAATACCGAATATTTTAATACAGTCACACAAATTTTAAGAACTTACAAAGCAAACTTATGTAGGAGACGCACACAAAAATGACAATTCCTAGTGTAATTCTACGGGGTGTTTGATAGATTGATGTTTATATCTTCAGAGGTCATTTAGAATCTTTTGAGTCAAACTTAGCTTAGTCTAAGGTCTCGCGGTTTTCGAGATTTTTGAGAATTTCACTTTTTATCGAATAACCCCGAATTACTCGAGTTTTACACCAATAGCATCGTTAGTATAGGTCCCTTATAAGTTATGTCATTCTTTTTTGTTACAATACAAGATTTTATCCTATCATTTACCTATGTAGTATTTATATCTAGTAAAAATATATTAGCAAACAAAATGGTGCACACATAAACAGAATCACATCACATGAAAGCAAATAAGAATAAGTTCCATCTAAACAACATCTGAAACAAGCGAAAAGAAGTCGAAAAACAAATAGAGCGGAAATCCAATTAGACATACCGAAATTTAGTTTCATCTCATTCTTTTTGCTGGCCATTCTGAAATCTGCAAGGTTAGTTTATCGTCAGTTAAACTATGATACTTGTATGTTATTGAAAGCTGTTTAATATTCTCAATGTTGTATATAATAGGTATAACTAATATATTATGCAAAAATATAATGAGTAAGTATATAATATTATAATTAGACAATTTGTTTTAATTTGTCCCAAGCCATCAGCTTGGAATTCTCCATTCTTCGTTACAAAAATATTATTTTTGAATATCCCGTTTAAAATCTAGCTTTCAGTGATATAAAAGATGTATATATTTAATCATCGCTTGATTTAGGACAATATTATTTATTTAGAATTGTAAAAAAATATAGTAAATTTTTCCCAGTATTAGTCTAATGATTTTATATATAAATAGTGACTGATGATATGTAGATTTTTCTGGCTGATAATACTGAGAAGTGTGCTAGCATGTCCTGAATCCGCCTAAAAAAATGGTAATTGGCATGAAGAACATTTAATAAAGGTATGAATAAACCCTAGAATGGCGACCGAGAACTGGCTATAGAAATCCAGGCAGACCACAGACGAGATGGGAGACATCAGGAAGGTGGCAGGACAGCAGTGGCACAGAAAGGCGATGGACAGGGAAGTGTGGAAGTCGGAAAGGGAGGCCTATGTTCAACACTGGACGAGGGAGGGCTGATGATGATGATGAGGATGATGTGAAAGAATCTATCGTCAGCTTTTCCGAGCTTCCACTAGGTGCTCTTGTACGATTGTTTACATGAAGAAAAGTAAATCATTAATTAATTAATCATTAACGAGTACATTTGTATAAATATTAAACCACCCATGCTCCATTATAAAGTAGTTGTGCATTATTCTTTACCTCGGTGCGTCTCACCTCGAACTTCCATTCATCCATCTATAATTCCATACACAATTACACATACTACTCGTATATCCACTGCCACAAATTTAATAACTATACAACTGTATCAAGGATTTTGACGCGATGAATGAATATATTGAATATACCCATGTTTCAATAACACAGGCTATTAACTTATATTAATATTTATATAGGTAAAATGTTTATTTGTATAAGTAACTCATAACCATGATTTCCAGGATAAATTTGATACCTTGAAAAAACACCGCAGGCTACAAAAAATATCATAAAAATCACAAAATTTTGAAATAAACTAATTATGCCCTTATCAACCATAAATCATTTCAATATGATGAGCGTTGGGTTGTACTTTTTTTTAATTTTTCTACGCGTCTTTCGGAAAAAAGATCAGAGGTGTTTTTCACTTTTTTATCGAGAAATCCATACAAGATTTAAAAAATCTTTTACGGTCATTTACTAGATAAAGGTTCAATGTATCTACCCTATTTTTTTCCTAAACATATTTAGTAAGATTGTCGAGATTTAAAGTCTCCCATTTTTAGTAATATTTGAAATGTCAATAGCGTACTCTTCAGTATCGATTAATTAAATTAATACTTTAATACAGTGTAAAAAATATATTTCATTTTAACCAAATATTAAACAATAACTTTATTACAGCATGGCTGTTGAACTAATTGTATTAAAACCTATGGAACCAGTATTGTAATTTAATATTGATATAAAATATATTTTAATCTCAATATCGTAAATTATTTCACGAGACAAGGACAATTATTATTTTATTCACTAAACTAAACGACAACTTTCATGAATATTGATAACATGTCCTGTTTGTCCATTCTACATATTATTTAGTATCGAATTGTTCTCGTGTTACTGACCCATATGGAATATGTATGGTTACAGAAAATTGCATGGGGAAAAAGAAAAATTACCTACTCAATATACAAGACATTTGGATAAATGATAGTGTGTTTCAGTATGTGTTTGATTAGGTACTTCAATAATCAAAGGTTTCAGTGAGTCTAGCAGTTAGAAATTTGAGTTTTGTTAGTTTATTCGATAATAAATAATTTCATGGCTACCTCTGAAATTTACTGAAACTTGAGATTGTGGTCCCAGTTTTTTAGTGATGTAAATTGCTAATAAAAATAATATAGTAATAAACAATAAATAAATAAATAAAACTTTATTGGCCAGTAAATATATGTTACAACAAAAACAAGACAATTCAGTGTGCCAAAAGGCGGACTTATTGCAAAAGCAATATCTTACAGTCAACCCGAGTACCTAAGACGCAGTGATTCTAGCGGATATTTTATTGGACATTCGGTCCCCTTTTTAAACAATAAGCTAAAAACCGATTCTTTCGCTTGCGTTATTCGTATTTTGTGCTTTCATTCTCATACGAGAATTCTGCTCTGAGGAGGGCAACGAACTGGTCAGCGAAACGACCGAGGAAGAGAGGACGTCCAAAGAATTCCCTTGAGGAGACCATCAGAGGGGACATGGAACACCTGGAGCTTACTCCAGAAGACTGCGTCGATCGGGACAAATGGAGAGGGAGGACCCCAAATAAAAGAGATATGGTGTGGAGACAGAATTCTGATACAAAGTTTGAACGATTTTGACTCAGTGCATATCGCTTCAAGCAGATCGCTGTACCTAAGACAGGATATACCTACTAATATAAAAAAGAAGATGATTATCCTTAGGCAAGTATCTGTAGGCAAGTACCTGACACCTCTACTATAGGTACCTAAACATTACACTGATGATTTGATTATTGTGTTGTAATAAATCAGCAATGAATTCATTCACAACACCCAGTACAACATCAGATACATATATGTAGGTATAGGTTACATCAAATATACGAGTAAACTGTTTAAAGGGTATACCTGCTTTCCGTATGGTTGTATCAACAGATATGCAGCGAATGATTCGAACTTTCCATCTAGCGTACGACTGATCGTCGTCTCGCTTTATGTGATCACTTTACACTCAAGTAACATTTGCCAATTCCATCAGTCAATGTATTTACCGCAGTCGGGATACACACTCAAGACTTCTAATGTGAGTCTACCCCCATCTAACCCATAAATGGACTAAAAATCATTTACTAAATCTTATACTGTAGAGTGAAGGTAGCCTAACGTTTTCCTAGAAATCCATGACAAAACTAAAAAGAAGTGGTAATAATTTTTAAGGGATTGATTAATTAGTTAGACACCCCAAACCCTAATATTTCTCCTCTAACTCTCATTCATAATATTAACCAATGTGCATACTACACATGTTAACAGGTATTAAGTATATAAACATAGTTTACAAGTAAACTTCAAGGTAATTAGGTAATGCGACTTGCTACAGCATTCCAATATTTTACTTTGCTTAAACCTTGCTATACCTACTGCGTATATATAGGTAGAATATAGCAAACTATTTATAATTTAATATAATTAATAATATATTAATGGACAAGTATGGACACATTAATATGTGTACGTAGATACATATAACTCCCGCTAATATGTAGACCGCCAAGGTATTTTGAAACTATATAAAATTGACCAGTCATTTTAACTTAGTTTTACTAATGAAAAAAAATTGTTAACGCGTGTATTATAAGTTATAAGTTATAACATATCAATCGTTAATTGTAATCAATAAGATACATATATAGATACCTGTGTGGAAACATGACCTTGTTATCATTAAATAAAAATATTTAATATGATATAAAAACGCCGGAATTAAGGCTCGTGCTAAGTTTGATTAGATTAGAGCTAGTTGGAATTTCAATCAAAACATTTAATTTATTTATTTTATAGAATGTTCCAATGGCACAGGTTTTTTTTCACATCAATTACGTTTGATAATTCTGTTATCACAAAAACAATAAATCAATGAAAAAAAACGCCCTGTCAAACGATACCACACATGACCCCACGCGACCCTTGAATCCCCTAAAACGCCTTACAACATTTTTGTCTCTGGAGAAGGATGATCCAATTTAGTAATAACGTAGATTATACAATATCTCATTTCAAGCCCTATTACTTCCCTGATTAAATAGGATGTACTTAGATACCCAAGATACCCTACACAACACACCCATCCACAGGTGGTTTTGTAACGATGTTATTTTCACTTCAAATTCAAAAAGCACTGAATTACAATACCACAAAAATACAACTCTATTGACTGATACTTTCATAAATGATTAGTAGGTATATTTTAAATTCCCATTCCTGTCAAATCTTCTTATAAGTCCCAAGTTAATTAAGGTATCATGTAGGTTATTTTCACCTTTACTTAAATAATTAGATGCATCACTCCCTTAAACTTGCAAGAAATTTACAATTTCTTCAGAAAATCGTAATTTTGTAAATGATTTATGAATTTTCTTATTCTTATTATGAGCTTTTAAATAAATGTCTATCACTTTCCTGAAAACCTTGAAAACCCTGAAAACACATAAAATGCTGTCTTTGACATTTTGATACATAACTAGCATTGACGGTCCCTAATTTTTAACAAACCACAAAACATTTGGAAAACACAAAACATTAGAAAGAGCCACAAACCACAAAATATTTGAAACGGACGTTGAGAAACAGTCAACAAACTGAAACCATTCAAGAAATATAGTTTTTCACAATAATTACTCGTTCAACAAAGGAAAATGAGAAGGGTAGAAAAATTATATGCAATTTAAATAAGTCAGTCCAAAAGTTGGCCCTGTTTTGAGATAAGTATTCAATGGACTAGTACTCTAGTTAATATCTGATAAAATTAAATAATTTAATAGTTTTAAGCGTCTAATTGGTTTTATTATCGTTAAATAATTTTAGTACATATACGTTGCCAAAAAATACTGAAAATAATCAAAACACTGTATTTTTTTACAGTGCCCATTCTTATCTGAGTACTTGAGATAAATAATAATAATAATAAACAATTAAAAATACGTACGAATAAATAACTATCAATTTTAATTATCCACTCATATATTTCAAAGTAGAAAAACAATTTTAAGACACATAAAATAATGTAAGAATAAAGAAATAAATATATCTGATGTTGTACCTTATTTAGTTTTATCACAGAAAATAATTTAATACGACAAAGTTGATTTCTGCCTCCTGAAAAGTGCGTACACTTTATACCACTCAAGATTGAATTGAATTATTTTTATTACAGACTGATACGACGGAGTGAATAGATTCGCACTCCGTGTCAACTCGAGATATCAACTGAACAGTGATTGTGTGTTATTATGGACTATGGAGGTGAGTGGAGAATCGAATCAGAGCTCCATGGAGCAAGACGAGGGCGGGGAGGAGGTGAAAGGATTCTCTGAAAAGGAGGGAGTATATTCAATGATATTATTACAGGCTCTCTATTATATCTATATTCTCCAATATATCAGACATTCGCAAATTATAATCCTTGATAGTTGTTGAGTAAATTGCTATTTAACTCGCTTCTCGCATTTACCTAATCCAATATATTTCAGTATTATGCAGGTTAATTAGGTAAGTTCCTTCCTACACATATTAGACATCAGGTATAGGTACCTACTATGTCTTAAACTAATGTCATAAACTTACCAGAGGTTAGTGGTACGAGTAATTAGTGCTTGAGGGTGTCGCCAAAAAGATATTATTCAGAATATTTTTTTGGCAACTACTAAATAAGTATAGCTATTGAACTTTCCTCTAGTGCATTACTGTAACAGATTTTTCATATCTGTATATTTTCCTGAAATAAAAATTGTGGAAGATACCTCCGAAAAAAAATTCAATCAAAATAACTTATTTCGCAAAAGTCGTCAATAGTTTGCGTAGTAAAATGAAACTTTTTTAATGAAGCTGCCCTTAAAATTGTGCATGAGATTTTTGAAACTCAGACGTGGGAAATGTTTTTAAGATACCTATACTCATCGACTTGTACGATAAGGTGATGATATCTAATGCAAGTAAGTATCTACTATCTACAGACTCATTCCCAGGTACAATTAGGAAAAGATAGAAACAAATGAGAGCTTTTCATAACAAATCTGCATTTCTGCATAAGTGTGTCCAGTTGTAATTTTAATAAATGTTATTATTGTATCATCATATGTTTTATTTATAAATTAATTAATTAATAATGACTTACCTTTTTAGTACCACGCAGTGCAATTACCCACAACTTATATAAATAATATACTTACTTACCATACCGCCCTCATATAGACATATTTAACTATAGTAGACCCTATACCTACGTCATGTCGAATGCAAGTCTGTCTACATCTACGTCATCAGAATTTCTTGACCGATTCTAGGATATGGGTTATTTACTCGGTTACCGTATGAATCACCTCCTGTAGGTAAACCCAAATTACTTTCCAATGTTTTCTTTAGTACTTTTTCCTCAAAAGATTTGTAAGGGTCAAGTATGGGTACCTTACTGGTTGCATTGCATTGTATCCTGCTAGTTAATGTGGCTGGGAATGTCTGGTCATATGGTTGAGTTGTGTCTATGAAAGCAAAAGTGCTAGTCCACAATGCAGTCTCGGTCCCGACCCTCATGTACCTATGTTAGTATGACTTGGACGTGGATGAAGAAGGACGAATCAGGGCTGAATGCGGTGGAAATTAGGTCGTTAAGAAGAAGGTGTGGAAAATAACTGAGATAAAATAAGGAAGTTTCACGTCATCGAGAAAGCTGTGGGGGTCCCTGAATAAGCTCAGGTATTCTACTACTTGCACAGGCATTCATTGGTTACCTCATTATTAGAATGTAGCGTAGTGATAATAGTAAGAAATACGTTTATTAAGAAAAGTACTCATTTAAAATAATAATTGGGGAGGTACTTTTCTAGTTACCTTCAGTAAAATAATTTGTAAATAAATAACTTCGAAATTCAAATTCCCGGAACAAACATAAAATTTCTTATGTTATAATTTTCACATTTTTTCGGTATATTTTTTCGCTATCGGGTTTTGGACGATTTTGGAAGAAAAAAGCAATCTTTAAAAATGAATGTTGCAATGTTAAAACGGGAGATGAGAAGGATGAATCCGGAGTGGCTGATTATAGTCGAGACGGCCATGGCCACACACTTCCATAATCTGTCGCCACCACAAATTGGAGACGCCCACAAGATGCCGAAGGCTTCCTCAATATATTTCTGCTTTGCTCTTGCGCTGCTGATGGGAGAAGTCTCGTGGTGGCCTAAGTCCTTCTCCAAACCTCATAGAGCCATATGCAACCTGTATCAGGTAAGACCACCAAATTTTTAGACGTTGAATCTCAATAGAGGGCCGTGTAAAGATACATATACACATTTCACCTCGACTCAGCTACCAGCCTTCATAGCATAGCGGTAAAATACCGGCTTGTCAGGTTGGGGGTCTGGGTTCGATTCCCTCCCGGCCGCGGCAGATGGATGGACTGGAATTGGTGAATGTTACTTATGTGTAATAAGTGATCACATTAAGCCAGCCGACGATCAGTCATAAGCCTGATGGAATGTCCATCCTTTGCTGTATATCAGTTGAGATATAACTACTTTTTGAAAAAGCACACTGGAAAAGTAGATGGATATTTTCAGTCAACAAAGTCAATAAGCAAATAGTTTCTAGAAGAAATGGAATTGTAGCAGGGCCGGCGCTACCATGTTGGCAAGTTAGGTGACCGCCTGGAGAGGCAAGCTTGGAGGGGGGGATTTTAGTCAAGAGAAAATTCTTACAAAACTTGTCCATTTAACGTTAATTAGAAATTTTTCTCTAAGTGAATGCGTTCATTATTTATTTACACTTTTGGTACAGAAGTAGTTATCATTAAAATTGTAGATATTATAACATTTGTTCACTAGGGCGGTCTTATCTCAATGCTGAGATCTCTGCCAGCTAACCCAATGAATTACATAAGACAAATCTTTTCATAATAGAAAAAAATCACCTGCAGCATTAAGGCTAATGTTTAAAGAACATATTTTTTATGTTTTTTTGCTCAGTCCTTTATCCCATTTCCCTCCTCTTTCTCATCCCTACTCCTTTCCTTCCCTACTAATCTCACGTTGGTTATATTGTAGTGTTTTGTGTTTTTGATTTTATCATCTTTCACATTTTCTCAACACATAATATTTACATACATACTGATTACATCACAACACATAATTGGAATGGTACTTATTTGATTAATTATTTTTTGTTATTGTATACTAATTATGTATCTATTCTGTTTGTCGTCGAAATAAATAATAAAAAAATGGGCTTGAAATTCCTACAACATTATTGGGACCTAAAGTCGTAAAGTTTATTGTAACTTTTGAGGCTGGGTCGTTTTTGATTTTGCATTGCGCTGGCTCTGAATAGTAGAGTCCATACATTCATACATGTTATCTACTAGGTAATTTAAGTAGGCTTTTGCCTCGTTTTCTCTCCTGAATAAAAGAAATTCCTCTAGAGATAGCATCCAGCATCCCCTACAGAGAATAATCATTATAATCAACAAGTAGAAATGCTGAGATTTATTTCCTACTAGCATTAGTCCCCGACATAGCCCGGGTAAACAATAAACGAAAAACTAAAAAAAAAGATATTTTTTTGAAAATCACAATTTATGTTTGTGAGACCATCGGAATTTTTCTACATGTCGTAGTTGAATATAACAAGTAGTTATACCTCAACAGATACACAGCAAAGGATGGACCTTCCATCACGCTCATGACTGATCGTCGGCTGTATCATACACGTAGTATAGCGGTAGAATACCGGCTTGTCAAGTTGGAGGTCTGGGTTCGATTCCCGGCCGCGGCAGATGAATGGACTGGAATTGGTGAATGATTGATATGTATTTGGTGAAATTGGTGAATGTTGAATGTTACATGTGTGTAAAGTGATCACATTAAGCCAGCCGACGATTAGTCATAAGGCTGATGGAAGGTCCATCCTTTGCTGTGTATCTGTTGAATTTATTTATACTTTTGGTGAAAAATTGATACACAGATATGTTAACATTACAAGGTTTGTTTTGAATCGTTTCCTGTAGAATTACAAAATTTCATACATAACTGATGGTTTAAGAGAATAAGAACATTTTTTACGAAATTGTAATTTTGAAAAGTAGTGTGTCTAGGTGATTTACAACAGACGATAATTTTTCTGGTATTAGACAAATTCCCGGACACAACACTCGTGCCTCAAATTACGCGCTTTTAAAAATATTATCCGAGATTCCTCTTTAGTCGCCCACTTACTTTCAAGAAGTAAAGCTTAATGGTGCCGGAATAAAAGGCTCTGTAGTTGTTATATAATATAAGTACTATTGTAGAGTATTTCTATCTATGTAGAAATACTTGTACTTACACTATTTTATATGTACTTACAAGTAGGGTCGGCCAAAAAACTAGGTAAAAAGGTTAGTGTTAAAAGGACGGGTGTTGTGAATAGAATTAAAGTGAATATAAACTCACGGTTTGGACATATTGAGAGAATGAATTAAGACAAGTCTTCTCAGAGTAGCTGAAATGAAAACCCTACGATCCATCGCGGGCAGAACACTCAGAGATAGGATCAGAAATGAGACTATACGCTCTGACTGCGATGTTGAGGATATAGTAAGGTGGGGGAGAAGAAGATAACGCTTCTGGAGGGACCATGTCGACCGAATGGACAGGACAATGGAAAAGACAGTAAAAACTGAAAACCCCACTGGTAGAGGACAATGGAAAAGACAGTAAAAACTGAAAACCCCACTGGTAGAAGATTACCCGGAAGGCCACCCAAGAGATGGAAGGAAAGCTGAAACTCCTCATCCCAGGACAGCCCGCCGTCACAAACAGGTCACCCGACCTAGGACAAGAGGAAGAAGAAGAATTAAGACAGGATGACTAAAAAAAGTGTGAAAGAGGGGTGAGAAAGTGTAACCGTCTAATGGTGAACCTCTTTGCTGAACGTAATGAGATGTTTTGTCCCATATGTTTTCTATTTCCCGGCTTTACTGGACACTCGAAAACAACGTATGTTGAAAGGTATTTATATTATTTAAACACGCGCGTGGCCCTACCCGCAGCCGAGCCGAACAAAAAATCTTGAAACTCAACAATGTGAAAGTATTCCTACAAGCTATTGAATACGTATAGGACCTACCTAGCACCTAGTCCAGATAAAGTTGATTGATTTGATAAGTCCATCATTAAAATAATAAAAATGCTCACCCCTGTCGTGCGGGAGAGATGTGGGGTAGATTTGAAGAGGGTGTGAGTGGGTCACGGCATAGGGTAGGTAGGGTGAGGTGTGACGTGATGTAGGTGGGTTTAGGTCCACTTAACGAAAGTGCTGAAGTGAGTAGAACCAAGTAGAACTAGTAGGTATCATATTATAACTAGCTGTAACCCGTCACAAATGACGCTGTTTGCCGGGTAGGCGGAGAGAACAGATCGCCAGACTTCTCTATCCTTACACGATATCATACGTACATTCTTACAATAAATTATGTTTTATTTAGTTTTATTTTTTATTCTACTTAATAATAGAAGTGGTCGGTAGCCTGCAGGTTGGTAACGCGCTCGACTGTTAATCCGGTGGGCGCGGGTTCAATCCCCGACCTACTCCACCTCACAACACAAGCTTTTAAGCTTTCTGTGAAGTGTACAAAGATGCATTTGGGTTTATTTCGATAAACCCAGATTCATTAAAAAATATATATATATATATATATATATATATTTGTACTACAATATTTACAAACTCAATTTATAGATCTGTGAAAATTTGTGACGGAGGCTATTAGGAGTGACGTGTGACGAAATGTGACGGAGGCTAGGAGTGTGTGTCTCTCTGCCTACCCTGGAAGGGACGCGGTGTGAGGGTATAGATAGAAAATTTAATATAAAGGAGCTCGACATCGATCGATGACTGCTCAAAACATTTTATAGACTCGTTCTCGTATGTCAATAGGTTGTATACGAACGATATTGTAGGTATAACAGTGCACAATATTATTCAATGAAAAGTAGTATTAGCCAACCACTTTTGGACCGATAGCTGAAGGCGTTGCGCATCGTGACGTTTTTTAAATTCCGTATCTTCTTCTTCTTCTCAGCCCGAAACCATCCACTCCTGAGCTGAAAGCTCTCCTCCTATCCTCTCGTGTCTATCCTGCCCCTTCTGCATCCATATGTTCCACCTGCAAACTTGACAACGTCATCTCTCCAGCGGAGTTGGGGTCGTCCGAAGTTACTTTGCGATGTTCTAGGGCGCCATCACTAAATTTATTCCGTATATGTATATTCGAACAACTTGCAAAAGTTGCCACGGCCCTGCGTTACATTGTTACCCGATTCCCACCAGAATTATGTCGGTTGATGCCGGCTAGCTGTTCGCTACTTGTTGCCGGAGATGAATAGACTGCCTTACCAAAGGTTACCATGCCAACGCTACGCAGAGGATGAGGATCCTCTTCCGTTTCCTACTTCTATCGATCCAAAATGGGGGCTGTACCTACGAGTATATATGTGATCACGAACGTGTCACACGAGCAAGAGACGAAGCATTAAAAGGTCGTCGCTTGAATTCCTGTTTATCCATAGGTAAATTCAGATATAATTGGTAGGTTTTCACGGTCGTCATTTATATATCTTCCTCGTGTTTTTCTAGAGCCATCTTCACTATTTGAGTCCTGAAGATGGTTCCAGCAGGTGAGCCGAAATCTAGACGACAAAAAGCAACACAAGGTGCGGTGTACCTACATATACGAAAAACACGAATAAGATATAGGTATTCGGATTGGAATTTCGCGACAATTGAAATTAACGTTATTATTTCGTGAATTTTTGCAAAAAAATTTTTTTTTTCATTTCGATTACCATTTAACAAACGACTCTCAAGTAAAAACACCCTCTCGACATTGTGCCCAAGTCGTGGGACTCTTATTTCTCAACATGCCTAGACATTTATAGCTGAATTACAATCTAGCATTAGGCTGTATCCTCAAATTATAATTCTACATTCATGTCCCTAATTCACTTAGTTTTCACATTTATATGGGTCGTTATTACTTGCTATATAATATTTACTACTTTTGAGTGTTCCGTATGGGGCGGGAAACACAAAATAAAATCTCAAGGAATTCAGCAGTGAAGTTTACCACTTACTTTTGTCGTGCATTCTTTGATAATGTACACGCATTGCTGGTTACCCCCACGTTGTGTGAAATGTGAAGACTTATTATTTAGATACATGCATAAGTCCGAATCGACTACTTATATACTTTTGTCAATTATACATAATACATAATAATAAATTATACATAATAGTCAATTATACACTTGCTTCCAACATAATGCAATGTTTCACACAAGTTTCAATTTTACAATAAACAAGAATAAATGCAGTAAAACTTACAAAAATAGTTTTACCTAGACAATTCACAACAGATGGTGAAAATTCGTCCCGGAACAATATTTTTACTCGTCTTCTCAAGAAGGCAGATCGCAGCACTGCGATAAGCTCGCCCTAGTGAACAAATGTTATGTTTTATATCCGTAATGTTAACATATCTCTGTATTCTTTTCACCAAAAGTGTTTAAGTAAATAAATATGTAAATAGAACATCAGAAATGTTATTTACATATTAGTGTTAAAAATGTATTGTTAATTGTTCCAGGTGGTGGTGTCGAATGTCCTAACAAACATCTCCATGAACTACGTGTATGTTCCCATGACGGAGGCAATCAAATGGAGCGCTAAATTCATGGTGGCTATTGTACGTATCAACTAACTCTCTTTCTTCCTTGCCCCTTCCCAGTTCACCTGAGCTCGGCCCTTCTGGTACGCAGTCTCCAAGTCTTTCTGTCTTGTGTCATCTCACTGGTCAGCTGCCTCTCCCTTAGGTCTTTCTCAATACTGTTCCACCAGGTGTGGCTTGTGGACGACCTCGACCTCTCGCTTGTGTTGGCATGTCTAGCGCAAGTCTGACCACATGATCGTCATTTCGCTCTCATCAAAAACCATCTATACCTACGTACATCTTGCCTACCTATAAATAAATAAATTAATCTTTATTGGCCAAGAAAAACATGGAAATCCATACATTCCAATATTTAGCTTGGTAATCAGTCTCCTTCAAATTTACTGGGACAGAGGACAATCTTTATCAACTATAGTGAAACTTATGTTTGTCTCTTTCTCGTAGTGCATTTTTAGTAGCAGTTAATGGGAGATAGCACGAGTCTACTCATGTAGGGCTTAACCGTTTCATCTCTATAGTATAATTACTCTGAGTAGAAAACCTCTACTGGTGTATAAATATATTAAAACACATTCTCTGTCTTGCAGTTAAAAAAGTTGAAGAAGAAACAGTTAGAACCGATTATTCAAATTCTGAATAAACCAGAAAACATTGTGATTGGAACTGGACTGACCTGCTTTGGTTTTGTTATAATGGCTATATTCATCAGCGAGAGAGTCAGATGCATCAAGTCCTTCGTTAAAATGTAAGCAAATGCATCCCATATTTATTTTGTACTAGCTGAGTTACCCGTGCTTCGCAACGAAACATTTAACAAACCAACCCGGCATACTTTATAGGCTTGAGCAGGACAAAATGTGACTTAAGATCTGAATTTCTTTTCCAACGCATACGATACCACACTCGACCCCACACAACCCTTGGATCCCCTCATCGTCATGGCATCTCCTAGGAAAACCTTTTTTTCCAAAAAACTGTGATGTTAAGACACAGCCTATATTATCGCAAATGTGATTCTAAATTTTAGCAGTAGGTAATCCATCGTAAAATGTGGGAGCTATGCAAACACTTACAAAAATCAGACTTTATATATATAGAAGATGTCTTTTTTGATTACTTGAATTAAAAATTTGAGTAGTCCCTAGGCAACAAAATTGCACTACATTTGGTGGAATTTCAAGCCCTTCTGTACCGAAAAATCCACTCTTTCTCGATTAGTAATCTCAGTTAGCACAATTTTTTCTATGAAAGGACATTTTACCTAATAGACACTAGAAAATTGGGTTCAAAATGGAAATGTTTTACAAAATCATGGTAGAAAATATATTTTTGAAAATTACATACATACTCGTAATTAGATACTCTGGCCCCCTGATGAACAGCCCAGTGCAAAACCCAAGTTACACCACTGTAAATTATGGTACATCACTCAACATGCAAATGTCATTTCAATTACAACGTTATAAAAAGAATCTCGTGAAATAATAACAGTCATCATTGCTGATCATCAATGAACAATGAGACACAAAAATCATTTCAACATTTCATGGATTTTTGATTCTGTATTTCTAATGCAAGTTTTATTTTTCAGGGTGATTGCGAAACTCAAGGGGGAATGTTAATGCCGACCTTTTAAGCATTGATGTCAAAATTCCTGTATTCAATTAAAACTCCGCAACGCCTCATTGGTACTCGGCAGTTAACACTTTACAGACGTACAATAACTTCAACAAATAATGATATACAAAACTAAACAATCTGTTTTTTTTTCTATGTAGATGTATTTGAATATGTTTTATATTATGTATTAACAATATGATAAAATTATTTGTCTTTTATAAATAAAAATTCAAAATAAATACCTGTTTATTAAAAATTCATCATTTTATTTATTAATAGTTATATTGGAAATAACCTAGTGAGGCTTGTAGTACGCAAAATAAAATTACAATAAATTAATTAAACGAATATACATACATACAAACTAATAAGAGAGAATAAATAAATTATTACTAAATGGTAACATGTGTACAGAATCATCATAAATGGATATTTAGGATATCACATATTTCACGATAACTCTTATCCATATTCTCAACCAACGGCTGAATCCGTTTCAATCTTAAGGAATTCTCCTCCTCGGTTTTGCATATCATTTTCAGATTACGCAAGGATTTTTTCAAGTTCTTGAGATTATATACGACTTCCTCACTGTTTCTCTCGTCAGCCATGTTTATGGATGCACTGCCCGTCGAATTATTCAATATCTCTTGTAAATTTTGATAGAAATCACTCTTATATTCCGACACGTCATTCTTTACTATTTTCTCCAGAAAAACATTCTTCTGACTTTCCAATTCATCTCTTCTTCGCTCAGCAGCTCGTAAATGTAAACCGATTCTCGACAATTCACCTTGCAATTGTTCTTCGACCAACTTTTGAGCTGTTTCTATATTCCTTAACTCATTCTCATATTTAATGTATTCACTGGTCCCCCGTAATACTTCTCGAGAACTCTTACTTTCAATTCTAGTTTGCTCGTTTCTCTTGTGATCATGTAAAGATTTTAGTCGATCTACCTAAAATGATAATTAATAATCATAAGAATTGTAAAATGAGAAAAACAGAATTTATGATAATACCTATGTGTAAGATTTGCTTACCTCTTCCTTAAGTTCTCTAATTAGTTTGAGTTGTGGATCTTCGTTAATCACAACTTTATTGAGGATATGTCTCGCTTGACAAGCATATCGCAGAGTAGATAATGTTTCTTCCACTGCAAGAATACTCGGAGATACAGTTGCCAGCATCACAGTTTTAGAATTGCCACCGAGACTCTCCTGAAATTAAAATCAACAGATTAAATATTTTTCGACAAATTAATTTGTGGTAAAAACTACAATAAGGCCCAGTTGCTCAATAAATAGTATCGTCGGCTGGTAACGGCAAGGAAACAGAAATCGTTCCTCCAAAACAAAAGTAATCTGCTATTGTAAGATTTCTTACTATCCGTTTACCGCTGCCGCTAGATCCAGTAAACGCATAGTAACGACGTGTACTGGCACGCTTTACTGGTAGATACATTCTCTCTTACCTAATATTGGTATCTCGTTTCGCGCGTAACAAAAAGCGAAACGGCAAAGAAAATGTCAATGCGTGTTAATATAGTTAGCTATTTTTTACCTGGAGTCATTGATATTTTGAAGCAAAGCATTTAATACGTTGACTGATCAGTAACCTCAATGGTAATCTACTGTTCCTATCAGGTTTCGAGCAATCGGGCCTAAGATGTGATCCAAGTTTTTTTCAATTTACCTTAAGTAACCAAGTAAGTACAGACTCTCTGTACGGTATAAAACTCCCTCTGACATCTGAAAGAGAAGTGATAACTTTGCCCAACGTGAGCAAAGATTTGTTGATGCTCAGTCCCTCCCTGAAGTGTTCTCCTGTGATGTTGTGTTGGGACACTCTCTCACTCCCTGCTAGGTCGACCAGACTCACCTTGGAACTCACAGCCCTCTCACCCACACTACAGCAAATACTTATCTCCAAGATGGCGTGTGAACGGGATGAATGGTTATTGTGAATAGTGGCGCTGGTTGCTCGACGACTGTTACCAGTACTAAGTAATCTAAACACTTCTTCTATTGAATCCACATTGTGTCGGCTAAGTCCTTCGACATATGGACCTTCAACGGGATGTTCTCGAACTCTCAAACTAATTTTGCTATCGTTTGAACTCGGACCACATAACAAGTCATGAATTTTTTCATTATAAATCTCAAAATAACTCATGGACAATCGTATTTTATCAAAGCGTCCATTATCGTTGTTCTGTTTGAATAGTTCCTGACAGAATCTTGGAATGATGCCTGATCCTTCTCCATTTAAACTGTTATCGCATCCCATCATGCTGTGGGATTTGCCTGACCCAGTTTGGCCATACGCAAACAAACAAACATTGTACCCTTCCAAAGCGTCTTTTAATAATGGTAAGGCAATATCATTAAACACTTTCTTCTGATCGGAATATTCATATTTACCATCTTTTGAAGACCAAAATACATTATCATAAGAAAACGTCGAGGCTAAGGAAGATGCATCGCTAGAATATCCACTGTTAACAACAATATCAGCATTATTAATTGTAAAGGGGCACTTAATATCCACAGCGGATTCTTTTGCGTTAAAGGGGCGTATTCTAACTGCTACAGTCACTTTACGAACGTCTTCTGAATTATTAAGAGACGTTTTGATCCTTAACCTAACTGGGGTACTTGGTTCTTTCTTTGCAGAGTTCAACGCATCTAATTTGGGTCTTTTCTCTTGAAAACGAGGAGTCAGTTCACTTTTTGCACGATCCATTGCTTAAAAACAACTTTTCACTTTATAAATCGAAGCACTAAACCTTGACACAATATTATACGGTAATATAAAATGAAATTAACAACTTTATTATACAACCAACATCCCTATTTTGTTATTATAAATTATAAAAAGTTTTTCGTATTGTATTATCATTTTCAAAAACGAAAATCAAACACCAACCGTTGAATTGACATTTGAGAAACGACCATAGAAAAGGAGGATGAAGAAAATAAATGTTGCCTGTTGTAATCGGGACACCTTACATACACTCGTTTATTTCACGGAGGATGGCGCCATTTTCAAATATGATATTGATAGTATTTTCGAGGTACTCACATTTTTATTTCTTACAGCATTAGGAACACACTTAAATGTTATTTTACAGTGTCTCCCGCATTATTTTTTACGAATCTCGAAATAAACCTAAATGCATCTTGTACACTTCGTAATAAATAAGCTTGAAAAGCTTTTGTTGTGGAGTAAGTCGCCATCGGGAATTGAACCCGTGTCCATCCCGTGTCTACTGGATCGAGTCGAGCGCTTTACCAACCTGGCTTCCGACCAGCTCGTTTGCGTTATTTTGTTTTTACATTGCAATAATGAACACATTATTATTGCAATGCAAAAACAAAATAATGTCGCTTATATCTCTAAATACATAATACAATTGTTTACGAACTTCATAAATAGCTTTTATCATTCATTTCACTTCGATCGTAAACATAGCACTGTTTCGATTGTAAAAAGAAATTTAAATGATAGGTAGTAACATTTTAAATAATAAATACATATCTTACTTTGCACTATTCAAGTTACCTGTACAAATGAGGTGGTCGGAAGCCAGGTTGGTAAAACGCTCGACTCGATCCAGAAGGCGCGGGTTCAATCCTCGATGGCGACTTACTCCACAACAAAAGCTTTTCAAGCTTATTTATTACGAAGTGTACAAATATGTATTTAGGTTTATTTCGAGATTCGTAAAAAAAATAATGCGGGAGACACTGTAAAATAACATTTAAGTGTGTTCCTAATACTGTAAGAAATAAAAATGTGAGTACCTCGAAAATACTATCAATATCATATTTGAAAATGGCGCCATGCTCCGTGAAATAAACGAGTGTATGTAAGGTGTCCCGTTGTAATCGTGTGACATTATCCATTTTTTTTTTATCCATAGACGTATTTTGACGACTCTCTCTATAATACAGGGACAAAACTTTTTCGGAAACGGAAATCGGTAGATAGGTACATAGGTACGTACATGTGATTTCGTTTCGCGTGAGACGCTCTGGTGGTCATCTGTCAAAAAGTATGAAAATATAATAATTTGATTTCATCAGGAATTGGATTATATTGCGTTGATTTACTATATATAATCTTTGATTACGTCTGCGTGTTGCTGCCGTGGCGGTTCGTCTTGTTTTTGAGTTGCTTTGCCGTGGTGTTTTGTGTATTTTCAGTGTGAGAAAGAGACTCTTATATTGTATATAAGAGGAAGGCTTATTTCGTTTTTTTTTTTTAAACATTGTTGTGTGTTTTCATTTCGACTCGGAGACTTATATTTTGAGACAAAAACTCCTATACCTAGTTCTTTTGAAACCGTTCTGTGCTTTTATTTTGAGATAGAGACTCCTTTAGTTCTTTTAAATTAAATGGTTGTGCTATTAGACTAGTTTTTCGAAACCGTGTTGTGTTTTCATTTTGAGATACAGATGGTGAGACATGGGCTGCTTTTTCTGTTTCTTTTATTATTGTCATGGCTGCTTTTATAACGAAAAATGTAAAAAAAACTTTAATCCAAATGCCCTCATCAAATTAGACTGTGAAGTCTAATTTCCCAACAATGCTCAATTGAGAAAGCACTTAGAGACCAAGCACAGCAAACAAATGGAAGAAATTGGATTTTCCGACAAAAGAAGCTAAATAAACGTTTAAATTCATTAAGCACCTGTCTTATTTATTAGGAATTGTAATGGTAAATAACGGATCTCCCTATACCATTTAAACATCGACTCCGCTCTAGGAGGCCGGCTCATGGGACTGCCCTTCACTTAACTGAGGGTGGTTTTAATGGGCACTCCCAATGAGGGGAAGCGGCTGTAAAGAACCAAGACGGACCATCCAGCATATCATGGAGACGGGCCCTCGGAGAATGTTCTCTGACACGTATAAAGACATAAATAATGCCGCTCCAAATGTTTTACAGAGGCTTGGTTCCTTGAATGCTGCTCTCAAGTGGCTCCAGGATATAACAAAAAACTCCCTTAAATCTCTTTATCTTCTGACAACAATGCCAAACGATAATAATTTTTATTTATGTATAAATAGGTATTGTAAATAAGTCCTGTTTTTTTTTCAGAATTCAGATCATGACTTTAAAAAATTGTTGACTGTAAATATATTGTAGCAGTTGGAACAAAGAGGAAAATAGCAGATGAAGAAGTGGTTCAATATATTTATTTTAATTGCTCTCGCAGTCTTATCAAAGGTAACTCATTCTTTAAATATTTAACTACCATAAGTGGCGTGAAAATGCTGTCCATTTTTCCCAAAAAGACTATTATCATTGTTCCCAAATACTTGTATTCTTGGCACTTTTCTATTTGTTGGCTACTGATATTTATTGGCGTTGTGTCTGTGCCAGGGTCGTTTAGGACCATGTTTTTTCCTGATCTCATTTCATATAATAAATGAGAATCAACGTCAAGTCCCCAGTCCCGGCAACTATAAATATGGGTCAGTGCATTATAATATTGTTGTGTATCTATTGCAGATCCAATACTAGTTGTTTATCCATGAATGATAACTTAGAAAAGGAACATAACTAGAATAATTATCAACAACAAGAGGATAATAAGAAATGCCCACTGTGTGAAGTACAGGAACATACACTAAACAACAAATCATTGCTTTGAGCACTAGTCCTAAAGACGATCAACCGCAGGTAACATGTTTCAGAAATGAAAATAAAGTGAATACAAAAAGTAAGATCAATAAGCAAGTGAGGTTTTAAAATTCCACAAAAAAAAAGAAAAAAAGAGATTGAGCCTAACAAAAAAGAAACGCTGAGTATATCACAGACACTGAAGACATCATCCGAAGTATTACATATCCACTCTGGATTTGACCATACTTACGCTAATTGAACATAACCTACATGCCTTTCTTTAAGCATCCGTTTCAAACTAGAAAGAGAAAATTAAATGTCAGACTTACGCATTTCTACAAATGCTTTTCCGTCACGGCCACACTCTCTTAGGGAGATTGAAAGTATACTACATAAAATCAAGGCATGGTGAGTTTTTATTATATCTTATATATTTATACATAGCATGATGTTTATTTTATTTGCTATTATATGTTTTGAGAAATGTCCATGTCCGTGGCAGTTTCAAAGTAGCTCCAATCGGAGAAAAAGTGACCGAAAATAGACTGCGTTGGTACGGACACATCATGAGACTGCCACAGGATAATATGATAAGAAGGACAATGGACATTGAGGTAGGGCCCAGAAGACCGGGCAGACCCCAGACCACATGGATGTCCACAATCGCCAGGGATCTAAAGGGGGCAGGGCTTCGGGCGGAAGATACAGGGGACCGAAAGACTTGGAGGATGAGGACTAGGAGAGCCGACCCCAAGTAAATGGGACAAAGGCTAGGGCGAAGAAGAAGAAGATATGTTACACTTACTAACTGTTCAATAACGGTGGAGGTACATTTTATTTCAAATTTATACATAATTTAATATCATTTGTTTGGTTTGCTATTGTAATATGTTACACTTACTAACTTGTTGATAATGTGTTGAGGTCGTACGTCTCCACTTATATTTGTATATTGGGATTGGATTGTACCATTAAAATTATCTTCATTCAATAAATATTGATATTCAATAATTGTTTTTGCCTTTTCTTTTACTACAAACATCTCTTTTACTTGATATTTTTGTAGTCTAACTTCTTTCTACTGCATCACAATATAAAATAGTTTTGAATAAAGGAACAAACATGCACTAGACGAGGCAACACACCATGTGTGAATATTACTAAGATTACTTATGCACTATGTTATCCAATCTGTCACACACTGGTGTGGATCCAGGATTATGTCCTACTACAATCCTATTTCATTTTATAGAGCAATATTTAAGTTCAGTATCACTAAATTGTGTCACAGATGGACATCAATTAAGAAGGCAGATTGGAGACTTTGAACGGGATGAAAGCAAGCCCCAAATCAGATGCTCTAACTCATATCTGAGAACCTGTAACAGTCTCGTCACAAAAATATCTTTATGTGTAACTATAACGGAATCAACGCTTGTGTTCAGTAGAAAAATGAAATTATTTAAATCTGAGAGTTGGACATGGTGTTTGTGTAAACCGGTTGCTTATAAGTATGGAGGTGTTCTGAGTATGATGAATTCCGTGAATGTGACAAAAGCAAGAAGTGTGTCTAAGGATAGGATAGTTTAGTGATCTGCTCTCTATGTCTATCTACCTATGAGGGGATAGAATTGAATTGATAATATCAGCTCAGATAATAATAGCCCACTACATTGAGTGCTTCATGTACTTAAATAACTTTTATTCAAATAAATGTAAGTACATCTTTTTTTTTTTGAAGTAGAGGTTTATTGAAATAAACCCAAATACATCTTCACACACTTCACAGAAAGCTTAAAAGCTTGTGTTGCGAAGTGGAGTAGGTCGGGGATTGAACCCGCGCCCACTGAATTAACAGCCGAGCACTTTACCGACCAACTTTTACCGAAGAACCTAATATGCTGGAGTATGTGCAGTGCCCACACATCGAGAGAACACAATGTTAATTTGAGTTAGGTACCCTGAAAACAGTGGTGTATATAGGGGGGGGGGGGGGGCAAAATGTTGAACAATTACTTAAAAAACGTTATTTTATAACATAAAAGTTACTCAAGTTTATCACTTCACCCATTATTATATATTCTTATTTGTATTTTCTGCACACAATATTAATACCAACCTAAAACACGACCTTTTTCACCTCCATTCACGAAAAAATTTCGCCTGCGCTTCTTTATTTTTTATACTGTACGTCTATGTTCAAATTTTTGTTGCTTCCACCCCCCAAAGTAAAATATTAGATCGGTCCCCTCCGAAAATATTTTGTGGATATGAAATATTTCATTCAATTCAATTTATTAATCATTAATATAATTAACAGGTATGTGTATCATTAAAACATTATTTATGCATATATTAAACAACAAGAATGACAACATCCCCAGTCAGCAAATATTTTCAGAATCGATTTGTTGATATCTTTGATTATTGGAGTACCTAATTAAATTATTTTCATGCGATAAATGTATGACTAAAATAGATGTAAACCAATTCGGATCATATTCGGATTTCCCCAAGTTAATCCACGCGCGTGCGCATCGTACGCAATCGCTACGGTCCCAATGTTCAAAAATGGCGCCATGTTTTACTGATAAACTTCCCTTCGAATCTGGGGCGCTGTGATTGGTCAAATCGTTGCCTACGATATGACCAATCGTAGGCAACGGTCAAATATCAACCAATCGGAACGTCTTCACCATTTTTTGTTGTACCGACTTCCGTTTCCGAAAAAGGTTTGAGCATGTATCGCCGAGGGAGTCGTGTATTTTGACATTGACAAATTGATTGACGTTTGTTTTGAATGTGACATAACCATAATTCGCGGTGTATTGCAATAATTTACTTGTTTTAAAGTATCAATCTGTGATTTATATGTCGTTTACAAGCAATGTCATTTAATTTAAATTACTTACTAAAATATGGCCTCAATGTGTTCAGAAGATGTCGTTTTTCATACAACATTGCTAGTCGACTCTCTCACACAGGGCCAAGAACTGCTCCAAAGTATGGGATGGATGTTCATCCCATACACCTAGTTCCGTATCATCATGTACCTTTCAATTATTCACCACTTCTCGCGTTGTCTGTATTGGGATGGCTTGGATTAGAAAAACCTACTGAAAGTATAGAAGATGAATTGATTATGAATATAAAGTGGGGAATCTTGCTCTTGCAGCGAAAAGATTATAAACAGGTTTGTACCAAATTATAATTTGTACAGTTTTGAAATATAAGGCGGAATGAAGCGAATAATTGAGAATCAGCTTTTGTTTCTTTGCCCATCATCAAATGTTCCTTCGAGAAACACAATGATAATATCAGAGGCATTGCCATTTGAAATGCTTCTGCCCCTGCAATTATTTTATGCTGATTCATTGCCACCTCCTCTAAATGTGTGGAAGGTTACTGAAAAAACCCATATTTAACGTAATTATTGTACCTGCATATAGTAAGACTATCTTTAATTTTAATTTGATACTTTTTAGTCTGAAAAAATGTTTCATTTGGCCCTAAGAATGGCTCAGCAACTACAGAATCAAAAAGCTGTAACTTACATATACGACATGATGGCTAATTTAGCTATGGAGACTGAGCAGTACACGAAAGCCGAGAAGTTATTTATATCTGTTATGGAGAGATTGCTCGGTACTGGTTACCCGGAGGATCATATAAAGGTTTGTATCGGATACCAAGATTTAAATTAATGTGAATATTTTCTTATAATACAATGAAAATATATCTCATACACCCATACATTTTGTCAGCGAAAGATCTTACCGAAGTGCCCAGTCCTTCCACTGGCTATTCGTGTCCCATTTATACCCTGCACAGCTCTTTATATATAAAGATCACAATTCTAATATTGGTCTGGACCGAACACTTGTTTCTCTCACTCGCCAGCATTTTCATTTCTTAATAGCTGCCACAGTGAACATCGCCGACCACCTGGTCCATGTAGCAATCTTTGAGACCACCTCTATAGTTTTTGCCTTCCTGCTACTAGTGTGAGAAAGCTGCTAGAGTATTGTAAGAAAATGTGTAAATAGTTTATGATACCGGCATCTCTAATTTTGTATAATTTCAGAATATTCACATTAGTTTAAAAATAGCAAGGTGTAATCATTTAAATGGTAATTTAGAGAAAGCAGGCATAGGCTACCGCTGGGTTATTAGTCATCTTGAGAAGAACAGTGGAGATGAACAATCACCCACTATAAAATTACTCACAATCGCTAAAGATTGGTAAGTAATCAGTTTCTGTTTTGAATTGATTATGTACTTTTAATCTTCTACTCCAAATGAGCAGGGAGCCTTTAATAGAATTCAATCGACTGTTCAGTTGTGGTGACCTTCGGCTAAATTGAACTGAAGGTTTGGCCTAAGACTAATTCTTTAACTAATAATTTCTGTTTCATTTTTTATAATTCCAGGTACGGTCATTGCCTTTATGATCAAAAACAGACACTAGAAGCTTTGAAATTTATGACAGAAGCATATGAGTCATTGATCAAAATGAATGATGAAAATGATAATGAGGAATTAACGTGTCTCGTCAATGATTTAGGCATAATGTATGATGCTGTAAGTCTAATTAATTTGTTTTAAGTAAAGAGGATTTTGATATTATTAAGATAAAATAAAATATTATGGTGCTGTGAAGAAATGTCTTCATTGTGCTGGCAGAAATTGCCATTTGGCAAAAAGCCCGCCTTTTTATGTTTCTTACACGCAATAGAGATTATTTTTTTTATTTAATATCCTTTTGCAGGTTGGCGATATTGATAATGCCGAAAAATTTGTTAGAGAAGCTATAAAAATGGTCCGTAAAAACGCAGATGACGTGACTCATATTGGCACGCTTTATGTCAACTTAGGAAGGATTTTTATTAAAAAAGATAAATTAAAGGAGGCTAATAAATGCTGCACGAAGGCTGTAAAATACGCCGCAGTTTCAAAATCAGAGGATTGTCTAAATGAAGCTAAAAAATGTTTAGATGAAATACAATATAGGCAAAGGGGAATAAAATAAGTTATTTCTAAATGGATGTGTTTTATTTTCTACACAATTAAAATGTTACCCAACTTCTTACCGGACTTTCTTGTATTTCAGTGTCAGTTATATATTATATACAACTGAGGGAAAAACGCATTGTGATTGTACGAAATCCAGGGCTTTGGTAATCATGATTTCTTAGTGTATGCAGACCGCTATTCGGATTATATGTAGCAGAAATAAACAAAACTGTTTTTTTTTATTACCGCTTTACAGTGGCGAAGGGCAGATTTCTGCAGAAGGGAAGCCGGGTCTGGATTACCCCAAATTAGACACCATTATACCTATCATTTTCTCCAAAAGATAACTCGATGGGAATCGTGTTGTTAGGTAGCTTTGCGCCTGCCACCTTACCAAATGATTGTAAGAAAACACTATGATGACAGGGAGATTTTTGCTAGATTGTATAGACCTATACTAAGACAAAGGTGTAATTTGATTACAAGGTTTAAAATAATATTACTACAAATTCAGCGTCCACGTTATGTATAATTTTATTATAATAAATAAACAATCCACACATTGTTTAACCATATTATATATATAATAAGTAAGTAACCCTCATATTATATAAGCAAATAATAAAACACAGTATTTACAGTCTGAATTCTTATTCAGTCAGTTCCAAAGATTGCTGTTTTTAGTTCATATTGCTATGTGTTCAGTACCTTGTCTCTGTGACTGAAAACTTTCAAATTTCGCAGCAATTATTAGAAAACTATGAGACTGAGACAAATTACTTCAAAATTAGAGATATCGTGATTTACGCAGACCTACTCGTCTAGTGTCTGCAGACAATGTATTTTATTCATATTCGGCAATAAGAACCATCATGAGTACGCCGCAGAGTAAAGCAGCAATCTCCTTCAGTGATTGTGTAAACTTAGTAGTAGAGTCTTCCAACAACTCGGGAATAACGGACACAGTGGCAATGTATATGAAGCCTCCAGCAGTGAAGGGAAGGATCCACGAAGATGTGATGGAGTCGGCTTCCCCTTGCAGGAAGAGAGAGAGGGCTGTACCGGCTATGGCACCCAAGGCAGTCACTAATTGAAGACACATTGCCTTTTTTCTGGAACATCCGGACTGCAACAATATCGCAAAATCTCCTATTTCATGAGGAACTTCGTGAAGCAGAATCGTTACAGTTGTGACTATTCCGATGTTCTTCCCAGCAATGTAAGAAGCTCCGATCGCTAAGCCATCGGTGAAGTTGTGCGTGAAATCTGCGGCCAAATTTAAATATCCCGCCACTTTAATTTCATTCTTTTTAGGATCCTTCTTATCTTTCTTATTACTACTGCCGCTATGGCTGTGACTGTGTTCAGGGTTCATCAGTCTAACAAACTTTTCAACAACAAGGAATGTAATGATTCCCGCTAAGACAGCCAATCCAATACTCATATCATGCTTGTGCTCTCCATCTTCACTAGAGTGACTGTGGGAATGTTCGTGTCCGTGTGCATGCGGAGTCAAGGCATGTGGAATTAAGTGTAAGAATGCATCTCCCAACAAGCCTCCTGACGCAAACGCTAGAAGAACTTTCAACAACGGCTTCTTTTCCGCCGTTCCATCAACTGGAACTAGGAACAATATAAAATAAGGAGCCGCACTTATCAGGAGAGTAGAAGTCATAGAATATACCCACAGATCGTAAGTACTATACACTTGTTTTACATTCTCAGTTTTCACAGATTCTTGATTATGTTTTGGGGCCTCGTTTGCCGCCTGCGAATACTTGTAGGATGGAGATTCGTCATGTGCGTGATGACTGTGAGAGTGATCATGAGAATGTCCATGCGAATGAACAAACACCACACAAGTCACTACAAATAACGCGATACTTCTTTTCCACATCTTAAAATGAGGAAAAACTGATAATTAAACTAGATTTTTAAAATCTTTTGTAATAAATACTTGAATAGAGATATAACCTTAATTTTTAGAGATGAGCATATTCGAAGCTTAACTATTTTTAAAATAAAGCGGAAACTACAAAACACATCGTTTTAATGTGGATAATTAAAACCGACTACAAATACGACACAAATATAATTATTTAATACGAGGACTACGCTAACAATATTGTCAAAACACGATAGAGAGCAAACAGGAATCGCAATCCGTCAGAAAGTGCCACAAAATCATTTTGACAACCATAGATAAAATTCGGGTAACCATAGACATTGATAAAATTTTCGCACCACAACTTCTCACTAGCCCCGCTTTTGTGAAAAACTTTTTTTTTGTTGGTTTTGTTCAGTTTTGTTTTGTTTTGGTCGTGTTTTGATTGTTTTGGTTTTGTTCATGATTTGTTACCATTTGTTACTGTCAACTTAATAGTTCTCAATTCGAAAATTATTGGTCATCGTAATATTCGTAATTTAGACCGCTTGGTACCAGTATAACTTTGTAATCAGTATTAAATTAGTTCATTGTGTTGTAATTAAATTAATTAGAGCGGTGGGACGGCAGGCCGCTCATGATTTTGGCTTTTCATAAACAGCGCAATATCATTTCTTTCAAATATCATTTTGTCTTCGAAGTAAGTACACATCGAATACAATAAAACATAAAACTATTGTCTCACCTATTTATTATCTTTTACATTTATTTCTAAATAACGTATCCTATTATACCTAACTAATTTACAAAGTTCATTTGAATTTTCATTGTTTTTTCACCTATGATGTAAAATATGGTTTATTGGAGACTTGATCAAGTTTCTCATGTTTACCAATGTATATAGACTGCATTTTTTTATGAATCATATACACATATGTATGTGTCATCTAGTTGTTTGCCTTTGTGCATATGGATTAATAGATGCTTGATATATAGATATAGTTAGATATAGTCATATAGATTAAATATAGACCTAATTGTTTAGTGATAGTGCATACATAAGTTATCATTTAGTTTGTTCTTGTGTTTTTTACATATTCTCATGTTGAGTTCACTCTGTATCACAAATATTATTGTCACATTATCCACACCATTGTCTAGAGCCATTTTAAAATATTTCATCCAAACCTTGCAATAAACATGGCATGTATTATGTGTCATATATAAAATAGTATATTGTTTACATCACCATTCTTATCTAAACACTTTGAGACTATAGTCCAACCACTAAAATGACAATATTTATGTATGCAATGCAACACTAGTGCAAATACCCGTGCTTCGCAACGGCAAAAACTTGTTCTTGGATAGTGCAGTGGGTCGGCATTGGGACCTGAAACGTCATCTGTGTGTCGAAGTAGTGAGGTATTGTGGTTCTGCATCACACTGCTTGTCTCCCTTGGTGACGTTCACAATTCAAATATCCCGATCCTCCTTTTGCATTCACACCCTCCGGCTGCAAACCCTGCCCAGCTCTGTTCCAGTTCATTGCCAATTTAAAGAGACATCGGTAACTATTTTCCAATCTCTGATTTTGACATTAGGTTTATAATTTGGCAAACTAAAGAATTAGGGCTGATTGGTAGCCATTGTCTACGGCAATAAACTCACCATTTGAAAGGTCTATTTAACTCAATAAAGATTTTATTTATACTCCTGAAAATCCTTCCATGGATGGGATTCGAACCTGTTCCCAAGGCAACATAGTCGTCTAGTGGAGGGTTTAAATGTTTGGTTTAAAGCTAAAAAATCATCAAGAGTTACAATACAAGCCAATAGTAGTTATTGCAGAAGCAATATCTTAGGCTGGCCACAAACGTCCCGAAGTTCAGTTCCGGAATCGACCGTGTTGCAAAAAGGTTCCGACCAAAACCTCTTTCTGAATTTAAAATCGGGGTGACGCTGAATTCAGAGAGAGGTTTTGATCGGAACTTTTTTGCAAAACGGTCGATTCCGGAACTGAACTTCGGGACGTGTGTGGCCAGCCTTACAGTCATTTACAGGTTGTATTATTTATTTTAAAGTATCAGGATGAAATAACATTTATTGAAGAAGTATTCTTCAGGAACGAACCATAGGCACTGATTTTGTTTAATTTTATTTGCAAATTGAATATAATGTTATTAGCTATTGCAGTAAGCAAACATTATTATCACCTATTCATAAATTTGTGTCAAGTTTGGTGATAACATATAATTGTTTTCACTTCCTATGTATACATACCTCCGTACATACATATAATTAAGGTGACCATATTTTTAAAAATAAAAAGGAGGACAAAAAATGCGTAAATAGCGCCGTAGGCGAATTTTTTTTGGGACAGTGAAGAAGGTCGCTATGTTTGATTTATTTTCTTGAAAATGTTTTCCATAAAGGATGTATTAAAAAAATAGCGCCGCAGGAGAAATATTTGTCATAAGACATACCAAATTACACAAAAGGTAAAGGTAATTAGCGCCGCAGGCAAATTTTTGAGAAAACAATTGCATTTTAATATATTTTTATACTATAGTACTAGTTAATTCATGGTATGATGAAAAAACGTGTGGTTTTGAGATTAACAGATTAGTTTTAAAATGTTAAAAAGCAAAAAAGGAGGACAGAACCTAGAAAAGGAGGACTGCCCTTCCTAAAGGAGGACGGTTGGTTACCTTAATATAATATTATATTTTATCAAATACTAGAGACAGACCAGCATGGAGAAATGTTATAAAGACCTTTGAAAGCGCCCCCCGATCCTACAGACAGTATAATAGACCCCAAGAGAGTTTCATCTGCGAAACGTGCAATAGGTTAATTAAGTCCCGCATTGGCCTGTACAGCCACCAACGTGCCCACGACAGAGACGCTGCTCGTGTTGCTCAGGGTATGCCACAATGATACTCGTATTCGAGTTAAAGGCTATATATATATATATATATATGATTTTGATTGGTTTTCGGGTACGACGCGTGAGTTTGCTTTTGGGCGAGCTTTCGACATCTCACGGGACGTCATCATCAGGCAATACGTCTAAACAGTACGATGTACAAGTTTTAACTGCCAACCGGGCACTTCTTCGAAGTTCAGGTTGACTAACGCTGTTTGGTGTGGGTGTATTTGTCGTATGGTGAGAAGAAGAAGGCTGTATGTGTGAAGGGTGCGGAGTAATTATCGTGTGATAAGACGTGTTGGGTAGGTTAGGAGGGTGTGTGCGGGTGACGGGCGGGGTATTGTTCTGTGTATTAGCAACTGAGGGGGAGATCGGTGCGGGGATGGTGGAGGGTGTTATTCTATTCAACTCGTTGTTTTGTGTCGAATTCTGCGAAGTGTTGTTATCTATAACGGTTTTTTCTATTAAATGATGGTATGTATTCGGTAGACTACGTGTTTCGTCTCGCTTGTTCAGCGAATGTTCCTTTTTGTAGATGTTAATAGCCTCGTAAAGTATTCTATGCGACTCATTGTTTGTCCTAACCAATGTTTTAGTATTATCGAAGTCAATATTATGTCCCTCTGTTAATTTGTGTAAAGCTAGGGCGTTGGAATGCTTTTTATTGTTGACGTCGACCTTATGTTCTGCTATTCTACAGTCTATTCGTCTGTTCGATCTACCTATGTACACCTTTTTGCACATTTTGCATCCTATCTCATAGACGCCTTGATGTTCATTAGGAATCTTATCAGTTGGTTTCGGTAGGAAGTCCTGAATCTTTTTATCGGTATTATACACGGTACGTATGTTGTAGTTACGTAAGATGCGTCCTAGTTTTTCTGTGACTCCTTTGATGTATGGTAAGGTGCATGTGCTAATGAATTGAGGTGGGTTGTCATTGCTTGTTGGAGTGTGTCATTGCTTGTTGGAGTGAGATGTCGAAAGCTCGCCCAAAAGCAAACTCACGCGTCGTACCCGAAAACCAATCAAAATCATATATTCCGCGATGCGAAAAACTAACAATTAACATATATATATATATATATAAGAATAGTATTTGATTTTATCATTAATTTTTAGTGTTGTGTAAATACTTTAATTATCTCGTTTATGTTTCATTTTGCTTAATATTTTATTATAATCCATTCTATGATAGCAGTTTATAGTGAGTCAATTCATATTTTATCTCTTTGTTTCAAACAATATTGAATTATTAGGTATTTCATGTTCAGAAAATAGAAAATTTATGTTAGGTTCATTTTTAATGCTAGATTATTTTGATGTGACATATTTTGTTAGATATGTCATGAATATTTATTATAGTACAGTAGCCCTTCAACATTCGAGGTTGAAAAAACTGCCAGATTTTTTTCAGTAATAATAGAACAGCGGAAGAAAAATCCTAACTCACCAAGAAATCATTAGGAGAAATTTACGCATTAACCAGTGAACTACAAAATCAGCCCGATACTAGATTGATCTATTAATTAATGTGAACTGGAAAAATTATCGGAAAACATACTCTGAGGTTCACAAATATTTAGAAATGAATAGAAAACAATGAAAAATATTGTTTATTTAGTCTGTATTATCAATAAAATTATTTTTTATGCCCAGATTACAACTTATTTTTACCGTGTTCGAGTCTCAATATTACGGCCTTTTAAAAAATGTAATCCCGGGCCAAAAATACAATGGAACTGCTTAATTAAGGGGGGACAGGAATATATTGTAATTTGATCATTGTTGGTCGTGGTAGAGACGTGATATATTATAGGTACCTAATTATGGTTATTTTTATAGTAATAATTAGAGTGACTAATATATAATAATATTTCATTGCAGTGGACAACATGGAAGGTGAAACGGCCAACGCTAATGACGACCGTCCACTGTTATGTGGGAATATTCAGGATGAAGAGGAACCTAAAGGATGTTGTTCCGCAGTCCTGTGTAATCCCTCACATTCCTGTCACCGATTTATTGCACTTATTTTCATGTGCTTAATCAGCTTCGGTAAGTGTAAATTGTACCATGTACCTATCTCGATTTATTGTTAACCAAACTACACTTCATGTATTAAGGTCTTAGCCTGGCCACACACGTCCCGAAGTTCAGTTCCGGAATCGACCATTTTGCAAAAAAGTTCCGATCAAAACCTCTCTCTGACTTCAGCGTCACCCCGATTTTAAATTCAGAAAGAGGTTTTGGTCGGAACCTTTTTGCAAAACGGTCGATTCCGGAACTGAACTTCGGGACGTTTGTGGCCAGCCTTAGGTAATGTATGTACCTGTGTTTGTATTTGCTAATGTAAATTTATTTTGCAATTCAATTTTGTATCGTGACTGTACCTGTTTTTTACGTAACTATTCTATAGAGTGAAAGATCTACAAAAGAAGCTGACATCCGACAGTTATTGATCTATCACAGCGCTAATCCTTACAGATAGCAAATATCGTCCCTCCTATGGTAAACTTAAAAACTAATGTTTTTAGGACATCTGTGTCTTCGATGTAAATTTAATTATTTACATATAAGCTCAATATATATAACACATTCTAAGTGCGTAAATATATTAATAAAATTATGTATTAGCAGAGAAAAAGTTAATTGCGTGCACATAATGGATTTTACATACAAAGTCAAAGTTTTTTTTCGCTCTCCCGACCGTAAAACTTCATTTCCGCCAATTTTCTACTTTCCCACGATTCTTGATTAGTTTCTATTGTCAGTGGCAGAAAAAAATGTTCACTGATATATAATATAGCCTGTAATTATTTTCAACTAGCTGAGTTACCCGTACTTCGTAACGGCAAATTTGATCGGTGAAGTAAATCGACAGTATGACACACACATACATCCAGCAATGTTAGATTAATCTGCACAACTTTCAAGGTTCTACTAAGTTTCTCCTTCCAGAAGGTTCGAATTCTATTCATTCTTAGAAGTTTCTAGAAGGTTCTACAGTGTAGGAAATTTCCAGATGGTTCTAGAAAGCTCGTTTCATTTCCACAACCTTCCAGAAGGTTCGAATTGTCACAACTTTCTAGAAGTTTCCGCAATGTTCGATTAATTTCCACAACTTTCTAGAAGGTTCTGCAAAGTTCGCCTTGTTTCCACAGCCTTCTGGAAGATTCTACGTAATTCTCTGGTCGCTTGGATTCCTTCGTTCTGATAGAGCCTCCCACTATCACTTGCCCGATTCAAAATTTGACAAAAGATCTGTGTTCTGCTCGTGAAGATCTTTCATAAGCCACCAAACACGGTGGTATGTGGTGACCGGATCCTCTCGATCACTGGGTGTATCCCTTTGGCATGAGCTGGACAAAATACAACTTGCATTGAAGTATTCCCACAACAGTAGCAATCTGAATTTATTTTCCAATGCCCTTTCATACCATACCACACACGGCCCCATACAACCCTTGGATCCCCTCATCAGCAAAATTTCTCAGAAGTTTCAGGATTTCCAGAAGTTTCTACCACACAGTATTCGTTTCCAGATAGTAAGGTATGTGTATACCAAGTTTTGTCGAAATTGCTCCAGGGGTTCCAGAGTTATGGTGGAACAAACATACATACATACATACCCACATACATACATCCATTTTTATTATATGTAAGATAACCATTTCAATCTGTGGATATTTTATCACAAAACCTAAAACATCTCGATTCAACGTCTGCCTAAACAATTTTAATATTTTATTTATGTTATCTGTTCCTTCCATTTTGTTTATAGATTTGTATTTTCAGGATCTGATTTTTGTTATGACAACCCCGGTGCTTTGCAAGACAATTTCAAAGACGATCTCAGAATCAGCGCATCACAGTTTGTTTTATTATATTCCATATATTCATGGCCTAATATTGTGCTGTGTTTTGTGGGCGGCGTTCTCATTGACAGGTAATAATCATTTCTTCAATTCCTTGTGAAAAATATGCGGATCTCTCCAACTATAACTACACACCATACTAATTCTACCTATAAACCTTCCAGATGCATTATAATTTTTTATGTGTTTGTGGCAGATGAAATAATTCAATGTGCAGTCTCTATGATATTACAGTTATAATAATGTAATTCTAATTTTCTCATGATATCTAGGCTCGGACATTCAAATAACATCACATCATATTTGATATCATCACCTTCCTATGTCGATTAATGAAAATTTTGTTTTGTTAATGTTACAGAGTATTTGGTATTCGGTTTGGAACGATTCTCTACATGTCAATACTTCTAACCGGAGCACTGATTTTTGCAACTGGTGGATATTTTGATATTTTCTGGCTGATGGTAGTTGGACGATTTATTTTTGGGTAAGAGTTATATTCAACATTCAATGTAATATATGTGCATCTTCTTTAATAAGTTAATTTTAACGTTAATTTTATCATTTTTTCCAGAATTGGTGGAGAATCTCTTGTGGTGGCACAGAGCAACTACGCAGTACGATGGTTCAAAGGAAAGGAATTAAATATGGTGTTTGGTTTACAATTATCGTTTTCTGGAATCGGCAGTACTATTAATTTCATCGTAATGGAACCATTGTACAAATTGGTTGGACAGCATTTCACAGGGTACCACAGGACTGGAGTCGTCTTATATATTGGTAAGAAACTCTAGTATTAAATTTATTGTAATGATATCTGTTTGAGAATATCGTGAGTGAAATAATATCTGAATATGTTGGGCCTCACTACTCTTAAGAATCAGAGAAAGAGAAAGCCTATCTAAGAAACTGACCGCCCTGAACTGAAGCTGATGTTCTGCCTCAACTAAAATACAATTTTAAGAGGTTACAGTTTAAAGCTAAACAAACAGTTTCAAGCAGAATCCCTGTGTGCATCTCTTATCCAACAGAGTTGTGTATGTATGGAGGATGGTATGGTGCTTGTTGTTGCACAAAGTGTGAATGTATTTAAACAATGGACTTGACAGACTGAATGAGTGAATACTGTTGTGAGATCAGACATATCGCCATAGCTGCCTGTCTGATAACATTTCTTATCCAATAGAGTTGTGTATGTATGGAGGATGGTATGGAACTTGTTGTTGCACAAAGTGTGAATGTATTTAAACAATGGACTTGACAGACTGAATGAGTGAATACTGTTGTGAGATCAGACATATCGCCATAGCTGCCTGTCTGATAACATTTCTTATCCAATAGAGTTGTGTATGTATGGAGGATGGTATGGAACTTGTTGTTGCACAAAGTGTGAATGTATTAATTTAAACAATGGACTTGACAGACTGAATGAGTGAATACTGTTGTGAGATCAGACATATCACCATAGCTGCCTGTCTGATAACATTTCTTATCCAATAGAGTTGTGTATGTATGGAGGATGGTATGGAACTTGTTGTTGCACAAAGTGTGAATGTATTTAAACAATGGACTTGACAGACTGAATGAGTGAATACTGTTGTGAGATCAGACATATCACCATAGCTGCCTGGCTGATATAATATTATTTTATTCTAGCATCCTTAACATGTGTTCTGTCTCTAATATTTGGATTGATCTTGGCATGGATGGATCGCAGAGCGGAGAGAGTGTTGAACAAAGATGAGAATACAGATGATGAACCTGTGAAACTATCGGCTATAAAGTATTTCAGTGGATCCTTTTGGCTTGTGACTGTTATTAGTGTTGCATATTATGTTGCAATCTTCCCATTCGTGGGACTTGGAAAGTAAGAACAAGATCAATTAATTAATTAAGATAATATTATTAAATGAATCTCTAAATAAATTAAATAGTCAGATAAAATTCAAGGCAGGTCTGAATGACTATCTTGGAAGCCAGGATAAAAGAAATTGTAAGAGTTTCTTTGACTGAAAGGTCCCTCGACATCAATCATCACCTTGTATGTATGTATGTGTGTTGTGCGTGGAGGAGAGAGTGAGAATGTGAATGAATATGTTTGTTGTATGTCTGCTTTAGTATGAGTGTGTATCTATATGTATGTATTTATCTATTTATACTTATACTACCTGTATTTTCCGTGCTTCGAACGGGAAAATTTGGCAAAGAAATGTGGAAAACTATGGATTCGACACTATTATCACAACCTCCCTCAAACCCCCTCCTCTTATTCCTGCATTTGTCGGGAGGGTTACTATTCATCTTATTGACGCGGAAAACTATGGGTTCGACATTAATATCAATTTTCATTTCCCAGTCCCCCCTCCTTATTCCTGCGGATGTCGGTAGGTTACTATTTATATTTTCGACACCAAAAGCTGTATGGATTCAATAAAAAAACGTTTTTTTTTTCATTTCCCCCTTCTTAACCCCCCTACGAACCATCCGTGGGGCAAGCACAACAATTTTCCAAAGTTTCATCTCAATCGGATGAACGGTTTAGGAGCCTATAAAGGATAATGTGAAAAATGTTACGAACATACGTAGGTACAAACTAAAATATTTATGTGGGATATTCAATTCAATACACAAGGAAACTTCATCATACATCGGTTCTTCATCTAGTTTATTCACACGACTATGGACCTTCCCAACTTCCCAATGATTCATTGAACAGAACGGCAGATTTCCATATCACTTACACACACTTTTGCATCTGTCACATTCATGAAATTCATTGTACATACTCTACAATTCATTTTATCCTTCTTGAGCATCTGGTCTACACAGTCGTTTGAGCTGGTCGGTAGCCTGGTAAGTAATGCCTCGACCCCGATGCCGACTTACTCCACTTCACAACACAAGCTTAATGTGAAGTGTACAAAGGTGTATTTGGGTTTAATTCGATTCGTAAAGTGATTACATTAAACCAGCCGATGATCAGACTTAAGCCTGATGGAAAGTCCATTGTTTTCTGTATATCTATATATTATTTCAACTACGAGATGTAGAAAGTTCCATGTTTCTCACGAGAAATAAAATTTGTTTCAGAATGTTCTTTGAACGCAAATTTAACTACAGCCCCGAGGATGCTAATGTAGTGAACTGTATTATTTATATTCTGTCGGCTGCCGCTAGTCCAGCTGCCGGATTCATTATAGACAAAACTGGAAGGAATATTTACTGGGTCGTCTCCAGTATATTCTTAACGATAGGCGCTCACTCCATATTAACATTCACATTTTGGAATCCCTTCATTGGAATGGTAAATCCAAATTATTATTTACTTGAACACTTGATGGATATTCATTGAAACCCAAGAATAACAAGGTTCTAACCGACAAGACCAAAGTGTTAAGAACAAATGATCGAAGTTTCTAACTCTTGTATCTTTTACTTATCTCGTTATTTAAAAAACTATCTCACTTTAGAGTGTTTTTGTTAACTGTACTCATAGATTATGTCGGCTAGAAATATTTTCACACAATTTATTAGTGGCTAGAATTATTTTTTATCCTCCTCAATCGAGGCTTTTCAGAACAGCCTTTTTCAAGACTGCAATATGCAAAGTATCCAAATCTGTTATTACTACAAACGTTCTTTGATATTTAAAAAAAAAATTGCCAGAAAAAAATTACATAACTAGGAAACAATAGTGGACCCCAGAGTAATTGTGATTTGATTTTATTTCAGACTCTTCTTGGATTATCATATTCAATTTTTGCCAGTGCTTTGTGGCCTCTAGTCGCATTGATCATCCCTGAAAATCAGCTGGGAACCGCTTACGGAATGTGAGTAGATATTACTGTACTTTTCATCTTTTGATTTCAAAGTTTCTGATATATTTGATGCGCCTCTGTATGCTGTGTGCTTCATACAGTATTGGAGATCAGTTTGATTGGTTTTTGGATTCAAACTACAAGGATGAATTGAGATAAAAGTTGTAGATGAATGTTTTGTGCATAGGAATGACTGTGTAACTGAGGATTATGAATACTATGGATTGATGTATCATTGGTATTCTATTTATTTAAATTTCAGATGTCAAGCTTTTCAGAACCTGAGTTTTGCTGTTGTGTCTATTATAACAGGGTTGATCGTTGATAATGGAGGATACTTTATGCTGGAATTGTTCTTCCTCGGATCTCTATTCGGTAAGTTACAGAAACTTATCTTATCGACAAATGAAAAATAAGTTTGTTATTGTACGAATATAGAAACTCATCTCTCCCATGTTTTTATTTCAGTTGCTTTAATAGCTGCAATCTGTATGGTCCTTCTCGACTCGTCACAAAATGGAATTCTTAATATGACAGAGCACGAAAGGGGAATTCAAACGTAAGCATAATTTCTTTGATTCTATCTATCTATCTCATACTTAGCTATCCTTACACACATTGCTTCCGTCACATTCGTACAACTTGTCACACATGACCACCAATTTCTTTTACTCAAGACGTATCTTTCAACATGATTGGTCCAAGTTAGAGGTGGTACTGTTAATCTATCAGGCGCGGGTTCGATCTCTGATGCCGACTTACTCCACTTCACAACACAAGATTTTCAAGCTTTCTGTGAAGTGTACAAAGATGTCTATATCTATCTATCTATACCCTCACGCCACATCCCTTGCAGGGTAGGCAGAGAGGACAGAGCGCCAGACAGCCCTATCCTTACACACACTCCTAGCTTCCGTCACATTCATGCAATTAGTCATACACGCTCTCCGATTCCTTTTACTCAAAACGCGTCCATCCTTGAGGATCTGGTCGACATGATCGGACCAGGTCAGTCTCGGACGGCCGCGCTTTCTCACCCCTCTTCGCTCATTCAGATATATCTTTTTTGTCATCCTGTCATCATTCATTCTCTCAACATGCCCAAACCATCTTAGTTTGTTTACTTTCATTCTTGTCACTACACCAGTCTTGCAGTCACTCATTTCTCTAATAACCTCATTCCTTATCTTATCTCTCAGCGTTTTCCCGCACATTCTTCTTAATGACCTCATTTCTACTGCATTCAACCCTGATTCATCCTTCTTCATCCACGTCCACGTCTCACTAGCATACATCAGGGTCGGCACCAAGACAGCATTGTGCACTAGCACTTTTGCTTTCATAGACACATTGCTACTACTAACAATGGGACCGAGCGCACCATTCGTCCTAGTACCGGCCAGCTTCCTTCTTTCAATGTCTCCATCACAGCGTCCATCTCTAGTAAACAAACTTCCCAGATGTATTTGGGTTTATTTCGATAAACCCAGATTCATTTTTTGTCTCGGATGGCCCATATTTCTCACACCTCTACATTCACTCATGTATATCATTTTAGTCATCCTGTCCTCATTCATTCTCTCAACATGCCCAAACTATCTAAGCTCGTTCAAACCATAAATTATGAATATGAAAATTTTATGATTTTGTGTTAAAAAAAATCTCGTTTCTCTCTTTCTTAAATAGAATATCTTTCTCTTTTCCTGTGCCCAATGTCTGTAAATGATAGCTAATTTCAGTGACTAAATGTTCTCAATATGTTATCTTACATTTTCAGGGAAAAAGCAAAGGCTCCTGGTAACACTAACCCTGATATCTCGGAATTGCTACAGAATTACTCGGTGGAGAGAAACTCAGACGAAACGGATTTAGTCACTTCCAATCGCATCAGATCGAGATATTTGACTAGAATTGGAACACACAGTGAAGAGGCGTTACTAAATTAATTCATACATAATCGTATGCCATATTATTTGTATAGGAAATTGTATACTTACTGTATGTATATTCAATGGACCAATTCTGCCTATGTGAGACATTCACAATGTATGTTGAGTTTAGTTTCTAGTGTTGGTCTGATTTGCTCAATATGTTTAGTATAATTAATTAGTATTCATCATGGCAGGTGATACGGCAATACAACTTACAAGTTTTTTATTTATAGACATTCACATATTTACTGTAACTTACTTGACTTTGTTGTTTGGTGGTATTTTTGCGAGAACTGATTGGTTTTAGCTGTTATTATTTAATTTTTTTTGACAGTGTATACTGAAGATGCCCTTAATTGGAGAGTCGACATGAGATGTGTTTTTTTTTTTGTATAATAATGCATTCATGTATTGTTGATGTCTTTGTGGGTGTCGCATACCTATAAAATAAAATAAAAAAATACTCGCCATGTGATGAAAAATCAAGTTTACAGGAGATAATTAATTAATAATAGAGATAAGATGAAGTGATATTTGATTAGTGAGATATGATAAAAGCGTTGAACGTGAGTCTGATTAGGAATTTAAGTAGAATACTATTTAGAAATATATTTTTATTATTAACTTAAACACTATTCATATAAGCTTCTAAAATGTTAATATGTACTTTAGACACTTTATTTCTTAGATCTCTGAAGAATTTCTTCTTCTATCATAATGTTTTAGTCGTTCCATTAGGTGACCTATGTTAAGTCACAAAAAAGGACGTATAATAAGCACCGTTTATATCAATTAGGTGGCAAATAGCACATGCTATAGGATCTTAGTACACAGTCTTCGAAACTCCAAGAATCGCCAAAGCCTACATTTTTTGCATTCCAACATCTGTAAAAATGATTGTAAGTGCAATGAATTTAAGAAATCATTTGTCACAATATACAAAATTACATATATAAAAACTTACATCATTGGCGCAGTTGGTGTGATCGCGAACTCCCAATCAGGAGGTGCCGGGTTAGAATCCTATGCTGACAATGTATTCTGCTATTCGCAAAACATTTAGCTTTTAGTTTTCTGTGAAGTGTGCAGGAAAGAATCTAGTGTTGTGTGTACAAGCTACAAAAAAATAGTATGTGAAAATAATAGAGCATTTTAATTCGGGCTTGTTCCAAATTTCATAATGAAATTGAATCATTAAATGTTAGACGGCAGTTTATTTGAAATCATACAGCTTCCCAGAATATTGACAATAATGATTATTGATTACTATTAGCGTTTAATTAGGATAAGAAACATATCACTGTTAACAACATTGTACACAACTGCCATCCAAAGGCAAAACTCTAAATTGATTTGTTGTATGTAGAATATTTCAGTGGAATTTTGTAAATACACTTTTCAAAATTATCTTCCAGAAGAATTAGAAAAAGTATTCAATAAATGAAATGTAAAATAGATGAGCACTCAGCCTAGTGTAAGAATTTATACAGTGGTGCAATATATTCTCTTTGTTACCTCATTTCAAGACTATAATTAATTTAAAACATGTATTCTTGTTTTACGAGTAGACAACACAAGTCAATCAGTTACACAACACACACATTGTGTAAACTCTTCAAGAGTGTATGAAATTAAGTAGCGAAGTTAGTATAAAAAATAGAGGTCAAAGATTCAAATATTGGTCACTCACAAACTTTTTTTCACATTTAGATTTTCACAGTGCCTTGTGTAAATGATTGTCGTGGGTTGCTAACCAACATATCAATATTAACTTGCTACACGCTTGAAAATCTGGGATTTGGACAAACTTAAATATTTGCAACTTGTGTTTTGTTTCTTAATTAAGTTTACCAAAAAGACTCCACTTTCCAAATATTTTGTGGGTTTATTTTTCTAATTATGTTTTCTAAAGATCAATAAAATATATTTTATATTATCAACATGGTGTATCATTTTATATCCTGCTCATTGGCTTCAATTGGCTTGTGAATTTCACAATGACTCCATACTAATACGTACTAGGTATATATTATTATTATATGAATGACTCATTTATCACGAACGTGAAATGTCAATTTTGAAATTTTGGCGCCTAAGCATAATAAGGCGCATGCGCAACTCCCGGGGCCGTCGGCGATTTAGCTTATCGAAGTGACTTAAAAAAACCTGTCAAATGAAATTTATTTTCTAACCTCACTTTTTCGAGATTTTATTTCTGGGGTGTTTTCCACTGTTTTTGTCGTGAGATTTTCCATTTAGTATTGGTTAGTGCCTGCTTTTGTGACTTTTTAGTTGACGATAGTCCTAGCAATAGTGATTAATTCGGTACTATCACGAACCTTAGTTTGTCCATTAAATATGTTATGTTTATTGAAGACATTGAAGTGTCTGAAACTAGAAGCTAACCTAATTGGCCCAAAAGCTTTAACCTCAAACTTTTGCACCGCGGTAACCAATGATAACTCTCAGAGAAGAAAGAGTCTTAAGGGCGAAGATAGGTCAATGATTGTATCGTTGGAGACCACCTTAAGGTATATGGAAAGTCCCGCATATCAAACCACATACGGGGATCAGGCAGTCTGGGTTCAGTATAGACGAAATCATAAAGGGCAGATTCCTCCCAGGTTAACTAGAGAGACTTGTATAAGGAAGGGTGTGCTTTCTACAGGAAACCCTTGCCCTATATGCAGAGACGAATACTTGTTGCTGCATGAGAAAAATCCTAAACTGTTGAAACAGTTTATATCAGAACACACTGGACAGGTATTGAAATATAAGTTACACAGTAATATAACTTAGTCTATTATGTTCTGTCTTATTACAATCATTAAAACTGATGCACAGTAGATAGTTTTCATTAGTTGTAATAATAGGATATGATATCCAGTCGTAACCATAAAGTGGTTTTGCTTTTGTTTGGAGCAACTTGAGAAATTGCAAATTGATTGGGGACCGTTATAAAAGGTACTGAATATTATTGATTTTTATAATTAATTTTCTGTCCTTTTCTAGATACTAAGCTACTCCAAGACAGGCATATGTCAAAAGAGACATAAAGAACTAATAGTGGCCATAAGGCGGGCCTGGGATCAAGGAGTCTTAACGTTTGACGTACCTTTCAGAGAGTACGATTATTCAGATTATATGACATTAGCAGATCTGAAGCAGTAAGATGAGTGAAAACGCATGTTTTGTTGTCGTTGGGGGAGGAATAGCGGGAGTTACGTGTGCGGAACATTTGTGTTACTTAAATCCAACGGAAAAAATAATTTTGATTAGTGCCTCGCAATTGATAAAAAAAGTTTCTAGTATAGTCCCTTTAAGCAGAACAGTCTTCAAATATGATGTTTCAGAAGAAGAAATGAAGTCTTTGCAAGACAAACACAACAATTTGGAGATTAAATATGATACTCTGCAATCTATCAATTCAGAAGAACAGTTTATCGTAACAGGGTCCAAGTTGAAAATAGACTACAAATATTTGTGTCTATGCACCGGTGGTACACCCAAACTAATCGATGAAGCTAATTCTAATAGTAGAGTCATTGGTATCAGAGATACAGATTCAGTTGTGAATTTGTTAGAAAAATTAAAAGATTCTAGAAGAATAGTTGTAGTAGGGAATGGTGGTATAGCTTCAGAGCTAGTCCACGCAATTAAGGATATTGAAGTATATTGGGTGGTGAAAGATAAACATATTTCATCAACGTTTGTAGACCCCGGAGCTGCAGAATTCTTTCAGTCCAGCGATTCATTTAAAAAACACGATGATAAAACGCCTCCAATCAGTTGTATCAAACGAATAAGGTATACAGAGGGGACTTTGGAATCATTCCTAACCAAAAAAACAGCCGCAGCACTCGGTCCTGATTGGTTAAAGAATAAAGATATTAGTGGAGGAGGAGAATACTCTCTTGAGGTTGTTTATGAAACGCACATAACGTCAATTACAAACTCACAAGATGAGTGGCCTCTTCTTTTAACATTATCCAGCGGTGAAATTATATCTTGCGATTTGGTTATATCGGCCACAGGGGTCGTGCCGTCCCTAAACTTTACATGCGACAGAGAGTTCCAGTTGGGTCCTGATGGTGGCATAGCTGTAAATTGGAGAATGGAATCTTCAGTTAACAAAATTTTTGCGGCTGGCGATGTCACTTACGCTAACTGGCCTTTAGCTAGTCATTGGTTTCAAATGCGGTTGTGGTCACAAGCGTATCAAATGGGAGCCATGGCCGCTAAAAGCATGCATGCTTACCACATTGAAGATGATAGTCTGTTACAAGACTTCTGTTTCGAGCTGTTCACTCACACTACGAAATTGTTTGGTTATCAAGTCGTACTATTAGGAAAATACAACGGACAAGGATTAGGGACAACCTATGAGATACTACTTCGTACTACTCCTAATATGGAGTATATTAAATTTATTTTAGTCGATAATAAACTGCAAGGTGTCATACTGATTGGAGAAACTGGACTCGAAGAAACATGTGAGAACCTCATCTTGAATCAAATAGATTTATCTCCTTACGGTGATGATATATTGGATCCAAATATTGATATTGAAGATTACTTTGATTAATATTGTTAGTTATCAGAATATTTTGTTTAATTACTTGAATAAAATTATATTAGTACATATTTGCATTATTAAATATGCCTTTCTCAATCATCCGAGTTCCATTTAATTTATTAATAGGTGTTGAGACAGGCAGCTATGGTGACATGTCCGACCTCACAACAGTATTCAGTCTGTCAAGTCCATTGTTTAAATACATTCACACTTTGTGCAACAACAAGCTCCATACCATCCTCCATACATACACAACTCTATTGGATAAGAGATGCACACAGGAATTCTGCTTGAAACTGTGTTCATTTAGCTTCAAATCTTTCATTAAGAAGTCATTGTGAAATTCACAAGCAGGATATAAAATGATAGACCATGGTGATAATATAAAATATATTTTATTGATTATCTTTATAAAACATAATTAGGAAAATAAACCCACAAAATATTTACAAATTATTTGGAGAGTGGAGTCTTCTTAGTAAACTTAATTAAGAAACAAAACAAGAACACAAGTTGCGAATATTTGAGTTTGTTCAAATTTGTTTGCACAAATCCCAAATTTTCAAGCACGTAGCAAGTTGATATACGCACATGTTATGTTGGTTAGCAACCCACGACAATCATTTACACAAAGCACTGTGAAAAAAAGTTTGTGGGTGGGCAAGATTTAAATCTGTGACCCCAAATTTTTCGCTACTTAATTTCATAACTCTTGAAGAGTTTACACAATGTGTGCGTTGTGTAACTGATTGGCATGTGTTGTCTACTCGTAAAACAAGAATACATGTTTTAAATTAAGTATTAGTCTTGAAATGAGGTAACAAAGAGAATATATTGCACCACTGTATAAATTCTTACACTAGGCTGAGTGCTCATCTATTTTACGTTTCATTGAATACTTTTTCTAATTTATTGTGGAAGATAATGTTGAAAAGTGTATTTACAAAGTTACAATAAAATATACTACATACAACAAATCATTTTAGAACTTTGCCTTTGGACGGCAGTTGCGTACTATGTTGTCAACAGTGATATGTTTCTTATCCTAATTAAACAAGTAATTAAACGCTAATAGTAATCAATAATCATTATTGTCAATATTCTGGGAAGCTGTACGATTTCAAATAAACTGCTGTCTAACATTTAATGATTCAATTTAGTTATGAAATTTGGGAATTTGGAACAAGCCCGAATTAAAATGCTCTATTTCTTTTACATACTATTTTTTTGTAGCTTGTACACACAACACTAGATTCTTTCCCGCACACTTCACAGAAAACTAAAAGCTAATTGTGTCGTGAATAGCAGAATACATCGTCAGCACAGGATTCTTACCCAGCACCTTCTGATTGGGAGTTCACGCTCGCACCAACTGCGCCATTGATGTAAGTATTTATACATGTAATTACAATCATTTTCACTTACAATCATTTTCACAGATGTCTGAATGCAAATGATTTAGGCTTTGGCGATTCTTGGAGTTTCGAAGACTGTGTACTAAGACTATAGCACGTGCTATTTGCCACCTAACTGATATAAACGGTGCTTTGTATACATCCTTTTTTTTGTGACTTAAAAGTTAACATAGGTCACCTAATTTTTAAGGAATGACTTAAGCTTTAAGACAGAAGAATAGAATCTTCAGAGATCTAAGAAATAAAGTATCTAAAGTATTAACAATTTAGAAGCTGATATGAATTGAGTGTTTAAGTTTATAATAAAAATATATTTCTAAATATTCTACTTAAATTCCTAATCAGATTCACTTTCCAACACTCTTATCATATCTCACTAATCAAATATCACTCCGTTTTGTCTCCATTATTAACACGTTAAACGCCATGGGGGTCACCGGTAACCTCATGCATAAAATATACTTCAAATGCTTTTTGTTGCCAGCAGTCACGCTTCTAATTTATTTCGCATATGTATGTGACCAGCATGGCGCTCAAGAGTTATCCTGTGCAGTGGGACACAGCTGCTCATTCAATTTTGGAAAAAAGGTACCAGATTTCAGGGAGTTCTGAAGAATATTTACAAAACAGTTTTTTTGTTATAATTACAGAATCCTACGCCCAATTCATATATAACTTATTTCGGGTACGTTTCACATTAAAGTACATCGAATGCCGAAAAAAAGTTTTTTGTTAATTCTTATATTAAACAAATTTTGCTCCGATGGCGTTTAACGTGTTTATTAATTTCTCATTCTTAATTTATTCCATATAGAGATCAATCTCTAATATAAAAATTGTATCTCTAAACTGAATTTCTAATATATTGCTTAATTGTCATAACATAATACAGTAGAGTCTCCCTAATCTGGCACTTCAGTACATCGTCACGTCCAGTAATCCGGCACTATCGGCCTCTGGTCTCTCCACCCAAGTCCCCTTCACCGCTCCCTAATTTCAGTTAATGGCTACGTATTTTGAGATAAATTAGTCAAGTTGGATGATTGTCATTTTGAATTTTGTAATAAATAAATACATATCGTAATCTGGCTCCCTCTGGCTTTTGATAGTGCCGGATTACTGAGACTCTATTGTATCAACGATTAAAGGATTCCATGCCATATAATAAAATACATATGCTTATGAGTAAATAACTGTATATCGTTTCTCATAAAATCTAAAATATACAATATCGTCGGTGATGTGGCTATACGTACCAAGTGAAAAAAAAATATATTTCTGCTAAATGTTGGTCCACATACATTGAGAAATCATGACATACATAAACTTAACCAAACTCTAGATTTCATACACTAATCGCGATTACGCATTTTTCATCCAAAGTCATAAAGTATTCACATTTTTCGATCTCCTGTAAACTTAGTTTTTCATCACATGGCGAGTATTTTTTTATTTTATTTTATAGGTATGTGACACCCACAGAGACATCAACAATACATGAATACATTATCATACAAAAAAAACATCTCATGTCGACTCTCCAATTAAGGGCATCCCCAGTATACACTGTCAAAAAAATTAAATAATAACAACTAAAACCAATCGGTGCTCGCAAAAATAACACCAAACAACAAAGTCAAGTAAGTTACAGTAAATATGTGAATGTCTATTAATGAAAAACTTGTAGGTTGTATTGCCATATCACCTGCCATGATGAATACTAATTAATTATACTAAACATGTTGAGCAAATAAGACCAACACTAGAAACTAAACTCAACAAACATAGTGAATGTTTCACATAGGCAGAATTGGTCCATTGAATATACATACAGTAAGTATACAATTTCCTATACAAATAATATGGCATACGATTATGTATGAATTAATTTAGTAACGCCTCTTCACTGTGTGTTCCGATTCTAGCCAAATATCTCGATCTGATGCGATTGGAAGTGACTAAATCCGTTTCGTCTGAGTTTCTCTCCACCGAGTAATTCTGTAGCGATTCCGAGATATCAGGGTTGGTGTTACCAGGAGCCTTTGCTTTTTCCCTGAAAATGTAGGATAACATATTGAGAACATTCAGTCACGGAAATAAGCCATCATTTTCAGATATAATAATAGAACAGATTTTCACCAAGAACCTTCAGTAAAAACACTCAACGTTCAAAATGAAATGAGTGAAAGAAGAGGTTTGAGGAAGCATGGATGTCCGTGACTGACCTGGACCGATCATGCCGACCGGATCCTAAAGGACAGATGCATTTTAAGTAAAAGAAATTGGTGGTCGTGTGACGGAAGCAAGGAATGTGTGTAAGGGTGGCTAAGTATAAGATAGATAGATAGAACTGAAGAAATTATACTTACGTATGAATTCTCCTTTCGTGCGCTGTCATATTAAGAATTCCATTTTGTGACGAGTCGAGAAGGGCGATACAGATGGCAGCTATTAAAGCAACTGAAATAAAAAGAAACATAGGAGAGATGAGTTTCTATATTCGTACAGTAACAAACTTATTTCACATTGTTGGTAATAAGATAAGTTGATGTAACTTACCGAATAGACATCCGAGGAAGAACATTTCCAGCATAAAGTATCCTCCATTATCAACAATCATCCCTGCAATAATAGACACGACAGCCAAACCCAGATTCTGAACAGCCTGACATCTGAAATGTTAATTAATATAATACCAGGCAGGGAGGTGCCAGGTTCGAACCTGGCGCTGGTGATGTATTCCACACTTTACGATACGGGTTTTTATTTAGCCTAGTGCAAGGTGTGCAGGAAAGTATTTGGGTTTGTATATGCAAGCCCAGATCCTTTTGTAAAAATAAAAGAAAAAAAGCAACGATACATCAATCCATAGTAATCGTATTTCTCAGTTACACGATCATTCCTACACACGAAACATTAATCTACAACTTTTACCTCAATTCATCCTTGCAGCTTGAATCCAAAAACCAGTTAAACTGATCTTCAATACTGTATGAAGCACACAGCATACAGAGGCGCATCAAATATATCAGAAACTTTGAAATCAAAAGATGAAAAGATAGTACATAATATCTACTCACATTCCATAAGCGGTTCCCAGCTGATTTTCAGGGATGATCAACGCGACTAGAGGCCACAAAGCACTGGCAAGCATTGAATATGATAATCCAAGAAGAGTCTGAAATAAAATCAAATCACAATTACTCTGGGGTCCACTATTGTTTCCTAGTTATGTAATTTTTTCTAGCTATTTTTTTTTAATATCAAAGATCATTTGTAGTAATAACAAATTTGGGTACTTTGCATATTGCAGTCTTGAAAAAGGCTGTTCTGAAAAGCCTCATTTGAGAATAACAAATGGTTCTAGCCACTAATACATTGTGTGAAAATATTTCCAGCCGACATAATCTATGAGTACAGTTAACAAAAACACTCTAAAGTGAGATAGTTTTTTAAATAACAAGACAAGTAAAAGATACAAGAGTTAGAAACTTCGATCATTTGTTCTCAACACTTTGGTCTTGTCGGTTAGAACCTTGTTATTCTTGGGTTTCAATGAATATCCATCAAGTAGATAATAATTTGGATTTACCATTCCAATGAAGGGATTCCAAAATGTGAATGTTAATATGGAGTGAGCGCCTATCGTAAAGAATATACTGGAGACGACCCAGTAAAGATTCCTTCCAGTTTTGTCTATAATAAATCCGGCAGCTGGACTAGCCGCAGCCGACAGAATATAAATAATAGAATTCACTACATTAGCATCCTCGGGAGTGTAGTCAAACTTGCGTTCGAAGAACATTCTGAAACAAATTTTATTTCTCGTGAGAAACATCGGATTTTCAACATCTCGTACTGTCTCTCGTAACAAGTAGTTATCTCAACAGATATACTACAGAAAAGGATGGACTTTCCATCAGGCTTAAGACTGACTGACGGCCTTAATGTTATCACTTTACACACAAGTAACATTCACCAATTCCACCAAATACATATCAAGCAGGTGTACGGAAATGTGACTGTCTAAAAAGTGAAAATAACTTATGTTGCTGTCAAAAAATGAATCTGTAAATACACCTTTGTACACTTCACAGTAAGCGTAGTAAAAAGTGATATGGAAATCTGCCGTTCCGTTCAATTAATCATTTGGGAAGTTGGGAAGATCCACAGTCGTGTGGATAAACTAGATGAAGGTCCGATGTATGGTGAAGTTTCCTTCTGTATTGAATTGAATATATTATAAAAATATTTTGATCTTATTCTTACTTTCCAAGTGCCACGAATGGGAAGATGGCAACATAGTATGCGACACATATGACAGTCACAAGCCAGAAGGTTCCGCTGAAATACTTTATAGCAGAGAGTTTTACAGGTTCGTCATCTGGATTCTCATCTTTGTTCAACACTCTCTCCGCTCTGCGATCCATCCATGCCAAGATCAATCCAAATATTAGAGACATAACACACGTTAAGGACGCTAGAATAAAATAATATTATATCAGCCAGGCAGCTATGGTGATATGTCTGATCTCACAACAGTATTCACTCATTCAGTCTGTCAAGTCCATCGTTTAAATACATTCACACTTTGTGCAACAAAAAGCTCCATACCATCCTCCATACATACACAACTCTATTGGATCAAAAGTTTGCACAAGGATTCAGCTGGAAACTGTGCTTAGCTTCAAACTGTAACCTCTTAAATTTGTATTTTGGTTGAGGCAGAACATTGGCTTCAGTTCAGGGCAGTCAGTTTCTTAGATATCCTTTCTCTTTCTCCGACTCTTAAGAGTAGTGAGGCCCAACATATTCAGATATTATTTCACTCACGATATTCTCAAACAGATATCATTACAATCAATTAATTACTCGAGTTTCTTACCAATATATAAGACGACTCCAGTCCTGTGGTACCCTGTGAAATGCTGTCCAACCAATTTGTACAATGGTTCCATTACGATGAAATTAATAGTACTGCCGACTCTAGCGAACGATAATTGTAAACCAAACACCATATTTAATTCCTTTCCTTTGAACCATCTTACTGCGTAGTTGTTCTGTGCTACGGCAAGAGATTCTCCGCCAATTCTGGAAAAAAATATATAATGCATGTTACTATTAACACGTTAAAGGAAATACGGATTTATATTACAATTAATGCCAAGCGTTAATCTTACCCAAAAATAAATCGCCCGACTACCATCAGCCAGAAAATATCAAAATAACCTCCAGTCGCAAAAATCAGTGCTCCGGTTAGAAGTATTGACATGTAGAGAATCGTTCCAAACCGAATTCCAAATACTCTGTAACATTACCAAAACAAAATTCTCATTAACATTGCATTATTTTATCTCCCACGAACGGATAAAAATTATAATGCATCTGGATGGTTCCTACGTAGAATTAGTACGGAGTGTAGTTATTACTTGGAGGGGTCCCCATATTTTTACACAACGAATTGAAGAAATGATTATTACCTGTCAATGAGAAATCCTCCCACAAAACACAGCACAATATTCGGCCATGAATATATGGAATATAATAAAACAAACTGTGTCGTGCTGATTCTGAGATCGTCTTTGAAATTGTCTTGCAAAGCACCGGGGTTGTCATAACAAAAATAGGATCCTGAAAATACAAATCTATGAACAAAATGGATGGAACAAATAACATAAATAAAATATTAAAATTGTTCAGGTACGTTAAATCGAGATAGCTACATGGTACAAATTACACTTACCAAAGCCGATCAAGCACATGAAAATAAGTGCAATAAATCGGTGACAGGAATGTGAGGGATTACACAGGACTGCGGCACAACATCCTTTAGGTTCCTCTTCATCCTGAATATTCCCACGTAACAGTGGACGGTCGTCATTAGAATTGGTTGTTTCACCTTCCATGTTGTCCACTGCAATGAAATATTATGTATTAGTCACTCTAATTATTACTATAAAAATAATCATAAGTAGGTACCCATAATATAATCTTTGTGTATCACATTCTATCTGACTCATAATATGCAAGCCATGACCAACAATGATCAAATTACAATATATTCACATCCCCCCTGTCCATATAATATAATTAAGCAGTCCCTTTGTATTTTTGGCCCCGGACTACATTTTTAAAAGGCCGTAATATTGAGACTACAATCATACAAATATGCCAACCACAGGAATATCAAAAAACGAAATGAAAAATTACTAAAACGTAACATTATTTGCGTTATTTCAATACACAACATTCAAATTCAAAGTTGTTATCTATTTACATGGGCATAAAAAAAATTATTGATAATACAAACTAAATAAATAATATTTCTTATTGTTTTCTATTCATTTCTAAATATTTGTGAACCTCAGAGTATGTTTTCAGATATTTTTTTCCAATTCACATTAACTGATAGATCAATCTATTATCGGGCCGATTTTGGAGTCCACTGGTTAAAGCGAAAATTTCTCCTAATGATTTTGTGGTGAGTTGGGTGTTTTCTTCCGCTGTTCTATTATTATAGAAAAATATCTGGCAGTTTTTTCAACCTCAAATGTCGAAGAACTACTGTACTATGATAAATATTCATGATATCCAACAAATATAATATATCACATCAAAATAATCTATTAAAAATGAACCTAACATAAATTTTCTACTTTCCAAATATGAATACTACCTTTTAATTCAATATTGTTTGAAACAAAGAGATAAAATATGTATTGATTCACTATAAACTGCTATCATAGAATGGTAAGCAAAATGAAACATAAACGAGATAATGAAAGTGTTAAAACAAATACATTTAAACAACTAAAAAGTAATGATAAAATATAATATTATATGTACGGAGGTATGTATACATAGGAAGTGAACACAATTATATGTTATCACCAAACTTGACACAAATTTATGGAATAATAAGTGATAATAAATAGTGTTTGTTTATTGCAATAGCTAATAACATTATATTCAATATGCGAATAAAATGACACAAAATCAGTGCCTATGGTTCATTCCTGAAGAATACTTCTTCAATAAATGTTATTTCATCCTGATACTTGAAAACAAAATAAAGAATACAACCTGTAAATGACTGTAAGATATTGCTTTTGCAATAACTACTATTGGCTTGTATTTTAACTCTTGATGACTTTTTGGCTTTAAATCAAACATTTAAACCCTCTCCACTAGTCATTGGTTGCCTTGGGAACAGGTTCGAATCCCATCCATGGAAGGATTTTGAGGACTATAAATAAAATCTTTATTGAGTTAAATAGAGCTTTCAAATGGCGAGTTTATTTCCGTAGACGGTGTCTACCAATCAATTCTTTAGTTTGCCAAATTATAAAATGTCAAAATCAGAAATTGGAAGAAAAGTTAGCGATGTCTCTTTAAATTGTCAATGAACTCGAACTAAGCTTTTGTTTGTGACGATCCTATATGGTGAAAAGAAAAATGTAAGGTGCCCTTGGGGCGATTTTATTGCTAAACGGCGCCTAAAGTTGTCCAATTATTATTATTATTAAGCTGGGTAGGGTTTGCAGCCAGAGGGTGTGAATGCAAAAAGAGGTTCGGGATATGTGAATTATGAATGTCACCAAGGGAGACAAGCAGTGTGATGCAGAACTACTGTAACTCACTACTTCGACACACAGATGAATGTGTTTCGGGTCCCAATGCCGACCCATTCCACTATCCAAGAACAAGTTTTTGCCGTTGCGAAGCACGGGTATTTGCACTAGTATTTACATAAAGAACATATGTATTATTACATACATAAATATTGTCAGTGTAGCGGTTGGACTATAGTCTCAAAGTGTTTAGATAAGAATGATGATGTAAACAATATACTATTTTATATATGACACATAATACATGCCATGTTTATTACAAGGTTTGGATGAAATATTTTAAAATGGCTCTAGACAATGCTGTGGATAATGTGACAATAATATTTGTAATCACAGAGTGAACTCAACATGAAAATGTGTAAAAAACACATGAACAAACTAAATGATAACTTATGTATGCACTATCACTAAACAATTAGGTCTATATTTAATCTATATGACTATATCCAACTATATCTATATATCAAGCATCTATTAATCCATATGCACAAAGGTAAACAACTAGATGACACATATGTGTATATGATTCATAAAAAATGCAGTCTATATACATTGGTAAACATGAGAAACTCGATCAAGCCTCTAATAAACCATATTTTACATTGTAGGTGAAGAAACAATGAAAATTCAAATGAACTTTGTAAATTAGTTAGGTATATACGTTATTTAAAAATAAATGTAAAAGAGAATAAATAGCTGAGATAATAGTGGCATGTTTTATTGTATTCAATGTGTACTTACTTAGAAGACAAAACAATCTTTGAAAGAAATGATATTCCGCTGTTTATGAAAAGCCAAATGCATGAGCGGCTCGCCGTCCCACCGCTCTAATTAATTTAATTACAACACAATGAACCAATTTGATACTGATTACAATTTTATGCTGGTACCAAGCGGTCCAAATTACGAATATTACGATGACCAATAATTTTAGAATTGAGAATTATTGACAAATGACAGTAACAAATTTATTTGTGTTGCTGTCAAATGCTTGGAATACGCTAGTTCTCACACCATTTCTGAAATTTTCGACGCTCGGTACCTCTAGCGACCGTCGCTGTAATGTGCTGTAAACACTAAACTTGCCGATAGCGGCAAATGTGTTTCACGATTATTGCGCGGTTATATTTTTTAAAGCAACAGATAAAAAAAATCAAGGCTTTTTTTAGAAGAGCTTCTCAGTAAGAACCCCATCTCAAATATAATTTTAGTTCGCTGATTGTTTACAATTCTATAAAATTCTATTTAAATAACCAAGGTGGAATAGTACTAAGTATATCAAAAATAAAAAGTGATCTGGGCTTCTTAAAATTGAAATAGGTATGTAGGCCAGGTAGTAAAACATTTTATGCTCATTACGGAACATACCTATTACGAGCTATAGATTTTTAAAATTATTATCAATACATTTTTACGAGAGTTATCCACAGGAGTTACCGGAAAAGTTTAGTGTTTACAGCGACGGTCGCTAGAGGTACGGAGCGTCGAAAATTTCAAAAATGGTGTGAGAACTAGGGTACTCGTATCTGACGCATGCGCAAAATTCCGGGGCTGTCGGCGATTTAGCCAGATTTAGCATATCGTATAGTGACGCCTTTAGCCAGGTTGCAATTAATTGCCATATAAAAAAGGGTGGTAGGTTCCATAGGTAGGTAGTAACTTTTTATAATTTATCTCACAAACCAAACATAAATATTAAATTCACATACAGCGTTTTATATGCTAATAACGTGTTGGTAATTATAGTTCTAAAAAAACCTTGCGGCCGTAAAACCGGAGTGAACCACAGTATAATTTATATTATGGCATTAAAATACGACTCTCTCTATAATACAGGGACAAAACTTTTTCGGAAACGGAAATCGGTAGATAGGTACATAGGTACGTACATGTGATTGCGTTCGCGTGAGACGAGTATATGTGTTCTGTGCGTGAGACGCTCCGGTGGTCATCTGTCAAAAAGTATGAAAATATAATAATTTGATTTCATCAGGTACTTCGATGATATTGCGTTGATTTACTATATTATAATCTTTGATTACGTCTGCGTGTTGCTGCCGTGGCGGTTCGTCTTGTTTTTGAGTTGCTTTGCCGTGGTTTTTTTGTGTATTTTCAGTGTGAGAAAGAGACTCTTATATTGTATATAAGAGGAAGGCTTATTTCGTTTTTTTTTAAAAATATTGTTGTGTGTTGTCATTTCGACTCGGAGACTTATATTTTGAGACAAAAACTCCTATACCTAGTTCTTTTGAAACCGTTCTGTGCTTTTATTTTGAGATAGAGACTCCTTTAGTTCTTTTAAATTAAATGGTTGTGCTATTAGACTAGTTTTTCGAAACCGTGTTGTGTTTTCATTTTGAGATACAGATGGTGAGACATGGGCTGCTTTTTCTGTTTCTTTTATTATTGTCATGGCTGCTTTTATAACTAAAAATGTAAAAAAAAAACTTTAATCCAAATGCCCGCATCAAATTAGACTGTGAAGTCTAATTTCCCAACAATGCTCAATTGAGAAAGCACTTAGAGACCAAGCACAGCAAACAAATGGAAGAAATTGGATTTTCCGACAAAAGAAGGTAAATAAACGTTTAAATTCATTAAGCACCTGTCTTATTTATTAGGAATTGTAATGGTAAATAACGGATCTCCCTATACCATTTAAACATCGACTCCGCTCTAGGAGGCCGGCTCATGGGACTGCCCTTCACTTAACTGAGGGTGGTTTTAATGGGCACTCCCAATGAGGGGAAGCGGCTGTAAAGAACCAAGACGGACCATCCAGCATATCATGGAGACGGGCCCTCGGAGAATGTTCTCTGACACGTATAAAGACATAAATAATGCCGCTCCAAATGTTTTACAGAGGCTTGGTTCCTTGAATGCTGCTCTCAAGTGGCTCCAGGATATAACAAAAAACTCCCTTAAATCTCTTTATCTTCTGACAACAATGCCAAATGATAATAATTTTTATTTATGTATAAATAGGTATTGTAAATAAGTCCTGTTTTTTTTTCAGAATTCAGATCATGACTTTAAAAAATCGTTGACTGTAAATATATTGTAGCAGTTGGAACAAAGAGAAAAATAGCAGATGAAGAAGTGGTTCAATATATTTATTTTAATTGCTCTCGCAGTCTTATCAAAGGTAACTCATTCTTTAAATATTTAACTACCATAAGTGGCGTGAAAATGCTGTCCATTTTTCCCAAAAAGACTATTATACTATTATCATTGTTCCCAAATACTTGTATTCTTGGCACTTTTCTATTTGTTGGCTACTGATATTTATTGGCGTTGTGTCTGTGCCAGGGTCGTTTAGGACCATGTTTTTTCCTGATCTCATTTCATATAATAAATGAGAATCATCGTCAAGTCCCCAGTCCCGGCAACTATAAATATAGGTCAGTGCATTATAATATTGTTGTATATCTATTGCAGATCCAATACTAGTTGTTTATCCATGAATGATAACTTAGAAAAGGAACATAACTAGAATAATTATCAACAACAAGAGGATAATAAGAAATGCCCACTGTGTGAAGTACAGGAACATACACTAAACAACAAATCATTGCTTTGAGCACTAGTCCTAAAGACGATCAACCGCTGGTAACATGTTTCAGAAATGAAAATAAAGTGAATACAAAAAGTAAGATCAATAAGCAAGTGAGGTTTTAAAATTCCACAAAAAAAAAGAAAAAAAGAGATTGAGCCTAACAAAAAAGAAACGCTGAGTATATCACAGACACTGAAGACATCATCCGAAGTATTACATATCCACTCTGGATTTGACCATACTTACGCTAATTGAACATAACCTACATGCCTTTCTTTAAGCATCCGTTTCAAACTAGAAAGAGAAAATTAAATGTCAGACTTACGCATTTCTACAAATGCTTTTCCGTCACGGCCACACTCTCTTAGGGAGATTGAAAGTATACTACATAAAATCAAGGCATGGTGAGTTTTTATTATATCTTATATATTTATACATAACATGATGTTTATTTTATTTGCTATTATATGTTACACTTACTAACTGTTCAATAACGGTGGAGGTACATTTTATTTCAGATTTATACATAATTTAATATCATTTGTTTGGTTTGCTATTGTAATATGTTACACTTACTAACTTGTTGATAATGTGTTGAGGCCGTACGTCTCCACTTATATTTGTATATTGGGATTGGATTGTACCATGCAAAATTATCTTCATTCAATAAATATTGATATTCAATAATTGTTTTTGCCTTTTCTTTTACTACAAACATCTCTTTTACTTGATATTTTTATAGTCAAACTTCTTTCTACTGCATCACAATATAAAATAGTTTTGAATAAAGGAACAAACATGCAATAGACGAGGCAACACACCATGTGTGAATATTACTAAGATTACTTATGCACTATGTTATCCAATCTGTCACACACTGGTGTGGATCCAGGATTATGTCCTACTACAATCCAATTTCATTTTATAGAGCAATATTTAAGTTCAGTATCACTAAATTGTGTCACAGATGGACATCAATTAAGAAGGCAGATTGGAGACTTTGAACGGGATGAAAGCAAGCCCCAAATCAGATGCTCTAACTCATATCTGAGAACCTGTAACAGTCTCGTCACAAAAATATCTTTATGTGTAACTATAACGGAATCAACGCTTGTGTTCAGTAGAAAAATGAAATTATTTAAATCTGAGAGTTGGACATGGTGTTTGTGTAAACCGGTTGCTTATAAGTATGGAGGTGTTCTGAGTATGATGAATTCCGTGAATGTGACAAAAGCAAGAAGTGTGTCTAAGGATAGGATAGTGTAGTGATCTGCTCTCTATGTCTATCTACCTATGAGGGGATAGAATTGAATTGATAATATCAGCTCAGATAATAATAGCCCACTACATTGAGTGCTTCATGTACTTAAACAACTTTTATTCAAATAAATGTAAGTACATCTTTTTTTTTTGAAGTAGAGGTTTATCGAAATAAACCCAAATACATCTTCACACACTTCACAGAAAGCCAAAAAGCTTGTGTTGCGAAGTGGAGTAGGTCGGGGATTGAACCCGCGCCCACTGAATTAACAGCCGAGCACTTTACCGACCTAATATGCTGGAGTATGTGCAGTGCCCACACATCGAGAGAACACAATGTTAATTTGAGTTAGGTACCCTGAAAACAGTGGTGTATATAGGGGGGGGGGGGGGGGGGGCAAAATGTTGAACAATTACTTAAAAAACATAAAAGTTACTCAAGTTTATCACTTCACCCATTATTATATATTCTTATTTGTATTTTCTGCACACAATATTAATACCAACCTAAAACACGACCTTTTTCACCTCCATTCACGAAAAAATTTCGCCTGCGCTTCTTTATTTTTTATACTGTACGTCTATGTTCAAATTTTTGTTGCTTCCACCCCCCAAAGTCAAATATTAGATCGGGCCCCTCCGAAATGATATCCTATATACGTCACTGCCTGAAAATATTTTGTGGATATGAAATATTTCATTCAATTCAATTTATTAATCATTAATATAATTAACAGGTATGTGTATCATTAAAACATTATTTATGCATATATTAAACAACAAGAATGACAACATCCCCAGTCAGCAAATATTTTCAGAATCGATTTGTTGATATCTTTGATTATTGGAGTACCTAATTAAATTATTTTCATGCGATATAAATGTATGACTAAAATAGATGTAAACCAATTCGGATCATATTCGGATTTCCCCAAGTTAATCCAGGCGCGTGCGCATCGTACGCAATCGCTACGGTCCCAATGTACAAAAATGGCGCCATGTTTTACTGATAAACTTCCCTTCGAATCTGGGGCGCTGTGATTGGTCAAATCGTTGCCTACGATATGACCAATCGTAGGCAACGGTCAAATATCAACCAATCGGGGCGTCTTCACCATTTTTTGTTGTACCGACTTCCGTTTCCGAAAAAGGTTTGAGCATGTATCGCCGAGGGAGTCGTATTAAAATAAATTATAAATCTATGGTGATATCCGGTACGAGGCCGTAGGATACGGAAGTGATGTATTTTCCGTAGTAGTGTTACCATATCATGATATATTTTTGGCCAAGTTACGACGTAAATAAATAAATCTTTAGGAAGTCTTTAGGTAGGGTAACACATACAGTGATGGGACAGTGACAGTGATGGGACAAAAGAGATTAAAATGAGAATAATAAGATTCTGAAAACTTATATATTGGCAAATCAACTTTTTACCAGGAGTTCCAACCTTTACGAATAATAAAACACTTAAAATCCATAGAACCGACCGTTAAATACTGTGATTCAAGGTTAGTTATCTGGCGTGTACAAAAAACATCAATAATCTTACCTTTTTATTAAGAAACATAACCAAGCAAAACCAAATTAAATTCAAATTGTAAATACATATATTACTATTTTAAGTGTCCTATGAGGACATAAGGATATGCTGAGTGTTTCAGTTTTAATTATTTAATACATTTTGTATATTATATAGGTCTTTATAGATGTCCCATCACTATGATTGAAAAAGTATGAATTTTAGTGATGGGACGGGTGTCCCATGACTATGATGAGTAAATAAACATCTAAAAACAGTGATGGGACAAGTATAAGAAGTGTCCTATATACCCGTAATATTTATTTAGTATAAATTTTGTGTCTCATTACTGAATACATATTTATTAATTAGTATTTTTATTGCCCTAGATTACAAAAATGTTGGAGAAAATTGAGGGTTACTTCAATAAAATTTACCAAAATTTCACTTGTTAAAATTAGGTTGATTGATAGAAATTGCCAACAGGCAATAAATCCGCCCATTGCATGTCTAATTTTCATGTAATAAAGTTATGGAAGAATATTGCTAAATTAAAGTAGGTTTAAATAAATTCGCCTGCGGCGCTCTTTATAATGAACGATCGTGAATTTGAAAAATACATACAGCCATCACGTTAATCAGGCAGCACAGCAAGGAATTTGAATAGGCTCATAAATTTCAGCACACAATCACAAAATCACTTTGATCCCACAACGTTGTTGGCCAAAAATCACAAAATTTCAAAAATTAAAGTTAAAAACCATTAAATTGCACTTGATTCATAAATAAAATTACCTTAGGCGTTATTTATTACTATTTTTATAAAATCTCAAGAGCTTTTTTGAGTCTTTGGGGGCCCCGGGTCTATTATAGTCGATTGTATGGCAAACTGAAAATTTAGAGCCAGTCCCCCAGGAGGCCCAAGTTGCAGTGACTATAGTTGAATGACCTTTATGAATATGTAGTAAACGCATTTTATCCAGAATTAGTGAAAAATAATATTAAATTCCATAAATCTTCCACATAAACTAATAAATGTACCTGTCCCATCACTGTATATTAGTACTGTCCCATAACTGTAAAATGTGTCCCATCACTGTGTTTTTATGACCTCTTATCTTTTTTATTAAAAATAAAATTTGCCTTATGATTTTTGGTAATTTTAAGTATCAATTGTTATTCTGCAATAATCAACCTGTCGAATAATGATTAAGTGGTTTTTTCATTAGCAATAGTGATTTTTCTATTCAATAAAACATTTGAAAAAATCCTTAACTGTCCCATCACTGTATGTGTTACCCTACTTGCCAAATATCATGAAGGGTTACAAAACGATACAAAAGTAGTGTGCTGTGCTTAGCTAAAAGGCAGACTCATTACAAATGATTATCATTATCTTACAGTCAACCCGAACGACATTACTTATACTTGATACTAGTAACTAGGTATATCAATGCAATATCAATTACATTTTTTCCGCAACTGCATGCACATTGCACATCGTTTTAATAATGCTCAATAAGTGGTTAAAAATAATTCGATACTCTTACTCCACACCTCAATATATTATAAGGCTGTTCACGCTACTTAAACTGTAAATTACCATTATAAAAATCTATGTAAACTACTAATATTATCTTTATTATTTAATATTATTTTTATTTTTACACTTTGACATAACGAATGTATATGATATAGGCGTGATGTTGGCCATACGATAAATAAATCTCGACGGACTTTTTACATACTGTCGCCATCATCATCCTGAAGAATAACAGAATCGTTGCCGAAAGCTCGAATCAATCGAAATAACGGACGTAGTGGAAAACCAACACTCAAGAAAGTGTGTACACACACTGACACCCAAATATTTAAGCTAAATTAAACTTTACGAATCACGAAGCCGATTATCGAGTATTTTCAAGTATTTTCCCTTGTATTACGAAAAGAATTATACATCTAGCAACACTAGGACCATAAAAATATTTAGTAATTTCCGGTGCAGCGATCGACTTTAGAGATGTAACAACGCGAATCATTTGGAGATACTTTTTAAGAATCGTAAATATCGGTTACTTAGTACCAAATGTGCACAATAACAACGTCATAGTATTATACAGAATTGTTATCTGCTTAATATTGTTGCCCAGAACGGTGGTATTATGCAGAATTGTTATCTATAGTACCTATGTATAATATAGAAACATATTTCAAAATAAATATAATATTACTATCGCATACGTATGAATGCATCTAGCAGCGGTTAATCATACTCACATCATACTTCACAAAAGTCTTGTAACTTTACTGTATTAGTGTATTCCTTTGAAGAACATTAGAAGGTGAGCATTATACCTGCCCATTTTATTACTTGTATTCGTTACTAAACTTGACACATGGACGAAATTTTAATTCGGGCTTTCTTTCAACACAGTTACACAATTTACTCATATTATGTCGTCGAGGATTGCCATGAGAATAATTAAATAAACTTCCGAACCTAAACCTACATAACATTGAATACTACTTGTATTTGTTTGTATATTAAGTTTTCCCTTTAGATTGGTTCCGTAAATATTTATTACTGTGTAATTACTCTCTTATAAGAGTTTCTTCTCGTACGGGAGAGATCTAAGATAAATATGGTGCAAAGTACCGAAATAATATTATAAGTTTTATTATTTTGCTTACACGCTTTGGAAGCGTAAAAAGTAATGGAATTATTTCAAAGTAACGGATACACTGGATGCATAGCATAGATCGGATCCGTTCTTTCCATCCATCCCTATAATCCACGTCCACGGGCACGCTCCGACTTCCGCTCCATTCTTTTATTCGCCATCTTGTACATTTCTCCTTTGTTAACCTTGCGTTGTTGTCGTCTGTTTTGTTGCAAGTTGCAAGACTGCAAGCTGTCGGTTGATTGCTGTCTACTTTATATTGACGTTATTACAGACGGATTTCATTACAATATTCTGTTTCGTGTAAAAATACAGTAATGTCTAACGTCGAAGTCTTCACTTCATAGCTGTAATAATATAAAATTTATCAAAATGGTAACGCATTGTTTCACTTTTGAAAGTAAAACCTTTATTGTCTCACGTTTATATTGTTTAGTAATTAAGATTTGAAATAAAAGTTATGAGAAAAATATTATTGTGAGATGCATGATTCCTGAATTGATAAAATTAGAATTAGAACGAATGAGATGAGTCGTATGATTATTGATCGTGAAGGTGTGGCTGGGCGGCCATATTGATTTATTGCGACGTGGCAGGCGAAAACGCAGTATTTGCGTGGTTTATATTTGTATAATTCGCTAGCCGGTGGCAAAATCTCTTTCATTTTGCGCTGCTAGCCCCAGATAACATTGTATTTCAAGGAGAGTGCTTGAGATTGCACTTTTACTTTACGAAACGTGTGACCCCATTTTATGCTCGTGTGACGTCATAATTGGCGAAAGAATGGTCCTAGTATTCTATTGTGATTGAGTCATCAGTTTTTCAATTAATTTGTTGATTGACTAAACGACCAGAACTGTTACTTGGCAAATTCTGATTGTGTGAAAAGTTTGCCCTCTCGAGGCCCTTCTATGTGATTACCATGTGTGTGTGCCTACTCTGACTCCCTCATGTGAGATTTCACTTCATTGTAAACTTTAATAACTGTTGATTATGATTAACACAAGTTCAAATTGTGAATGATATAATGAATAAGGCAAGGTTGTGAATGTGCCCCTCTAAGAGGAATGGATTGTGATACCAGGAATGTTTGCAACCTTGGTGCTGGTTGGATTTCAAGTACAAGAAGTATCTGAACACAGCAAAGAAAGAGTTGTGATCTGTTAACTTTGTGCCCTAGAGAGATGTGTGGTGGAATGAATCTGTGAAATATTCAGTTAGGTTCAGCCCACAATGTTGGATAAATCCTGGTTTTACTGCTATCTTGTTTTTTAAATGAATTTCAACAAATTTTCCAATAATATTGTGATTTGTTTTGTAAGTGGACTTGCTCCCTCGCCTTCATATAATAATCTATGTGTTTCTCTTGTTTACAGCCCCGAATAGATCCGGAACAACTCCTCAAATGCTTGAGTGTTCTGCTGTCACCAAATGGAGGCATCAAGAGCGTTGAAGAAGTCATTCGTCTAGTCACGTAAGTTTTTCAACATATTACTATGCAAATAATTTGTGTTAGGATCTATGCTTTGTGGTATTTAAAGGTATAGGAATAGTTAATTGTTTTGTTATCTTCGACTTTCAAATCCCTTCATATTTAATGTTTACCAGCCAAACTTCATGAATCTATGTTTACCGCTTTGCAATATTATTTTTCTTACTATAGAAAATTGTATAACTACCCCTCATAAGAGAAAAATCTCATGTTCTAAGGATAATTCTATTCATAAGAGAGAACAGACAGCCAGACTTCAATATCCTTGTACACACTTTTTGCTTTTGTCACACTCGTCATACACACTCCACAATTCCTTTTACTCATAATACGTCTGTCTGAAAATCTGGTCGGCATTACAGAGCCAAGTGATTCTTGAACGGCTACACATCCTTATGTCTCCCAGGTATATGTTGTTAGTTATCCTTTCATTACTCATCCTCTCTACATCTCCCAACCATCTCAACTTATTCACTTTTATTCCAGTTAGGCACAACATATGTATGTTTTGCAGTCAGTAAACTCTTGTAAAACACTTTATTTCTAATCCTATCTCACAACATTCTATACATCCTTATTTTATGTAAACAACAGCAAGTGAACAACATGGGTGGGTTAAGAATTAAATAACAAGTGGCTAGCTCAGTAGTGGGAGGTCGTGCATATAAAAAAAAAACAATTTGATTTAACAAGGACCTATTATAAACCTACCCATGAAAATTCACATTGTGTTAAATTAGTTTTTTTTAGTAACAAACCCGCTGAGAATAAATGACATGTTATAAATATTTAAAAAAGTATATTGTATTTATTTATTGAACATCAATTCTGCTAAATTTATCACTATCTGTTGTAAATCATCTGGATTTTCGAAAGTTTTTACTACAAAAAATTGTTCATGGTTTAAAAGTGAAATTTTGTAATTCCAAGGAAAACACGTACCAAAGCAACATCTTAATTTTAATTATAATGGATTTTTGAACAGGAGAATTTATTTTGGTGCTTCGGTTTTTACATAACGAGCAAACAAACTTCAAAGATCACATCTCAAATCTCAGTCAATTTTGCATGTTTCGTTTTATGTGTGTAATACATTTTTTTGATTTTCTGTTATTGGAATAAGAATTTGGTGTACAAGCATGGTTCCTTTTCACGTCGGCTTAAGTATTTTGTGATAGTTTGTTAAACAGAGTTTCACACTCGTGTGGTATTTTATATTTCATCTGAGAGTTAAGACTCACTCTTGAAGAGAGGATTTTTCACATCCCGTATGTTGTGGATGATCACTCGTTGCTTGCCTAGAATTTCACAATGTTTAGTGATTAGCGAAAAGAAAGTTGCCTCATTTTGTACAAAATATTTCTTTTGTGTTCCCAAGTAGAGGTGTTTTTGGAGAGGTATCACAGTTTTGTCACTCTAGTACTCATTGTTTGACGAGATTCATGCATCCTATGTATAATCTGCATTTTTTTTACAATTCCTGTTAATAGAAAGCAAACTAGTAGATAGATTTACATAGCGCTTTTAGATTTTATCAGTCGTTCCTAGAGAAAAAAATTGTCACTCCTGCTATAGTACAAACTAACTATGTCCATACGTGTAGTGGTTGATGGGACACTGCTCTCTTTCATGCAATTATAATTTATGTATTCCACTAAAACACATAAGACTGAGAACTTATTTTCGTGTGAAGTGGGTTTGCATTATTTATTTTCGGGACATTTGCCATCAAAATATTCTTTAAAAAAAGTGTGCAATCCCTCGCTCTGCTAATTAACTCGCCTATACCTGAGAGCAGTAAGGATGTAACTGACAGAACCAAAATCTAGATAAAAATGAGATCAATGTTTCAAACACTCCTTGAACACAGGAACTTGGATTCTTATCAGTCACATTATTTACAAAACTACACAACTTCAGGGTGTGTAGGCTAATTGTACTCGTAGATTATGTCGGCTAGAAACATTTTCACACAAATGGGTGAATCTTAAAATTTGCTGGGTAGAGGTTTGTTATCACAGGTGGTGATGTATATATTCTGAGTTTCCTTTACTGTCTAATTGTGGAACCTATTTCTCGGGCTCTGCTCTATCGTAGCAGATTTTAAACATTGTTTTCTAGTAGCGGAAAGTTTGTAAAGCAATTAATCTCCAGTATTCTCTAACTGGTTCCCCTTCTGTCCTGGTTCATTCAGGTCAGGCCCACTTGTAAGCAAGTGCCTGGATTTCCTGTCCTGGATTGTTTGTGTGATTCTTTGTTTTCTCAACTCCCTTACAACATTCCTTCACCATATTGTCGTAGGCCTACCCCTTCCCATAGGCTGAGTGCTGTCTTCACAGAATAACTCTCCTCCCTGCGCATGATGTTCCCATACCATCTCAGTCTACTTTCCCTCAGTTCTTCGGTTATCGGAGCTACTCCAAAAGATGCTCTAATTTCTTCATTCTTCCACTGGTTCTGATCTTCACTACATTTTTATGTCAGCAATTGATTTCGGTTGGATTATTTAGTTGTCTTTTGTATTCTTATTAGTGTCTACTATGTGTCCATGTTATTTCATTTTCTGGACATTGCCATTTTTTCTGTACCTCTGTTTTTCTATGTTGTAAAAATCGGAAACAGAATCCAATATGATTTTCATTACAAAACGGAACAAATGATTTTTTTGCAGATAACAATATTCTTTTATTAAACTACCTGCTAAAACATACTTCACTCTTATAGTATTTTATGCATATGTAGATTGTAGGTGCATAAGCAATATTTTGATTTCATAAGTACAATTTTATTTGATATACTAATAAAATGGGACACTCAATTCACTATGAGTTAAAAACTATGGTTTTTTAAAAAGTGTTGTAACATGGTGATATTTTAAAGAAATGTAAATTATAAAGTTGGCTTTTTCACGTGTAACAAATTGAACATATTTCAAATATGTGTGGCTATTTCCACAAAAAAAGGTTTATTTAATCATAAACAATTAAGTAATTCAAAAATCAAAAAGTAACCAGCATGAGGAGATATTAGTTTTGTTGCAACCCATAGCATGCCCTCATCACATAAAATTCACTCCAAATTTCTCGCTAGTGTCAGACTATTACTGTATGAAGTACTCTCAAATTTTATGCAAAAGTTTTTTTTTTCAAAAAATAACTAAGCAAACTTCAACCCCAAATTTTATTCTCACGCACTTCTTATCACTTTTATTATGATTGCATATTTTTCTCTTCCACAGATTGATGCTGCGTTTTTCGAAAAAACTTGTTTCAAAATGCATTTATATAAATATTTTGAAATGCACTGAGACAGAAATCCTCGGTTCATTCATGACGGCAGGCGGCTGGGCGATGACGCTCACTTGGCTCAATGAAGGCATTGTAGCCAAAAATTGGCCACTCGTTGAAGAAATATTGAAACTTCTTTTCCTTTGTCCAGTCGATGTCGAAAGGCTGAAGTCTAACACATTCCCTAGAAAAGTGAAGGCGCTCTCAAAAGATGCAAGTCATCCAGGTATGTATCTATTAGCCACACAATCAGTCAAGCTAACGTTGTACATGAATATGATTTTATTATTTCATCTGCCTAACAATTGTTTTATCATTTCCTGTTTGCTATTCTTTCCAGGTGTCCAATTTTTGGCTACATGTTTAGTTGAACGATGGCTAAAAGTTGTAAAAGGTGAGGTAGTGCCTCCATTAGTTGCGTCAGAAGTTCCAGTTTGTCCGATAAAATTTGAACAAGTTTGTGAAACAGAAAAAACAATCGAAGAGACTTTACAAGGTCTCGAGTGCGCCGTAGACAATCTCAGTAATGAACTCAAAGTTTTATCTGATACAGATATTCAAAATAGTATTAAGAGTGAAATTATTTGTAGTGAAAATGGTGAAATAGATTCTAAAAGTGACATTAACTGTAGTAATAGTATTGGTGTTGACGAACAAGACTCTAGTGTTCCACACGAAGTATCAAATAGTAGTAGTAGTCATAAGGTATCTGATAAAGACAAGAAGAAAAGTGATCGCAAGTCTTCCGATCGTAAGAAGTCATCACATTCTGATAAATCTCACGATGAAAAGAGTGATAAGAAAAGTGAACGTAGGAATAGTAGTAGCAGCTCTAGCCGGTCTAGTTCTCACTCTTCTCACAAATCTAGAGATCACTCAAAGAAAGATCACGATAAGAAAGATAGAGATTCATCTAAGAAAGATAGTAACAGAGATAAAAGCAGAGACAAAGATAGAAGTAAAGACAAAAGCTCCGATAAACACAAAGACAAAGATAGGCATAAGTCGAGCGAGAGCAAATCTAAAGAGAAATCATCATCTAGTTCTAATAGTAAGTCTGACAAGTCATCCAGTGGGAAATTACAAACCGTATCCATTAGTGATTTGGGTAAGATTCCCAAGAAGAAGTCTACCTCAGATGAAAGTGGAGATGTCAAGAAGAACAAACATTCAATATCGATTGAAGTTAGAAAACCTACAGATTCCATGCGTCCTAGAACCGTTAAAACATTCCATTCCAAGTTCCGTTCTCACGGTTTAGAAGAGGAAGTTAAACCGCCTCCACCCAGAGGTCAAGTTAAAAAGCCGAGTGCCACGACGTTACCAACTATCCCGACTCCAATCCCAAAGAGGACTTCACCAATGCGCTCCTTAGATGCACCTCCAGAGAAAAAACCAAAGATATCGGAAATTGTGGAAAAACCTGGTTCAATAAAGCTCATTCCACCTAAACCCAAACGTAAGTCTCTAGATAAGTTTATACAAATTATTTATTTATTGAAATTAGATAATCTGGTGAGCATAATCCTCTATGCTGTCAAGATAATATTCCTCTATGTACCTTAAATCTCTATTACATATCCAATCTTTAATTATTCATAGTAATAGGTAGGTGCATATGTTATAATGGTTGCCTTGATCAGATGAACTGTTTGTTTTGCAGGAGTGTTCCAGAGAGGAGCTGCATAAAGATAATAATTCTCTATTTAGTTTTACAGGTGTTCCTTGTGCCAGCAATTTACATTTCTCTTTTTTCTAACAACTTGTACTACTGTTTTTTTGTTTTGTTATTATTTTTTTATATTTTTTGTTATGTTATTTTGTTGTATGTTGAGTTTTCTAGTCAGTTTGATAATTGTGTTATTGTGGGTACTCGATTGAACGTATCTATTGACCCCTCGATTTTCCAACAATGTTTTGTAAGGAAACGTTGTATAATTAGCATGTCAGAACATGGCAGCATTTCCTTCCCTTAGACTTTATTGATGAAATGAAATGACAATGAAAATACGGAATTATGGTTCAATCTTAAGGTGGACTTAATAAATAACTGTTTGCTAGAGGAGATTGTAGAATTGTACTACGGTTATCCTGCTGAGCAAATTATAGCTCATTACCCTTAGGCAATAGTAGGCACTTTAAAAATATTTCTGTTTTCTATTCATCATGTAAAGAGATGTTCAGAAACCTGGCGAAAAATTTGTTAATCGGCAGACTTGTTGCCGATCACCCTACATTGTGGAATATGTTTGGTTTTTTATGAGACAGCAAATTGTATTATTTGATGTATGTATTAATATAATGATTTAGTATGTATGCAATGTTAAGTTTTACAGTTGATACAATGCAGATTACACAGTGGTTGTATAACAAACCATATGTATATTACTGTGTGGGTTACCACCAGTACCACAGTTAGTATATCAACCAACATCTTCCCTCCTACTCCAGTGGATTTGGTAAGTTATTTAAGCTTATTATTATTTTAGTAAATGATTAAGAATATTGTCTTGCAACAAAAAAAAAACTAGTTATTGTTTATGAGTGTAAATCTGTGTTTTTTTGTAAAATATTCAAGACAATAAATACATTTACTGGATTATTTTTGAAATTTCCCTTTGATTCTGTCAACACATTTTAATATTCCGTTTGGATCACAGGAACTGATCGACTCAAATCAGTATTTTATTCAGCATTACTCGTAACCACTTTGTATGACAAAATTAGTATGGGCTTTACGCACTTTTTAATTCTCATACTAATTTATATCCTACACCACAATATACATTTGTTTTTTTTTTTAATTATTTTTATTTCTCTCAGTACATACATATTTAAAGTGTTATCTAGATGAGAATAATTTGGAATTGTATACTATGGTAGTCCGAAAATGGTAGAGGGCTACCAATACATAAACGGCTATGGGAAAACTGCAATCTAAAAGGAGTTTGTACAGCCCTCGTGCTAGTATAGTTTAAATAGTAATATATAGTTGAATTTGGTTGTAGAAATTCCGAGTAAGGTATGTTGTGTTTGGGCTAATCAATCCACAGTTTTGTATTTTTGAATGTCCAATCGTCAAATCCTAGCAATGGAGCTCAGGTGACTCGTTTTGACATTCACCACATACGGTTTTAGAGCTCTAGAAATGAAATTGTATGTTAAAGAAGAAACTCTTGATTGTTCTTAAATTTTTCACAAAGAATTTAATGTGGAAAAGAGCACTTACCTATTCAATTAACTTGTTATATATTGATTTCATGTAACATTGCTTCTATAGATTATTTTGATAGTATTATTTGGGTTATTTGCTAATGTAGTGTAAACATTGATGAATGCTAATATGAATACAGTGCCTTGACTTCTGAATGTGACTGAATTTGACTATATATTATTATTTTTATAATAATGCAATATCCTCTCACATCTCAGAAAGAGAGGTAAGTATTAAAGTTAAATATAAATAATAATCAACCTTTGATATCATATACTATTATTATAATAGATATATTAGGTTATTCTGAGATATCAGTAGTTACCAGAATCCACACTATTATCGTTGACTTGTTAAAGACCATAATTAAACGCAAGTTGATAAACCATATGTTGATAACCACAGTGAACACATGTTCCGAATGCAACTGAATTGCATAAAAAATAACACAAACATCCATAGAATGTAGCGCAGAATTGCAAGGCCAAATAAATCAGTGTTAGAAGCTTTAGTAGTGGAGGTGTTGTCCTCACATTATCAAATTGTATTACATATTTCAATATTGACAAATCAATCAATCAATTCTGTATGTTATTATTTATTTTTGAAAGATTTTTATTCTCAGTTTCCCGGAAACAGCCACTGTGTGTAATGAGAACCAACCTGATGGAGGGATCAGTGACTAACTTCTGGGAGAGACGATGGGAATTGAAGAAAATCAAATGAACGGTGACTGGTGACACTTATTTATATACTAGAAATGAACATGAACACCACGGCAGTACTTAATATGACCTAATGAAGAAGTAAAAATATTATTATAAATGAATATAAAACTTGTACCCGCGATAAGGACAAGTTATTAAGGAAACATATTATAGTTATGAATCAGCCGAGGAGGAATAGTGCTGTAGAGTCGATTACTAGCACAATAAATAAACTCTTAAGCAGTTTATAACCCAGTGTGTATTGGTATATGAAAGATTGAATGTGTGGAAATATGTGGCTAACTAATAACTCTTGTATAAATGAGGCTTTCTTTCTCCAAGAGTTGACAATTCAACTGATAAAAGAAATTCTGTCTGGGTCGTGAGGACCTGAGGATTTCTTGGAGGCTGTCAGGGAGTTCACGCACATTAGGCCCTATTTGAATTAGTTACCTAACTGTGGGACTCTTTGTTGTGTGCAGATATGGTGTTGTACACTGTGCAGTCCTTACTTTTTCACCGCCTTTGCGCACTAAATGTGAGGATTAATAATTTCCTCATTGAGGTAGTAATGCGTTAGCCTAATTGTAAGTACCGAGATATTCCAAATACTATAATGTATAACAGGTACATTAGTGAAAACAGGGGACTCTAAATCATAATTTGGCCAAAAAAAAGTTAACAGCTACGATGTTTTTTCTCCCCTGTAAAGTTAATTGTACCTGTTTTTCTGATAAGGCTAACGAACGCTGTTATCAGGAATGGAGATATCTATGGCGCTCTATATCTGCATGCAACATTGGGTCCGGCCGTCGGCGGGAAATAAAATAGGCAGTGTCAATTAGTCGCGAGGGAATAGAAAAAGGAACAAGAAAATTTAATCAAGGAGGTAAATTTGATTAGACAATTTTGAGTGTGCATACCGACATTTCTAAAAATGGGAGACCTTCTACCTCGACAACCGTTACTAAATATGCTTTGGAACAAAATAGGGTAGATGCATTGAACCTTTATCTAGGGAATAACCGTAAAAGATTTTTAATATCTTGTATAGATTTCTCAAAAAAAATAATTAAAAACACCTCTTATCATTTTTCCGAACGAAAGTCGCGGAGTAAAATTTTATTTTTGAGCTGATAGTATGCATTAAAATCCAGGGAATAACCGTAAAAGTTTTTTGATAGACGCAAAATTAACCCCAAAAAATGGAAAAAAACGATATTTTTATCATGCGATTGTCACGCAATTTTGAACCTTAATGCCGTGGGAAAAGACTGACGTCATTCCTGGTGCCATGCCCTTAAATAGAGCTATTAATTTTAATCGGTTGATAGCAAAACTTTAGCGCTGGCGGTAATAGAATAGAATTAGAAGAAAAACGCAATTTCACAGTTTTTCCCACGCGTCTGCGAATCTACTTACTATTCTCTCATTTTACTACTTCTATTCGACCTTGACACCATTTTTTAAACTCTTGCGTAGGTTTAATATAATCAATATAAATTTCAGCCGAGTGAAAGGTTGAGCAATATGAAAAAAAAGACGCAAGTACCGACTGATGTTTTCCGACGATTGGTAGGCATAGCCAGTACCTATAGGTAGCTCTTGAAATTTTGCTACGCATTGCACGATGAGTAATTGCCTCGATTCGTGAAGTGCAGAATATAATGTCGACGCTGAGATTCGAGCCCTCGACCAGTTTTAAATTCAGGCAGAGCGCTGGCTAGCGGCCGTGATGACCTGCTTAAATTTAACATTTTAATTAGTACGTTCACGGGTTATTGGGAAAACAGTATGTAGATGCTAATGCGTGTAGCCGATTTGGATATGATTGGTCGGCGATTATTGAGTTTTAGCCGATTAATAACTGGGATTCACAGTTGAATAGTGTGTTATGCATAGGGTTGCCAGATGTCCGGTTTTTCTTACATCTGTCCGGTCAAAAAAATCTCGAAAACCGGACAAGGGGCTGTCACTCAAGGGAATATAATCGTTGATTATTTCTATCATGTTCTCACTTTTCATACGTAGTAGGTACCTACATTCTTTGCGAAAATCCGAATGTTTAAGTAGGTAGCATTTTTTCAAAAATAAAATTCGTAAAAAAAATGGGGGGGGAGGGTGCATTATAAATTGGCATAGGCGGAAAATTGTAAATTATCCTGTTTTTTTGTCCAACATATCTGGCAACCGTAGCTATGCGTGTTGTTCGGTCCTCTCTATGTCCCTTGGGAGGGTCGCGGTACAAGAGGTAGAGAATCAGCAATAACATGCACCAGTAATAGTTGGAAATTCTGTACCTGTTAACCCGTGATTTGGTATGGGTAACTTCATACATACTTATCACTTGATTGTCGATTATAGCTCTGAATAATTATGATCGCATAATTGCGTAGTTTACATCATAAAGGTGATACGGTTAGGCACATGCGTAAGCGGGTACAATATTTCATTATGTAGGTACCCCCCCCTTTCTCTGGTATTTTCAGCCGGGGATCTTGGCTTGGCATTATTCTCTACCCCATTGACGGGGCCGGATATGTCAAAAGGCTGAGTAGGTCGGGGAATATGGGCGGCAGCCTTGGGGAGGGCGTCAAACAAGTCACTTGTAGATAAAATAGAGTTTCCTATCTATGAAATGTTAAATACTCGCTTGATAAAAGTCCCGAATTCCCTGTACCCATTCCAAATCGTATATTAAGACAAGTAGGTATGTTTTTTAGGCGGTCGATGTAACAGCCCGTACGAACGCAAGTACCGTGTAAATAATAATCCTCTTATATAATCAATCAGGTTAAAAGAGTGTGCATACCGACATTTCGAAAAACGGGAGACCTTCTATCTCGGCAACCGTTACTAAATATGCTTTGGAACAAAATACGGTAGATACATTAAACCTTTATCTAGGGAATAACCGTAAAAGATTTTTTATATCTTGTATAGATTTCTTAAAAAATATTTTTAAAAACACCTCTGATCTTTTTTCCGAAAGACGGAAACTCGTTTCCTGAAAGTCGCGGAGTAATTTTTTTTTCTTGTAGTGATAATATGCATTAAAATCTAGGGAATAACCGTAAAAGTTTTTTGATAAACGCAAAATTAACCTCAAAAAATGGAAAAAACGCTATTTTTACCATTTTATGATGCGATTGTCACGCAATTTTGAATCTTAATGCCGTGGGAAGAGACTGTGACGTCATTCCTGGTGCCATGCCCTTAAGCGCTTCATTCATTTTTCTAAAAAAAAATTGCCTGCGGAACTAACTTTTTGGTGTATTTTTTATGAGACAAATAAATTGGGGGTGGGGGGCATGCGGCTCCATTGTCCACAAAAATATATGACTTAGGTACAATGGTATATGCTTATAAAATAATTCCGGGAGAAGGGGGCGGCGAAATGTCACTGCCTAGTGCCTGTGCCTAGGAAAAGTGTAAATCCGGCCCTGACTATAATTGTTTCGGTAGATTTTCCTAGTTTTATTGAAATTAATGGGATCTTTCTGACGGTCTAAAAAAGCCCGGGTACTTGCGCTTTTTTTGATGTTACGGCCGCTATAAGAAATTCGTGGTTATTGATTTTTTTATGTGCCTACATCACAAAATATTATTCGAACTCTGGTTTAGTAAAAGTGACCTTGACTGATAACAGACTATTAGAAATGACGGGGAAAGTCTTGCATCAACGTGACTAGATTAAGTAATTATATATTATCTGACGCTATCGATCACATCCGACCAGGGGCGGAGCAGGTAGATAATAGTAATGGGAGATCAAGGTTAATTTCTCATATATTGAGCTCTAACAGTTTAGATTTTTCTGAAATTTTCTAACAAACCACCTACAAAACTGCTGATTTAAAATTTGCCTAATAATAAGTAGTTATAAATTTTGTACATACTTTAGTACTCGGTTGATTAAAGCGTTATGTCTACCCGAGAAGCTGACAGTCGTGGATTCTGGATTTAAACGCCTAAATAAGGGGGCGGCAGATTTAGCTTCCTCCCCGGGCGGCAGAAACACGCAATGCCACTGGTCTGTGTGAACGAATGGAATAAAAAAAGGTACCTACTTAGTACTAAACAGCTGGCAGCTTATCCAGCAGGCAAATGAAGGAAAGCTTCGAAGATGGAAGATGAATCGTGGGTCTTGCGAAAAATAATCGCCTGCACCGCTGATTTGGCCTGGAAGCCAAGAAAAGTTGATTTACGAGGTGAAGGGGTTGAAATTTAGATAACGTTGACAGCACAGCATTGTAAATACTAAATATATGGTGCTTTGTTGTGATATTATTCCCAAGTGTGCGCGTGTACCCCTCCCAAAAATTAGTACATAAATAGTGTTTTTTTAGCACTTCGCTATTAAAATATTCAATTATTTAAAAAAAAATGCAACTCTAAAGAGGGAGCTCTAAATATGCCTCGGGCCTCTGGATATCAACCTCCACTGCTTATGTGCGCGTAAAAGATGAGTGAATAGCGATAGAAAACAAAGGTTTACAAAAGCACGTCGACAAGTTCGTAGGTGACGCGATTTGCTGCGTGTTTGTAAAAAAATATGACGACTATTAGAAAATGATTCATAATATCGATTTTATCTAATTGGTTAGCTAAACAGCATAATAAAGAATATCATGCGCGTTGTAAAACTTATGCAGATATAATCAAGTCAGCAATGTTCAGAGGCGGCTCTACCATAACTCGATAGAAAAATTAGCAAATATTCATGTAGTTACATTAAAACACTTTAAAAGCTTCTCAACTAAAAAAAAGCGATAGCGTCATGATATAAAAGCGAGTGAATAGGGCCGCAGGCAAATTTATTTTTGTGAGATTTGAGTGAAACGGTACGAGTTTATTGTCTTTAAATAGAAATATAAGTACCTACGTCATATAATAACAGGTATAATTAACGCCGCAGGCAGTTTTTTTATGAAACGATGTGTTTTGGGAATAATGTGGAGAGATGGTTCTGAGGTTTTGTGATTATGTAGGTGTAGACAGTATCTACGAGTATATTAAAGCTAAATAAACACGGCTTTTATGAGTAAATCAGTTTACAAAGTAATATATTTCAGTCACGACTGACGGCGATATATTTCCACTTTCGTTTCACAAAAAGATAACATTTTGCTTCTAGGTATGTCGTATTTTTTGTAAGAAAACAATACTAAGACTTTCGTCGTTCTCGGCTTACAATATTCACAGCTGTACGAACGCATGTGGAAAATGGATTTACCCGGGGCGTCGCGCGAGCTAGAGCCGCCTCTGATGATGTAGGTAACCCCCGATCTCATCGTTGTAAAATAATTAGCTACATGAAAAATAATAATACAACTTGATTGAATTATGATTAGCTGACTTCTACTCCGCTATTTAGTGATAAAATCACCTCGAGGGCGTTAAATCATGTGCGACGTATAGAAAAATCTTGAAGGAATTCCGGGACAGGTTTATTGGCATAAAACACAAACGTTATTATTTATGTAGCAGGTGTTTCAAAATATTCGGATTGTTTAGGCTCCGAAGAGGAAGACACCAGTAGGAGTGTCGAAACGTCGATCACACTGTTCATCCGAGAAACCAAGCAACAAGGCCAAGTATTATATTACGCACGATGGGCGTCGGCAGCGAAATGAATAGGTGTTTAAATTTACATACCAAATGTGGGCGCCGCCAGCATCGGACCTAGGGGGGGGGGGCTACAATTTTTTAAAATATTGATATAGCATAAGAAAGGGCGCTATATAGCGCCACAGGCCAAATTTTTTCGTGGGACATAGTGTAGATAGCATATTAGGTATATAAAAAAGCAATAAAATATAGCGCCGCAGGCAATTTTTTTTATAAAACTGATGGATTTTCATACTAATTTTAGACAATGAAAAAATGTGCGTTAGTAATGTGAGGTTTTATCATTTAGTATGAATAAATAACAAAATCTCTATAGTCCGTAATGTTTTCTATTCGCTATAAGAATAATTAGCATACGTGTTAACATATTACATATTAATTTTATTATTATTTTTAATTAATTTTTAAAGTACATTGAATAAGTAAGGAAAATTAAATTTAGAACAGAGATATACCCCCCTAAGTTATATTATCCGGGGCTCTTCTCAACTGTGGCCCCTTATGCTTGCACAAATTTTTTGAAGTACTAGGTATAGCATGGGCGTCGCCAGCCTCGGAGCTAGAGGGGGGAAACAAAAATTTAAAAAACTTATATAGCACAAAAAAACACTAAATAGCGCCGCAGGCGAAATATTTTGTGAGACATAGTGAAGGTCATGATGTAGTTAATTTGAAAATGTATATAATACTTTGCACAATAACGTGTATGAAATATTAATTTTATAAAAAAGTTATCAAAAATAACGCCGCAGGCAAGTTTTTTTATGAAACTGATGGATTTTCATACTACTTTTAGAAAATTTATGCTATTATGAGAAAATGTGTTATAGTAATGTGGTTTTTTGTGAGATCTTACCATTTGGTATGAAAAAATAAATACCTATTCCAATATCTGACGACGCCCATGATGTGTAGTATTAATTATATCTCGACTCGTCTTCATATTTTTCCGTCAACAACTCACATCAGGATTAGGACTCCTGCATTCCACCTGATAGAAAGTGTCACTCGCAGCAACTGAGCCACACGGGAATTTAAAACCGAATAATTAACGCACAACCGGTTTCGTCATTTACGAGCGCTGATTCAGAGCGGGGAGCTTTGAAGACTCCACCCGCCACTGTAATTGCGTAACAATAATAACACATATCGGTGATTGGAAAAAGCGTTACCTACATAATATAATATGCAATTATATCTACCTACATTTTTTTTCTTAGAGACAATCTCTATTTAGGAATAAATAAAACAGTCGAGAACGGGTGTATTGCCGTAAAATTCTGGCAATTTAGAAATTAATGTGAGGCAACATGGGCCAGCCTACGGGGGGCATCAAAATTTAAAAAAATATACATGCAGCTTAAAAACCGCGTAAATAGCTCCGCAGGCGATTTATTTTGCGCTAGTGAAGAACGTCGTGATGCGTGGTTTGATTATTTATTTGAAATTGTATACGATACTTTGCAATAGGTTTTTTATAAAAGAGTAACAAAAAATAGCGCCAATAGTTTTTTCCAAAACTGATGGATATTCAATATATTCATACTAATTTTAGAAAATTTATGATATGATGAAAAAATGTGTGGTAGTAATGCAATTTTTTGTTAGGTTTTATTATTAAGTATTAAAAAATATATACCTATTCCAATATCTAGGGGGGGGAGGGGCAGCTGCCCCCCCTTGCGACGCCAATGTGAAGTAATAATATTAGATTGAATAAGCTGACATGACTTGGGCATATGGGACGAATGAGTGATAACAGGGTGACGAGAAAAGTGTATATGAGTGAAAGAGGAGGTGTTGAGATGTGAGGCAGTCTAAAGGTGATCTCCCATGGTCCGTGATATTACGGACCGACGCGGAATTTCGTGCGCACTTTCTATAGAAAATACTACCCCCGTTTGCAATATCACGGACCGTGGGAAGCCACCTTTTTAGGTCCACCTATGTCGACATGATTCTTTAATACGGTGAAATGAATGACGAATTGCATGAACGTGACCAGAGCAAGAGTGCACGTAGAGGTAGTGTACTTTGGCATTCTGTCCTCACTGCTTACCCCACACGGGACCCGGCGGAAGGGATAGATATGCACTTAAATTCTTACCTGTAGACCCGTAATTGATGCACTTACCCATAAATAGCCTAGAGAAGATGTTCTACATATCCGCCCTTTGACTTTTTTTATAAAAAAAGTATTTCTATGAAAAAATATATCTGGGCTTTTATGCACAAACCCGGATATTTTCCTGCACACTTCACAGCAAGCCACCGTGGAAACTATTCTTATTTTAAGGCCCTCCACTCGTCTGTGATCTAGTAGTAAAAGTACTTAGGTGCCATAATATATGAGGTGTACTGGCGGACCTCGACTTTCGCACATAATTGGTTGCGAGAATGTGTGTGATGGGCCGAAGAGGAGTGAAAAAATCGTAAATCTGTCCAGGCTTTTTTCTGTAAATGGTTTTTGTATAATCAAAAAAATCTTAAAATATTCGCGTAAGTCGGGGGCCGCCTGTAAAAACATAATGTGGCCCACCTTGAAAAAATTGATACTTTTAATTGCATCGGAAGAATCGTGTGACGATCTCATGCATTTATTACTGTTGCAATTAAAAATGCAACATTGGTCGGAGACGCCTCAGATTTGGACCCGTCGATTGAAGTGCCTTTTCCTCAAATAAATGGAGAAAGAAGGATCCTGTTTGTGAATCTGATCAGATTGAGCAACGAATGTCGTGAAGATGAAGTCTGGAGAACTCAGGAAATGACGACAGAATCTATAAAAAATATTGACCCGTGTATAGCTTTTGACTTTTTGGATGACGATATCTAATAGGTACCTATACCTAACATGTTGCTCGCGAATGACCAAAATCATTCAATTGTGACTTACTCTGATACGCAACATAAGCTTTTCTAGTTTATTGTTTAGTGTACAAATACGTTTTTGGACTTATTTCGACAAGCATAGATTCACTGTTTTAGAATACAAAGATTTTTTCAGGTCATTTAGCGATTTAAGTCGCCACAAGGTGTTCTATTTGTTGATTTAGGCAAAGAACTACTTACTTAGATAGTACACCTACATAACAGATTATTATATTGGTGAGTTATTCGCTATCTTATTTTGACGCTCTCATATTTTATAATAAATTTTCCGGGGTTCCCCAGTCAGGTACAATCTGTATCACAGAATCACAATAATATGTGCTCAGCAGTGTATATCCGTTCTTCTCTTCTAGCTGAGCTGTTACATATCTTGTAGTCTTCATAGGGACTTATACATATTACATAATGTACTTACATTAAAATGACACACACTTTTGATTGTAAGAGATGTATGAAACGTGTTTCTAGCAAGAATTTTTTATTACATTTGGAAAAATTAATAAACATTGGTATAATAATATTTCTGGCTCTAATTACAAGCTGACATACTCCGCTTCGCGACACAATCTTTTCTAGATTATTGTTAAGTGTACAAAGTGTTTGGATTTATTTCGATAAACCCACATTCGTGTTTTAAAAGGTGTAGGCGTATGTCGCAAAGATTCTCCCATAATGTTAATTGATATTTTCAAGATTTCAGGCCTGTGGCCACGTAAACAACGGCTGTAATCAACTACTGGTAATTTTATTTCAGGTATCCACTTTCTTGTTCCTGCTGTTTGGGAATATTATTTTGGAGATTACGCAGTGCCGAACAAACAATTTTACTAACATTGTCAATTTTTTATAGGGAATCGACCGGGAGAAAGTGCAGTGGCAGTAAAAGAACGTATAATGTATCTATATGCACGAGTTTACTTTGATATGTAATATACAGGGTGTTTGATAGATGGATACAGATATCTTCAGGAGTGATAGTATAGGTCATTTAGCATCTTTTGAGCCAAACTTAGCTTAGTCAAAAGTCGCACGGTTCTCGAGATATTCGAGATTTTAACTTTTTTTCAAAATACCCCGAATTACTCAAGTTTTAGCCCGATAGCATCGTAAGTAAAGGTACCTACTTAGTTCTATCTTTCTTTTTTATTACCTGAATATGTGTTTAGTCTATTTAAATCATAAGTTTCAATCTGAAAAACAATCATGTTAAAAAAATATCGGATTAAAGTTTCGAGAAAGAGATATTTCAAAATCGAGTTACGACTTTAGAGAGGATTTTAGATTAGAAAAAAAATGTTCAAATATTCAGAAATCTGGAAAAAACTTCTCTGGTTTATGCTCTTTCAAATGATATACAAAACATTATAAAAAACATTAGTTTCGTAAATCCATGATACAAAAACTTGAATAGATCACCTCTAATTTAAGCAAATTTCCATACAAATTTACTATAAGTAGAGTTGCATAGTGAAACACACATTTCCTTTCAATTTTACTGTTTCCGAATTTGTATGGAAATTTGCTTAAATTAGAGGTGATCTATTTAAGTTTTTGTATCATGGATTTACGAAACTAATGTTTTTTATAATGTTTTGTATATCATTTGAAAGAGCATAAACCAGAGAAGTTTTTTCCAGATTTCTGAATCTTTGAACATTGTTTTTCTTATCTAAAATCCTCTCTAAAGTCGTAACTCGATTTTGAAATATCTCTTTCTCGAAACTTTAATCCAATATTTTTTTAACATGATTGTTTTTAAAATTGAAACTTATGATTTAAATAGACTAAACACATATTCAGGTAACAAAAAAGAATGATAGAACTAAGTAGGTACCTTTACTTACGATGCTATCGGGCTAAAACTTGAGTAATTCGGGGTATTTTGAAAAAAAGGTTAAATCTCGAATATCTCGAGAACCGAGCGACTTTTGACTAAGCTAAGTTTGGCTCAAAAGATGCTAAATGACCTCTACTATCACTCCTGAAGATATCTGTATCCATCTATCAAACACCCTGTATATGTATAATCCTATACATATGTATCTAATCCGATGTATCTACGTAGTAATTTAATAACCGATTGATTACATGATAAATTATATGCACCTACCTACCCGTAACTTGTTTATTATGTACTGAGTCTACGTCAACTATGGTCTAATGACCTTCCAAATCATCTAAATTAATTTAGCACGATTTGATTTTGTTACTTAATTAAGGTGACAGTTATTTTTATGTTTTTTTTTTCATTGTTTCAGCGGTCTTCCTCCAAGAAAGTGTGATGTTTATCGACGCACTGACTGCATCAGCCACCAACAAGAAGGAGCCAAAGAAAAAGAAAAGAAAATTGAGCATCTCAAAGGATACTTCACACGAAGCCTCACCTCCCACTTCACCTAGCACACCCACTACACCAAAAGTAGAGCAGGCATCACCTACCGCTGATTTACCGAAATCAGCTCCGTTCCGTTTTTACCAGGATACTTTGGATTCTGAAGATAACAAGGAAGTTAAAGAAGAAATTAAGGAAGAAGTCGTCGATCCAGATGTCCATATGGAAGAATCCGATAAAGATCCTTCAGACAGTATTACAATGAAAAGTCCTCTTATGTCTCCTCCGAGGAGGCCAAAGGAAACCATAGATTCTTCGGAATTAGATCAAATTGATATCGTTATGGAAATGAAACCAGAAACAGAAGGAGGACTTAAGTCAATCTTAACTATTAGTAAATCAAAAGGCGCCAAGAAGTCTTTGAGATGGAGAGATACCAATTTAGAAGATATACAGTATTTCGAATTAGACGAGAACGAAAGGGTAAATGTTACTAGGACTTTCTTGGATATGAAACAAATGGAAAGAGTCAACGAAAGAGAAGCCTTCCAAAAAGCTAGAAATCTAATAAACGATGACCTAATGGGAGAACAAACAACTTGGCGGGCATTAATTCCCATCGAAGCTCCAGAGGTTGAATATGGCAAGAAGAGTAGAGAAAAAGATGTGCAGTTGGCTAGGGAAAAAACAGTTTTTCAATGCATGTATCTTAATAAAGGTTTGATCCCTGATAGCGCTAGTGAACCCGATAATGAAACGCATCAAGTTACAGATCCTGTTATTATACCCTTGGAGGATATATCGGGTGGCACTGATAATGTTGAAGATTTGTCTGATAGACCGTGGCCTGAGCCGAAATCATATGGCCCCCCAGTCGTTACACAGGGAATCAGCGGTCCCCCAAACATGTACAATCCTATGCCACCATTTGGTCCTGGGTTTCCAAATCCCGCAATGCCCGGTCCTGTATTTGCTCCTGGTCCTGGAGTAATGCCTGGAGATTGGACCATGAACAATCCTAACATGATGATGCCAAATGGAATGACTGGGCCACCAGAAATGTTTATGGGTCCTGGAGGCGGTCCTATGTTTATGGGACCTGGAACTGGTCCTATGGGTGGAGAATTTCCCATGATGGATAATATGAATGGTCCCATGTTTCCTCAGGGCTTTCCAGGTCCAATGGGTCCAAATATGGTCCCTAACGGTCCGATGATGAACAGACCTATAGGGCCAAATGGACCAAACGGCCCTCCATTTGGTGGTTTTCCTGGTAATAGAGGAAACAGTAATCGAGGCGGTTCAAATAACTCTAGGGGTGGTGGTGGTGGTCCTTGGAGAGGGAAGGGAAGTTGGAACGGACCTCCAAGGGGAGGAAACAATAGTACGAGAGGGAATTCCAAGAGATGCATTCACTTCCAGAAGAAAGGTTATTGTCGACAGGAAAATAATTGTCACTTTGCGCATTATTAGGAGCCGATAGCAATTGTCATAATTCATTACCTATCTGTGATAATAATTTTAAATCAAAATAATATTAAGCTAATGTGATAATTTGTTCTCGCCTGTTATGTTAATTCGTTGTAAATAAAATTTTAATACTTTTTATATGTAAGATTGTGTTGATCATCTTCCCCAATATCTTAATACATACATATGTATATTTTAATCCCTTTTAATTTCATCATTATTATTTTATTTTATCGAAATATAATAAACCACCGGCCGGCTTGACAGCTCATCGCCCATTCGCCAGCCGATGTGCGGTTAAACAATCATAAACAGCAATAAAAACTGACATAACTAATGCTGCGAGATATTATTTGGATACGCGAATTTCGCTAACAGCTACAGGGCCATTCAGAATTTTGGATGGTAGACCTATCTTGTGATATTTGTATTTCAATATTGCATAGTCAGTGCCGAACTGTAAATACGAGGAGGGCCGTTTGTTGTCAGCTAACAACAAAAAATGTATGTTTCATGGGCGGTGGGCCGCTTTTTTTTAAATTCCTGGGCCAAGATTTTTTCCATTGTGGCCCAGTATGGAAATAATGCGGATTATTAATTTTAAAGCAGTGCCTTATGGCGTATGTATAATACTATTCATTTTATTATTAGAAATGTTAGATGAAAACAAGTTGTGAATCAATCTTAATTTTTATTGTGTTTTTTTTTATGTAACGCATAGACAAGTATGTAGGTAATATTAATATAGATATTATATTGTTAGGTACCTAGCACTGGCGGATCTAGGTCACGCCAGTGTTTGGAATCGCCAGTGTTACATACGTCACTAAGGTCAACTTAGGTGACGTCCATGAGTTGACATCGTGCGTTACACTTTCGAATATTGTAAACAAAATCTTATATTTAAGTACAATACCTAATATGTATTTGCATTTATCCTTTGCATGTTTTCAATTTCATTATTAGCCATTAAAATAATAATAAAAAGACATAAGTTTTGGAGGGTATTGTTGCGCACCTCGAGATGCGTATATGAGTTAATTTTTTTATAAGATGTTTTAATACCTATTTGATATTGTATGATAAAAATGATTAATATTTTGTTCTTTAGGTACTTTTATTTGTTCTTTTCTTGTATGCGCACATGTGTATTTTTTCGTTTGCTTAAGTATTTTTGTATTTACTTACTTACTGTAGTTAACATGTTAATTATTTTTATGTATTTAGGTTTGTTATTGTATCTGTATCGTTAAGCTACATTATTTATCAAGCCCGATGTTTTTTGTATTTATTTTATAAAAATAAAATATAATAATAATTAAAAACATATTTTTTTATTTTAATTACATTTACCCATTGATGTGCCAGGGCCTAATTGGGAACAAATTTTGGACCGAGAATTTAAGGTACATAATATGAAGTAAGGTAAATCGGCCCACAAATGGCCCTAAGACAAAAGACCGCGGTGGATTTCCTGAAAGTCCCATATAGCCAGTGCTGTCCTATATGTGCCTACGTATCAGTGGCGAAGGGTGGATTTCTGCGGAAGGAAGCCGGGAGACACTATTATACCTATCATTTTTCCAAAAGGTAACTCGATGGGAATCGTTTACTTAGGTAGCTTCGCGCCTGCTACGTATATAAAGTATTTTACAAAATTCCAACTTCGATATTTCGATACAAGGGAAAATGAAGAAAAAAAAACTAAATTTCTAGTTTGTTTTTTCATTATTTCTTTAAAATGGACTTCCATGTATACCGACGGTCGAAAACATCGAGACTTTCGACATTTCAGGTGGCTCTATTCGTTAAAATAAAAACAGGATGAAATTCGAGAAACTTTATGAAAGATGCAAGACTCGCATAGGTACCAGAAGCTGTATCGGGCCATTCGGGCCGAAATCACGTCGTTATCTGAGAATAGCAATAACAATTAATATGTAGGCCCTTTGCATGAAAAATTTTTCAACGGGCACGAGTTATGAATGTTATGATTACAGTTTTTAAAAACATCCCATAATGGGTTACTTTGGCAAATAAAGAGTTATATAATAATGTGTTTAAAATAATTCATCCGCCTTTTTCTTCTACCTCGCATATGCCAGCAATGAACAGTTTAGTAGGTATATTCATAATATATTATCATAATGAGAAACATTACAGGTAATTTTTCCGATTAAGTTAAAATCAAAGAATCTATAAAAATATTCTAGCTAATCTGCGAAGGCTGTATTGTATCTAGGTATTGAGTATGTGACGATTTGTAATACTATGGCTGGCCACACACGTCCCGAAGTTCAGTTCCGGAATCGACCGTTTTGCAAAAAAGTTCCGATCAAAACCTCTCTCTGAATTCAGCGTCACCGATTCAATTCAGCGATTTTAAATTCAGAAAGAGGTTTTGGTCGGAACCTTTTTGCAAAACGGTCGATTCCGGAACTGAACTTCGGGACGTTTGTGGCCAGCCATAAAGAGCTTTCTGGGGTCACGTTCTGGGCCGCGTTCTGTATCCGTTAATTTTCACTCAGCGTGTCAACGAGTGATTATCGCGCGAAGCAGAACGCATTTGGGTGACTGTTCCAATTGGAATTGTCAAACAGAGATAGAGATATGAGAGTACTAATAAGAGTGAGTTGATAGATATACATCGAGATACCGATATCACTGCACTCTTCATTGGTAGAGAGGGATAGACATATTGCGTGTTAATAAGAGTGAGTGAACTGCACGTGCGGACCCTTCTATTATCTATGGCGAGCGAATGTCACCCGACAAATTTGTTGGGTGTTATTCGCAACAACCGAGCGTGTCAACCGTGCACATAGAACACGTTGACTCGCACAACCGAGTGAAACGCACCGATGATAGAACGGCGAACAATAGAACCATAAACAATCGAGCGAATCGCCTAGTGAATTTTAACGGATACAGAACGTGACCCAGGAGTGCGCAGTTGACACGCTCGGTTGTTGCGAATAACACCCAACAAAATTGTTGGGTGACATTCGCTCGCCATAGATAATAGAATGGTTCGCACGTGCAGTTCACTCACTCTTATTAACACGCGATATGTCTATCCCTTTCTACCAAAGAAGAGTATAGCGATATCGCTATCTCGATGTATATCTATCAACTCACTCTTATTAGTATTCTCGTATCTCTATCTCTGTTTGACAATTCCAATTGGAACAATCACCCAAATGCGTTCTGCTTCGCGCGATAATCGCTCGTTCACTCGCCGAGTGAAAATTAACGGATACAGAACGTGACCCTGTATCCGTTAAAATTCACTAGGCGATTCGCTCGATTGTTTATGGTTCTATTGTTCGCCGTTCTATCATCAGTGCGTTTCACTCGGTTGTGCGAGTCAACGTGTTCTATGTGCACAGTTGACACGCTCGGTTGTTGCGAATGGGGCGCCTTACATACACTCGTTTATTTCACGGAGGATGGCGCCATTTTCAAATATGATACTGATAGTATTTTCGAGTTACTTACATTTTTATTTCTTACAGCATTAGGAACACACTTAAATGTTATGTTACAGTGTCTCCCGCATTATTTTTTTTACGAATCTCGAAATAAACCTAAATACATATTTGTACACTTCGTAATAAATAAGCTTGAAAAGCTTTTGTTGTGGAGAAAGTCGCCATCGGGGATTGAACCCGCGCCTACTGGATCGAGTCGAGCGCTTTGCCAACCTGGCTTCCGACCACCTCATTTGTACAGGTAACTTGAATAGTGCAAAGTAAGATATGTATTTGTTATTTAAAATGTTACTACCTATCATTTAAATTTCTTTTTACAATCGAAACAGTGCTATGTTTACGATCGAAGTGAAATTAATGATAAAAGCTATTTATGAAGTTCGTAAACAATTGTTTTATGTATTTAGAGAGATAAGCGGCGTTATTTTGTTTTTACATTGCAATAATAATGTGTTCATGTAAATGTAATGTGTGCAATGTAAAAAAAAAACTCCACAACAAAAGCTTTTCAAGCTTATTTATTACGAAGTGTACAAATATGTATTTAGGTTTATTTCGAGATTCGTAAAAAAAATAATGCGGGAGACACTGTAACATAACATTTAAGTGTGTTCCTAATGCTGTAAGAAATAAAAATGTAAGTAGGTACCTCGAAAATACTATCAGTATCATATTTGAAAATGGCGCCATCCTCCGTGAAATAAACGAGTGTATGTAAGGCGTCCCGTTGCGAATAACACCCAACAAAATTGTTGGGTGACATTCGCTCGCCATAGATAATAGAATGGTCCGCACGTGCAGTTCACTCACTCTTATTAACACGCGATATGTCTATCCCTTTCTACCAAAGAAGAGTATAGCGATATCGCTATCTCGATGTATATCTATCAACTCACTCTTATTAGTATTCTCGTATCTCTATCTCTGTTTGACAATTCCAATTGGAACAATCACCCAAATGCGTTCTGCTTCGCGCGATAATCGCTCGTTCACTCGCCGAGTGAAAATTAACGGATACAGAACGTGACCTGGGACTCGTCACGTGAAACGCCGTGTACCTTCGAGGTTGTTGACTTTTTATCTATGGTACGAGAAATGAAAACTGTCAGATTCGCGACATTTGGAATGGCAAAATACCCTTAGTTCAAAAATTTACCACGCGCGGCGCTAGTAATTCTTTCACGTCTCACTTATTTAGTATTTGACATTTGTTTGACATCTTGCGGTTAGGTAGACCTGCGGAACGCCGTACTTCGACCTGTGGTTTCAGTTCTACACGTGTGGTAAACTAAAATTACTGCTAAAATGTCTTTCCGTTGTGCTTGTTCTGCATCATTTAGTAGAAAGTATCACTTAGAGCGGCATTGTGAAGTTACTCACGGAATAAAAGCTGCAAAAGGTAAAGCAGAACTTGCATGTCCGTTGTGTGACAAGGTATATTACCTTAAGAGTGCACTCGAAAAGCATCGTGTGAAGATGCATCCAGAAAAGAAAAACGAAGATACAGACGATACAGACACACGGAAATGTTCGGTTTCACAGGTATGTAGGCACATGTGATTAAAGGATGTTGATTTTCTCAAAAGGTTACCTCTTGCGACTTAATATTCAAAATTATTGAAAACACGCATGTGCTGCTTCTAATGTACCAGTGGTATTTTAATCTTTTTTTTAGGTTTTACCAAAGGGGTATGAGTATGAAATCTTGGAGTTTCACAATTTGCAAAAGGGCTTCAAATGTAAAATCAATTTTGATATTGATAGAATAGAAGAGTCCAACATGTTTATAGAAGAATTTAAGTCAATAAACAGTACAAGATACCGGGTAGTAGCAAGCAGAAGTACAACAGATATATTGTTAGAAGTAAGTAACAAGTAATATGTTTTGATTTATGTACTGGATAAGATAATGGCTTCAGGTTAACATATGCACTCCATGCATACCCTTTGTGATAAATTTGCTGAACGCCTATTTGAACTTTGAAATGTGTTGGTTTGCTTCAATTTAGACTTCCTGGTGTACAGTACATCATTCACTGTCACTTCTCTTCATGATGACTGATTCGATTAGACACAATTAGATTAGGTGGGATTCAAATTCCACTGCAACCTTACTTCACCTCTATATTCACAAATTTCTAGTTTCTTGTTAAGAAGAGGTTGATTTGTTGATAATTAAGGACATACACATATGTACTACACATGATTACAATTACTCATTATTTAAACTGGAGTATGCTGAGCAATAAACCTAGCGTGCGGTGGAAAATATGCAAACATGCAAATATGGAAAAATGCAACAATTGAATGCAAATATTATGGTAGACATAGAGGCATTATGATAGCTGAATTTTGTAATGGGATATTTATACATAGTATCATATTATTTGTTTTTTTTTTTAAATTTCAGAAAAGGTTTTGTTGTCACCATAATTCTCGAAAAAATCGTCCTAGCAAAAAGAACACAAATTGTTCTGCAGAGTTACTTATGGTTATAAAAAAAGGAACATTGGAAAATAAGTAAGTACGAGTACGTAAAGTTTAGTATGTCATTTAGGGTACAATATGACTTGAGTGTGGCCAGACTAGAGGCAATATGTTTTGATCAATCACATGGTAGATACTTACAGAACAATAATTATTGTAATAACGTTTACACGAAGGTAGATACCATTAATCAAAATAATAAATTTGTTAACCAAGGAGTTCCACTCAAACTGCAACTGAAGTCGTCGTTAAACCGTTACTGTTAAAAATCATGGAAAATTTTAAGGGTAATTAAATTGAATGTTTGCACGTGACGCTGCAAAATTTCACTGTTTCATTGATTAATGACCAGTGACCAAGTCTACTGTATTAGAATAATATACAGCAACACATCTCCGTATGAAATGTTATAGAGTGAGCTTGTGGTTGCTTTCAACTAATATCTTCTGTTAATTGTATCCCATCACTGTATAAAATTATTCTGATTGCAGACTACTGTGCAATGTGACAATATATAACGAACATAATCACGAAACAAATATTGCCGCAGCCGTAAAATTTTTAGACCCAAGCCCAGAAGTTGTAGAAAAATTTGAAAAAATGTTTGAAAATGGTTTATCTCCATCTATGGCTACTTTCAAACATGAAGAAGATCTGCAGTTGCAATACGGAGGAGAATTTTACAAAGTCTTGTCAAATAGAAGACTGTGCCCTCCACAAGTGTGGGCATTTACCCATTATTACAAAATATTCAGAAAAACCTATGGAGAAGCAATTGGAGAAGGAATGCTCACATCATTAAAGAATGCAATTGAGAATTTGTGTATGGAAACAAATAACCCTAAATGTGGCAAAGTTATTGTAAATGAAAATGGCACATTTACTGTCTGCATTGCCACTCCTCTAATGAAGAGAGTATCTAGCACACCTCTTGCTGGAAATATTTGCTTCTTAGACTCTACAGGTGGTCTAGATAGATTTGGCTGCCGAGTTTTCCTTATGTCGTGTTTAAGTTCAGCTGGAGGTTTGCCAATCGGTAATTTTACTTTCTATATTGTAATTAATTTATTGTCAATCAATTACTTACTTATTTGTTATTTATAGTGTGTATATTTATATATTAAATTTTTGTAGGTATCATTATTACCACCACAGAATCTGAAGAAGCAATCACTGATGGATTACAATTATTCACATCTTTGTTGGAGGACGATTCATTTGGTGGTAGGAGCAGCCAGGGACCACAAATATTTATGACTGACTGCAGCGATGCGGAGAGAAATAGTTTGAGAAAAGTATTTCCAGAGTGCACATTTCTTTTGTGCACATTTCATGTTCTACAAGCAATTTGGCGATGGCTGTCCAATGGTATCAATAAAATACCATTTGAGACTCGATCCTCATTGTTCACAATAATTAAGAAAATCATGTACGCCAAAGATGAAGGTGAGATGGACATGATAATGGAACATGAAATTAAGTCATTAGAGAACTACCCAAATTTTATAAAATATTTTAACACGTGGTATGAAAGAAGATATGATTGGGCCCTATGCTTAAGGCAAAATCATTTGACAAGAGGTCAAAACACAAACAACATATCTGAAGCAAATATCAGAGTTTTAAAAGAAAAAATTTTAAACCGAAATAGGGCCTTTTCACCAGTTCAGCTGGTAGATTTTCTAGTGAAAGATTTGCCTTTGTATTATCAAAGGAAGCTATTAAAAATTGCTTCGGGGCTACCATTAAATTATTTAAAAAATAAAAACAAATTTGAATATAATAGCGAAGAATACCAACCGCAAAAACTAACAGACTCTTCTTATATAATAAAAAATTTGAAAAATGGAAATGAGTATCTTGTAAACACCGATGTCTGTTATTGCACATGTAAAGTTGGGGAGACGGGAAACATGTGCAAGCACTATGATATTATTAAAAATGCATTTGGTGTCTCACACATTTTGGATTTTCCAGTAACACAAAGTGAGAAAGAGCAGCTACACTATATAGCCACTGGCTCAAAAACAATAGATGGTGGTTGGTATGGTAGCTTGGTGAATGGTTTGTCAGAGCCCTCAATCGTTGAGAGAACACTAAAACCTAAAACTATCGAGGTTATAACACAAGAAACAATACCGCCTGTGTTAAGCGAAGAGGGCACAGAGGCTAAAAGAGTTGCATTAAATGTTGCTAGAGAAATATTTTCCAATATTTGTGAAAGGATAGAAAATAATTCTTCAGCTTATGAAAATGCAATAGAGGCATTAGAAAAGCAATATAAAAAAATTCACACAGATGCAGGATTGATTTCGGCGCTGCATTGCTTTGGTAAATTTAATGGTTTTTCAGCCAAAAAGAAGAACGCTGGTTCTTCAAAAATTGGAGTGCAGTCCACTGCAATTGCACGAAGAAAGACAGCATGTGGTGGACGTCGTGCTTTACAAAGTGGGCGTCCAGCGAGTTGGAGCATGACCCCTGAGCACGGCTACAGCGTCCAAAAAAGGACTCCTGGACATTTACCCAAAAAGAAAAACAGGAATATTGCTCCTCATAGCCTTAGTTATTGTATAGAAAACACTCAAAATATTAGCAAACCATAGTTTTTTTTATCGTTCTTGTCAACCCGCTATTTTTTTATTTCTCTATAACCACTCAAGATAACTTTATGGTCTATATGCTGACCATTTACAGCTGTATATTCACTTTAATTTTGGCTATCAATAACACGCCGACCCCACAAGAAAATGTTATGTTTCCATGTCATGGATCTGGTGGCCATTATCAATATCTAAATGTGTAATATTTTATGAATATAATTTTATATTGTCCATATACATTGTCTATTATCAAATGATTACTATTTTTAAGTGCTTCTTTTAACTCGCTTCCTGCATTTAATCGCTGATCTATTACTCAATTTTTGAACCTCTTACTCTTATCCAATTTTTCTCAAAATTTGTACACTAGCTTCATTTCGATGAAGAATCGTGAAAATAGAGTTTTTGAAACAATATCATCTTTAGATTTAATTTGTTTAAATAATTTGGATTTTCATAGACAAAACAATAATAAAATATTAAGCAATCAACTTTGATTATTAAGGTTGCTTAGCAACATACGTATATTTCACAAAGAGATTACATTTAGAGTAGAATTCATCCTATTTGGCGCGTGGTCCCAGCGCAGCGATCGACCGTTTTTCATAGTTTTCTTTTTTTTTCGTAGTTCGATGTAGTTCACCGTTTTGCCGCCGCGAGCCAAAAGGGATGAATTTGACTCTAATATATTATGTCGATGATATTTCATAATCTTGACATTAAATAATTAATCTGTCAAATTTTCATTCATAATAAAATGGTACCATATTCCATTTTTCAAACTTGGTTCAAATTTTAACATAAACCATTGACGAGACTCTATAACAGGTCTCTCTCTCCGATGGCGCTACAGCCCATATCGGGCCTTGGCCTCCCGCAACATTCGCCTCCAACTCCCTCTGTCCTCAGCGGCTGACTTCCAGTTGGTTGACTGGAGAAGCTGTGCTGCATCCTTTCTCACTTCGTCTTCCCACCTCAGTCTGGGTCTTCCCACCTTTCTCCTTCCACCTGGGTGTCCAGTCATAATTCTTTTGGGGACGCGTGTGTCTGGCATTCTCTGTACGTGCCCGGCCCATCTCAACCTGAGTAGTCTCATATGGGTTGAGATGCTAGGGGCCTGATAGATATCGTCCTCTCTATAAAAGGTACATAGGTGTATATCTTCAGTGTTCATATCTTGGATTTCTAAGATCACTCGCAAACGAGTGGAGGGCCTTAAATAGAAAAAATAAAATAAATATCTTAGATTATTGAAGTACCTAATCAAATTATTTTTCGTCATACTGACTAGATCCGTTCAAATTCATTTGTTTCAACACAATGTTGTGAAATTATGTGTGAAGCAAATTTCCCAAATTTATATAATTTAAAAAAAAAAGTGTCAAAATGTGATTATAATTAGATATTTTAATGTTAAAATCCAATTGTTTCGCTCATCTAAGGCTGCATTTTAATAAAAAAAAAAACAATTTTACTATCCCCTAACGTGGTTCCTCGGATTGTGATTAATAGACTACTCCGATATTGTGATTTATCTTTCCACCAGTAAGCCATACGTATTTAGGCTGATATCATTATTAATTTATGCACCTTTCGACTAAAAATGCGAGAAGTAATGCTTATTTATTAATCTATCTTATTTCTTTTACCAATACAAAACAACATGTTAAAAAAAATGGTATCGATGGTATTTAACATCGATATATATCAATGTGTAAATAGAATTCAGTGTTCAAGAAAAAGATGAAAAAAGAACAGGAATCGATTTTCGAAAATAGTTCGAGGCTATGGTTGATATCGATCCTTTCTCCAAGTAGTTATATTTCAGGCAATCTTGTATTCAATTCTTATAATTCATTGATACCTTGTGTATTAGTAATATTATGCTCTAATTGTAATATGTATTACTTATTTAATATTAATTATTATTTTTTTTTATTTGTTTTGTGAGTTGGCTGTAAGACATGCTTGTAATAGCCAACCTTTTAGCACTATTGTAAAAATTAAATTATAATTTTCTTTTCGGCCAATAAAGTTTTATTTTTGATTTAATACTAAAAATGGATTAGATTAACGATTAATTAGATCTATACTCTATTAGATTACTTGGCGTGAAAAAAAAGTTAGTATTAAGAAAAATGTTACTTATAATGTAATTGGTAAAGATAAAAACATTCCTTATTGTTTCGTTTTATTTTTGGTGTTGAAAAATTCTAAACAAATTGTAGTCTGAAAATACCATAATAAAATGTTCTATTCTAAATGTGGCATTATTTTTACAATTTCCTTAAATTTCCTAACAAAACAATTTACTTGAAAGACATTGAAAGAAGAAAGTTAGCAGGTACCAGGGTGAATGGGGCAATTGGGCCAATAATAAAAAGTCGCAACGTATCGACAAAGGCAAAGTTGTTGGTGCACAACGCCATCCTAGTACCAACACTGATGTATGCAAGTGAGACATGGCTGAAGAAGGATGAATCAAGTATAAATGCTGTCGAGATGAGATCGTTGAGAAGAATGTGTGGAAAAACATTGAGAGATAGAATAAGGAAAGAAATGATTAGAGAGTTGAGTGAATGTAAAAAGGATGCTGTGACTAAAATGAAAGTGAACAAGTCGAGATGGTTGGGTCATGTGGAGAGAATCAATGATGAAAGAATAACGAAGAAAATTTATCAGGGTGAAAGAAGAGGTGTAAGGAAACGCGACCGTCCAAGAACCACATGGCTGGACCATGTTGACCAGATACTCAAGGACGGACCTGTTTTGAGTAAAAGTAATCAGAGAATATGTATGAGGAATTGCATGAATGTGATGGAAGTCCGAAGTGTGTGTCAGGATAGGAAAGTCTGGCGATCCGTTCTCTCTGCCTACCCCGCAAGGGAGGTGGCGTGAGGATATAGAATAGAACAATTTACTCTCTGCCTACCCTGCAAGGGACGTGGCGTGGGGGTATAGAATATAGATGATAGAACAATTTACTGACAATGTCATGATATAGGAGTGCGAAAGAGAGATGAAAGAATTACTAGCGCCGCGCGTGGTAAATTTTTGAACTAAGGGTATTTTGCCATTCCAAATGTCGCGTCAGATTCTTCATTCTTGACAGCAGCTGTGAATGTGGTTGCGAATGTTAAATTCTGAGATATTCGCATGATATTCGATCGTTTTTTGCGTCATTCGCTTTTATTTAAGTCCATTAACGGGCTGTACGGCGAGTTATAGTACGCGCAGTGACTAGTTTTTCTGTATAATAATATGATCCATGTGCATAAATTGATGAAGTGCACATTAATATTAATTGTTGGTCCAGGTGGCGCAGCAATAATTGATTAATAATAACATCAACAAATTTCGTTTTAAAAACGTTAATACTTACTATTCTTTGTGATCTCGTATGAATACCACTTTGTGTTCACAAATTATCTAAGACGTCACTAGTCATGTACTCTTTAGTTATCACAAAGTTCAACAAAGACATTTTAATATGGTACAATTTCACACCACCATTATTATTCATTTTATAGTTGGTGGATAGGTAGGTACTTGTGTTAACTTCATTTTTATAAATTGTCAAGTCATGGAAGAACCATGTTTTGGAACATCTGGATGTGGGCAAGCAATAGACACCGTGGAAAGTATGCCATCGCAGACTGGTATTGCAGAAGTCACACGGGCTTGGAGATTCAGAGTTTATGTCCCGGAATTGAATAAATCTGAAATCGTGTGTGTATCTGGAGATTGTCGACAGTTGGGGCAATGGCGTCACGACAAAGTGATATTCTTGAAGAGGGAAGGAGAGACGAATTATTGGTCGGAAGTTTTACAGATACCGCTCAATTGTGATGTGTTATTCCGTTACTGTATTTGCGCAGTATTCACTGAACCCACGCAGATCATAGTGCGCAGTTGGGAGACACATATTATCCCGAGACAAATAACTGCCGGCCTAATGTTATCGGAGGAAGCAGATGTATTCGGAGAATACAACGGGAAACACAAAGTGGATAAGGGTTGGTTAGCACACGGCTGTACACTACAGTTGATGTTTTATTCCACACCGTTTATTTTTAAATCAAAATGGAAAGACCAATCGTTACGAGTTAAGGTGACTCCCATGACTTCGCAGTTTTACGCCGACAATCCTCAAGCCTTCGCCTCAGACGATTCTTTCAATACAGATTCAATCGATACGGAATTACCTAATTGCATCGTGACTGAAGTCGCCACCCTCAACCAACACGATTCAGTCTTTAAACCCGTTGAACAGTTTGGTAACGTTTATAACTCTGACGATTTTTTGATATTCAATTTGTTTGTGCCGAACCATCAAGCCCTCACGTACTTGGTAGATTTCTACAAACACAGTTCTAGAGTTTTTGACCGTGAGCCTCCCGCTCACGTGGGGTACAGTTACATATTACCGAGTGTTCTGAAAAAGTCTCAAGGACAGTTAGAGCTTCCTATAATATGCACGACTAAGCATCGCCCCTTTGGCATGATGAACGTAGAGTATTTGGTAATTCATCCCATGGAGCAATCTCTCTGTGATATGAAGTTGTCCTACACGAACCACTGGAGTGAATCGTGGACTGGGTTGGATGTCGGCCACAGGGGATTAGGGTCAAGCTTCAAAGGCAAGGAGTAAGCACATCTTAATTTAATAAAAATAAAAAGTGTCCATTATTTACATCACGGCTGTCCAAATGTTTTACTCTTATTGTTAAATGAATTCGTACTTACAGTGAAGTATTCGAAATTATGGGACCTGGGCTAAAGATTTGCACAAAGGCAGTATGCCATATCTTTGCGAAAGCGCACCTTGTTGTATGAAATAAAAAATATATCTCAAGAATTTTTCCCTTTTCAGTGTACATTATATTTTTCGGAAAATCTGTTCACAATTATTTTACATCAACTATGCTAATTCAATTATTTTTGCAATAATTGCTATATTTTCCGTCAAAAGACAAGGTAAAATACTTACATAATTGTTTTAGCTCTTACATAAAATTTCATCTGTGGGCTAAATAATTTTGTACTTTCATGTACCCTGCAATATAAATTTTTTGAAATTCAGCCTTCAGATGGCTTTAAGTTGGACAGCCTCGATTTAAATAACGATCTGTGTGAGACAATTCTCTCGTTGATTGTTACGGTTTACTACAATAATGTTTAATTTTTAGGGGCACAACTATTAGAGAGAATACAATAGCGTCTTTGAAGACAGCAGCGGCAAACGGAGCAGACTTGTTGGAGTTTGATGTTCAACTAAGTAAAGATTTGGTTCCTGTAATATATCACGACTTCCTCGTGTGCATCGCTCTCAAGAAGAAGAAGCAGATAGACCACAACGAGATGCTGGAAATCCCTGTAAAGGATCTCACGGTTGAGCAACTTCATAAACTTAAGGTAAGTACTGTAAACATTAATGTTTTTTGTATATGGGAGTGTATTTGTAAATGCGAACCGGAGATGTTGCGAATATTTACATCGGCATAAATGACGCACAGCAGGTAAACCCTTTGATTTCTGAATAATATTATAATACAACAACACACAATACAATCATATAACAGGTCCCGCTAGCATCCTCATAATAGCCAAACCAACATCATCATCAACAACTTTCGTTCGTATCGGCAGGAAAATGCGGTTATTTAACGAACTTTCTGCTGATTTTGGTGTGGACATATTCAGTATATCATATACTCTTCTTCTTTCTTGTCTCCCTCTTCCCACATTTATTTGGGGTTTGTCTTCTCCGAGCTCCTCTGTCCTGAATCGTCAGATCATCTAACTGGGCATCCCTCATCTCCTTCCCCAAATTACACCACTACATTCGCTAGGTCCACCTCTGCCTCTCTTTCCTTCCGGCACCTTTAGTGCTGTGTGCACTGCACGACTTTCATGCCTCGTTATGTGGCCATACCATCGCATTCTAGATTCTTTCAGTTTTTCATTTATTGGAGCCACCTTAAAACTACCTCTGATATATTCATTTCTCACTTGTCATCCCCCTTACCACCTTGGCATCTTCGTCTCGTCTCTGTGTAGTTTTTGCTCATGCGTCTTCTTCATTGTCTGATGTATTGATATTCGTGTACACTAACTATGTTGTGTTTACATTACTTGTTGTTCACATTGTGATATGTTTACATTGGATATTTCAATGCCTTTTATTGGAGTTAGTGCAATAAATCATTTTTAATCCTCAAATTTCATAGACGGCTCGTGACCAAAAGAATTATTTCTTTTGAATTTAAATTATGGGGGTTTCCATCTTTCCCTGAATTCGATACAAACATCAATATCTATAGGGGAATACAACAATAGTGATGTGTAAACAACAAATTCCACATAACTTGTATCAGCGTGCATTATGCAGGTAGTATTAACAAAATTTGCGAAGTAAATAAACTGTATAATATTTTTGTTCACTCTACGTCCCTGCATAATGCACGCACTTCACTTAGTCCCAGGTAGAAAAGAATCCGATCTTCCGATGTATAGTGATATGCGTATGTGTTTAAATGGATTAGTAGAGTTTAATTGAATGTTTCCTAGTAACTGCAACATCGTGAGTTACTATGCGAGTTTATACCCTACTACTACTCGAATATACACCGCACTATATTAGCCATACGTTGTTATGTAGAGTCATATCCTGGCTGTTTAACGTGTGCATATATGGGATGACGTTAATGATTGATTACATTGCTTTAGGGCTTTTGATGAACAAAATACAGAGATATGTTAGCATTACAAATATAAATTATAACAATTGTTCACTAGGGGGATTTTATCACAATGCTGCGATCTCTGCCAGCTAAACTCGGAAGAGGAATGCAATGGAATTTGACTGACTGAATTAGACAATGAATCTGGGTAAACGATAGATCGAGGATAGGTACTTGTATGAAAAAAGTAGTAGTAGAAATTATGTACACCCCTTACATTATACCTAGGTAGCTGTAGAATCAAGGAATTATGAATTGTTCGTTTTTGCAACCATTCGTAGCGTGTAGAAAAATATGGTCCACTCTATTTATTGGATAGATTTCGGAGGTCAAATACATGTTCGTCTTCAATATTGCACAAATTTTTAATAAGCTCTCAAAACTTTTAAAAGTGACACATTTTGTTCACAAATGGGTCCAGAAATATTAAGTGTATTTAAAAGAGATCAATTTTCTAAAGAATTTACTAAACCGGTATTCGTATTTCTCAAATGTTTACAGGTATATCATGTAGTTGAAGGCCGAACCAATGAACCGAGATTTTTCGACGAAGATTTGGCGGAACATCAGCCATTCCCGTTACTCTCCGAAGTTTTAGACGAAATTGATCCAAACGTTGGTTTCAACATTGAAATAAAATGGACGCTGAAGCTGGAAGATGGAAGCACTGAAATTCAGAATTCAGTTGATATGAATGTCTATATAGATAAGGTAAAAATTGTTTATTTCTTGTTTCAATTAGGATGATTGGGACATGTAGAGAGGATGAACGGTGAAAGGATAACAAAGAAAACATGCATGGGTGAAAAAAGAGGCGTAAGGAAATGCGGCAGTGCAAGAACTGCTTGGTTCGACAACGTCGATCAGATGCTCGAGGATGGACGTGTTTTGAGTAAAATGAATTGTAGAGTGTGTATGATGGATTGTGTGAATGTGACGGAAGTGTAAGGATAGTGAAGTCTGTTCTCTCTGTCTACCCCACGAAAAACAGAATTCATATTTAGTTCTTTTGTTTTAAATTTAAACTTTGTATATATTTCAGATTTTAGAAGTCGTTCTCCGTTGTTCTGTCCCTAGAAGAATAGTTTTCTCGTGTTTTCACCCTGACGTGTGTACGATGGTACGGTTAAAGCAGAACTACTACCCGACAATGTTCCTCACGCAGGGGATTACAGAGAAGTATCCCAAGCTACACGATATTAGATGCAACAGTATTCCAGCCGCAGTCAGTCACGCTCTCAATGCCAGTCTCTTGGGGATTGTCGTTCACACTGAAGACTTGTTGCGAGATTCTTCTCAAGTATGTTATCTTTTACATTATTATAATCTTTAGCATTGGCATCGCCAGCTCAGAGCTAAGAGGGAGAAACGCTCAGAGCTAAGAGGGAGAAACAAAAATTTTAATAGTTGTAACATTAAAAAATGTTTTATACTGCCGCAGTAATGTTAATTTAGTATGAAATATGAAATAATTTAGTATGAAAATTGACATCTTTTAAAAGATATACTAAAAAGCAGCGCCGCAGGAAACATTTTTGTCATAAGAATGTAAGTGCAGTTAGATAGGAAAAAAAATTGTGCGGTAAATCTAATTTATTTTTCGTGAAGCTAGAAAATAATACATAACACTTACGTCAAGGTAGCATTATGTAAACTCCCTTGGGGAGGAAGCAGGATGGTTGTTCCAACAACCAGTTCCAACAAAAACAACCTTGGCTGCCTTATGTGATCACTCAATGCCCGGGGCAACGTTCACCCATTCCGCCACATCCTGCTGACAGACGTTTAATTTTTGAAAGTCGTAGGTGTATATGTCACAAGATTCGAAATCGTTTCGCAATTAACCAATTAGCAAATTTTAATGCCATCTGTCTGCCCCCTTTCTCCTCCCTGACTTTTGTAAGTCTTAATTTTCTTTTTTTTTAAATGTATCCAGGTTTTCAGTTTTTTCCTCAACCGAGACGGGAGGCATCTTCATTCACATAATTCACAAGGGAGTTCACATAACGCTACATTATGTGAGTGAAGATGCCCCTCGTCTCCGCTGAGGAAAATACTGTAATGTATTTCCGTCTGTGCAATCCAGATAAATTCCGGTTCCATACCTAAAATAATTTAGATATATCTCAAACCGAATCTGGGTTTTTCTAAATAAACCCAAATACACCTTTGTATACTTCACAGTAAGCCTGTGTCGTGAAGTGGAGTTGGTCGGCATTGGGGATCGAACCCGCGTCCACTGGATTAATAATCGAATCTGGGTTTTCGAATCCAGGCTACCGACTAGGCTACTGACCACCTCAAAAATTGTGTGGTATGTGTAATAATGTAATGTTGTTTTTAGGTGAGGTCAGTAATAGACGCTGGACTCATCATATTCTGTTGGGGTGATGATAATAATAGTAAAGAAACTATACAACACTTGAAGAGATTAGGACTCCATGCTGTTATATTTGATAAGTTAGATCAATTCTCCACCAAAGAAGTTAAGGTGAGTGCCTAATTACCAAATTACATCATTTTGACGTAACAATATATTAAAGTAACGACAGACTGTGGCGTTTTTTGCGAGTAACAACATTTTTATTTGAATATCTATGGAACTTGAAATGTATGGCAACTGCAGTGCCTAAACCATAGGTTGGAAATTATCGGTTACCTGACAAACCGATAATTAATATTGAAATCATAAACTGAACGAAACATGAATGAGTTTGCAAATTTAATTATTTTATCCACCGTCCAGAACGAAAAAATATGGTGAAATGACTCCACATTTTTTCTTACTAAGTCGTGACTCTCTCACCATACCAGTGTATTCTTATCGAAACGATGGCATCAAGACTTTGTTGACAAGTTCTGTCATATTTCTATGCATAAAACGCTTGCTGTCCATTCGTACAGTTGTGAAAATTTACAGTAGATATTGATCAATTGTCCATTACTTGTGAAAAATATGGATTTGTTTGTTTGTTTTAGGAAAGTGTATTCTTAATGGAAGCCCGGGAGGCTCAAAAAGAACTTCTCAGTGCTACGACAAGCGATAGCCTTAAACGTTGATAGGAGGAAGACTCTGCCGGGAAACTGACGGATTCTCGAGAAATATCTGACCTTGACAACCTGAAGTCTTTGGTGTTAAAATTCATATTGTATTAGTTAATTTATGTACCTACCTATCAACTATTTATGATTATTTTTATTATCGTATTACCTTAATCATTGATGTATGCATCTATCAACAGTCGTTGTATTATGTATTCAAGTATTTTTTTATGGTGTTATAACATCGAACATCACAATAGGGTCCTTGCATGTTTTTTTATTTTATTTTGGTTTTCTGTACATTAACTATAAATTAAGGTTTTTTTCAAAAATTTGAGATTTTAATTTTGTGTCTTTGTGGATCTTCTCTCTTCTCCACACCATATCCCATTTATTTGGGGTCGGCGGCTCGGATACTCCCTCTCCATTTTCCCCGATCGAGGCAGTCTTCTGGAGTAAGCTCCAGGTGTTCCATGTCCCCTCTGATGGTCTCCTCAAGGGACTTCTTCGGCCGTCCTCTCTTTCTTTGTCCTTCCACTGACCAGTTTGTTGCCCTCCTCAGAGCGGAATCCTCGTCCCTTCTCTGCACGTGTCCATACCACCGAAGTCGGGCCTCTCGCGCTTTTAGGTCAATCGGGGCAACTTTCATAGTTCCTCTGATGTGTTCATTTCGGATTTTATCTAATCTAGTTACCCCGAGTGACCAGCGCAGCATTCTCATCTCGGTGGTATGGAGCAACTGTTCTTCCTTTCGTTTCAGGGGCCAGGACTCCGCCCCGTAGAGCATGGCAGGTCTTACTACGGTCTTATAAAATTTTCCCTTGAGGTTAACGGGTATTCTTCTGTCGCATAGAACACCTGAAGCCTCTCGCCACTTCTTCCACCCCACCTGCACTCTGTGCCTCACATCTTGCTCAACGCCTCCCTCCGTGCTTATGACTGCTCCCAGGTACTTAAAGTTGTTCACTTGATTTAGTGTCTGGTTTTGGATCTTTACTGTTTTTTTTTGTGTCTTTGTGGATATGTTTATAAAAAAAAAAGTCTCATTTTCGATTCCAGCGCAAAAACAGGTTTTTGACATAACCCACAAACAATCCAATTTCTGACCATGAATTTCATGGGGTTATGACGTCACAATCACGTTAACCGACGAGCGCTCGTTTCAGAGCACCTGAGAAAAATGGGTCAAATTGACATTTTCAATAATTAATTATTATAAATTAACGGTGAATTAAAACTACATTTCATAATTTTACTTGTAATTCTAGTAAGAAGAACTTTCGATTTAATGTATTTTTCGATCGATAAAAAAATGCAAGTACCCTATTAGAATATTTCGTATTAAAAAAAAAGTATTTTTACAATAAATTGTTCTACCTGTGGGTTATTTTTCAAGATGTAGGTAAAAAAAAAAACAATCAGAAAAAATATTGTAATTTAAAAACTGTTAAATATTCACACTATTTACAATTGTGTACTAGTAAAAATAAGTAGCTGCTTAAGCTTAAGACATACACATTTCATCCATTTCTTCTTTCTTTTTAACACGTTTAATGCCTTTTTCGGCATTCAATGTAAATCGTGTTAATAAGTTTCTGGTAAAAAATTACCATTCTGGTTCATAAACCAATTTTATGCCATCTTGCGCCGTGCATCGTTTGAAATACCTAACTGCATAATTGTTAATTACAACTGCAGATACAGCAAGACATCGCGAAAAATATTTAGAAAAAAAATAAATTCAAAAAATGGTCAACCCTACTGTATTTATATTGGTATGCTAATCTTTTAAAATAAAATAAAATAACTAATGGACTCAGAATCCTAACATGGCGACCATGGGAGGACACAAGATCGTAGGACGACCCCAAAAAAGATGGGTAGATGATATAGTCCCAGTCGCAGGAAGGAACTGGTTGAGCAAAGTTCAAAGTAGAAAAATTTGGAAAATGTTATAAGAGGCCTATATCCAGTAGTGGAGGGATGGCTGGACAAGAAGAAAAAGAAGAAAATGGAATATTCTTTAATATGTGTCAAAAGGTGGACTTATTGCCTAATGGCAATTTCTACCAGACAATCAAAAAATAATTTTAAGAGTTTTTAGCTGATATTATTTAAATTTCTTATGTATGTACTTATAAAGTATTATTTATAACTGGGGTTCAGTGATGTATATCATATTTATAAAAAATATTGGATATATAGTATATCATTTATTCTGAATATCGGATTTTGATGAACCTAGTTTAATATGGAGCAGTATATGTTTCGCACATCAAGAAAGCTTCCAAAAGAAAGGCATATTCGTAAATAAAGTATGTATTCTTAAGCATAATATATTTAAATTTAATAAATGAGTATTTATGCTATCCTTACAACAATTTTATTTATTTTTGCTTAAGCTAAATAAATAAGAGGTGTATTTTTGCTTAAGCTAAATAAATATAAGTAGTAGAATACTTTTTTCCTAACTTTATTTTTAATAGTCAAATTTATTTTACAATTAATATAACTTTAGACATGTTTTATGGTATTACTATAAGATATTTAAATAACTTTATAAAAATACATAGTGATATTTTCATTATTTATTAACCTGTTGTCTGCCGATACATTTCAGACGTACGAACCTGTATGGCTGACATTTAAAGATGGTTTTTAAGATTGTAGTTTTATTAAAAAAACATGTTGAATTATTAGAAAAAAATAGCGTGCAACCGCACATAAAATATCTTAACCCTTGACACCACAGGAGTACTGCAAAATACAATATATATCGAACGAAAACCGCAAACAGGGTTCGTGGCGTTTCAATAAATGAGTCGAATAACCCCTATCGGGATTGGTGGTCAACGAGTTGAACAACACAAACACAATCAAACACATAATAAATATGTAGTCGTGTTGTTCACAATCAATGGCCATTAATGATTTTTTTAATATTGATATAAATCTAGCGATATAAAATATTTTTATTATACCTAAATTGCTTTTGCGTTTGTCGATGGATGGAAATTCAATGTTCGTTCGCATTGCTTATCTGTTGACAATATTTAGTATAATAATATAAATATAGTCTGTCAAGAAAGGGACGGTCTCGGATTATTTAGAGACTACAATTTGGTTTCCTGGCAACAATGACATTTCTGTTGAAATTCTAAAAGTGGTTGAAAAAAAAAACTGCAAGTAGTGTTCTCATCGATTAACCATCTCTTTCTTGAGAGACTATGATATTTCTATATTTGCCTCTAGATGTTTTTTAACATACTCCATCTTTATTATTACTTGATTACTCCATCTGGTGAGCAAATTTTGAAATGCGGCAAATAGAAAAAAGATGAAAATTCATTATCGTCTTTTTTTTCATTTCCGTATGATGCAAATGGTTCTTCCATTAGGTTACACCAAATTGAATGTATAAGTATTCTTTTTGTGTGGATGTTGGAAATAATGTGATTATATGAGGGAGACCCACGTTAAAATGGAGGCCATAACACTAAGAAAAAACAATATCATAATATTCACATTTACGCTGCAAATCAGCTTAAATATTCATCAAAACTATACAAAAATTGTTATTTCTAGTGCAAAAGGTAAACCAATATAATATTGTATGGATACAACTAAATTATAAATCTTTTATAACTAAATCTTGCATAGTTTTTACTTTCACTGCAAGTTGTGTTCGAATGTCACAGTGTTCAGGCCTCCTGTAATATATTCACGTTGGTCTTGATATAACTAATGGGGGCGTCTTCGATTTTTTTCGCCACCAGAGTGCACTGCAGTAAATGGAGGTCCGCATAGATACGGCAGGTACTACAATGCATTTCGCGTTAGAAGTCCCCTGGTGCAAACTTGGTTTAGTGTTGCTTGATGTGATAATAAGATATGGTTATATTTTTTCGCTACTTTAAAATTATATTTTAGAACTGTTGTTTAAAAAAAATTGCCAATTTTCGAATTATTAGAATAAACTGGCAACATTTTTTCTAATTTGTGATGGCGGTTTAGAAGGATTATCGGAGTATTTTTTTCTTTAACCAACTCGCAAAACTATCGTGCCTTTAAAATGATTTCTCTAGCGCCGATTTGTAATATTTTCGGCATTGTAGGTTACCTGTAAAAGATACAATGTGAGAATATTGGGAACCTTTGACAGCTCTTACGACAAGATTCGACAATCAGGGCTACCAACAATACAATCTAAACTCCACTTGCAGGTAACGTCAGAACGGTGGTCAAGACGGATGGTACAGATAATATATATTATTATTCTATGGATAATAAACAAATGGTTTGTTTTGTTTGACAGTTGTGAAGACCTCCATTTACTGAAGCACCATCTAGTGAGTGGTAAAAAATACGCCCCCATTTAATTGTCATTATCTTGTCGATGACGCATTATGTTGACTTATTCAGCGTGTCGGCTCAATAATATTGTGCGAGAGTTGTATGTGTTTGTAGTGATTGGCTCAAGAGTGTAAGGACATGCCATAAGTCGGCATAGATTGAAACGTTTTCAATTATGATCTAAGAAAACCATTTGGTGCCTTTGAACGCAGCATCCACATTTCATTTTTTTTAATGGTTGTAAAAGTCCACTTTACTCATAGTATTAGGAGTGTTATATTATAACGATTGATAGAATCTGAATAACATTTAATACCAAGGAAAAGTCCTGTGTCCACTGACGAGAGGAGATCTCTATTAAGTTTAGATCTCTACTAATTTTAATATATAGATGGTCATGAAAATAGTTAGATTTACGAGTATGTACGTTCTATCAATTTCTAATAGTTTATGCTAGGTTCCTAAATTTTTGATTCTACGGGAGCATACAGCCTGTCAAGAAAGGGATGGTCTCGGATTAATTGAGTGCTACGATTTTGTTTGCTGGCAACAATAACATGTATATTGTGAAATTCTACAAGTGTTGCCGCTATAGTTGCTAAAAAGCTACAAGTATTATTATTAATTTTGGGCAACAGCCTTGGCTGATGGGCACAAATCAATGCCTGTGCTATCTGTCGTTCTGAGAATTTCATCCAATCGGTTTTTAAAAACATACACTGATGGTGCTTGTATCACATTTCCAGGAAAACTGTTGCACATATTCACTACTCTATTGCAAATATAGTAGCGTCCTTATCGAAAAGCATCTCATTCTTGACAGACTGTATTTTAATGAAAGTTTTTTGAAGCTATTTTGTTCCTTGCCTACTTAATACAAATAGATTGAAGCATTATCAATTTATGATCTCAAAATAAATCAGGGAACGTATCCATTAGGGTGTCCCAACAATGTATGGAGAAAAAAAAAATTCGAAATCAGAAATGCATACCCTCTATTTTTTTTCGTTTTGGTACTAAATACTTGATTATGAAATATTATCGCTTTTGGACAACTGGAACCCGTGCCGACTTGACGTCAAACTTCATAACTTCATAATTTGTACTGAAATTTCATGAAATATCTAAAGAATTCATGTAGTTTGGGAAAATAAAACACAAAATTGGCCCAATCGTACATGTATCACTATTTTACATTTAAATCATCATCATCATCACCAGCACCCTTGTGTCTATTGTTGAATATAGGCCTACCCCATAGATTTCCATAGTCCCCTATCCTGAGCAGACCGCATCTACCCGCCTACGACAACTCGTCTTATATGGTCCAATCACCTTCCTTGAGACCTTACCAATACTTCTACTGCTTGTTTTAGGTCTCCACTCCAGAACTTTCTTTGTTCACCTAGAGTCTATGGCTGCATGATCAGCTCTTTGTATGGCCCTTTCTATAACTAATAATGTGTGGAAAATTCTTTTCGTGAACACCAAAGTTTCACAGTAATTGGTGAGAAATGGGGTAAAACAAGCGTCAAATATCTTCATTTTGGATAATTTGGGTATTTAGGAGCCTTCAGGATATGACATAGCCGCCCATCTCGTATCAAAGGCAGCCCATGCTAAATCTCGGCTTCTTTCAATTTCCATCTCTTGATTTTCTCTTCCATGTTTTACAGTTTGCCCTAGGCATACATAACTATCAACTTATTGGATAATTATCCATCTACCACGATATTATATGATTTTTTGGCATAAGTCGTGTATTTGGTCTCTGATATGATCATTTTAAAGTCTATTCTCTGGAAAGCTGTGGTGAAGCTTCATTTATCGTGATTTCTAGTTCAACAAAGCTCTTGTGGTATGATTCCTTCTTCCAGACATTCATTAAATAGCGATACCACTGCTTGTTGAAGAGATTCTCCCGCATACTTAATTGTCTCTGTGGTTATACCATAAGGATCAGGGACATTTTTATTATTCATCGGTTTCATGACATGTTTGACTTCCACTTATGTTGTATCTGGAATACAGGAATTCGTGCCTTTTTCCAAAATAAAACACACTCGAGATTGACAAGATTATCACTTTCATTAATTGTAAATTTCATTTGACAAATATTATAAAACAAAACAGCTAGTACTTGTCCATCGAAGAGAAGTTTTGACCTTATTATTCGATGGTTTACAACCCCTGTTGGAAACATATCTACTATTTTTAGAGTTTACTAATTCCACAGACATGTTTTTTGATATAATACTACACTTTTCCTAGCAATAATTCAACATTGCGGCAGAACTTTATATGCAAGTATGCGCTCGCTTAAGTACTCAAGTACTGAAATCTTCGGATGCAAGTCGGCACGGGTTCCCGTGGTCCAATGGTCATGAAATTTGATTTTTGAGTGTTTTAACATAAAACGAAAAAAATTGAGGGGTATGCTTCTCAAAAAAATAACTTTGATTTTTTTGGGACACCCTAGTATCCATACTACGTGACCCATTTTTTACCCCCCTCCCCCCCTCGGTGACCACCTGTAACATATGACAAGCCCCCCCCCCTAGTTTTCACGTAGTATAGTAATCCATAAATATGTTTTAAATCATAAGTGAGTTTAAAAAGTACTAAATGCTGCGCGTCATATTTGAATATATCTCGAAAAATGCGAGATTTCCTTAGAGGATATTGACTATGTGACGTAAACCTAAGCCCCCTCCTTTGCCCCTGTGATCAAGCATAGTATTTTGAAGACCCCCCCCCCCTCCCCTGGACGGGTCATGTAGTATGGGTACGTTCCCATATATTATGTTCTAGTATTAGGCCTTAGTGCCTCTTGCCAACTGCTGAAAAGTTTTGTAATATTCAGTAGTAAAGTCATTTGTTGTATTTATTATGATGGCTCATGTTTTACCTCATTACAATCAAATAAATAAGTATAAAAATATATTTTTTTCTTTCCGTAAATCTGAGTTTCATTAATACTCGATCTTATTATATCCTCTCAAACATTGCATCTAATTTTATGTATGTGTATGTTTCACTAAAGAATCTAATTAGAGTGAGGGTCTGTTCGTAAAAAATAAATTGAACTTTTTAACAATTCTGTTTTATCAACCTTTTTATGTTTTATGACAAAAATTTCGCCTGCGGCTCTATAGTGAAATTATTTCAAACTGTCAAACGTAGTCATAAAAGTGTAACAGAGAAGGGACGACTACCTGCTTTGTCGTCCCTTCTCGGGTCAAATTTTATGACTGCGTTCGACAGTTTGAAATAACTTTTTTGTAGTCCCCCCCTAGCGCCTCCCCTCCTTGAAGCTGGCGACGCCGATGGTTGTAACTTAGCATCTCTGGCTCTGGTCCAGAGCTCGAACCCCCCCGAAATGGATTCCTGGTTACGGCCCTGAAGCACTCCTGTACTCCAGCATTTCACTTCTTCAGCACTGCCAGTAATCCGGCATTTTTATACAGGCAGCTACCAAGCAGATATCTCAGTAATTCGCATGTATGCGTACGATTTAATGTCTCATTAAAAGTAATCCAAACTTTTCGGTAATCTCTGACAGCGCTTTGGTGTGAAAGACCACTATGGATTTATGAGGAAATTATTAAATAAAACACAGAAATTAAAACAATAAATAATAATCATGTATATTAAAATAGATCATATTAAGTAAATATATTAATGTTGTATAAATATTTAAAAAAAAAATACTAAGTACACTTTCTGGTCAATACTTTTTTAAAAATACATGGACGGATAATTACAAACAAATCAATAAGTACTGATTAACTAAACATATTATTGTGCTACCATCGTTTCCATAACCTAAATACATACATTCTAAAATAATTAGTATGGCTTTGCCTATAATGCAACACTATATAATAAACAATATACAAATATTTTAGGGAACCTGTATAAATGTAGGAAGACTTGACGGATAAAGTCATAGACAAAACTTGACAGCTGCCATTTTCGACTAGCATTTCCGGTAGCTAGAGTAGAATTCATCCTATTTGGCGCGTGGTCCCAGCGCAGCGATCGACCGTTTTTCATAGTTTTCTTTTTTTTTTCGTAGTTCGATGTAGTTCACCGTTTTGCCACCGCAAGCCAAAAGGGATGAATTTGACTCTATATGCCATTTTTTCTCGATGTATAGTACGCTAATTTACCATTTAATTACATTTAATTTCCACACTGATAATACATAAGAGTCGCAAAAATCACCGAAATATCACCAGGATTCATGCAATTGTGGACAACCAATTTGACACGCAATCATATGTTTGTAGCGCCAATGGTGTCCACCATAGATCTGTCATAGATAATAGAAGGGGCTCAATGTTCAATAGTTCTTCCCACCTTTATATAGGTTCCTTAATACACTCTATTACGTAATAAATAATATACAAATATTGATACATATAAGAATGGTTGACAGTCTTTTTATATTACGATATAAAATACAGAAGAATCTGCTAAGTACAATGGAAAGATCAATACTAAATATGGTGTAATTGACTCTGCATGTCAAATACTGTAAGGAAGCATGTAAACAAAATCTATCATCTGAGTTTTAAAAAGTGTCTTTAGGAATCGAAGAAAAAAATAATTGTTGTCTGTCTTTTTAATTATTTCAAGATTCGTTGAGTGATTTCATATATTGGGGAGGTATCTCGAAATATTATAAAGATAAGAAGAAACTAAATGTCTTTTTTGTGTAAATTTGTAAAATTTGTTATTGAAATAAAAACTATGGAATCATATTTTATCACTATTTACTTCTATCTGTATCTTTACACAAGTGTGCCAAAAATATTATTTTTAAATTATAAATTACGTACATTTGTAGGTTCCTTTATTAAAATAAATAAACAAATAAAAAAAATAGTAAGTATTTATAGCTGCGCAATTTAAACTCAGTAAATAGATTTTGTGGTGTAAATGTTGAAAAACTGCTTATGGCACTGTAGATTTATTTGGAAAAAAAGTATCGATGGTCGATACTTAGGGGTTTAATTCGGCAACTGTCGAGAAAAGTTCAATCATCCTTCAATATTTGACATGACAATGAGGCAATCAACTCATATTACCAGTTGGAATGTGGAGTGGATACATATTACATATCTACATTACTATCAAAGGCACATTGTGATATTCATGATTCATAATACTAAAACTATAATACAACGTTAAATTGGTTCCTCCACCTGGGTTTAACGGAATGTACTGCCAGATATAGTACTGTACTGAATAATATAAACCATACCAATTCACACGTAATCTTATTTTGTACAATGACAGAAGCTCACCTCGTTGAATAACTCTAAATCATTCCAGGATATGTGGTGTGATTGTCTGATGAAAAGAAACTCAACATTCCTTTAGGTGGTTTGCACAAGAGATGTTCCGTGATGAACTGACATGGACAGATGAAGATAGCGGAATGTAATCCAGGTGTGAGCGGCGTGACTTTAAGTTTCCCGGACAGAGCTCTAGTGCCCCATCTAGCTGCGTAGCGCAGGTACAGATGAACAGCACGCTCCTGCAAGTGTACCACGACACATGTGTCAGTCCATTCCTCTACGTTTTAACCAATTGTTGCAGTGGGGGAAGCAAGCGCGGGGGTCCTTCCTCGGTTTATTTCTCAGTAATTCTTCAATATACTGACACGGACACAAGGCTTGAGTCAAGTGTCGCGGCGCCGCTGGATTTTCTCCCTCTTCGTCTAACGTCCAGTCTAGTCGGTGACGTAGAAAATCTTTTCCCCAGCGTTGCAAGTAGCGAAGGAATGCCTGCTCTGCTAACCCCTGCACATGCAAATCACCCACTACATCAATTTAAACAATTCATAACAAAACAATCTTTTAAATCATTCTCATTTGTACTATAATAATACACATTCCTTATCCTTTCCACATCTTCCCTATCCAATTTGCTTCCCTGACTCCTGTACTTGTAGACATTGTTTGTTTGTTGATTGTATGGTGTGTGTGTGTCTTGTTGTGTGTGAATAATTGATGTATTATGTATGGTTTATCTGTGATGTGCTTATGATTGTTAGGTGATGGATGAATGAAACATATTATATTAATGTACATTGTATACTTATATCTATTACCTGTTTATGCACCAAGTAAATAAATTGTTAATGTTAATTTAATACAATGTTCAAGATATTGAAAAACTCTGTAAGATTTTGTTACATTAGGTAATTATTAACTTTGCTACTTGGTAAAGAGTTTGCATACTGTGTGTGTGGCTAGTGTAAATAATTTTGTAATCTAGTGTCTATTGAATTTGGACAAATCAAATAAGAAAGGCCTCTTGTATTAGTAATTGCAAATAAGACAAACTGTGAAAAGAGAACGATAAAGGTAAGTGTTTAAAAAAGTTAGAGGATATTTGAATATTAACCTGTTTTCTGGATAATCTCGTAGTCTGGTTCCCTTGTATTACAATATCATTAGCCGTCACGTCCAATCTTCTCTCCCATCCGACTGGAATAGTTCCTCCTTCATCTCTCTCAATCACTTGCTTCAGTTGCGTGACACACGGCGCCGAATCAAAATACATGAAACACAAATTCACCTTGTGGCATGACATCTTCCCTCTGTCATCCAACGCAAGGAGTAACTTATGTTTCATTAGCTGCTTGTTTACTCGGCCTAAACACTTCTCCAAACCTCGAGCCAGTTGTAACTTGAGCCACATGCATATGAATATAGCGGCGGCGTTCAGTAATAACCATAACACACCTAACGAGAACTGCGTTAGTCCTGTAAGACCAGAAAATAACAGAGCCATCAGGACTAGGAACGCTAGTAAAATCCAACAGACTAGAACTCTCTTGTAGCAAACATTGTATAGAGTAAATCGGAAGTCGTTCACCAATAATTCCATCGCCTGCACATATTCTTCCACCGTGAGCTGAAAAAATCCAAAGATTATTAGTCCTGTGGAATACATTAAGGACTAAAACTTGATAATAGCCGGTTATCGAAACGTTATAAGTATACATCGGGAGATCGGATTCTTTTCTACCTGGGACTAGGAGAAGTGCAGGGACACAGAGTGAATAAAAATATTATACAGTTCATTTACTTCGCAAATTTTGTTAATACTACCTGCATAATGCACGCTGATACAAGTTACGTGGAATTTGTTGATTACACTTCACTATTGTTGTATTCCCCTACAGATATTGATGGTTATATAGAATTCAGGTGAAGATGGACCCCCGTAATTTAAATTCGAAGAGAAATAATAGTTTTGGTCACGAGCTGTCTATGGAATTGGGGAACTAGTGATGATTTATTGCACCTCGGTAATAAAACGGCATCCAAATTCCCTATGTATAGTTATAAGTATATATAATTTTTTAAGTCTAAAATAGATGATGTGGCTTACCGTTAGTCCTTGCGCCATTAATTCTTCCGGAACTAATTCAGGTCGAAACCGTGCAGCTGTAATCCATGGCCACTTGGTATTTACTGGTAAAAGAGTCACCACAACATCGCCATTTACTAAAAACATAATAATAATCAACTTCAAGAGTTCTGCCCACTACAAAAAATTCTATGACAAAAAAGTTATGTGTACCTACAAAAGTTTCAAAGTTTAGTTTTTTTAATTCGTACATTCATGAAATATTTGGAGAAAAAACGTGTGGATTATTTTAATTAGCGCACTTAGCAGACAATACAAAAATTTATATAACTTTTAATGTGTTTAAATTACATAATCATTAAATATAAATATTACAAAGCCTTGTAGGTAATGATCAATAATTTTGTGAACTTTACATAAGTGAATAGTGAATAAGTTGTAAGATTGAATCCAATAAGATTATTAGTAGAATATTCTTACCGAAGCAAGGTCTGGTGGTGACCAAATTGACATTTCTCTGAGGTGTAGTCGTGGGTTCACTATCAGAAGACAAATCGACAGATCTTTCGAGATTCACGTGTACACTTTCTGTGTTCAAAACTGCAGGAGCGGGTTTCTGAGATTCGGGGGTGTCGTCATCGAATTGCACCCAATTTTGAGTCTTGCCAATATTTGATGACGGCGATTGCGTGGTGTGAGCTCCTTCATGTTTAGTGGCTTGGAGTGGATCGTCTTTAACTTCTACGCGACTTTCTTCACTAGTTTTTTCACCAGTTTCTTTAGAAGTATCGGTACTCATGTTTACAATAAATATACTACGGAATTTTTACATTAAACTGTATTTATGTGTAGACGTGTAACAAAAACATAAACAGACAGGTGGGCAAACCTCCGAACACGCCCACAATCAAACCAGCAACTACTCATGCACAGGTAAAACCAACACCTGAGTAATGTGCAATAATTTGTAATTCGGTGCAGCGAGTTAGCGGGGAACTCTTGTAACCTCTCATTGATATAATCACCGTTGTATGTTTACAACTTTTTCATTAGGTGCCTCGCATCAAAATTTAAAAAGCTTCGCTTCAGTCACAAGGTGTAACTACGTAGCAAAGGGACGACATTATTCAATATTGTTAAATGAGGTGGTCAGTTTTCCTTTTACCACTTTTACATCGTACCTTTTATACCTGCAACCTGGCAACTGACTACTAACTTTCTTCCAATAGTTGCGCTTCACCTGGGTGATAAGGGATTAGGTAGGTACATAAGGCATACCTACTTTCAACTTTCGAAAAGAGAGTTTTTTTGAGTCAAAAGAGAGTCAAATTTTGTGCCTGTGACTCAGCCTGATGAAATTTTGGGCTACACATTCGTATATTTTGTCCCCACATCGCCCACAGCGACAGCATGTGAAATATTTAATTGAGTAAATTTCGTAAGGGTAGAGTGATATTATGCAGCTGTTTCCCGAAAGCGTGAACTTATGAAAAATACGTCTGAAAGTGTACAAAAGTAAATAAAAAGCAATAAGAGCATGTCAAATATGAAGGTACCTAACCTAATAAAGGATTTTACACGAGACAAAAAATATATAATGCCCGATTCAGCAAACGTTCAAAAAATGGGACCATATTTTTTTACAAAAAAACAACATCGTTTAATAATGTTACTTAAGTTAAAAGTGTTTTTCTAATACTCAATTTCATTAGCAACATTTTCTTTCACATCGTAACTTTATTTTCGGGGGAGTCCAGATTTTTGGTGAAAAATAGGAAAGTCTTTCTATTGTATAAATGTCACCATAGAATATTTTTTTATTTGCGTAGAGATAGGATAAAGTAGAGGCGTTTTCAACCATATTTTCAATATTTTCCACAGCAACATGGAGTTGGTATATTGATTTATTTGCCATCGTATTATGAAAGTTGAATACCTAATCTTCAGCGACATTTCAGGATATTATAATTAATGATAATAATCAATATGTTTATTTATTGTCAACTTGTTTATCAACATTATTAATACGAAAGTAAGTATTGTTTTCATTATTATAAATCTACGCGACCATGAGAGCAACAAGATTGAACCGTTTCCGTACAACATGGAAAAAACTACAAAATATAAGGAGTTTATTTGCCCAACTCCATGTGGGAGATGTTGAGACTTGTGACTATGACCCTCTTTTATATTCTTGTCTATGTTTTTCTGAGACACTTCTATTCATCATTAATCTGTGGTCACGCTGACAGCGAAGTGACGTTTCCTTTTTTTATTGAAAAGCGATAAGCCGTGATAAATTCGCTCTGTTCTTCCGCGAGGAATATATCGTGATAACCAAATTTAGCAGAGTTCTAAGTTAATGGTTTCACCTTTTCCAGTTTAAACGAAGCCGCAATACTGATTCTCTTGTGGGAGAATAGAACACGCATAGACGTGCCCTGTAGAATTTTTGGTTAAGGTTTACTTGATATCTAGCAAATCTCACTTTTAACTCAGAAAAATGTGGAGCGATACCTTATTAATTGTCTTCATCTCCATATGTACTGCTTTTTTGGGAGAAGGTGATTTTTTTACTTTTATTCATAACCTAATTCGATTCCTTTTATCTTGATCAGTTTGTAGGAGAGTGTGTGGATGGTAGGTTAATTTCACAAGCTGACTGCCATTTCTCTTGTGTTTCAGGACTAACATGGATCATGGTTTACAGAACTGAAAAATATCAAAAATTAAAGACTGAGGTTGAAAAGCAAAGCAAACGACGTGAGTACTAAATTGTTCTCATCCTCCATTTATTATTTATAGTGATTAATTTATTAAAGAGACAGGCTCATTCAGATTGCATTCAACTATCAAAACACACAGATGCTATTCGAGTCGCAAAACTAAGATTTCTAGTTTCTAGAAAGATGTATTGGGGTTTATGTTAATAAAATCGGGTTTATTTTTACTGAATTCGAAAGACTAGAATAATTCGTTGTTTGATCATCTTTTGGGAGGTCTAGCAACACTCCTGTGCCTTGTCCAAGACCTCCATTGGAGAATTCTGGGTGCTCCTGTAGTATTACCTTTTCTCGTCATCTGTGATTCATTTTTAGAAAATCTTTTATTCTGATTTATAATTCCTGACCATAGCTAAGAATCTTTTCCCAGATGTATCTTCATTAACTCGTAAACATTTCTATAAAGTTATATTTCCACTACAATATGTTCCAATAGGAGGGTAATTTCTAATGGAATATAAAATTGTCTTTCCACTCTAAAATCAAATGTCATCTGATTCCAGCGATCGTTAAAATATATGTTTGTAGTTGAAAACATACTGTGATAACATACTCATATGTCCATAATGAACTCAACTATATTTAACTAATGAAATATTTATATCCTTAATGTGTACATTTAATGAAATAAAATTATTTATTTATTTATTATAATTATTTCAGTGGAGAGAAAGAAAGAAGTACACGGAGATACATTAGATAAGCAAATAAAGAAGAAGATTGAACGGGAAGAAGAAAGACTTAAGAATAACAACAGAGATTTATCGTTAGTTAAAATGAAGTCCATGTTTGCTATTGGATTTGCTTTCACGGCACTCTTGAGCATGTTCAACAATATGTGAGTATATTCGTACATTCCCTCTTATGTTTGCTACATTCAGTGATATTTTTGCTCTCAATGTTGCACATCGAATGGGGCATAAAACTGTTTTTTTAAGGGGGCATCCGGCATATGCACTGAGCAAAAATCGTTATATTTTTGCTTCAACTTTCTCCAATTTTGTATGAGAATGTTAGCGCCAAATGAGAATAACGTAGATAAGCGACAAAGTGAATTATACCTTTTTAAATGAAACCTGGGAAGAAATTTGAAAATCGATTTGAGACGATTTGTTAAGATTATAATTACCAGTATTTTGGCTAAATTATACTTTTATACCTGAAAAACTAAATGGAACATCTTCAGATCCCGTAAATTTCAGGGGTACTTTTGGAATACTTTTTTATTCAAGGAATTCCCAAATATTGTAATTCTAAAACAGCCAATCTGTAGTCCATACTTTCATCTATCACTGTCTTCAGTTTCAAGACGATTGTCCGATATTGGCTGAGAACAATTAAGTGAATTTAGACTGCCAAGTTTGAATCTCGTAGATTTTATTACAGTTCATTCTTATTGCTCTATACTATATCTGTGGCCAACACCAACATGCACAATAAACGAGATAAAATTATTGCACATACACAAAAAAATGAAGCATCTGTCGAAATATCTCTATACCAAGATCACCAGAAAGTTAAATAAGCATGTTGATGTGTTTTTGTTTAGATTTGATGGACGAGTAGTGGCAAAACTTCCCTTCTATCCTATCTCTTGGATCCAAGGCCTCAGTCATCGCAACTTACCAGGGGAGGACTACTCAGATTGCTCATTCATCTTCCTCTACATTTTATGTACAATGTCCATAAGGTATGTATTCTATTCTATCACTCTATTGACGGAGCGATCGAAATACAGGTTGCCTTACTAAGCGAGCATTCTTTCATGTTATTAATGCTGCATTTTAATGTAAGGAGTGATGGTCTGTATGTGACAATACTTTCCTCGATACAAGGCAACACATAGTTCGACCGCTCTTATAAATTTGATAGCTGTAAATTATTTGTAGATGTCAATTTATTAGCAAATTGAAGTACCAAAATTTTCAGTAAGACATGTCTCATTCTAGGGAACCCACAGATTATGAGATAAATTTCACATAATGATATCTGTGAAACGTTTCTTTAATACCTGAGTATTGTATAACAGTCTTCTTCTTCATCAGCCCTCTTCCATCTGTTTTCACTCGTCTATGTTCTGACCCTTCCACATCCAGGTTCGTCCAGCGACTTGGACAATGTCGTCGGTCCATCTTTTGGTGGCCTTCGATGCTCGTTCAATCTGTCCAAGGCCTCTACTTAAATATCCGTGGCGCCCGTCTGGTGTCACCCTGTCGGGCCATATGTCCTGCCCATTGCCACTTGACACAGTATTGATGATAGTACTTTGTTGGAATTGTAAATTAATGGGTGTTATTTTTAATTACAGACAAAATATTCAGAAGCTCCTTGGATTCGCTCCGTCTCGCGCCGCCTCCAAGCAGGGAGGGACGCTGTTTGGCGCAACACCGGGGCAGTTTAAGTAATAACGACAAATAACTTAGAATTTCCTATTTTAATTCTCAATCTACATCCTATTTATTAAATATTACATAATTTATTACAATATACTAATATTTACAAAATGTTCCCCTAATATATGTTAGTCTCGTACATTGGTTTGTCTATTAAAAATCTGTCGAAACCCAACCTCGTCAAGTCTATTGTTTTAAATTCTCCGTCCACGAGTAGTTCTGTGACGGCTCGCCCCACAGCAGGTGCTTGTTGGATACCTATAATCAACACAATATAAATAAATACAGCCTTAACGAGACAAAAGTATGATAACGGAAGAATAATGAGAAGAATTTACCGTGTCCACTGAAGCCAGTTGCAAATATAAGATTATTGTGATACGGATGAGTGCCTATGATGCCGTTCTCGTCAAAGGTGTTGTATTCATAGAAGCCTGCCCATGAACTCTGAACCTGTAACATATTACCGTTTTAAATTTGGGTTACGTGTGGTTGTGTGAGACTGACGAGGATTGATTATGTCAACCAGAGGTGTTGACATAATCAATCCTCGTCAGGGTGAACTCAAGAACAGAGGGGTTTTGAGTAACGTAAAGGTGTACGACAAACTACATAAATGTGGGGGGAGTAAGAAGTGAGTGTAAAGATAAGAAAGTTTGGTGCCTATTCCTCTTTTTGTCTATACCAAAAGGGACGCGGCATCAGGAGATAGATCTATTTAAATTGATTATAAGATTAATATACGCTCATAGTGGACATATTAATTTGAGAACTCACTTTAGCGGATTGGAATGCCGGTACTCTATGAGCCAATAAAGGCCAGATGTCTGTATCAAAATATTCATGATCCACATCCAAATTATCAACTTCAGGTTCTTTATCAGGAGTGGGTGCTCTTCCCGTAATGAATGTGTTGCCAACACCTTCTCTCCTGAAGTACAGACCCGAGGAGTCAATGGTGAGTGGGGTGTCTATTCCAGGCATGTTCTGTCCTTGGGAGTTGAAACAATATACAAATCTTTTCCTGCAAAATAAAATATTTAGGTATTACGTAGAGTTAATATAAATACACAATTGTATAATACAATCAAGCTCCGTAAAAAATTGTAATTAGTTGCGAAAAATATACCACATTCAAAGGGCTGTAAAGCGGTTGGAAGGAAGCAGCTTCCCTGGCATTGAAACACCCGAGAATGTATCGGAATTGACTCGAATATTATGAACTAGCTTATGTGCCTGGCGGGTCCGTGTCTAGATTTTAGATTTGTTGCAACCACTATCAATTGCATACATAATATGTTTTGTAATTACAGTAATTTTTCTCTTTAACCATAAGACGGATTTAATTTTTTAATAGCCCATGTCCTAGCTAGGATTTTGCTCCATCGTTACTCAAAATATCTAGTCTGAGAGTTCTCCCGTATAAAACTGAATCCTGTATTCCGTAACTACGCAACCTTAGTAAAATATTATGGTGTATTTAGAGGCAAGTTATACATAAATTACCTTGGCTCTACTGGTAACGGAATACTCAGTAATCCTTCTCCTGTTCCTACTCTCGCTAATTTTGCTAGTTCTCCTGAATGCGCTCCCGCCGCAATAATACACACGGCAAAAATAATCTCCCTCACCCTTCCATCTTTGGTTTTAATAAATGAGTGAGTCAATTTGTCAAACGTTCCCATCTTAATGCCGGTTCCCATTGCACTGGGGTCTCTTGTAAAACCAAAGTCGACAGCTTCTCCGTTTATGTAATACACGCCTTTTTTGAGTGCGTTTTGTTTGAAACAAGAGAGGAGAGCCCAAGGATCGAACCATCCTTCGTTTTCTAAACCGTGGCATCCTGAAAACAATGCAATTATCGTCATTTGAGAATAAAAAGGTATAAATATTTTGACTTTTGCGTGTATATTTTTCTAGTCAATATAATCTACAAATGTTGGAAACACCCAAAAGTGGGTTAGTTTTAAAAATAATGAGACTAATAAGGTTTCATATCTGTGCAAAATATATTGAGTGTTTGAAAATTAGATTTTATTTTTCTCAATATTTTGGTCTTGTTAGTTTAACTCATGTTATTCGTGGGTAACGTCTTGTAAACTCTTGTAAAATTATGCTAAAAACACAGTATAATTTTCACTTCTCGGTTTCGAAATTTGAGCACCAACTAATAGTCAACAATAGTGTTTGAATTTCAAAAGCAGTAAGTGAAAAATAAACTGCACGTTTTTAGTACATTTTCGTTATGCAGTTTCACCGTGAAATTATATGGTTACAAAATTCTTGTAATTACAAATTTAAAGAGGGTAAATAGAACTATAATTACCTAAGGCGACATCTTCTGTATTTAACCACGGGAACTTTTCCTTCAATTGACTCGGACTTAATAATTCATTCTTGACTTTGTACTCCTTTTGGAGTTTATAATTTTTTTCTAAAACGTGTGCAGTTTTTTCATTCGCTAATAATAAATAACCGTAAGGTGTAAACTTGACATCGACGTCGTCCCCGAATTTCTCGTTAATTTTTCTAAGATACTCGGCACCAAACTGTGACATGAGAATGTTTTCAGGGAGTGAAAATTGCTGCCTCAGTCCTCCGACGGAAAGTACTGTAGAACATTTAGCATACTGAAATATAAATCAACACATTATTAATCAACTATATGCACTCACAAACGAATTGTGTGTGCAAAAAATAAGCAACAGGTTTTGCGATTAAAATGCATTTTTGCTCCCCTCGATAAGTGTTTCAGAATGGTATGGAAAAACCCTACCAAATTTGTCTCATTCATTCCCAAATGACTTGTAAAGAAAATGGGGTCACAGCTATAAAGGCTCATCAAACATGAAACCGCACAACAAGCCTATATTAAATACTAAACAAATCGATTACAAATTTTCGATTTTTTTTAAAAGACATGGGTCCGCATACACAAACCCAAATACTTTCCTGCACACTTTGAACGCACCGAGCTTAAAGCCTGTTACGTAAAGTGTGGAATACATCGTCAGTGCCAGGGTTCGAACCCAGCACTTCCCGCTAGGGAAACTGCGCTAACCATGTACCACCCATTTACATTGAAAAAGAGTTGAACTGGATTTCTTTTTTAAATGTACTATTTTGCACTATTTGTGAGTTATTATAATAATACTAATATCCCAGAAATAATGTTTTTAGTTTTATTGGGGAAAACACTACACCTACACACGGTTCACCCAAAAAACCAAGAAACAATGTCAAAACACTGTAAAATGGATTATTTGTCGATGAGTGTTTTTACCATGTACCCTTAAAATAATAAGATTTTGTATACTTACTGTTGGGTCTTTCTCTAAAACGGCTATGGATAATCCATCGTGGGTTTTCTCTTTTAACTGACAAGCGATGGACGATCCCATAACTCCACCTCCGATAATTAAAACGTCGATGTACGTCGGGAAATCAGGAATATCTGTGTTGCCATATTTATAATGTTTTAATTTAGGATTTTTCCCCCAACTCTTTATTTCATTCCCCAAGGTTCTCAGAGTTCTGGCAATTGGGTTTTCTTTCGGAAATTTGGAATATACTGAGTAACATTTTTTAGGTATAACCAAACAGTTTCTTTGTACGGATGATAACATCTTTAATTATCTATGATGCTTTGTAAAATCTGAAACAAAATAGACGTTGATATTAGAACATCAAAATCAATATAATGTATCTTCTGAACATCCGGTACTAAGATAAAGTCTATGATAGAACAAGTAAATACGTTGAAACAATGAGACAATTTATTATCCCGGTGTGATCCCCAGGTTGCAGAATTGGCTCCCACTATTTTTTCTAATACTTTTTTGAGTGTCCTGTAAAATTCAGGTGTTTGTAAAACTCCCATAAAATACTGCACAATTTTTTCAGCAAAGAGGTCCTCCACCAATTCTGAAAGTCATATATCTAAATATTTGCGCAGAGAATTGTTGTTTTTGTACACACACAGCATTCACTGGTTGCCCCACTGCTGAGATTATGTACATTTTGCATTGTTTGCTCACAGCATAAAAATAAAATAAATCTTCATTCTATTACAATATCGCCTGCAGGGTAGGTAGAGAGAACAGATCACCAGACTTTGTTAACATTACACACACTTCTTGCTTCCGTCACATTCACACAATTCTTCACACACACTCTATGATTGCTATACTATATCCTAATGCTACCTCCCTTGCGGGGTAGGCAGAGAGAAGGGATCGCCGGACTTTCCTATCCTTACACACACTTCGAGCTTCCGTCACATTCATGCAATTCCACATACACATTCTACGATTACTTTTACTCAAAACACGTCCGTCCTTGAGGAATCTGATCAACATTCTCTACAACAACACTCAATGATTAATTTTACAAAATCTATTAACAACATTACTAAATCAAAATATAATATGCTCATCACCTCTGCTGTACGACGATTTCTTGTATCGATGTAAAATATTTACAAAACAAAAATATTGCAATAAAAACTTTTAAGATGGACACTACACTGATAAATATATTTAGTTGACAGCATAATAATGTCTGTTATCTGACATCGTAACACTCAACGGATGTATAGTTTCAAGTTGTAATGAGTTGAGTTGAAGTGCTATTATCAATACATGGAAAATAAACTTATGATAAGATTCATAAGACTGAGTATCTTAATTATTTATTGCAAGTGTCAACATCCATAAGTAGAATACAAATATGTCAACTTGTGATGTTCTTAGGGTTGCCAGATTTCTCGCAAGTCAAACCGAGACAACATTTAAATTATTTTCCTCAAGTCAGTTCTTAGCAGTTGGTACAAGACCAAATTATAAACGGTAGTCAAGTTTACCCTTTCAATCTATCAAACACTTGGGCTACGGAATATTTTTTCCCATCAATTTTTTCCCAATCTTGGTGACGTCATCATCGTCAAATGTCAGTTGAGCCTGGGCCTGTATAATAATACTATTGCGTTTGGCCTCGATACATTCACACTTTGTGCAACAACAAGCTCCATACCATCCTCCATACATGCACAACTCTATTGGATAAGAAATGTGCACAGGGATTCTGCTTGAAACTGTGTTTGTTTAGTTTCAAACTGTAATCTGTTAAATTAGCATTTTGATTGAGGCTTAGGCATTGTATACAATCCCTAGGAAAAAAGGAAAAAAACTGTATAAATTTTCTAGGAATCGTAGGAATTGCATACAATGCTTAGATTTCATAAGTTACCAGTAACATATACATCACGTTACGATACCACATGATATATTTACTATCATCAAATCATCTTATAATCTTAAGTTATATTATGTACGAGTACTTGATTCATTATCAGTGTAAACATTGTTATACAACAGTCAATAAGAACAAAATGTACTGCGTAATAAAACAATTAATTTGTCAACATGATAATAGTATACATAAGTCTGTACTTGACATGATTATATTATTATCTCAAATCATGTCATTAGGAATGATACATTGAGTGAGCAGAGAGGGGTGAGGAAGCGCAGTCGCCCGAGGGTGACCTGGTCCGATCATGTCGACCAGATGCTCAAAGATGGACGCGTTTTGAGTAAAAGGAATCAGAGTGTGTCTGACAAATTGCATGAATGTGACGGAGGCTAGGAGTGTGTGTAAGGATAGTGCTGTCTGGCGCTCTGTCCTCTGCCTACCCTGCAAGGGACGTGGCGTGAGGGTATAGAGAGATTGATAGAACACAAATGTACTGACGCCATTGTCCGAGTATTAAAGACTGCGGTATGGAGAGAGGGATCACTATCTAGTATCCTGTATGAAAAAATATGAGGACATAATTGTATGGAATTCGATAACTTTTCTGTAATGAATCATATTCCACAGCTGGGTGGACATCACTTAAACTTAATACGACATTGTTGAATTCCAGATGTCGTTATTACTGACCAATAGGCTGGTGATGCTTGGAACAGTTGTTTACAGTCAATAAAATATTATCTACAAATACCTATTTGGTGTCATAAATACATTAGGAATCTGTAATGTTTAGAGAATGAGATACTCTGGTAGTCTTCTTTACGCCTGCTTCACAGTAAAGTTGAAGAATAAATCAAAACCTAATTAGACTCTAAAACAAAATAACCTAAACAAGAAAACCAGAAATTCTTACCGTTTTACAATGTGTCTTTACTGATTGTATTCATAAAACAAAATACAAGTAATTTTCATCTATATCATTTGTATATAACTAAGTATTTTGTAAATTCTACAAATATTTTTGTAGGTTAACCTATAAATACATATGCGATCTTCTGGAACCGCAAAATCGATTTTGAGATTTTGACATTTCGTAGGGGGTCGTTCGGATTGAAGAGTAAAACGTTTCAAGTTGCGATATGAACATCGATATGAACCACAGCTCAGAAGTCATAATGTGACTTCAAACGAAACGATTATGAGGCGCCCTTCCCCTTGATATAATATTATTGGGTAAGACTTCAAATTTTTGGCGTTATTTTCCATTGTAATTTCAAATCACTAAATATCCATTGCTAAAATGTATTTTTCTGTTGTAAATACGTACTTAATTTTAATAAATAATAATAAATTTTCATTTTTCAGCTTACTACAGTGGTTTAACACCCGGTATCCAGGGTGATTCCGCCAAGATACAACTAGAAAAGCTTTGTAATTCAGGGAGTAGAGAGGCAATAACTGAAAATCCAAACACAAAAGCACACCATTCGTTAAAAAGTCGATCAATTAATAATTCAGTTCATTCCATTCAGTGTTGAAAATTATTGTCTCCGAACAGCAAAGGCGACATTCCATGACCACTCTAACGATTTATTTAGAACGAAGCCCAAGCTACCAGGCAGCAGTGTTTCTACAATGAGGAAAAATTTACCTTTTGTGGGAAAATTAGACTTCTGAAGAAAAGATAAAGGGAATTTTATTTCTCCTCAAGACCCATTTTTTATTTTATTGTGGTACTGAATTATTCTTTCTTTTTAAGGGGGGAGAACTGGGGCAAAATGAACTTTGAGAAAAAAGAGGCTAAAAAAATAATTTAAGTTGTGGCGAAAAAAAACACCAATATGTAAACACTGTAAACAAGTGTCAAAATAAATTACAAAAATGTCAAAAGTTAACTAAAAAGGCGATTGTTGGTTAACGCGTGTTTGATAATTGCAACGTGTTTTAATGTTTATTTCGTGTTATAATTAATATTCGGTGATTCATTGTTATTATTTGGTCGTTATATTAAATAGAGTTGATTTTGCGAAGGTTTTGTGATCATCTATTGGGAAAACATGGTTCGTCGTGGTAACTTGGGAGCATTTTCATCATTACTAAAGTATGGATTCGAAACTTTCCCTGGTAGGAAATAACAAGAAGAAGATTATATTAGCGAATAGCAACGGACATAAGGCGAAGAAATTAAAGATGGGTAAACCTTTCGGAGAAAATCACAATGGCAATAAACACGCAAATGGCAAACCAAAGCCAAATCTTTTAGAGCATCGGAGATCTTTACCTGTTTACAAAGTTCGGAAAAGGTTAGTATTATTTCAGATTTATATATTGTCTTTGTCATTTATCTTCAGACATTCTTTTCACATGCACAAACCTAAGGTAACTATCTGTCGTTCTTTTGGAAGGACAATCCTCCTTTTCCAGGTTCTGACCGCCCTCCAAAAGTGTCCTCCTCTTTTACTTTTTAACATTTTAAAACTAATCTGTTAATCTCAAAACCACACGTTTTTTCATCATACCATGAATTTAAGTACTGTAGTATAAAAATACATTAAAATTCAATTATTTCCTAAGAAAATTGGTACTATTGTACAATTGGGGCCCCAACCATAAATATACCAAAAAGTGACATATGAAGTATGGAAAAAGCAAATAAATTGCCAGCAATATTGTTGAGTTAGGTTTGTTAGGTAATATTTTTTTTTTACTCAACAATATTAATATTTTTTCTATAGTTGGGGCCCCAATTGTACAATAGTACCAGAAAATTTGCCTGTGGCAATAAATACCTTTACGTTTTGTGTATATGTAATTTGGTATGTCTTATGACAAATATTTCACCTGCGGCGCTATTTTTTGATACATCCTTTATGGAAAACATTTTCAAGAAAACAGCATAGCGACCTTCTTCCCTGTCCCAAAAAAATTTCGTCTGCGGCGCTATTTACACATTTTTGTCCTCCTTTTTATTTTTAAAAATATGGTCACCTTACCAAACCATATCAAGTTATTCATTTTCGTCCTAGTAACACAACACTCCTGCATTCACTAAATTACTTAACTTATTTTTATTTATTCTTTATGTTAACATTACTCACAAATGATGGACTGGAATTGGTGAATGTTACTTAAGTGTAAAGTGACCACATTAAGCCAGCCGACGATCAGTCAAAAGCTTGATGGAAGGTCCATCCTTTGCTGTATATCTGTTGAGATATAACTACTTGATAAATCTTGATTTTGAAAATAATGTTTTTATGTAATTTGTCCAGGTTATTAGAAGAAATAAAGAAGAATGACGCATTGATAATCATCGGTGAGACGGGGAGCGGTAAGACTACGCAGATTCCTCAGCTTATCCATGAATGTAGACTGGAAGGCTCCAGAATGGTCGGCATTACACAACCTAGAAGGGTTGCCGCAATTACAGTAGCCATGAGGGTTGCACAGGAGATGGACACGACCCTCGGAGAATATGTTGGGTAAATATTTAAACAATATACATATAAACTTGTTTAGATTGGTACTCGGTCCTGTAACGTTTTCAGAGCACGCACAATAATGTATACATCATGCTGCCCGTTTGTGGGGTAGGCAGATAGAACTGATGGCCAGAATTTACCCTCCTTACACACATTTCTTGCTTCCGTTACATTCATGCAATTCTTCACACACATTTTATATGATTCCTTTTACTCAAGATGCATCCGTCCTTGAGAATCTGGTCGACATGGTCAAGCCATGGCTTCCTTACACCTCTTCTTTCTTTCAGGTATAGTTTCTTTGTTGTTCTCTCACCACCTAAAGTGGGGTAGTTTTGTAAAAAATGAGACTAAGGTTCTACCCGTGTGTAAAAAATGTGAGTGTTTGAAACTTTGATCTCATTTTTCTCAGCATTCTGGTTTTGTCAGTTAGAATCTCGTTATTCTTGGATGACGTATGTCATTCTGCGACGATCACAATACTAGTTATAATTTACTACCTATCTAATGTTTATTTATTTATTTACACTTTTGGTGAACAAAATACAGAGATATATGTTAACATTACAAATTTATATCATAACATTTTGTTCATTAGAGCGAGCTTATCGCAACGCTGAGATCTCTGCCAGCTGACCTTAATTAATGTTGTCACGATTTCAGGTACACAGTGAGATTTGAAGACTTAACATCGAAAAAGACGAAAGTCAAATTTATGACTGATGGAATGTTGCTGAGGGAAGCGATGCTTGATTCATTACTGATGGCTTATTCTGTGATAATATTAGACGAGGCTCACGAGAGAACAGTTAGTACGGATGTTCTGTTTGGGATTGTAAAACGAGCACAGAAGGAAAGGAAGTCTAGGGAATTAGATAATTTAAAGGTAATATTGGTTCATTGACGATCGCTTGAATGTATGAACATTAATTTTTTATGTTTGAAGGCATTAAGTCTCTATGTCCCGGAAGTAGACTTTGCCACACTGCTTTGTATCAACTTACTTATTATGAGTTACTGTTTTTTTAAGGGGCGATATAGTCTGAGTAAAAATCGTTCTATTATCGCTTCAACTTCTTAAAATTTTGTACGAGAGTGTAAGCGCAAAATACAAGTAACATAAGCGATAAAATATCCGCCAAAGTCACTGAATCTTACCTTAAACATTTCATCAACCAAATTATGGCATTATACCTAACAAATTAGGGGAAAAAATATTCAGTTTAAGTAAATTTTGAATGAACTATTGGAATTACTTTTAATCGAAGAAATTTATAGAAATCAAATTTCTACTCACTAGAGTCACTAAAACATATTCTCATTTATCCATGTTTCAAATCTTAAGATGATATCTTTAGTATTAGCTGAGTAATCTTCTTTTTCCTGATGTAATTTTAACACACCTTACGTTTATTTAACGTACTAATGTATACTGTTGTTTTATTTTGCAAGATTGTAGTGATGTCGGCTACCATGAACGTGGAAGTGTTTAGTAAATATTTTAATAACTGTCCAATAATTTATCTGGAGGGGAGGACTCATCCAGTTACCGTATTTAATATGAAGACGCAACCAAACGATTATCAACAGGCAGCACTTTGTTCTATCTTCCAACTCCACAAAGAATTACCAATATCGTGAGTATATCATGAGTAATAAGAGTATATTTATTACATTAACGTGTCATAATTACAGGGGTCAAAACTGGTCAGAAAAATCAGTAAAAGTCAGTTTTTTTTAAAAATGGTCAGTTTTGTCAGTTTTTTGGGGTTTGGCACTCAAAATTTTCACATTGGAGCCCTAGAAACTATTAAAGCCCTATTAAAACATAATCATCTCAGATTTTTTTTGCCTGCGGCGCCTGTTATTGTCAATCGTATTCTTTATATTTCTGATTAAAGACAAAAAACCAGATCTGCATTACAAACTTGTCAATTTCACAAAAAACAAAAAAAAAAAAACGCCTGAGGTGTTATTTACTATTTTTTAGTTCTGTAGTTCGATAAAAATATGTGTTAAAAAATGGTTTTATGTCTTAAAGAACAAAATAAAATAAAAGAAAATTCACGTAAATATTATTATTATTATTGTATATGAATGTTGTTTTACAATTTTCTTTCTATATCTTGTTTCAGAAATGACATTTTAGTATTTTTGACTGGACAAGAAGAGATTGAAACTTTAGCTTATAATATTAGAAAAGTAGGAAAGGTTTGTACTATTCAATTATTATACATTATACAGCAGTCGAGCCAAATCCAACAAAAGTTGTTCGCGCACGAAGCACTTCCAAGCAAATGGTCGCATGTTTTTTCGGAAAAACTGGACATGTCCCAACCGTACCACTAGAACAACGCAGAACAGTCAATTCTGAGTGGTACACAACAATTTGTTTGCCAGTTGTCCTCCAAGAAATCAGGAAAACCAACCGCCGAAGACGGATCACTCTACACCACGACAATGCGTGCTCTCACACATCGGCTCAAACAACTGCATTTTTGAGCACCCAAAACATCGATTTGATGAGTCATCCGCCATACAAATAGCGCTCGTATGTCAAAACGTTGTGAGTACGTATAACCTCAAAAACTTCAAACTTTACGATAGAGCTGTCAGTTGACAGATTGCAACACCAGGGTTGCCAAATCCCGAAATATAAAAGGCAACCCTCGTATTTGTTCATTTACTTACTTACTGCTAGCCATTTGCGTTCCACTGCAGGACATAGGCCTCTTCTAAACTCTTGCACTGTCTTCTATCTTGGGCTATCTGCTGTCATCTACGACCTGTAAGCTGGACAATGTCACCTACCCACCTTTTCTGGGGTCTACCTACGCCTCTTTTGTTCTCCAAGGGCCTCCACTTCAGGATTTTAGGTGCCCATCTGACACTGTCCTGTCTTGCCACGTGTCCCGCCCATTTGTTCATTTACATAACTTCATCTATTACATATTTCCATGAGAGTTTTGTGATTGTATTTTAGGAAATAAGTGGAGGATCTTTACGAGTATATCCTCTATTTGCTGGACTCCCGCAGCACCAACAACTGGAAGTATTCAGGCCTCTGCCACCAACCATGAGGAAGATTATTCTCGCAACAAACATCGCTGAAACATCCATCACTATTCCTAATATTAAATGTGTTATTGATACAGGAATGGTGAAAATAAGGTGGGATATACTTTATTTATTTATTTACTATTTCAGTGAACAATTTTATACAATGCTTAAAATATAATTAAATAGAAATGATCACCAAGGCGAGCTTATCGCTATCTCTTCCAGCTAACCTTAAGTATATATTATAATCTCTTAAAATGATAACCATAGTCTCTGAAAAAAGTTTTTAAAAAAAGTTTGTGGCGTGACTGGGATTAGAACCTGTGATTCAAGCTCCTCCGAATATCATGGATATAAAGAAGAACAAATGCGTCAATCTTATCTGAGCTACACATTACAACTCGTTTGCCTGCAGTGTGTCTGAGGAGATTGCATGGTTTCTTTGGGAATACTGTAAGACGGGAGCCTGACGATTTAGAAAAAATAATAATAATTGGCCGAGTTGAAGGCAGGAAAAGTCGCGGACGTATGCCAATGAGATGATCCGAGGTCACGATCCTCAGCATTGAGGGACTGATTTGGAAGAAGAAGAAGATTCAAAAGTGGCTACATATTAGACACTCATTTTGCTAGCCCTCCTGTTTATACGCCACGGAATACAAATCTAAAATAAATCTTATGTGTTTATTTTTAGGAAGTGTTTTGGTTGGGGTGAAGCCTTGAGAGTTGAACAATGTTCCCAAACAGCTTGTTTACAGAGGACAGGCCGAGCTGGAAGAGAAAGTCCAGGTCGATGTTACCGTCTCTTCACTGTAGCCAATATGGAGTCACGTCCCCAACATTCTCTCGCTCCTATTCTGTGTTCTCCTCTCTCCCCAACGCTGCTTCAGCTGCTGGCTTTAAGAGTGAATCTGGAAACGTTTGATCTCATTGATAAACCTCCGATGGAGTCCATTAAACAAGCTATGCATTTGTTGAAGGAACTTGGTGAGTTTTTATATCTGTCCTCGTTAAAGTTGAAATTGACAAAATTACCGAACATAACTGTTGACGTTGACCGAGAAAAAAATGTGGAGAGGGTTTTTACAAAGTGCAAAGTGATGTATTGAAATCTATTACAATATATTATGTGAGAAGTTGTTGAAAGTTTTAGCGTACCTAGAACATACTTCCTTATTTTCTATGTAAAAATATTAAATTTTTGGAAAATACTTTGAAAATTAAGCAATTTTTAAGACCGGGAGAAAAATTTTGTTAATAAAAATACCATACATGGTTCATTTCAGTACTCACACCGAATATGAAAATACCACACACTTGGCAACCCTGGTTCTCATAGATATGTTACTTGTTCAATACCGATCCAAGACTATGAAATCTTTCTGAATTGTGTATTCTATTTTTTTTCCACAGGTGCTATATCGGGTCATGAAAATTTGAATCTGACTCCCGTCGGAAAGAAGATGGCAGCGTTTCCAGTAGATCCTAAATTATCCAAAGCAATATTAAGTGCCAGTGAATATGGATGTTTGGAAGAGGTAATGCATTAATTAATTATCATATTCTTACACATTTCTTAATCAGAACCCAGGGGTAGGTGTCAGGGGTGAAGCTACCTAAGAACACGATTTTCACTGTTGAAATGTTGCTCACATTTTCATTGTTGAAATGTATGTAATTCACATTTTCACTGTAGAAATGTATCTAAATCACATTTTCACTGTTGAAATTTATGTAATTCACATTTTCACTGTTGAAATGTATGTAACTAACATTTTCACTGTTAAAATGTGTGTAATTCACATTTTCACTGTTGTAATGTGTGTAACTCACATTTTCACGGTTGAAATTTATGTGAATCACATTTCTACTGTTGAAATGTGTGTATTTCACATTTTCGCTGTTGAAATGTATGTAACTCACATTTTCACTATTGAAATTTATGTAACTCACATTTTCACTGTTGAAATGTATGTAACTCACATTTTCACTGTTGAAATGTGTGTAATTCACATTTTCACTGTTGAAATGTGTGTAACTCACATTTTAACTGTTGAAATGTATATATTTCACATTTTCACTGTTGAAATGTGTGTAACTCACATTTTCACTGTTGAAATGTATGAAACTTACATTTTTACTGTTGAAATGTGTGAAACTCACATTTTCACTGTTGAAATGTGTGTAACTCACATTTTCACTGTTGAAATTTATATGAACAAAATTGTAGATTGCATGAATAATTGAGTTATGTTAACGTTTGTCTGTAATTTTTAGATATTGTCTATAGTGGCCCTTCTCTCCACTGACGGAGTATTCCACAACACAATCAATAATAGAGAAGAGGCACTCCGAGCTAAAACCAAGTTTATTTCATCACTCGGAGATCACGTGACGTTACTCAATGTTTACAAGGAGTTTGTCAAGACGGAACATAAAAAGGTATAACTTTACAAATATTTGCAACACTTTATTATTTATATCTTAACGGATTCCAGTCCATCCATCTGTCGCGGCCGGGTATCGGATTATAAAAAATTCACTAAGAAAATATGTATTGTTTGTTTTTGTAGAAATGGTGTTCGACACATTTCTTGAAGTTTCATAATTTGAATCAAGCAATGAAAATAAGAGACCAACTTGCGGAGATATGTCATAAGTTTAATATGGAGATAACTTCGTGCGAACAGGATATAGAAAAGGTATGCTTTATAAGTTATTTATTTATAGTTTAACAGCCTCAAGCCTTTGGAAAGTTTACAATGTGTATTGCTTGACTGTTAATCCAGTGGGCGCAGGTTCAGTCCCCGATGCCGACCTTCTCCACTTCACGACACAAGCTTTTCAAGCTTACTGTGAAGTGTACAAAGATGTATTTGGGTTTGTTTCGATAAACCCAGATTCAATGTTCTACTGTAGTAGGTAATAGTTTTCCCACACATTCTTTCGAATGATCTCATTTCTAAGTCTCACAGGATACATAAGGGTTGGCAAATACATGAGAATAATTAAAATTATGATTTAATTTGTCATTGAGTATTGTGTATTTTGTGCAATTTCATATTTTTATTCTTCTCAGTCGGTCCCTCAGTTACGAGGATCGTGACCACCATGCTCACGGATGAGTCTCCCCCATCCTTCCGGTCCTGCGCCATTCTTGTGGACTCATATAAATTAGCGCCCGTGATCCTTTTGACCACATCTGTCCACCTCATCTGCAGTCGTCCCCTTCCCCTCCTACCGTCAACTGTCCCAAGCATGATTTGACGCTCTAGGCTGTCTGGATATTTTTATTAATCCCTTTTTTTTTTACCTTTCAGGTAATGAAGAGTTTGATGTGTGGATTGTTTGTGAACACAGCCTGGATATTTGTAAAGAACGGATCCAACGCAATATCTGGTGGTCGTTACAACACAGCGTGTAGTCTTCCAGCTAATATTCATCCGTCATCCGTACTCCACGGCATATCACCCGCGCCTAAGTGTGTTTTGTTTACCGAGTTAATTAATACGCAGAGCACTTTCATTAGTGTTTTGTCTGTAGTGGAACCACATTGGTTGGATGAAATCGCTCCGGAATTCGCCAGGAAATGTAGAATATCTTCTTGAGCTTATACATGTTTTAAAAGACTTTCATCTATATTCTCTCATAACTTAACAACATTGAAGGAGAGACGTGATCTTATTGAGATATACTGTGTATGTATGTATGAGCACTAGGTAGTCTTGTGAGATACTACCAGCTATGTTCACCATGAGCTCTAATGTGCACCTGAGAGGACATCAACTGAAGCATAGACAACATTATACCTACACATCCAACACATGAAAATACCTTTTAACCAATAGAGCTGTCAGAGCTTGGAATCAGTTGCCAGAGTCAGTTGTGTTCACTAGATTTCAAGTAGCATGTCTTTTAAAAATCACCTTCATCAAACAATTTTAATTCAGTTTTGTTGATGAACTGAACATTTACAATGTTACCATCATAAAAATTTATGTTTATTTTTTACTATGATGTGCCATATTATTTAGGTCCTCCATTTAGGATGCCAGGTGATTAGGGCTATTAATTTGAATCACAGTTGGAGAAACGCTAGTGGAATGAAAATCTCCAGTCAGATATTGCAATAAATTCATGGGAACGATTCTGAAATGGAAACAATTCTCTTTAGAATTGTAGAAATGTTTCATAAATGTCGTTATACCTACATTTTTATTTCTGAAGAATCTTTACGACATAAGAAAAACCCACACATATGTTGAACTAGATATAATATGTTCGAAGTATTTTCCCTAATTTTATTCATACTGCACTATGTATCGCTGTGATGACATTTATCCCGAAAAAATGGTTACTTTGGGATGTAAAATAAAATAAAATAAATCTTTATTAGCCACAAATTATAAGTGTTGCAAAAACAGAGAATAGTAGTATGCTAATAGGGGGAAATTATTGCAAAAGCAATATCTTGTAGTCATGATGTAGATATTATTTTGTTTAACTTTTATAAAGTTTGTTTTTAATTGTTTAATTTGATTGTTTATGTATTTCACATTTTGTATATTATATGTAAACATGTATATTTTGTATATTACGTTAAACAATATGTACAAATTATATTTTTACATTATTAGCGAAATAAGGAAAATCAAATTTAATATTTGAAATAAATCTATACTATCAAACTTATTTTCTTCTTTTATTCTACACCTAACCTAACCTAACCTAACCTAACCTAACCTAACCTAACCTAACCTAACCTAACCTAACTTGACCTAACATAACATGAACTAATCTAACCTAACCTAACTAGACCTAACATAACAGGACTTAACCTAACCTAGTCTAACCCAACTACTGTTTTAGTGTTTTTCTGTAAACCAGCAGTAAGATGCTCTAGCTAACTTGGCTTTCGATAATTTTATTGTCGTGTATGTCGCATTCAAATTCGTACAAACTAGGTACAAGACAGAAGAGTTTGTGCTCAATTTGTACAGAGTTGAGCGCAACTTATTCAAATATAAGGAATCGTTAACCATGTTGTCTATGATCACTGGTACTCGAAAATTATAGAATACGTAGAAGACACTCAAGCTTTTGGCTTAATTGTCTTGAATTTGATTTTAAAAAGGTCTGATCCATGATGAGGGCTGAGAAAGATTTTAATGTAACCAAACCTAACATCAGAAAACACTACAAACACTACGAGGAAGTGATAAGGTGAAAGGGTGTTACATGTTTTGAGCAATGATAAAGCAGAATCTTGGTTAGAACATAGGCTATTAAAAAACCAAATACCTATTATGGTTAGAGAGAGAAACGATTTCTATTTTATTTATTTTTTTGTGTAATAGTGGTTGCGTCAAACCCAAAATTCAGGCGCAGGCCCGTCAGCGACTGAAGCTAGTTTCATACACGTATAATTGATGATGAGTAGGTACAATGGACATGGTTGGCTTGGTTGGTTGGTCTCCCAAGCGGGAGGTGCCGGGTTCGATTCCCGGCGGTGACGAATACGATGTATTCTTTGATTGATGATGAGTAGGTACAATGGACATGGTTGGCTTGGTTGGTTGGTCTCCCAAGCGGGAGGTGCCGGGTTCGATTCCCGGCGGTGACGAATACGATGTATTCTTTACTCGACGATAAAGGATTTTAGTCTAGTGTAAAACGTGCACTGTGAAATTAAAACTTAAATTGAAATGAGCTACCAGGAGGAATGAGGGATATTAGAGACAGAGTGGCCTTCAAAAAAGAAATTAAGAGACACATGATGGAGGCACTTGGCCCAGTAGTCTCCTGAGATTTTGCTCATTTGTTTCGCGGGATGTAACTTTGTTGCTATGTATGAATTTACTGTGTGGGATGCTTGTTACTATATGTGATATTTTGCTACAATGATATTTGCTATATGAATATAATTATAAGTGCAGGATCCCTCCCCACACACGAGACTTGTCTCTATTGGGGAGGTATCTCGAAATGTGTATAGCTTTAAGTATTTAATTTGTATATATATTAGTGTCCGACCGAATGTTCGGTTTCGGTTTCGGTTTCGGTCGAGTTTCGGCAAAAAAACGGGTTTCGGTTTAGTTTCGGTTTCGGTGGCAAACCTGCCGAAACTACGACCGAAACCGAAACTGCATTCGGGAGTTTTCGCGCTGTGATCGGTCATGTTCGGCGCGTTGTGACGCGATGAAGTGTATTCATGTCGCGACTGGCAAGCGTTTGCAGGTCGTTTTGTTTTGTTTGTGTTTGTGACGTTTTGTTTGTGTCGTGTGATTTATTTTGAATTTGGTAAGTTTTATTACGTGATATAGGCTATACCATATACATTCATAAGAATAGGTAGCAAACATAAAAAATAATTCAATATAACAACAAACTAATACATAGATTATAGTAGAATCAAGTTTAAGAGGGGTTTTCACGAAATAGGGGGTTTTTACAAGATAAATATCTGCTCACCGGTACACAAAAGGCTAGTAAGATGTTAGCAGAATATTTAGTTTGTACCTTTGTCTAGTGGATCCCTTTTACAGATTTTTAAAAAAATGTATCAATCCTTCAGAAAAAAATTCCGATGTTGACTTGTGATGATTTTTTCAACTAAGTTTTAGCAAAAACTATAAAACATGTATTAAAAAAATATATACATCATGGTAGAATTTGATAATACCTAGTGGATCCCTTTTGCACTACTACTCAAATAAACACCTCACCTATTTTAAGTATTTTTAAGGCGCAATCAATAATATTTTCTTAAAAAAGGGGTTGTTATGTTGATTATCAATAAGTGAAAATATCGAAGACTGCATAGTTATGTGATTTAAAAGTAAAAAAGTAAAGTCTGACTGATTATAATAACGTTTTCTTTATTTTTCCCTCAAAACATGTTCTTGTAAGAAAGTTTCGGTTTCGGTTTCGGTTTCGGCCGAAACTGAGACCGTTGCCGAAATTCGGTTTCGGTTTCGGTTTCGGTCATAAAAACCAGTTTCGGTCGGACACTAATATATATATGTAAATATTGAAGGAAATAAAAAGAATTTAAAAATTGAAAAATTGAAATTGAAAATAGGTATACAAGCATACATGCTTTTAAAAAATACTATACCGTAGTTGTGTTCTCAAATGGAACATAAAAGAGCGAAGTGTGTACTTATACGAGAAATACTTTTTAAAAATGCACCTATCTTGTGAAACTGAAAGAGATTTTAGATTATCTAATCCTCGTAAAGCAGGGGATGTCAACAGGTGGATCGCGATTATTATTTTATTGAAGTTGACTTTTCCGCTATCCGCTTAAATTAATAAATTCATTTTCAATATTGAAAATAAATTCAATATTAAGTTTCGAAAATTTTCTGCGACGAAAACCATCAATAATTATAATTTCGCGAATTTTTTGAGATTCATTTGTTAGTAAGTGTACCTATAGTAATATTTTTTTTAAGATCCAACACTACCTATGCATAACAATTGTTCACATTAAGCAAGGCATATTTACATAAAAAAAAGAAACGGTAGACCTTAGATATCGACAACCTTACTGAATACATATGCGTTGGAAAAAATAGGGTAGAACCTTTATCTAGTAAATGACCGTAAAAGTTTTTTGAATGGAGTGAAAACACCAAAAAGTTGTAAAAACTCTATTTTAAGGCTCTATTTAAAGGCTAACGCCGTTTATCTGTGATAAATAAATAATTATTTTTTTTCCATTTTTCATGCCATTTTGAACCTTAATGCTGCTGGAAATGAACTTGACGTCATAGTTAGGTCCCTAGTCTCAAAATATATCTGTATTTTGTTCACTAAGACTGTAAATAAACAAATAAATAAAATTGGAAGAGTGCTGTGACCTCCCTCTTTTCCCAAGAGGAACTTTAAGTGGTGAAACTTCAATAACACCATATCGAATTTGGATTAAAGTATTAAACCAAAAATGAGATCTCCCATCATTCTCTCCCCAGAGTGTAGAATGTAGATCCTTGTTTAAGAATAAGTATAAAATCGACGATTTGAGGATTAGCTGGTAGAGGTCGCAAGCTCACCCTTACTGAACAGGGGAAAAAAGGGAGTAAAGGAAATAGAATTGGGTACTTGTTAAACAATGAACGAAAGATTAGATTAGAGTAGGACTTGGTAAAGGATATTGAGTGTTTATCGTAACAATATCTTCATTAATTTTAGGAAAAACAAAACATTTTGTTTATATTTTGGTGATAAATAAATAAATAAATCTTTATTTGTCAAAGAAAAATATGAATAGTTACAAAGACGAGACAATAATGGTAGTGTGCCAAAAGTAGGACTTATGCAATACAGTCGTGACTAAAATTTTAAAAGTTAACAAGTTGAGATAGTTGGGACTTGTAAAGAGAATGAACGATGAAAGGATGACAATGGGTGAAAGAAGAGGTGTCAGGAAGCACGGTCGTCCAGGAACCACATGGCTGGACCATGTAGACCAGATTCTCAAGGACGGACGTGTTCTGAGTAAAATGAAACGTAGAGTGCCTATGACGAATTGCATGAATGCAACGGAAACTCGAAGTGTGTCTAAGGATAGGAAAGTCTGGCGATCTATTTTCTCTGCCTACCCCGCAAGGATGCAGCGTGAGGGGATGGAATGGAATAGAATATAATATATGTCTTTGTGAAACTTTTCTTCAAACATTTTCAAAGATAAACCTATACAAAAATATGCACTCAAACAGGTAGCGACTGAAGAATGACTGATAACTCTCACAAATATCAGGATGCGGGGATTTTCTTTTCACGCTCAGCTTTCAGAGGGTGATGATTTCGTTGTTTGGGGCTTTTGTCCCTATAATTATCTGATGAATTTAAAATGACGCAATTAGTAGGAATGCCTAGGCGAATGATGAAGCAGACCTCTATCTATCTTTATAATGAAAGCGTGCCTATTAAAATCTTCGAAATTAGTTTCTTTGAATATTGTGAAACTATTCACTGCTTATATAAACAAAAAGACATATTTATGTGAAGTGACTATAGAAAGTTACAGTTTGTTTACTCGTGTTGATTGTTTCTATTGATGACATGATTGAAGCGAGCGTAGCTGAATGGAAGCTCATTAAAGCACATATCAAAAGGGTGCAATTTCCCACTGTTTGTACAATGGTATTTTAAATGCCGGGAAATGAACCGGTCGTTTGTTTCAATTCGCGGTGTTCCGTAATGGTCTGTTTACATTAATTTACGATTCATAAGCAATTGGAGTATAAGGCAGTTGGTTCGTGAGGCGCGAATTTTTGAAAGCACCCGCATAAGGAAGGCTTTTAATCACGGCGCCCCCGCGGAGTGCGCGCGCATCCGATCGACCGGAGGGCGGGAGTGGCGGCCACCTCTCGCAGCTTCACTCCTTATAGCTCCCTTATTGCTCCATACACCATACTCCACACAGTGTTACTATCACCCTTGTCGAGATCTTACGCATCATTCTGTGTCGAGCGTCATCTCGCGCGCTCATCCCATCACTCAACCGCGCGACACTCTGCATTCGCAACATATTTATCATATCCACATTGGATTACACATTCATTTATCTCCTTGTAACACATATGTGAACTCTAAATTGTAATATATTGTCGAAAAAAACTTTCGCGTTGTTTTTGTACTTTTGTGTTATTTAAATTCGCGAGGACTTTTCAAATTTTTTTCGCGTATAATCGGCGTAAGACGTGAAATTGAAGATGTCATGTGAATTATTACGGGGCAAAGTGTGACGATTGTGAAATATTGTGACTTAAATTAAGTGGTGTTCTCCAGAGCCTAACTGATAGTGATATTATGAACTGTTAAGGGAAAACCAGTCTGTTATCAGTGAAGTACCTACCCCCAGACATATAGTGCGGTGTGTAACTAGTGAATGATCGCTCACAGTGAAAGGTAGCTACTTAACTTTATCAAACTAGGTAGGTGTATTATTGCTGTAGTCAAAAAACTCATTTCAGGCCTTTTCTTGAGAAAACATATTTACTTAAAATATCTAACGTGTACCTAAGTATTTATTCATATGTTTGATATAAGGATGTATCTTCGTAACTGTTTACAATTTCAAAGTGTTTTGTATTGTTGAATAAAAGTGTGTTTAAATGTTGTTTATAATCCAACCAATCAAAACATAGTGTGTAAATTTGATGAATAATGTTAAATATTTGATATATTACCTCAATAGTGTGAAAATATAAAGTTTGTTTTACAATTAATTACAATTGGACTTACTAATTAATAAATTAAGGACACAATCCATTTCGTCAAACATAGTGTTTATGGAAAACTTTCAGTGATCAGCTCAATCAGGTAAGAAAAGAATCAATTTTTATTTTCCTCCTCTTCTTCTTCCTCTTGTATTAGGTCGGGTGACCGGTTTGTTACGGCGGGCTGTCCTGGGATGAGGAGGTCCAGCTGTCCTTCCATCTCTTGGGTGGCCTTCAGGGTAATCTTCTTTCAATGGGGTTTTCCGTTTTGAATATCTTTGCAAGTCTGGTGTCATCCATTCGGTCGACATGGTCCCTCCAGAAGCGTCTGTTTTTATTTTACATTTTTATTTATTATCCAACTTTTGTAATTATGCGCTGAAACTGACTGAAACATACCTAGTGCGTGTCGAAGATAAATCGCTAAGGTAATATAAGGTATCGAGATTCGAACCAAAACTTCGCACAATTAACACGATTAAATCCGAAAAATTAACAGTAAGTAGCTAAGGCGAGATCTGCACGAAAAGCTCCACAATCATGTTTGATGCGTGAACTGCGAAATAGGAAATTTCTATCTACTTTCCTATACAGCTTTGTAAAGTGATTTCATTTTCATGCCCGAGGGTGGGACTCTTCTAGCTACGATCAAGATTTCGAGCTTGCTTACTTATTTTGGTAGTTTTTAACTCCAATCTATAAAAAAATTAAAGAACGTGTGCTGGATTTCGCCAACGTTTTAAGTGAGGAATAGCGGAAATCGGAGCCACTTATTATTTTTTATTTATTTATTTATACTTAAAGTAAACAACAAATACATATAAATATACAAAATAGACACAGTATTAGACTTATCATTATTTTCCCAACATAGCGACCACAAACAGCAAATCATAATTAACATAGACATGCTATAGCAATAGCAAATTGCTCAGCAATAGCATGGCAATAGCAAATAGCATGCTACGAAGTGCAATAGCACGTGCTATTCCACTTGGTGGATTTCAGCAGAAGGGAAGCCGGGTCTAACATTTCTTATGGGATTACGTCTGATTAGACACTATTATACCTATCATTTTTCCAAAAGGTAACTCGATAGGAATCGTGTTCTTAGGTAGCTTCGCGCCTGTTATTTCCAAATATCAATAATTTCCATCACTAGTGATGGGACAGATAGAAGAAAATATAGAATAGGAAATAAATATACAATATACTTAATAGGAAATAATAAAAATAGAAAGAAAAAAGGTTGGTTGTTTCAAATACATAAATATAATTGGTATATAAATGGAACTCTGCATATAACCTTAACCAATATTTAGATTCCACTTCAGAATGATAGTGGCAACCCTTGTCGTATCTTGCGGTACATATTGAATATATTATATTATTATTCGCCTGAAGATTTTCAATTTAACTCCTTAACGATTTCGTCCATTTTGTGGTCGCACAGTTAAGCGATTTTATTGATAAGATCTTTAATTCCACCGGCGCTATTCCGAAATGAAATGAAGTTCTATATAATGGCATTTAGTGCTTAGATCGTTCTCCAACAAATGTATCTACTAGGTCGTTCAGTATTGTGGTTTAATGATAATTTATCTTTCATGGAATATAATGAACTTCTCAGAATAGATGCTTTCTGTACCTGAAACAAATTTTAAAAAATTACGACAGTGAACTTGTTAACCTTATAATTACCAATATTATGGCCAAATATCTCTAAATATATCTAAAAAAATTACGGATAATCCATTACGGATAATCGGATAATCCAAATAATTGTTTACACCGAGCAACGCAAAAGCTAAAGCTGTAATGTTGCTCGGTGTCATTTTAAGTTAACAAAAATAAAATTTATCATAGGTCTCGTAAATTTCAGGAGTACTTCGGAATATTTTTTTTTATTCAAGGAATTTCCAAATGTTGTAATTCTAGGACGGTCAACTTGTAGTTAATACTTTCATCTATCACTGTCTTCAGTTTCAAGACGATACTTTCATTATTGGCTGAGAAAACGATATGACGCCAAAGCCGAATGACAGCCTCTCAATTTACAAAATACGGAATGGTACCATCTATCATTTAATTCACGTGAGTTTCAGTTAACTCTCACTTCACTTGCACCTCAGATGGTTTTGAAATCGGTATTTTCTAATTATAATTTGTCACCATGAGTTAACCTTTGGACTGTTGTCTTTTGCAATTGAATTGCATCTTCCAGGGATGCTCCACAGTCTCTCATATCTTGACTCACAACTTCACGCCACCTCCGCTTGGGTCTTCATCTGGATCTCCTACCAGGGATAACTAAGGACTGGTGCCCTGTTATAGATAACTACTTGTCACATTTAATTAAATTAAATAGATTTTTTCTCTTTTGATTGCTTACCTGTAGGTTCTTCGACATTAAATCTAACCCCTGGGAGTGAAATTACCCCTCGTGGTAATACCACAAAGCTGTACAATGTAATATGAGCATAGGGGGTTAAGATAAATGGTGTAGCTACTAGCTACTCAGTTATATCTACCAGGAAGGAAGGTATTCTACATAACTTTGAGTTTAACAAGTTTAGATTAATTCGACGCCATGTTGATGTTAATTATTACACAGTCTTGTGGGACAATTCATTACATGGAAGGCTCTCTCAGAGATTTTAAAATGATTATATTATATTGAGGTTAATTCTGTGTTTAAAAGGTCTCAAATACAGAACGTAGGATTTTCTTTTATATTTCATTGTGTTTTTCATATCGTCGACGGTATAGCAATGCGTGTCATCTGAAGATGTCAAGTTTACAGAAATTCAAAAGAGTGCCAATATCACGAAAAAGAGTATTTTTTTACATAGGTCATATTTCGATATTCTGGTAATAGCTCAAATTTTCAACAATTTGTTAAAAATTATTTATTGTTTTTCAAAAAAAATGTGATATTACGACCGGCCATTGCGGGGAAACTGCTAAAAAAATATGCCAAACCTTTTTTGTAGAGAATTTCTTATGGACTATTTTTGTCTTTGAAATCTCTTACTGTTTTTCTAAGAATTGTGGAAAACCGCGTAGGGGGACTTATTCGGGGGGCAGGGGGGGAGGGACGCCAAGTCGTAATAATGTAAGGCGATGTTTTACTAATGACTATTTACTAATAAACTAAATTAAAAGGTTTAAATGAAACAGTACCTATCTACTATAAAATGACTTTCATTAGGTACACGCCTGATGATAAGGATGAGAAACCCCTAACAGAGTCGCCTATAAGCCTATAACAAAACTCATTAAGGCGAATAAGTAAACATTTTTACCTTTAAAAATTGACTTCTTCCACCGCGTACCGTTGGTTGAAAATCGTAATATTATCCAAAGGTAGATATTTTCTGGTTTCATTATAATCTTGAGATGAATTCTAAGGGTGAAGGCCTAACGACTTGACATAAAATTTCTTATTTATATTCTATTCACTCTCTACACACTTACCTAGTTTTAAATAAGTAAGTAGTTAACTTTTAAAAGTAGGCTGTAGGTGGCGGTGGTATATCTACGTCTTTATCTCTTGGAAGCCTCCGCGTCTTATCGAAGTTTTATCCAAATCAGCTATTTCGTATTCCTAGCTCTCATATTATTCTACAGGGAATAATAAAAAGATATGGATGATACTAGTGATGGGCATCGATAGGGTAGATAACACATTCGATTATGATTTGAAATATACCATTTTTTTAGGTTGAAAATGTTTGCATCAACTCCTCAGCAGATGGCGTTAGTATTTGAAACGTTGGGTCAATGTGAAATAAGTTCCGCAGCAGTAGCATATTGAAGGAAAATCCCGCGGGCTTAAGGCCCTCCATATCTCCGGGTAGCTCAGGCGCATTAATAGCGACCTCTTTACCCGCAAGACTATTGTTACCTACAATCGATTATAAAGTATGAATGATTCTATTAATTCGACTGTAAAATATGGCACTATCGCCCATCACTAATGCTTCTTTATTTGGAGTTGTAAGAATTATTTAAAGAATATTTTTTTCACGAAAACTTACGTTGTTATTTACGTAAATTTCGCGTTTTCAATACATACATAAAATTCTTAATATATGGATGTCATATCTGTGAAAAATTCCTTTAGATGTCGTTTTTCATATTTTGCTTTATGTATCCTTTCAATTTATTAGTTTATTTTGTCTTCATGATCTTGTTGAATAATCCTCTCGTGGTCGCCGTGGTCGGTTTGATGATCTCTTACGGTTGTTGGGAGACATGTTGTGTCACAACGAGGGGCAAACCTACTAAACAAATCCCCATAATCAGTCTACAACATTGTCGAGCCTTGGACTATTATAATATTGTGGTTAGTATTGCCCCAGAACAGGCTATCGCCTAGTGGGGCAATAAAATCCAGTACTTCTATTTTCTTATATATTCTTTTGTTAAATTTTTGGATATTCTTCTTCTTCTTCTGGTGTCGTGTCAGGTCCCCTCAACGTTGACTATCACTCGAGAGAAAGTGCTCCTGTCCTGGGCAGCTCGAAAATAAATTAAATGAAATTATGTCACCAGATAAAACCGAAATTTTCGAAACGAATCTTGAACGAACTACCGATTTGTTCACCTGTTATAATAGATAATATACTTCGGTCTCAGAGACAGGCATACTGTTGCTTATTTGCAAACTTAATAGAACGAATTGAATACGACACGTACTACTTCGAATAATATTAAAATGATAAAAAGTAGTGTGGGATTTAAATTGTATCCAATGTACTCGCTACATTACTTTTATTTCACAATGGAAATTCAAAATAATGTGAGGTTTACATCGCCACGTTTTTGGGTGTGGAGAAAAGTTTTGTTATTTTGTGTCTTGGAAATAAATTGTATTATTTCAAATTAACGACCCACGATAAATAAAAACATTTTATTGCTCGAGACAAGAAAATTAATTTTTATGTTTTTATTCTATTATTATTTTGTATTATTTTTTGTTGCCTAGACTTGACAAACTTGTTTACGACAAGTATGATAATTGTTGTGTAAAATAGGTTTATGTACACTTTTTTTGCTCTTTCCGTTCAATGTTCTACATTTATTTGGAACCAAATATATACAGAATGAAAATATTCCTCAGATATTTCTACCGAGTGTTTTACACTCGTATATATTTCTTGTGGTTTTAGAATTTTGTTGATGATGTTAGTAGTAAATAAAATTCAAATGAATGAATAGGATTTCCTACGAGTAAGTATATTTTTCAGTTGTATGATCTTATCCGGTAGTGCGTTGAAAAATCCGATTGCCGTGTACAGAAAACCATCCGGCACCCTGTTGGTTCTAGGATTATCGGCTCTTATGTGACTTGCCGTCCTCGTATCTCTGGAGTGCGTATTACTATTTAGTTGTATGCTAATATTACTTTTGATTAAACTCTTTAAAATTTTAAACATCATCTTTGTTTTTTCCATAAATACAAGTTCATCCAAATTAAACATATTTGTAATATGGTATACGTCTACTGTTCTTGTATAAACAGATATACATGAAGGAAACGCGGCCATCCAAGAACCACATAGCTGGACCATGTTGACTAGATTCTCAAGGATGGACGTGTTTTGAGTAAAAGTAATCGTAGAATGTGTATGAGGAATTGCATGAATGTGACGGAAGCCCAAAGTGTGTATAAGGATAGGAAAGTCTGGCGATCCGTTCTCTCTGCCTACCCCGCAAGGGAGGTGGCGTGAGGGTATAGTATAGTAAAGTACATTTAAGACAATTGAGTAGATAATACGAAACAAATTACTCTTTAGGGATGCGACCTTTTTAGACTTTATTGCTAAACAATTATTCAGCAAATGAGGCAAGTTGATATCCAAAATGGTTTATTATATTGAATAAAAATTATCATCACAATTCCAAACATGCTACTTCGTTTAACTGGCGATATGCTCTAAGTAAAAATCGCATCAACTTTCCTAAATTTTCTATGAAAATGTAAGCGCAAAAAGTTAATAACGTAAGCGAAAAAATCGACTTTGGCTTATTGTATAAAGAGTAGAACGAATATCAGAAAATATCCACTAGAGTCACTGTGTCTTACCTTAAATATTTTGTCAACCAAATTACAGTATTAAAGAAAGAAAAAACTACAGGAATAATCTCAAGTTTCAGCAAATTTCAGAAGTAACTTGGAGTTATTTTTTGACAACAATGTATGTATATATGTGTTTCGAAGCTCTTTTTTGGGGTTAGCTGGCAGATATTGCAGCACTGCTATAAGCTCGCCCTAGTGAACAAATGTTGTTGATTCTATTTGAAATGTTTACATTTCTCTGTATCTTGTTCACTAAATTTTAAGTTTTATTATAAAGCTGAGTGATTTTCCTTTTTCCTGACGTAATTTTTCAGTCACTGTTGAGTTGTATAATATTATCTGAGAGCTTTTTATAGATATTTACAATTAATTTATAAACAAACACATGTTTTGCGCTTTGGGACATTAACAACTATTTATACAACTACGAATTTAGCTTTTCAAAATGTTTATTTACCAAAATAATTATAACTATAGTAATAACATGAAGTCCAACTTTTAGTTTGCAAAACATTACTAGATTTGTTTTTGTGTTCAAAATAAATTAAATACTAATGTAGGTTCTACAATGTTCTAGATAGATATCTCTTCAATTTTGTAGCTTGAAATTACGTATGTTTTTAGTATTGTTACGTTCAGTGGCGGCTACAAGTTTTTTCAGGTCACAAATTCAAGGACCTCAAACAATAGTTCCAATTTTGTATCTAATTAAGTGCGTACTAACTAAAAACTAAAATAGTTTTTTCTAAAATCATTCTATGGAAAATTAATTTTCGAAATATTACAGGATTGGGCCTAGTAATGCGTACGCTCTTTTTTATACATAATTTATCGCAATCAAGGTCAGTACAATTTTTCGTCCTTGGAAATTCATGGGAGTTCGGAATTTTAAAACCCTTCCCTGTTTGAAGAACGGCCTTAAGACCAGGGACCCAACTATGACGTCACGGTCATTTCCTGCGGCGTTGAAGTTCAAAATCGCATGATAAAATATTAAAAATAGCTTATTTTTGAAAATCACAATTTATGTTTTGAGAGAACATGGGAGTTTTCTACACATCGGAGTTTTCTACACGTCAGATCAGTTCAAGTAGTAATCTCAATAGATATGCAGCAAAGGATGACTGATCGTCGGCTGGTTTAATGTGATCACTTTACACTTAAGTAACATTCACCATGTATCTGCCCTATTTTTTTCCAAAGCATATTTAGTAAGGTCTCAAAAACCGCTCTTTTTTAAAATCAATTAACTCTGAGCATGTGCAACATATTTTTATATAATCATTACCGTTGAATAGGTTTTCACGAAAAATTTAACGTTTTTTTTTTGTATAGTCGATTGTCGGATAGGGGTACGTGCCTAGGAGGCGCTAGTGGTTGTGTTGGCATCAGGGGGTTAATAAAGTTCACTTAGAGCTTCTATATGAGAGATTTTATTATTATTCGGTCAGCAAATTGAAAGGAGAATATCATTTAGCATTTTATGCAGAGTACGAATTGTAGAATCTCTCCGGATTATGACTCTACGCGGAGACTTAACTTTTATTCTTACCCTCGGATAATAAAAGAAGATTGTATTCTGCCGTTGTAAGCAAGAATCACGGACAAGCCAAAAAGTTCAAAGTGAGATAATCGCGACAGACACTGTCTAGTATCATCTCCATGAAAAAATCCAAGAGTGGAGGCCAATTTTTCAACCCAGGATCTAAAGATGAATTATCTTAAAATTTGTATCTTTTAATTATACACTAGGATTATAAAAATCGAAGAAGATTTCATGTATAACAGGAAAGAAAACGCCTCTAGTTTTGCCAAAAGGTCTCCAGAATATTGTCACAGGAGACAAAATATGTATCATATTTTGGGCACAGCACATGGACTTGTAATGCTTCATCCACATGCTCGCCGACCCTCCACGTTTTTAGTGTGAATGAATAAAAAGATGTTAACCGTCGATTACGTATACAATCCAAGACAATCACCCCGTCCGCACGTCTTTTTACTGATTCACACAAAAAACGTGGAGGGTCGACGAGCATGTGGTAGAGGCATTAGAATCGATTTGTTTTATGAAATATTAGGTCCAATGTTGAACCAAAATAAGTAAATATCTTTTTAATTTATTTGACTACAAATAAAATGAAAAAAAGGTCTTGTTTGTACGCCCTTAATTAGTCACAGAATTGACCCCAATATTAATAAAATAAAATACTCAATAAATTGAAGTTGCCTGGACGTTTAAGAGTATGCATACCGACATTTAAAAAAATTTAAAAACGGGAGACCTTAGATCTCGACAACCGTTACTAAATATCCTTTAGAACAAAATAGGGTAGATGCATTGAACATTTATCAAGGGAATAACCGTAAAAGATTTTTTATATCTTGTGTAGATTTCTCAAAAATAATAATTGAAAAACACCTCAGATATTTTTTCCGAAAGACGGAAACTCGTTTCCCGAAAGTCGCAGATTTTTTACTGATAATTTTTTTGTACTGATAATATGCATAAAAATCTAGGGAATAACCATAAAAGTTTTTTTATAGACGCAAAATTAACCCCAAAAAATGGAAAAAAACGCTATTTTTACCATTTTATTATGCGATTGTTCACGCGATTTTGAACCTTAATGCCGTGGGAAATTACTAACGTCATTCTTGGTACCAAGCTCTTAAATTACAAACATCACGATGTTGACGTTCAGTACGTAATTAATTCGTTAATTAAAGAAAATAATATGAATAAAACCAATTAAAAGTTCAAAAGTATATGTATTTGTTTTGTATGTAATGGAATGGGACAAATATTAATTGGAAACAGAAATTGTCAGAAGGTAAAAGGTACTTAATTAGGTTCTGAACTAATTTGAAATATCTTTTTCGTAATTTAATAAGAAACTTTCTTTGATTTAGTATTGTTATTATATTTCACTATTCGTAAATTTAGTCGTGTATATACAGGGTCATTGAAAAGTAATATCCCTATTTTAAAATGGAATATTCTCACAACAGTATAGAAGAATTAAGGATGAACATTGTCGGGCTTACGACATAGGTACTTAATGTACATGAAATTCGACAACACAGCCGTCGCTCTTCGTGGTGTAGTGGATATGATCCCTACTAAGCGAGACGAAGGTTTGGGTTCGTATCCCAGCCGGGGTGAACTGAAATGGCGAATGTTTCTCGAGTGTAAAGTGATCACTTAAGCCAGCCGAGGTCGGTCGTAAGCCCGACAATGTTCATCCTTAATTCTTCTATACTGTTGTGGGAATACTTCAATGTATTTACTACGGCTGTAGAAAAAATCCAACGCTTTACAAGAATAAAAATTTGTAAATCAAAAATAATTCAAGTTAAAATGGAATAACTTTGGAACAATCCATGTAAAATGAGTGATTCTGCAGTGGAACTGCGCCTGGTTTTTATGTTTGATGCAACCACTATTGCATACATTTGTACCTTTAACTGTAAGAGCTATTAGTTTTTTTAATAACATATGTCCTAGCCAGAATTCTGCTCTATCGTTACTCAAAATACGCAGTCTGAAAGTTCTTTTTTTTTGCTATCAAGATTAAAGCCTCCTCAACCCCTGGATGTTTCAGGAACTTCAGCTCCTATGGCATCAAGTCTTCTTCTTGTTGTTCAGCCGTCCCTTCACTGCTGGATATAGACCTCTTCTAACGTTTTCCAAATTTTTCTACTTTGAGCTTTGCTGAACCAATTTCTTCCTGCGACTGGGACTATCATCAACCCATCTTTTTTGGGGTCGTCTGTTCTCCCATGGTCGCCATGTTAGGATTCTGGGTGTCCATCTCTCATTTTGTGGCTTGCTCATTGCCATCCAGTACTCCTGTGTAAAACAGATTTCTGGACATTTGCGATTTAATACATAGTCAACTTGACTAAAATATTATCGTGAAGATTTTAAACATTGCGTCACATATCGCATTGATCATTTTAATATAAATATGTTCGCAAGTACGTTTTTTACGCGGAGGCATGACTTTGCCAACACACTTCTCAGTATTATCAGCCAGAAGAGTCTACATATTATCATTTATGATTCACATCATGTAAACTCATCAGCCTAATACTGGGAAAAATTCACCTACGAGTATATCCAGATATCACGGATATCACAGGATTAGGCTCAGATGCGCGGGGCCTAAAATACAAGTATTGTGCCTGAAATATCAGTATTTAGAAATCGTCTTACAAGTATTAATAATTACCGATTTTTGTATTTTTATGTGTAAATTTTCCAGTAAATCTAATTTTTAAAATTATTTATTAGCGATTTTGGCGATACCTGTAGCTGATAATACTAATGAGACTATATATACCGACCTAGATTGCCAAATATTTTTTATTTCACCTTCGCAAGTGCTATTGTTTGTCTGTCGGATTACAATAGCTAGGATTATTGCTCTTAAAACAGCTTACACGGGTAGAACGTAGGCATATAAAATTGATAATATCGAAATCAATTATACATTAGGTACACTGTATTGTACAAAACATTCGCATGTATTACAAATAAACTTGAATTTATGTGAAGAGCGTGTACGTACAACTGTACGTTAAATTTTTAATGAATTCTAGACAATATCCTTTTTCCGATAGGCGTCCATTTACATGGACCCTTTTTGTTTCAACAACCCTAATTCCAGTGGTTGTCGTAGATATTCTAAATAAGCTATATTCACCTATTTCATGATGTGATTTACCCGTGTAAGAGTTCACTTCATTTTGTTAAAAGTGAATAGAAATGTATCTACTAGGTTCCCTAAAGGATTTTTCTTCATATCTTTTACTTACCGCTCAATTTACATTCATGATATAAGGAGGTTTTCGAAGAAAGAGTTCTTGAGAAAGGAGTGAAAATATTCTTCAATAATCTCTAAGTTATAGCATATAACCAGAAAGCTAGTAGAACCTGGATGCGTATGGAGAGTAACAGTGACGAGTGGGGGGAAATAGAAGAGGCCTACATTCAGCAGTTGAGAGAAGAGGGGTGAGTATGAAAGAAAGAAAGGATAACCTATAAATATATCATAAGGATTAATTGGCAATTATTTGTAGGACACGTTGTTGTCAGACGCTCCGATTCTAGATGGACCAAAAAGATTCTTGAATGGCAACCTTGAACGAGAAAAAGGAGAGTAGGAAGGCCTCAGTCAAGATAGGCTGACGATGTGAGGCGAATCGCAGGAAACTAATGAATGCAGCATGCCCAGGATAGGGATCTGTGGAAAGTCAAAGGGGAGGTCTATGTCCAGCATTGGAATATTGGATCAGCTGAAAAAGAAGAAGAACTTTTCAATTAATAAGGTAGTTTTGCCTTTGGGCCCCTTGTGTAAAACCCAGGTTGACTGCTGTTTATTAAAGGACTCCCACGGGCTTAAGGCCCTCCGTATCCCCGGGTAGCATAGGCGCATATAGCGTCCTCTTTACCCGCACTTATTTTACTGGCAAAATATTTTTAAGAGGTGGGCTCAGGGTTAGCCAGAAGGGAGCCCCCCAACAAACCCCACCCCTAACTTACATTCCTACAGTGTCCTTGTCCAAGGATGGAAACATATTTACAAATATTTACAGATACATACATGAGTACAAAAAAAGTAAAGAAATAAAAGCACATACACAATTTACATAAAGGTGGTCCAGAAAGCTGACGGCTGCTTAGCAGGTTTTTGACCCTAGCATTGTATAAAGTGTAAATAAGCTATATATACGTACTACGGCATTGTAATTTATGTAGAATCTCATTAAGCTGACAATTTTATTTAACGCAATTAATTATGTACTGTAGGCTGTAGGGCCATTAGTTCTAATCTCACCTCATGAACTTCCACTATCCAATTACTAATTACCGTGGGTAGATTTTAATGTTTAATGAATGACTACGTCCCGAGAATAGTTGATATTTTTATTAGACGATTGGAAGGGTAATTCATTATGGATATTTTAATCAAATGGATATTTTAATATTTTAATCAAATGGATATTTTAATCAAACGTTATTAATATTGCAAGTGAAAAATGTAGAGAGGATTAATGATTAAAGGAAAACAATGAAAATGGATTTGGGCAGAGGAAGAGATGAATAAAATATATACTTACTTATATGAGTTGGATTAGATGGCAGAGATCGCAGCACTGCGATAGGCTTGCCTTTTTTTGCGCACGTTGACTTAAAATGTAAATAAATAAATAAATTTGTGAAAAAGAGGAGTGAGGAAGTACCGTCGGGTTTGACCATGTTAAGCAGATGCTCAAAGACGGACATGTTTTAAGTAAAAGGAATCGTAGAGAGTGTACGAAAAATTATGTACATTCTATTGTATGGTGTGTAGTTATAGTTTGGTGTTATATTATTTTTAGGTAGTTGTAGTAATGGTTGATTATTAAATAAAACTGAACACTTCTCCCGCACAGAAGTCATGCTTTAGTGGGAGAATAAAAATGAAAACTTTTTGCTTGTAATAGTTATATCAGAAACATTGTACCGCTGATTTAGTATATTTAAGAGTGGAGTGTGGTAGGTAATTGTATGAAAGGGCGTTTGAAAATTAATTCAGATATCAAGTCACATTTTGTCCAGCCTATAAAGTTTGCCGGGTTGGTTTGTTGAATTTGCCGTTGCGTAGCACGGGTAACTCAGCTAGTTTGAAAATATAACTCGATATTCACACAGCCACCGATAATACAATTTCAATCAAACCATTATTCACTCATTCTTTGTACATATATCAGTATATCACATACGATCCCATCAATACATGAATGCATGTGTATTCACTTATAAGCCCTTTATATTATAGCCTGCTCGGCGTAAGGGCTTGTATGAACTCAGCAAAAATTTTTCTATTTATGCTTCAACTTTTTCATATTTTGTATGAGAATGTTAGTGCTCAGGAAGAATAACGTAAGCGACAAAGTGAATTATATCTTTTTAAAAGAAACCTGGGAAGAAATTTAAAAATCTAAAACAGCCGATTTGTTAAGATTATAATTACCAGTATTTTGGCTAAATTATACTTTTATATCTGAAAAACTGAACGGAAAATCTTCAAATCCCGTAAATTTTAGGGGTACTTTAGAAATATTTTTTTATTCAAGGAATTTCCAAATCCTGTAATTCTAAAACAGCCGATCTGTAGTCCATACTCTCATCTATCACCATTTTCAGTTTCAAGACGATTCCCTCAGTATTGGCTGAGTAAAATTCAGGGCGCCGGAGCCCCCTGACATCATATAGAGCCTTAATGTATTTTTCAATACAAAATCCATACATTTCCTTTCCCTCGACCTTTTTTTGTATAGTCTTGGCACAATGCGGAGGTAGGACTTGAGTTTTCTCAACAACAATACATTATTGTATACTGTTATAGTATAGTATTACTTACATCTTCCATCACACTCCTGACGACATGACAAAAGACTGGATTTTTTATTGTCAAGAATGAATATTCGAGAGTTAATAAAATAACACGAAAAAAGTAGTTTTCATGTTAAGGGCTTGGTATCAAGAATGACGTCACAGTCTTTTCCCACGGCATTAAGGTTCAAAATCGCGTGAACCATCGCATGATGGTAAAAATAGCGTTTTTTCCATTTTTTGGGGTTAATTTTGCGTCTATCAAAAAATGTTTTACGGTTATTCCCTAGATAAATGTTCAGTGGTTATAAGGTCTCCCGTTTTTAGAAATTTATGAAATTTTTAAAATAATATGACGGCGAATTAATGCAGAAGGTTTCCTACAACAGCTAGCAGCAGTTGTTGATTTAAGTTCTGAACGTTCAACGATTTACTGCACATACTTTCACAGCATCATGAGCTATGGAGTATTGTTCTGGGGCGCGAGCGCGGATTGGAAAAGAATATTTATTTTGCAAAAGCGAGCAGTTAGAACTTTGCTTGACATGGGGCCTCGAGACACTTGCCGAAGCGTTTTTAAGACGCTGGGTATTAGACTTTGCCTAGCATGTTTATGTATGAATGCCTATGTTATGCGAGATCAAATCTCACAAACACTCCACTGAACTCAGATTTTCACGAATATAACACTCGCGCAAGAGGCCGCATTAGGCCCATCAAGCATAGATTGGCAATGGTGTCAAGAGGCTTCGTGTGCATGAGCGTACGTTTATTTAACGTGTTGCCTGGCGATCTGAAACACCTGGAGACTGCGGCGTGTCGAAGGGGGGTGAAGAGGTATCTTGTGGGTAAAGAATTTTACACAATTGACGAAATGTTAACTGGGACAACGGATCCCGTTTAACATCGATTTAGGTATATTAATAATATGTTACAATTGACAAGTATATGAGTATTTATTAAGCTTTAGATATTTATGATTCATTATATTTTGTCCGTTATGATTTTACATGCCTGGCAGTCGGCACCGTGTCTCCTCTGGTTGTCACATTGTGTTTTATTTCTTTTATAGAATGATTGACTTGAATGCTGGCCGGAAACTTTTACACCCTGACCGGTATTGAGTCTCATCATATACATCGTACTGTGATATTTAATTAATTATTGTTCCATGTGTTGACTTGTATTGAATAATTGACGAAATGCTGGTCGGAACCTTTTACACTCCGATCAGCATTGATCTTGGATCATATTTTCTGTCTATTGATTTACAATCCTATATATTTATATACTAATGTGCTATTGTCTAATTGTAATTCTTATTTACATAACATGTTCAAATGACGATTCCAGGTGTTCGGATGGGCCTACGGATGATAAGCAACAATAAACAATAAACACTTTGCAGAAATATAGGGTGTTTCTTTTGAATAGGCACACTTTTAAAATGAAATTAAACGTATTAAAATCATAGTGATGTCTATAAAAATAGCTTCATTGGAAAGATGGGAGTTTACCATTTATGTTTTAATACGATTTCGGGCATATATGAACGGGTATTCCGTTCTAGGAGCCATTTCTGAGACGCCGTCAAATCCACAAAAACTCACTGTTTACTGTGGAATCATTGTCCCATATTTCTTCAAAGATGCTGGCAGTCGAAAAGTTACAGTCAATAGAGAGCGCTTAGGTCCATGATTAAAGACTTTTTTGTTCCTTAATTAAATGGCATTAATGTGCAACAATTTTGGTTTCAATACGTTGGCCAACAGTGACACAATCAGGTTATTACGGGAAACATTCGATCGGCGCATAATTTCACGTAATGGTTCGGTTAATTGGCCTCCACGGTCGTGTGATCTCACCCCTATGGATTATTTTCTGTGGGGATAAGTGAATAAGTCTACTAGAGGGTCTACAAATATAAAACTGAGACATTGGATCACTTGGAAGCCAACATTCGCAGAGTTATTAGCGATATACGGCCTCAGCTGCTCGAAAAAGTCGTCGAAAATTAGACTTCCAGATTATGCTTCTTTCGAGCCAACCGCGGCTCACATATGCCCGAAATCATATTTAAGCATTAATGGTATAAAATAATCTTTTAAATAAAGCTATTTCTATGAACATTACCATGATTTTAATGCGTTTAATTTCATTTTAAAAGTGTGCCTATTCAAAAGAAACACCCATATTATGAAGAATCACTTTGCAGATAATACCTAAGTAGTCTGACTTAAGGTGGCTTTCCACGGGGTCCGTGATTTTACGGACGGACGCAGAGTTATCTTTGACATTGTTCTAAAACAATAAATGCACACGTATCCCATTTCACTTCATGAATCTTGAAATAATTGAAAGTACATGCTATATTGATTATTTTGATTCATTTTGTTGATCAACCAAACAGTAAACGGTGATGACCCACTCGAATTACGCCGCATTGGAGTGAGGGTTTCTTCGCGAAAAATAAACTGGACTTTTAAACGATTCTCTTTCATCTGCTTTCTTTAAGTTTCTTATGTTTATGTTTTAAAAAATTGACAAATATATACACGTTGACAAAAAAGCCTTAAAGGAAATTAGGTTTTTTTTATTCAACATACCAAAATACTCGTAATATATTTTACAGAAAAGCTGGTTTGAACGACTCTAGTTATAAACAATAAATACCCATCACCGTCACTCCTAAAGTCCTGATCCTAACTAAAGAAAGAAGGATTAGAATTAGAAAGAAAAAGGATAGTAAGACGACCCCCGACAAAAAAAACGCCGAGAGGTCTTCAAAAATTATTAAAAGTTTTAATGAAAAATTTTGACAAACTCCAGCAAGCGAGTGGGCACTGTACTATACATACGAAGACCGCGTTTCATATGCGTCTGTTAAGCGATACTAGCGCCATCTATCGACGCCATGAGTTATCATTTAACTTTTCATACATAAATACGATACGCATTCAGTAAATACCTAAATAGAAAATGCGATCTTATGTAGGTAATTTTTTCCCATGGAATCCCCACTCTTTCAGTCAGGCGTTTGTAAAACTTGTCATAAAACCTTTAAAACAGTGACGTTCCCAACCCGTTCGGAATGTCATATTTACCTAGTTGTTTCAAAGAGAATGTAGTTTATTTTTATTTTTAAACACACACATACAGGATATTATTTCTATTTATTTATTTTGTTTATTCTATTTATTTAGCCCGGACACCGAAAATCAACCATGTAAATAGCATGGGCGTCGCCAGCCTCGAAACTAGGGAGGGGCAAAAAAGAATATATAGCATGAAAAACGCGTAAATAGCGATTTTTTTTTTTGTGAAACATAGTGAAGAAGATCGTGATATGGTTTGGTTTATCTGAAAATGTACACAATAACATGCATATGTATATGAAAAATATTTTTTATAAAAATTAATTTAAAAATAGCGCCGCAGGCTATTTTTTTTTACGAAACAATTGTATTTTGATGGATTTGGATTTTAGACATGATGAGAAAATGTGACGTAATAATGTGATTTTTTGTGAGGTTTTATCATTTAGTATGTAAAAAGAAATACCTATTCCGATCTCTAGGGGGGAGGGGAGAAGCTATCCTCCTGCACCCTCCTGACGACGCCCATAGTAAATAGCAAATTGACTAAGCCGCAGATGAATGAAATCGCAGACGACAAAGAAAAGTAGGTTTTGACTTGCGGCCGGCTGTGCGTGCCATGGGGCAATGACCTTGTTTCTTTTAATTTCAGTCAACTGTATAAGTGGGGTAGCTGTGCGAATTTGTGAAGCGATTTGGTTCGCACGGCGAAAATCTGTCTGCTCGAAATCTCCTATAGAAAGACATAAAGACAAAAAACATTGAAACGTTTAGAAAAAGACCCGTATATATCAAGCAGTGATAAAAACTCGTAGTACCAAGCATTTAGACAGCTGTCGTTTTATTGTAATAAAATATCCGCATCTAGTCATTCTTGTATCTCTTAACAAACAATTTCAAGTTTTCCATTGAGTCCTTAAGTACCAGCTCTTAAGTGAAGAATTATTCCCTTATATATTATAAAGCTGAAAAAGGAGTGAGATAAAGGCAAAGTATCGAAAAACCTTCAAACATTTACCTACTTCTAAATACAATACAATATATTTGTGTACATGGTTGGCACAGTTGGTTGAGGCTGCAGTCTTTCGATCGGGAGGTGCCAGGTTCAAACCCCGGCGCTGGCGATGTATTCCACACTTTGCGATACAGGCTTTTAGCTTAGTGCAAGGTGTGCAGGAAAGTGTTTGGGTTTGTGTATGCAAGCCCAGATCCTTTATATATATTAAAAAAATATATATTTTCTGTTGGAATTACGAATATATATTTGGTTCTTCATGCTCTGCCTGTCAAAAGGCAAAGATATATCTGGATAGCTTGTCCTACAATAATTCACAAAATCCATAGATTTACTTTGTAGAAATATACGCCTATTGCGCAAAAAAACAAATAACATAAATGTGATGTATATACTGCCTGTTTGCCCAACAAAGCCCAGAAGCCTAGTAAATACTAGATCTAGTCAAACAAATATCATATCAAAATTATAGCTCTTATAGCTCAGTAACTTTGGGATAATTTAAGATTGTTGTGCTATGCAAAAGATCGAGTACTTTTTTTTAAAATTTGTATATCTATCAGTAAAGACGTGCCACATGGATCGGCCACATACTGCGTCAAGAGGGTCTCCTGTTTGGATTAATTGACGGACTTATCGAGGGGATATACTACAGATCATGACCAAGGAAAGAATAGCTGAACGACCTGTGCCAGGATTTGGGCTTTGACTCGTATAAAGAGTTAAATTGAACCGCACAGGACAGGGATGAGTGGAGAAAGAGACATGGGGTTTTACTGCAAACCAATCGTAATGAATGAAACTGGAGAAGAATTTTCTATTCATTTATTCGTTCACACCGCGTCCGTTGCGGGGCAGTCAGAGAGGGCATAGAAGGTAAAGCTGCCCTTCATCATTAAACACATTCTTTGTTTCCGTCACATTCGTCAGAGGTCAGAGGTCTTTTTCCAATTTTGTTTTGAGAAATCTATACATGATATAAAAAATCTTTTACGGTTATTCCCTAGATAAATGTTCAATGCATCTACCCTATTTTGTTCTAAAGCATAGAAACCTTGAAAAGCTTGTGTTGTGAAGTGGAGTAAGTCGGCACCGGGGATCGAACCCGCGTCCACCGGATTAATAGTCGAGCGCGTAACCAACCAGGCTACCGACCACCTCAATTGTGAGAGAGAGAAGAACGTACCTATAAGTTTTAACTCAATTGTGAGACTTAATTTAAGAAAAAAAACTGAGGAAAAAACCATCAGTTATAATAAAAAAAAGCAACCATAATTTGCTAGACGGCTCAAAGCCAGATTGTCTCGAATGAGTCTTCTGTGATTGAAGTGTGGTATAATTATCTCGTCTTGCTATGTCAACTCGCAAGCATTTTACCACTCCTCATACGAGATGTGTATAGTAGTATCGCGAGGATAAAGGCCTTTTTTGTAGTGTGAGACAGTGTAACTACACGCAAGTCCGTACACGGAGTTATAGTAGTATTAGTGAGCGCACAATGAACAAGAATGCACACAGATGCGTTAGGCAGGTATGCCCGTCCTTTCACGAACACTACAAAAAAGGCCTTTATCCTCGCGATACTACTATACCACTGTTAGGGTTGCCAGATTTCTCGCAAGTCAAACCGGGACACCCCCCCCCCCGCGTCGACGAAAAAGTTTTGTTGATGGATTTTTTATTTATCTTGGCCAATTTGGGCGCTAAAGTAAAAAATGTAACAAAAAAAAAATTCTGGCGTAGGTGGGAGTGTCAGGGCCTACTTCTATGAAACTATTTCTCAATTAACGGTAATACTCCCCACTTACGCCACTGGGGAGGAGTTTCAAATCGAAAATTTTACGAACCGCTAATGCGTAACTTTGTTTTCTATGAAGTTCCTTTATACATTCATTAACTGTCAAAAATACCACAAAATGATGAAAATCCTAAGAAAATACCAACATTTCCGAAAACCGGGACATTTAGGCGTCCCGAAAGTCTTGTTCGGGACACCGGGACATGAGGTGTAAAACCGGTGACAGTCCCGGTAAATTGGGACGTCTGGCAACCCTAACCACTGTACCCAACCCCAAAGAACATAAAGGTCGCCTGAATTCACTATTAGTAGTACATTTTATAACTAATATAATACCACATAAAGTCCACCTCTAGGTATCTCTTAATTGCCAATTCTACTGCGCTGTCATACTTTTAATTATAAATTTCCTAATAATTATTAAACGCTTCATTACCCGCGGCTGCTACAGTTATAAACTACAAGAATTATTTTATAATATCAGTATGACTTCATTTTATTGCCATCGTTATTTCTGTTTTAATGCCAGTCAATAAATATCCTCATCTTCTTCTTCTTTAATGTACTCGATCCTACCTACACAATCACTAGCGGATCCAGGGGGTGGGCTAGGGGGCTGAAGCCCCCCCCAAAACCATGAGTGACAGTACTTTATATACAATAAATCTAGGGGTTTCAGCCCCTTAGCTCCCCCCCAAAATGTTGTGTGACAGTAATTATTACCATGTGACGACATTCAGCCCGCCCCAAAATTGAATCCTGGATCCGCCACTGTACACCATAATAAAAAAAATACGCACTTTTATCAGAGCGTAGGATTCTAATATTTAGCATTCGATATAATATATGTGTAGGAGAATGTTAAATGGCTTGAATTGAACTTTTATGTCGATTGAATTGAATGTGTATATTCATACGTGCAAGCGGTAAATATCACCACCGTAGCACGAAAGATAAAGAGCGTAATCATTGCTGGATTATATCAAGGCATCCATCTTGAGAGTCTGACATTTATTGCCAACCATAAGACTACTGCGGTAAACATAACAGCCCTTGTATATGTAACCAGTAACTTACCACCTTCCCGCCTACTGAGTATTCGGTAACACCCCTTAAACAAAAACATTAAGGTAAATTCAAGGATCCGGCATCTTAAGAATAAAGTGAACCCATAAGAAGTAAACATTGTGTACCGTGTAGACAGAAGATCAACTTACATAATTCTGGTGGAAATCGGGTAACAATGTAGGTAACGCAGGCCTTGTGGCAATTTTCGCAAGTTGTTCGAATACATGCGGAATTTAAAACACTTATGCTGGATTTCACCAACTTTTTAGCTGAGGAATAGCGAATACAGGAGCCACCTAGCATAATTTTCCATACAAAATATGAAAAAAGAACAACCTATTTTCGCTATATATCGAGTATATATCTCACCTAAAAAATTTTAGTGAAATAAAATAAATAAATAAATAAAACGTTAGTGAAATTCAGCATTATGATTTCAGCTACGGTCGAAATATGTTTGGTGCATACTACTTTTCATTGAAAAATATTGCGCAATGTGAAACATAATATAGTTGTTCACAACCCTTGGTATTCTTTGACATTATACGAGCTTACTAAATGTTGAGAGCACTTGTCGATAGATGTCGAGCTCCTTTATATTAAATTTGCTCATTTTGATTTATGAATTGAATTGGTAAATATTGTAGTACAAAATGATATCAATTAGAATAGAAAATAGTACGCTAAATAAAAATTTGATATACCATAAGAATAAACGTACAAAAATTTTAAGGCATATGTGTAACAATAGTGTCTGGCGATCTGGGGTGGTACTTTGTTAAGCTTTCTCACCCAAAACACGCAGATAAAATGTTTATGGAAAATGACCATTACAACGATATACATTAGGACGTTATAGTTTGCATTTGAGAAAGCTTTAGAAAGTTCCGCCCATGTTCACTCTGCTTTGCTCACAAACCGTGTCATTTTTGACGCGTTACAGCTAGTATCTAAGTAATTTCTCAATATAACAAATTGTATTATGTCGCTCGGACCATTTGATTCAGTCCCATACGATTTCAGTTTAACAGGCAGGTTTCGCCAATCCATTTAAAAGTGAATGATTAATTTCGTGAATGTCAAAAACATATTCAATTAGACATAATTAGAGTTAAGTGAGTCTTGATCCATCTCTCATTAGAAAATGTTATTGGATGTTGATGAATAACCTCTCTCGAGATCTTTAAGGTGTTACTTAGTAAAATGTTGTCCGGTTTACGGGTAGTATCGTAATTATGTTTTTTTTTACGTTTCCGTCAGTTTTTAAGCTGTCATGATCAGAATGTTGTGTGTTTTGTATACCCGCAAAACATTTACTGGTTACCCCATTATTAGGATATATCGTGAAGTGTGTTAGGTTCAATTCCCCTCCCAACTTTTTTCCTCAACAGAGACGAGAGGCATCATCATTCACATAATGAAGCGTTATGTGAGTTCCCTTGGGGAGGAAGCAGGGTGGGTGTTACGACGCTGTTACGGAGTGATCACTTGATGCCCAGGGCAACGTTTACCTATTCCACTACATCCTGCTGTCAATTGTGTAATTTTTGGAAGTTGTATATATGCTGGAAACTATTTCACAATGAACGAATTTTCCGATGATAACGCCATCTGCTGAGGAGTGGCTGCTTACCCTCTTAGGGAGTTCACATAACGCTACATTATGTGAATGAAGATGCCTCTCGTCTCTGTTGTGGAAAAAACTGTATTGTATTTCCGTCTGTGCAATGTAGATAATTTCTGGTTCCATACCTAAAATAATTTTAAAATTATAAAACATGTGTGTTTCAGTTTACTTTATTACAAAATAATTTGAAAAAGAACGTCTTATTTTAGTTGGCACGCACTTACTTAGTTACAGAGTTGATCCCATTGAAGGGAGGAAATTTTTGTCTGCAGCCGGTCGATCCTATATACCAAGGGAATAATAGAATTGTATAAGCAAGATGAAAAATTGAGAAAAACACAAAATGCTGGAAATTATAAAAAAAAATCTCGGGTAGAACGCGGTAATGAAAATGAAGAATCGCATTAGTGGGGAAGTGAAATGGAATGGCATCGTGTAATCTAAAAATGACGGTAAAAAATTATGAAGACAATTCAGGCTGAAACGTTTTGCTTGATAAAATGAATGTAGCAAGGCTACCTTTCCAGATGTATTACCGAGAGCACCGTGAACTGAAGGAGGCCGTGCCTCTGACATTTGAACAAAACATCTTCTTCCTCTTATCAGCCCCTTTCCCTCCACTGCTGGATATAGGCCTCTTCCTGTGTCTTCCACAATTCTCTGTTTTGGGCGTTTTGTCTCCACCCATGTCCCACCGACTCGATGATATCATCGGCCCATCTTTTTTGTGGTCTCCCTACACTTCGTTTACTTTCGTAAGGTCTCCAGCTCAGTACTCTGGGGGTCCATCTGCCGTCCTTTTGCCTTGCCACATGACCCGCCCACTGCCATTTCAGTGTCCCTACTCTCTCTGCAATGTCTGAGATCCTTTACCGTCGTCTTATATACGAACACAACATACAGCGATGAAAATAGTAAGTAGGATTAGAGATTTATTCATAAAAGATTATGTATTTGTTGCTCTAGTATTTATTTCAAGTAATAACGTTTTTTTGTACGGTTTTAATAAACATTTTTGTTAGTTTGTTGTGAAAATGCGAAGCACGTTTCTCTTTTATTTTATTTATTTTTAAAAGTATTGTTCACTTGGGCGAACTTATCGCAAAGCTGCGATTTCTTCGCAAAATACATAAATTAATGTATACGTATAATGTATTACATTATAGAAACACATAATTCAAAATGTCGCCTGCGGCGCTATTTTATCACTTTTAAGATCATATCGATATCAAAATTTTAATTGGCCCACTGCAGCTTTGAAGTTCTTTAGAATTACTGTAAATTTTCGAGCATTTTGGATTCAATGGGGGGCGGCGCCCCGGACGGCAGAAACCCACGCTGTGTCACTTAAATATTTATCGTTTTTTTAAAATCACTTAGAACGGATTATTATTATTTGTTATTGGGTAGGCAGCTTTCGCTGTTTTGACCCAAGCCCCAGTTAAGTTGCGTTTATATTATCTAGTCTATTCTTGCAGGTGTTGGTGGTAGGAGCAAGTACCACTGACTCTCGCAACGGTTTCCAAGCACTGACAGCTCTATTGGTCAAGAAGTGTTTCCGTGGGTTTGATGTGAATCTTGTTGTTGTCAGTTTCAGCTGGTGTCCTCTTACATAGTGTTATTTCTAGCACCGATCTCTGGTGGATCTCTGCTATACTGTTTTCAGTGTCATGGTCTGTTTAAATTCTCGGAGGTCTCGTTAGTATTACTTGTAGTACTCTCACGTAATGACGATTGTCTGCTTCTGTGTGAACTGTTGGAAAATAATAAAATATCTGGGGAGAGTGTTATCAGTGAACCATCTTGATTAAATTCTATAAATATCTCCTGATATTCCTGTCATAAATACTGCGCAAGAATCTCTCTATCTTACGATTCATTCATTGAAATACTTGCACCATCGTAATATTTGGATCCATTCATTGTCAACTTACATAATTCTCGTGGAAACCGGTTGTTCGGCTGTACCTTACCATATTATTATCTCTTTGTTAATTTTATTTGTATGTGCTTATTGTGTGTTGTAGAATATGTACCTAGTTTTACAATCATGACGAAGTGCCAATAGAGCCTTTTATACTCTATTTGGTATTGAATTTCCCTGTAAACTTATTGGATTTATCTATTTTTTATACCTAGGGACGATTCAGAACAATAAAGAATAAACACCATATTTTTTCATTGATATTACGAGGGTACAAAAAGTTTTGATTAGATATCGATAGATGTCGACATACGAGGCTTCAAAAATGTTTTGGGTTGTCATCGATGGATGTCGTTACTTTAAAAATTCGTGGCTTAATTATTAAGTTTACCAGGTAAAAATTGAGCTCCTTTATGGTTAATTTGTAGGTACATTTAGTTTTATAAAATGAATTGGTAGTACAAATATTGTTAAGTAGAATAGAAAATACTATGCTGAAATTAATTACAATACAGTACGATAATTATACGTATTTCACAAATCACCCAGTTTGGGACGACTGCCGAATTACAAGAAATAAATTATACGTGTAAGGATATGTAAATTATCTCTGCTCATCCGAAAACCGCGTCATTTCTGACGTATCACAGCTAGTTTTATATAAAGCTTTTGAATTTGATTAAAAGTAAAAAGAGTGGTGTTGTTTTAAAAATTGAATGGTGAAAGATTGATTGATGGAAACTTTTATCAGATGGAGTTTTTTTTTATTAATTAATCAATATCAGATTCACGGGAGTAGGTGGGGGCAACTGAGAAATGAATAGGTAGTTTCGGTTTTACCTACAATATCAGAAAACCTTAAAATATCACATTATTACCGTATCAGATTTTGACGTAAATTTTTTAAAGATTGTGGTGAAAAACCTATAAGTAAATCATTTTTTTTAAAAGCATTATGCCTGCGGCGCTAATTATAGGTACTTACTTACTTGTTATTACTACTAGGTACTTACTTAAATTATATTTTTATGTAAAGATAATAATAAACCAGATCTATTTCATGACCTTCATTATTTACCCAGGCTCGCAAAATTATTCGCCTGCGGCGCTAATAATAGCGATAGTAACGAGTCGTTATTGGCACATAATTAAAAAAACATTGCCTAGTTAGAGAGGCATGACTTGCCAACAAACTTCTCAGGATTATCACCCAGAAGAGTCTACATATTACCATTCATGATTGACATATAAACTCATCAGCCTAAACTGGAAAAAAATCACCTATCCAGGTATCACGGATATCACAGGATTAGGCTCAACGCGGGCCTGAAATTGTGCCTGAAATATCAGTATTTAAAAATCTCTTACATACTCGTACACTTACAAAATTTTAGTGATTCTACACTACATGAAAAATTACGTATTTTAGAGAACTCTACGTTTCCGTCTGTGCCTCGTATATGTAATGAATACATTACAATTTTCAGGATTGAATCGTTGCGACGTCACTGGTTTTTGCGGTTCACGGGCGCAACTTTTGGAATAGTGTAATAGTAAAGTTTCGTCGAAACACTAATGTGCGGATTTGCGGATTCCTTAATAGGCCTACACACATAGCATTCTGGTTTACACCCCTATTTCTACACACCGACGTAAGGGGTGAATTGTCTTCCGTATAGAGAATATTTTAAGAGGTGATATATGGTAGTAAAACAATGGAAAAGTTTAGTTTGGGTTGAAATTGAACTGTTTTTGAGTTATGACTTTTTGAAAATAAGAGTTTTAATTTTTTTCTTCCCGTGTAATTTCCAAAACTATTGACACGATTTTAGGAAATCAAAGCGAAAATGAGGTGAGGTATTAGGTGGTCGCTAGCCTGGTTGGTAACGGGCTCGACTGTTAATCCAGTGGGCGCGGGTTCAATCCCCGACTTACTCCACTTCACAACACAAGTTTTAAGCTTTCTGTGAAGTGTACCAGGATGTATTTGGGTTTATTTCGATAAACCCAGATTCATTTAAAAAAAAAATAGTAGAAAATAAGTTAGGCTTTCGATCAAACTATAAATAAAAGGTTTTATGCTATGTATCCCCGAGTTCTAGAATTGGTCCCACCCATATTTGATATTTTTTCCAGTTACCTGTAAAAGTCAGATGTTCGCTAAACTCCCCTAAGGCATTTCACATTTTCTTCAGCAATTTATTTTGTGACCTATTCCGAATGGCATATAAATGTTTGCTCAAATGCGCAAGTTTTTATAAATACACAACATTTACTGGTTATCCCATTATTGGGATATTCTGTGATGATACAATGGTAGTATTTTTTTTTAGTTATTCGATGATATTCTTAATTTAGGCCAAGCACGTATCCAGACTTTTGGTTCGGGGGGCGGACATTTGCTCAATCAAACAACTACATGAAAGAAATTTACTATGTATGTATAGGCACTGACTTTTTGTATTTTTTTTTATCCTATAGTTAATGTACCAATAAATGAGCGCCGAAAATTTTTAGAAGAGTGGGTAAAGTGATTAACCTGGTTGTTTGTACGTATAGGTATAGCAGGAAAGACACCGTGTAAATAGCGACGCAGGCTAAATTTTTTACATTAGTATGTATCATATCTACATAAAGTCGTTACAAAAAAAAAACTAAGGCGCGCTGTGATAGCAGAGAAAAATCGTTCCGTCCGTCCTGTCTCTTATATGCGACAGATTTCGGGGAGGGATAGATCCCAACTTTCCCCCCCTTGGATACGTGCTTGATTTAGGCCATATTCTGTTTTTTTTCCCTTTTCAACGAATTCGTACATCTGTGACTGTTGTTATAGAAGATGTAAGATGAGATATTTATCTTATTTTCTAGATAAAGCACCGTCTTAACAATTTATAATTGAAAATTTCCTCTTTCCTCTCGCTTTTCGTGTATTATAGGGGAAAGCATGATAAATTGGACCACAATTTTTTGAATGCTAATTTTCATGGAAATTATTATATGTAAGTACCTATATATATTTTTTCATACGTATGTATGTGTATTATATTGTACAGGCATATAAATGTGTCCTAATTTTTGTAATAAATCACGAGCGGTTGATCGGCAAACATTATTCAATAAATATTTTATTTATTTATATTTATGACATTTCAAGTAAGTACTGAAAACACTCACTGTATTTATTACTTTGCTTGCTAAGAACCCAAAATGTAGTATATTTTTCATAGGGAAAAATAAGAACACTTTACTTTTTTATCGCATTGATAAAAATTAGTGGGTTCTCGGTCAAACACAATGCGACGTTTCACCGTCACCTTGACTTTTCTCTAGCCATGATATAGGATTAATACATAAAACATTTTAGGGTAGGTTGCCGTCACCGTCGCTAGGGAAACGTATGGAATAACAGTCCCTTAACAACGAGTATGACGGACCACGTAGGTATTAAATTCTGTTAGGAGATTTGACAGGAGTGGTGGTCCTATGCGATCATTCTGCTATGTTGCCAACTGTTACAGCACGGCTAGATTACCTACTCTAGGAGGTGGTGAACGTTTACATCAGTATGGGAAAATTCGTTCAGGTTCGTTTTTATAAAGGTGGTTTAATTTATCATCCGGTCCAATTATCCGTACTTTCCCCTTACATTATTCTCGGTGGCTTCATATTACATAAATCCTTCAAATCCTCGCACAAATAATAATATTATGCCTAGAAATATACTTTACACTAGCTATAACCCGTCCAAAATGACGCAGTTTGCGGGGTAGGGAGAGGAGAGGACATGAAGGAGCTCGATATTTACCTGGTGAACTTTATAATGAATTAAAGCTGCGAATTACAAAAATGACGACTCTACCGATAACTACTCAAAACAAACTGTAGGCTCGTATTGTCAATGATAAAGTGTGGTATTATCAGAATAACTTTCGTTCGGTGAGAGTTGAGTGCGCTGAGATCGTGAAATATTTTAAATCCGTCCAATACTTCTTTTTTGTTGGATATAGGTCTTCCCTTTAGTTCTTCACAATTCCCGGTCCTGGCCACACCACCGCCACCGGCACGAATTCCGTCTATATTCGAACAACTTTCAAAAGTTGCAAAAGACCTAGGTTACATACCTGGTTCGAACGAGAATTACGTAAGTTGATATTTTAAAAGCCCAATTTTATATTACGCCGAGCTTTATTTACGAGCTTTCGTTACTTACTATAATAAGTAGTACAGGCGTCGTTACTTATTACGAATATTTAGTGCTTTATGTTCTAACGCTTCATCGCATTTCATTTCATCAGCAAACCGTAATTGAATTTGATTAAAGGGTACCTACGTACAATAAAGATGAGTTAATTTAAGGTAGGCACTCTGGCATATACCTAGTATCTTGATTTAGGAGTATTTACGTATTTTATTACTAAATTAAATACGTAATTTTTAAAAATAAGTTTAAAGGAAAAAATGTCGTGAATACTGATCTGAAACTTTTACACTCAGATAGAAACGCGATTTTATTTTTATTCGAGTCATTTTATAGTTGTTTTTTTATTTTTTAATTTATTTGACTATTTGAAGAAATGCTGATTGGAGCTATTTACATTCTGATCATCATTTCACCTAAAAAGTATATATTCCTGTTTATGCTTATGTTCATATAAGACTCACTGGTTTATGAAACCATTATATTTTTTCATTTAAAATCGATTTACTTTCGCTGTAGGCACAGTGTTGTTTTTTGTTTATTTTTTTTTGTTGTTTTGCTTTTTGTATGTTGTTTGTTAATTAGTGCATATCTTTGCTTTCGTCGGCAGCATCGCCCGTAAATCGGGTGCAAAGCCGTAATAAGTAAAGAAGAAGAAAGGTATATATTGGAAACAGTAAAACTGACAGCCAACACCATAGAACCATAGACGAACAGCGGGCTATAGAGATGCATATTTTGTATAGAATCTGTATTCGTTTGCCTATCTTTTAGCGAAGATTCACAATTCAGGGTTAGTCAATAAGTTAGTGCCTTTAACGAAAAATGCCCTTTTTAGGGAGAACCTATCGTTATTTAGCGATTTTTTCCAGCTAACCTAATATTTGAATGATTTATGTACGAAGAGCTTCATTTAGTTATAGAGTTAACCTGGAACATAAATCTTTATTGGCCAAAGAAAAATATGCATCGTTAAAAAAACAAGACAACGGTAGTGTGCCAAAAGGCAGACTTATTGCAAAAGCAATATCTTACAGTCAATACGAACATAAGGAGACAAAAGCTTTGTCACATTAAGCAGTACAGTATGTTGAGATCTACTTAATACCTAATGGACGTCCTGGCACATTCTGAAATATGGTAACACCCAAACCACTCGTGATGATTCCAAAAAAAAATGAAAAACTCATGGTTCATTCACTGTAATTCCACGTGCTTGGAGAGGTTTTCTTTAAGGTATATATCGCAATTCCCCAAGTATAGAAAATACAAAATGTGCGAAGTATATCTTACCATTGAGAAAAGTTGCATTATTTATATAGAGCGTATTAAGTTGATCGGTTGGTGGAGTAAATTATACTCGAAAAAGCCAAAGGGTGGTGGCATGTAAAAACAGGATGTAACCATGTAACATATACAGCGGGATGCTGCGCTGCAATATGGCGGGGGTAGTGGGTCGGGAAATGACCACCATTATGTGCGGAAAAGCTGAACAATGCCGGGAAAAGAGAAAACCATATCATTATACATACCCACCACTTCCTCTAACCATATATAACATGTATGCTTCCTCATATATAATTCGTTAAGAGGCAGTTATACTATAAGAAATGTTTTGGATCCCACTAATTTATTTTCTACGTTAGAAGATATTGAGTATATAACATAGTAGGTACTATTGTGAATTCGACTTTCTTCTAAGGTGTAAAGAAGCTTGAGTTTTGAGATAATGTCTTTTTTTTTTTCAATTAAAGGCAATCCACCCGACAACGAGTGATTTATGCCATACACGATATTCCATTATTCTACAAGTTTAAAAGATCCAAATCAGGGCAACATCCTATTACATTACCAATAATATACTCACACTCTCCTGTCATTATGTGTAAGGCAGTTGATAATGCTGTGGTATATATGAGGAGAGTTTGTGGATAGTAAGTATTCGATTCCCAATAATGACATCTTGTCATTTGAGAATAAAACTACCAAATTCGACTTTTTGAGCGAAATAGTTTCTACCCGACATTGTCTATGTATATATGTGTACAATTAACAAAAATACCCTAGCGATGGGTAGTTTAGTAAATGACTATGCTGGATTTACCAAATTTAAAAAAAAAACTTAAAAAAGAAAAAAAATATATTTTTTTCCAAAAACACTTCACAGATGTTTAATTTTCAATCGCCTAGAAATACATACAATACTAAAAACATACATCTTCTAGGTAAGATGTATGAATTTCTTTCTTTGTATAGTTTTTTTACCACAGCATCGCGGCTCTTAAATCTCGAGAATACATCAGCCATTTATTTCGCGACGTAAGTATATAGGTAAGTACTTGAAATATTTTTTAGCGAAGTGTTTATTTGCTCCGCTCCGAATTGTAATTTTATTTTGTCGTTGAATAATGATCATGTAGGCATATTGAACAAAACAAGTGACGCGTGGATGTTAAAAAAATATGTTTAGGTGTTCTCACAAATCCATTTAATAAACTTAGAGGGATGTGAGAGACTTACGAGTAAATAAGCAGGCCCTGGTACCGAAAACAATATGTTTGGACATCCAGCGGAGATCGTATTAGAAACAACACTATATAGTATTTATTTATTTATTTATTTGTTACACATGGAACAGATACAGTCACAAAAACAAATATTGACAGGTACATTAGTACAAAAATATCAATACACAAGACCAATAACAACGTGCTTCACATTTATGCACCAACCAGCAAAAATAATTACCAAAATTATACTAAAAACGTTATTTCTATAATCAGTTTTTTGTGAATTGTATTAGAAGTGATTATTAAAAAAAACGATTAATTATGTATTATGTATATCAAATGAATGTCATAAGTGGTTGTTTGGTAGACATTGCCTACGGCAATAAACCCGCCATTTGAAAAAAAATAAGATTTTTTCAAGAAAGATTTATAAATTATTATTAACATGTGTTTCCGTAATGATAGGTACATTCGTTTATGCAATTATTTTTCATGATTCACTAAAAGTTAGCGACATAACAAACGTGCTTTGCATTATTGCGCCAACTAGCAAAAACATTTACCAAAATCATACATAAAAACGTCATTTCTAGCGCAAAAAGTAAGATGATATAACATTTCATAGGTAAATAATCTATTTACTTCGTCCATAGTTTATTTTTTCAGATTCAAATAAGCTTATTAATCATAAATATCTTAGATACATACTCAATGATGGACTTGTTTTGAGTAAAAGTAATCGTAGAGTGTGTATGAGGAATTGCATGAATGTGACGGAAGCCCGAAGTGTGTGTGAGGATAGGAAAGTCTGGCGATCCGTTCTCTCTGCCTACCCCGCAAAGGATGTGGCGTGAGGGTATAGTATATAGTACATATATTATTCAATTTGTTACAATCTTTAAATTCTCCATATTACTCTCCAATGTGAGGAGACCTCGAGTTCCGAGGTCATAAAGTTGTGATCAAATGTCACAGAGTCAGGGCCTGTCTTTATTCTGGAAGGTGTCGCGATGCGTAATACATAAAACATTAGGAAGAAGATGTGTAGACGTTATTATTAGTATTATGGTAATACATAATGCTTACATGGAGATGCTTTCGCGTTATCTATATTACCTACGAGTATATTATAATACGAGTATGTAACAAACTACGAGTATGTCATATCATCACCACTTTACACTCTTTCTTCACTTACTTACAATTTAGGTTTATGATTATCGTTTACTTGCATAGATCGCTTTAATAGATTTTTTTAACAAAGCATTTGGTGTTTTTTCCATACTTCATTCAAAGTTTCAAAAGTTTTTTAGGGAGGGGGAGGTGTCCCCGTTGGCAGTCGGATAATTATGGCAGCCCTAACCTACGGGGAAATTTTTGTATGTCCGTGCAAGTATTGCGAAAATAAAATAAAATAAATAGGTAAATCAATATAATATAATTGCATATAAGAGCATTTTCCTTCAGGCCTATATCCAGCAGTGGGAGGACAAAAGCTGATGATGAAGAAGAAGAAGAAGACGGGCTAATCATGTTATGTATATTAACCGCAATTTTAACTTTTTAAGGCTCTTTTTACTAATACATTCGTGTGACCTCCGTAAACTTCGAATATGTATTTCACACATAAAGCCATCGATTTCGATTACGCTCCTTATGCAGTTTTTAATTACTCATTTTTACTCATCAATTGAGTAACATTTTGTTTGCGCTGGGGCTGTTTTTTTTCATACTAAATAAGCTTTCTCTTTTCCGAATATTTAATGCTTTTGCATGTTTAGCAAGCCTTCAAATTAGTAGTAGGTGAATAGACCATTGATTGTCAAAAGTGTAGAATGGCTTCTATAGTTCACAATTTTGCGTGGTCCTGGCATAGATATCTTGTGACTCTAAAATTTCGTTGATGGTGGTAGTAATTACCAATACTACAAATCATATCGTATATGTAGAACGGAAAAGCTTTTATTTATTACTAACACCATCAACGATTAATGCAAAAACTTGATGTATAAATATGTACACAGGTCCACAGCTAAAAATATTTTTGTTGATTAAATAATATAAAAGACTGCGATGGTAGATATAATGCGAACAGAATCTCTCTCTATTCATAATCTCATTATCTCTCAACGAACCAATGGAAGTGCTTTGTTTCGTTTTAATAAATAAGAAACGACTATGAATTGTTAAACAAAGAGTTTTCTAGATAACAGAAAGATTAGCTGGCAGAATAATAAGGAAAGAAAACGAAAACAATCTACAAGATTTGATGGAATAATTAATTTTAATATTTATGACTATTATAAAGTAACGTAATAATCCTAAATATAAACACAATGCCCGGGACACTGGATTAGAAGTCTATAATATTAATCGCTTGTATTAATTGTTTTCCAGTAAGTCGGATAATCCAAAACAGATACAGTTAAAGGAGATAAGATCTTTCTATTATCGCTTCAGTTTTTTCAAAATTTGTAGGAGAAATTGGTTTAGTCTTATTGCAATGATTCTTAATTCATCGCCTTTGATTGTCCATTGTTGAACATAGGCCTGACTTTACGACTTCCACATTTCCCCTTCCATTGTGCCACTGTTGTCCTACTACCTTCTTGATGTCATCAGACCATCTCGCCTGTGTTCTGCTTGGATTCCCGTAGCCGGTTCTCTGTCGAAATTCTAGGGTTCACTTGGTCCGCCTTGGTCGATCATCCGCAGTTCTTATGATGTGACCAGCTCAGATCCATTTCAATGATGTCATTCAATGTGCTTCATCCGTATTCAATCTTTTCTAGTTTCAATCCTGCGAATTGGTTTGCAGCAAATTCCTACATCTTGATCTCCACTCTTCTCTGTACATTCTTCGCAGATAAATTAAATTTATTTTACAAAGGGTATGTAATGTTTCCTCTATACGAAGTACCTTCCAAATAACCAAACAAATTATTGAAAAAAATAATAAATCAATCAACAATTACGACTAACCAGAAATATTGACTTACAACCGTTCCATCATACATTGCTATATTATTATACTCATATTTTATCCTTCAATCCGATGTATGTTTGTAGTCTTGTTTACGCTTGATAAAGTTCCATTTACACTATTACGATATGTAGTACATTGTACATATATTCACACGTTCATAAAACAATATCCGAATTGTTTGATTACAAATCGTACTTGTAGAGTATTTGTACAATGTACATACAAGTGGTAGTATTTCATACAACGATTGGTAAGCATACTTGATTTATTGGTGGTATTTTTTACAATGAGTTTTTAAAACACTAAAGTTTGCAAGTTTTCACTCAATATCGGCTTGACTATTCAATTTTTTAATCAATGTGTTTTTTTACATTGTTTTTTATATAGTGTCAATACTTCTACGATAAAAATGTAAGGGTAGGTACATACTCAACAGAGGTGTTTATACTATTGTGTAATAAAATATAGATTATTTCAATACTTAAGGCCTTGGTACCAAGAATGACGTCACAGTTATTTCCCACGCCAAAATCGCGTGAACAATGGCATGATAAAATGGAAAAATTAACCTTTTTTCCCATTTTTTGGGGTTAATTTTGCGTCTATCCAAAAACTTTTACGGTTATTTCCTGGATTTTAATGCATATTTTCAGTACAAGAAAAAAATTTAATCCGCGACTCCGCGCGTAGAGATTAGAGGTGTTTTTCACATTTTATTTTAGAAATCTATACAAGATCTTTTACGGTTATTCCCTAGATAAATATTCAGTGCATCTACCCTATTTTGTTCCAAATCATATTTAGTAACGGTTGTCGAGATGTAAGGTCTCCCGTTTTTAGAAATTTTTGAAATGTCGGTATGCACACTCTTAAGGAAAATTTACCTGGGTGAAAGAAGAGGTGTATAAGGAAACGCGGCCGTCCAAGAACTACATGGCTGGAGCACGTTGACCAGATTCTCAAGGACGGACGTGTTTTGAGTAAAAGTAATCGTAGAAACCTGGGCTACGCCGTAGATACAACCTATTATAAGTATATAGTTATGAATGATATTGATTTTTATATAAGAATCACAATAAAGTAGATATAAAAGTTGTGGAAGTAGAGTCTTCCCGTTAAGTCTCGCATTTCCGGGATAAACTCTATTTCCGGTTACAAGAGTATTAGATTTTTCTCTTAGTATCTTACAACAAGACTATACCAAGTAAGTACCATTTTATACAATTAGGAAGAAGTAAAATGGAATAAAGTAGGACAAAATATAAAAATAAAACAAGAAAAAAGAGTTTATGGTTGAAAATATAGGATTTCCTCTAGGTTGGTAAATTAATTTCATCATTTGAATTCACAATCTTAGTTTAGTTGTAGTCTTAATGAAATTCTATATTTTCTAATTCTAATTCTATATTATTTATATCGTCGTGAATATACCCTGAGAAAGTGATGACGTCACAACTTACGGATTAAGCGCAGGTTTAATCTTAGACGAACATAAGGTAGACTGGACAACAGGTATGCAGAGTGTCCTACACTTTTTTAGTTTGAAAGTGGTAGAGGCTCACAGAATCGGTCTGAAATTCAGTATGGTGTCGTCTGAAGGATGGTTCCACACCATGGTAATATAATTTTCCCTCAGCACAGCCACATTTCTTCAAACACGGGTGCTTAATGATCCGCTCTCGTAAAATGAATCAAACCCAATTGAATCGAGAAATACCAGTTCTATTTCTAAATACTTATTCGCAATGAGAGCCGCTTTGGGTTTGTGCGTACCAAATGAATAGATTCGTTTAATGAATCATATTGGTAAATTGAATAAAATGAATCAAATCCAATTGAATCGAGAAATACCAGTTCTATTTCTAAATACTTATTCGCAATGAGAGGTGCTTTGGGTTTGTGCGTAACTTTAATTTCGCTTATACAACAATAAAATTAACACGGACACTCGACCACATACATAGAATATTTATGTAGGATTAAGTACTTTACCTATATTTCCATTTCCTGACCCACCCACACAAAGTGGACCGACGTCATTCAGAATTAACAAAGGTATGAAGTGGGAACAGATGTTTTTGAAATATTCTCCAATGTTTTCTGCCAATCATTCACCCATACAAGTACGTCAATGTGAAACCTTTGTGCGCCTCACCGTCTTAAATAAGATGAAATCAATACAAATTGTGTAATGTAATAAGAGTACCTATACAACAATTACGACAGCTACTTATATTATCGAATGGTTGAAGAACGGTTCGATCTAATTCTTTTCTGTGATGTATCCGGATTTCCGACTCCTCGAATTTTTACTTTTCTTTCGCATCTCGGAACGGCTCCTCCAAACGCCTCATCCCGGTCTGATCTTTTATGTTACGCAGCCAAGACGTTTGCATTACCAGAGGTCTGAGTCAAAACACGAAAAATGCCAGAAACGTTAGTGTTTTATGTTACTTTTCACGTTTTACACCATAGAAACAACGATATCACCATGGAAACAACGTGCAAAACGTCAACGTTTCCGCCTTTTTTATGTTTTGACTTAGGCTCCAGGACCACACTGCCTCTTAGTCTTGTCCGTCAGGATCAATTTGAGTACAGGCTTGGCGCAGTTGGTTCGAGTGCGTCTCTCCCAAGCGGAAGGTGCCGGGTTCGAATCTTGGTGCTGACGATGTACATATTTTGTACTTTAAGCTTACTGTGAAATGTGATTGTATAGGTGGAGTTTTTTGTGCCGTTTATTGTACGTGACGTTAGATGGCATTTCGAAAAATAAAAATAACTTTGACCTTCAAACAGTTATAGCCGGCAGTTTTTAAATTCTCTGAGTTCATTTTTCATCCAAATTAATGGAGATAATCCATCATTTTTGACGAGCGAAATAATTTTATAACTCACATTAATTTCGTAAAAAAGTTATTGTTTCAATAGTGGTAATGGTATAGCAATTCCCATTTGCTTTAAATACGTATGTAATTAATGAGAATGTTATAATATTATACTTATCTATATAATAAAACAAAGCCCGTTTTTTAAGTGTTCGTAAAACTCACGCATTTTACGATGGATTGCTGTGAAAATTCACAAAAAGTTTTCTACCAATCCAATCTGCTCTAGGTTTTAACGGCTTTAAAAAAAAGCTTTTTTAATAGATATTATGTTGTAAAATCTAAATATGAAGAGTACTAAAACAAGGCGCCAATCTTGGAATCCATATTGAACGTCATTTTCTGACCATAGATTTTATTGTTGGTAGACAGGTGATGTCAGATGTCACAGACCATAGATTAAAATTGGTACCTAATTAATATTGGCTGTGATGATGAGATGCCATGATGATGAGGAGACTCAAGGGTTGTGTGAGGTCATGCGTGGTATCATATGAAAGGGCGCTGGAAAAGAAGTTCAGATCTTAAGTCACATTTTGTCTAGCTCAACCCTATAAAGCATGCCGGGTTGTTTTGTCAAATTTGCCGTTGCGAAGCACGGGCAACTCAGCTAGTATGCATAATAAAAATAACGTTAATGTATTCACATTATAGAGTTTTTGATAAGTCATTTGTAGGCTTAGAAAATGTAACATTATAGGCTTAGAAAACAAACCATTATAGGCAATTAACTATTAGAGATGATATTTAGATACGGAAGTATGAGTAATAGAAAGTTTAAGGTCGTAAATCGACTGGGAATATGAAAAATTGCGACCCTTAACCTGTGTAACGTCGTTATAGTCGGGGATATAACGGCATCAACTTTCATCTGATATGTAAGTAGGATCCTATAATCTAATATATAAATCTTCCCTACTAACCAAGCACCCCCTCACTTCTTCTACCCCCTCCCACAACCCTCGCCCTCTACTACGATAGTATCAGATTTAAACTATCTAGATATTCCCGTTCTACTAGATATATTTTTGTTACTGGAAACGAATGAAATATAGGAATTGTATAAAAATCCTAGGAAATGTATAAAATGCCGGATCAATGGTACATGGTTGGCGCAGTTGGTTCGGGTTTGTGTATGCAAGCCCAGATCCTTTTTATTAAAAAAGTATTTCAGTTATTAAAACATATATTTTCTACGAAAAGGATGAATTATAAAATTTGTGACAAATTATTTCACACATTTCCTGCCGATTTAATGCATTGTATACATTTCCTAAGAATTGTATCATCATTATCATTGGCACTGCAGCCTGTGGTGGGCTCTGGCCTCCCCCAGCCGTCGGCGTCGTCGCCATTCCCCCCTGTCGTGGGCTGTGCTCCTCCAGTCCCAGATGCCGACCACTTGTGCATCCTGATATCTCGTTTGCTCTCCAGAAAAACCAAACTCACCATCTACAAGACACTCCTACGGCCTATCCTTATGTATGGTTCTGAGTGCTGGACTCTGAGTAAGAAGGATGAATCTTCCCTTCAAATATTCGAGAGAAAAATACTCGGAAAGATATTTGGACCCATACAGGAACGAGCTTGGAGAGCACGCTACAATGAAGAGGTCTATAACTTGTACAGAGAGCCCAACGTTATACAGCACATCAAGATAGGAAGGCTGCGTTGGGCGGGACATGTGGCAAGAATGGATGCGGAGAGAGTTCCTTAAAAAGGTGCTCTACTCCAAACCCCAAGGTAGACGCAGCGTTGGCAGACCCAAGCTCAGATGGTTGAATGGAGTGCAGGAATTGTATACAATGACGGATTTCATACATTTCCGGTGATATTTTCATTATAATACGTATGGAGATATCTAGTCGTTGATAACTCTCTTGTGACTAATAATGATTTGAACCTACTTTTTACTTGGTTGGGTCAAGTATCAGGTGTAAAATACAAAAGTCTTTTGTGAATGTAAACCTACATATACCTACATACATAGTATAAACAAGAATGATGCTATCTGATATAGAAATAGGACAAGATGAAACGATTCGGAGAGAGATGCTTGTAAAAATGTAATACATAATACGTCTCGTATTACACATACAAGCGAGTAAGTGTGGACTTTTTGTTAAAGGGGTGGAAGGTACTGAAAATGAAGAGTAGACAGGAAAATGTTACATAATGTAGACCCCACAAAGGACTCAAAGATTTGAAGATGGAAAATAATGTTTAAGATAAAACCTTGGGAAAATAAGAGAGGCGTCCGAGACCCCAAAAGAGATGGTTCGACGACACAGCCGCCGTGAGGGGTTAAAATTGGCCGCAAGCGGCAACCGACAGAAAGAAATGGAAGAGTGTGAAAGAGACCTATATCCAGAAGTGGAGGACAAAAGGCTGAAGAAGAAAGAATGTCAAACTAATACTCATAGACAGAAGGGTTAGAGTAAACAATGCATATTACTCACAAAAGGTGTAATGCAAGGATGTGTCATCTCTCTTTGGTTATTCGACATTAGGGAATAAACCGTTCTCTTCTCTGGGTGTGTCGATGGCACACTGCACAGTGTATTTTTTTCTAGTTTCGCCGTACGGTCTTTTACAGGCAATCTTCCTATGAAACTTATAGTAAGATCATTCGTGGCAATTTCAAGTGAAGATGAGGTGTATGTGAAGCAAAAGTGCCTGAAACTGACGTGAGTTAAAAAATACATTGTGCCATTCCTGCACTTCAGAAATAACCTGCGAATTAATATCAATAAGGTATTTAAAACTGTTCTGAATGGTGATTTTTTTAGATCTCTCTGTGTTCTAACAAGGAACCTTAAAGGTATAGCCGTATAATGTCGACGAAATATGAAAAATATATTATTTCTGTATTGAATCTATGATACAAAAATAATATTTGAACAATTTTTAATGTACCTATTATTAAAAATGAATGTAATTTCGGTTCAGCCCGCGGGCTCTCTACCGAAATATTTACCGTTAAAAACTGCCAATACAAGTTAAAAATATTCCCATTGAAATATAATACAGTTAAATAGAAATATGTATGATTGTAGATACATGTTTTCATATAAATAGAACAGATAGAAACATACACATTACACGTAGCTTAACTAGCTAGAACAACAGTGTGTATGTATCAGCTATTTGTATAGCAAATAATTCACAAGCGGAACATTGTTTGTCTACGAATGTAAGGGCGCTGTTACGGTGACTATGGTATAACAGTTGGAATATTCCAATAAAGTCTTGAAATTTATTGTTATTTAATATTTGAGTACAAGTTGGCGCGGTTCGTTACAACGGTGGTCGTCGAAGCTATACGGTTTACGTTAAGTTAGTCTAAAATCAATTGGTCAAAAATCAAATCGTCTAAAATCAATTGGTCTAAAATCAATTCCTCTAAGATCAATTCGTCTAAAATCAATTCGTCTGATTATCAAGTCGTCTAAAATCAATTCGTCTGAAATCGACGAATTGATCGTTAGGCAAATTGATTTTGGCCGAATTGATAATTAGACGAATTGACAATTAGACGAATTGACAATTAGACGAATTGATCTTAGACGAATTGATTTTAGACGAACTTACTGGACAGTGGACACCCTATATACGAGCACAATCTTAATAATGATCCATCTGTTTATCTCATTTGCCCGTCAGCATTTTCATTTCTTGGCTGCTGCTACGGCGCACTTCTTCGATCACCTGGGCCTGCCGTAGTCACAAATTTAAGTCGTACTTTCTGTAGTAAGAAAGAGAAAGAAACAGAACAGAGCAAGTACACGTTTTAGGTAGATTTTTTCAATAGTTTTTTAAACAGATGAAATAGTTTTTCATTGGGAAACATTCTTTCCACGCCGACGATTTCGATCAGAATGCGGATTTCGCGTACCTAACTGTGCCATGTGGTAGTCATGCTAGAATAAGCCTCCAAAAGTGTGGTGAAGTTTGGGCACGTGGTAAGCATTTTAGCATGCATGGATGATTTAGTTTTTTTAATGCGGCCGCCACATGATCGTGTAGGGTCGCGAAGGCTCGTTGTTCATGAGTAGAAAGGCGTCAACGGTCGGTTGCGTACACGTCAAGAAAAACATTTTCATCCACACGCCTTTTTACTCATTCACGCGAGGGTCGGCTAGCGTGAAGCGGCCGCATTATAGGTTTTTCAATTTTAGACAATTTAAACTGTACTTATCAGAAATTGTAAATAATATAGGGAAGATGAAAATATAATCGCTTTTATTTGAATTTTATATAATAAAAATAATCTTACATATATTCAGAAGCGTTATGGTCACCCTACCGACATGAAATTATTTGTACGCGGAGTGTTTTTTTTTTAATTTTCATATTTTACTGCGATAACCATGATTTATATAATAAAAGTACAAATTTTTTGCTTGTTTATTCTTTGTTCGACACATATCGTGATTTATAATTCGGGGCAATGAAATACATAAATTTTTAATTAAACCATGTGAACGAACTGGAGTTGGAAATGGTCGCACTAAAACCGTGTTTCATATTTTGGCAGATATTTTCCAATATTATATTATTATCCATGGGCGTCGTCAGGGGGCGGCAGCTGCGCCCCCTAGAGATTGGAATAGGTATATATTTTTTCATACTAAATGATAAAACCTCACAAAAAAATCACAATACTACCACATATTTTCTCATCATATCATAAATTTTCTAAAATTAGTATGAAAATCCATCAGTTTCTAAAAAAAATTTGTCTGCGCCGCTATTTTTTATTACTCTTTTATAAAATAGCATTTTTCATACATTTTATTGTGCAAAGTATTATATAGGTACATTTTCCAATTAACAAACCACATCACTACCTTCTTCACAATGTCTCACAAAAAAAAATCTAGGCGCTATTTACGGTTTTTTTATGCTATGTATTATAAGTATCAATTTTTTTATATTTCATTTAAAAAAAAAAATGTTGCCCCCCCCCTAGCTCCGAGGCTGGCGACGCCCGTGTTATTATTATATACTGTGTAAGCACATGAGAGACAATAATTCATAAAATAATTGCTCGCGTTTTACTTGTCATAATTTTATTTTGTACAAGCTTATCGATTACAATAAAAGAAAAATATGTCTGTTCGCTTTGGCAACTATTTTTTAGAGATTCTATAGAGAATTGGAAATAGAAATATTACTACTTCGAATAGGCATATTTATTATACTCAGTAAATTCAATTATTATACAGGGTGTCCCGTAAGTCAACGATATCCCGTGGAGGGGTGATAGACCAACTCATGACGGACCAGAAAATCGAAATATGACCTTAGTAATAAATCTCTCGTTCTCCAGATACCGGCACTTTTTTGAGGTGTCGAATTTCACGAAAAACAAGATCTTCCACCACATAGTAAACGAATGCCCCCTCCGCAAGTTCGATGGTACATTGGAGGAACTTTTAAATCCTATGTCGTCTGAAGCCAAGAATTGGCTGAGGGATAAAAGTTTTGTCGTATAATTATGGATGTTTTGTCAATTTGCGCCAAAGTTCAAACGAATATATACTAGAAATATAACTACATCGAATAGGCATGTATTGTGTTCTATTGATAAGACTAAACTTATATGATATGTCACAGACAAGTCACCTCAGTCATTGCTCCCAACACAATAATACTAATAATTAATTAGCGCAAGCAGTATCGATTTCTATACTATTTATTCAGCATGCAGTATATATTATGTTTGATGCACTGCACATACTGTATGAATCCATAGACACATATGTATACATTAAATAAACGATTATCTTGCTGATCCCCTATTATATCTACAAATCTACATATATAAACGTAGGTATGGCATGTATAGGAATATTATATCGTCGAATTTGTATGTGATTGTCTATTGAATTTTTAATATTGACTATTCCAAATTATTATTGTTAACTGACTAGTTAGGTTTATTGTGTGTTTGTCTATAATGTGATTTTTATCTTCATTTTCCTTTAAAAATGAATTGCTTTTGTGACACGGATAATTTGGTAATCCTTGAGTCTTCGCTGGTGTATTTGTCAAAATAAATAAATAAATCTTTATTGACCAAAATGATTACAATGGTTACATAAGAATAAGACAATATTGTGTGCCAAAAGGCGGACTTATTTCTAACGCAATATCTTACAGTCAACCCTTTGCTGATGTTAATTGTTTATGCTTATTGAAGAACTGTTTGTACTCGTAAGATTAATAAAATAAAAAATAAAAATAAAATTATTATAAAGCTATCACGGTGATCTGTTTACAAATCAGTGATCTAGAAACATTATTTGTGATAAATCTGGTGATTGTCATACGTATGCACTCGTGACTAATAAACATGAAATAAAATATGCGTTAATTTTGTCATCCGCGCATTCGTCAAAAACGTTAACGTATCCAGACGATACCCACATATAAGTAGTATAAATCGTATTTACAGTTGGCTTTTCTACTTCTTTTTCTCAGCCCACATATTTTAGAATGTCGATCCGTTGGCCAATATATAATACTTTGGTTATGGTTGGCTTACTAAATAGTTAGCCATTCTCTCCATACCACTGTCTTCATAATGGAGCAAATGGGGCAAGATATTCCCTTAGTTTTGATTACTATGCATTTTCTGTCAATTATAATATTTTTATTTTATTTTTATGGGGACACAAGCAAAAAATCCACCCAGATGAATAATATTATAAATAACACACAAAATACAACACTAACACCGGCCAATCCTTCAATTAAATGTGTCCTCAGTATGCTCCCGAGTCATAATGCATAGCATCACCGCCACCTTGACATTTCTCTCTTTTTCTAGCCATGCTGTAGGATTAATACATAAAACTTCATAGGCGAGGTAGCCATCACCGTCGCTAAGAAAATGTATGGAATAACAGTCCCTTAACAAGCAGTATGATGGACCACGTATTATATTCTGTTACTAGATTTGACTGGAGTGGTGGTCCTGTTTGATCGTTTTTTTTTTATTTATTTAAACTTAAAATAAACAACAAACACATATAAATATAAAAAATGGACATAGTACAGATTATAAAACGTTGTTCACTAGGGCGAACTTATCGCAGAACTGCGATTTCTTCCAGTTAACCCCAATTATTATGCTATGTTGCCAACTGTTACAGCACTGCTGTAGGATTAATACATAAAACGTTATAGGCGAGGTTGCGATCACCGTCGCTAAGGAAATGTATGGAGGTCGATTCCACGGAAAATTGGACATGACAAGACTTTTTAAAAGTGTGGATAAGTTTGATTATTTTTATGTCAATATTTCAACCAAGCTCTATATTTTAGTGTGCTAAGAAATTTTTAGCCATTTTCAGACATTTAGTATACTATCCGCTATTTTGAAATCAGCTGAAAAAAAGCAAGGCGCAACGAAATAATTTAGAGATGTTTTATTATTATTTTATGAATAAGTTTACATTGATATTGGTGTTTTTGCTATTTATACTGGTACATGAGTCCTTTAATGATGTACTTGAAATAATTTTGGATATTTACATTATGTAAAAGAAAATATATAAGCCGATTAAAATTATGTGGATTTCGTGTTACGTCAGTGACAAAATATTGGTTTTGTTTTTATATATATTTTTTGATGGGTGCAATTGTCTCTGCATTTCTATTCCTGAAAGTATAGAAGGTAACTCATTGTTTCCCATTTTTAGGTTTTTCAAGTCTCATACAAAAATATTTGAAAAACGTTGTCACTGACGAACAACTTTTGAGTGAGTCCGTGCGTAACCATAGCCATAGTTACGTGAGTGACAGAGATTTTCAGAGTTTTGATTAGGTTTGATGATGATTTCGTTATATTTAGACTGAAAAGTGAGAAAACATACATGGCACATTGCTACTACTACTATATCGCCCTATAATGTTCCTCAAAAGGAACACAGAGAGGTCATAAGTGTTTGCCGTCCAGAATGATTTTTTAAAGGGCATATTTTCAATTTTCATTTCGTTTTAGCACTCTAATGGTACTGAAAATTAATTATGTACAGTATTTATGTACATCGTATGGCATTGGAGAGACCAGAGTCAGAGATTAAGGTTGTGAGAGCTCAAAGCTATGCGCAGTGAAAGAGGGTCATGCGGAGCATTCGTGACCAAAAAGGATAAAAATGGATTTTTTTATTAACTTCAATCTGACATTGAACCTGGATTGTCGAAGGCAGTCCAAATAACAAAATTATGGTCATCCTGGAAGAATAAAGGGCGCCAACATAACTAATGAATGATTTTTAATGGATTTAATGCATATATGCCATGAGGGTTTATTGCGCCCAGTATCGCATGACTAAATTGAGTAATTCCAAAAAAATATTATCAAACACGGTAGTAGACGGATTTTCTACCCGATAAGCTCAGTAAAGAGGTTCACCACCCACTTAGAATGTCTCATTTTGGGATGCAAAGAAACATTTGTATGGACATATATGCATGAAAATGAGCATATCCGCACACTTGTCCTTGGTTACCCCAGACTGTGGAAAATGGCATAATGGTATGGATGTGATGGAATACTCAGATCCTGATACCGAAAAAGGCATTCAGAGGAACAATTATAATATTTTTTTCTCACACTACTCTCATTGTTTTTGTGGCTGGATGTGGCCAATACCAAGGATTAAATTTGGTGCTTAATATAAAAAAATGCTTAAAAAGATTAAATAACCCGATCCTGTTAATAATATAGGTATATTAAGCTATTCTGATACAATTTAGACATATTTTCTCTCACACAATTCGCAGGCGTTACGTCAGTGACAAACTCATGTTACGTCAGTGACACGATTTTTATTTTCTATTTATTTTGTTTGTAACATTTTTTGAAAATTGTTTTGACATTTCGGCAAGCAATTTAGTTGTGCTAAACATTTAATACCTCAATAAAAAGATATTTATTTATTTTCAGAGAAATTTTGGTTTTTTTGCGACAACCAAAATCTCATGTCTTTTTGGGCGTTACGTCAGTGACAAGCACATTTTCATATTTTTCGCCCTCAAATTTTGAGAAATTTCACGTGGATGTTTCATAATAAGTTGAATACACTATTAATGAATCTTTATAAGAATAAATAACAACATGTTGTCTTTGAAGAAAAGCAAGAAAATTTAACATCAACATTGAATTCTGGGTCTAAATGTTACGTCAGTGACGGTGGAACGGACCTGGAATAACAGTCCCTTAACAACGAGTATGATGCTGGACCACGTATTATATTCTGTTAGGAGATTTGACAGGAGTGGTGGTCCTATTCGATTATTATGCTATGTTGCCAACTGTTACAGCACGGCTTCCCCTTCTCTAGGAGGCGGTGATAGCATCCATAATTCTTCGTTTTTATTGTTATATACGTAAGTACGAAATAAATAGGTACGTAAAACAATAGCGTGTTATATTTTATACTGTATCATTGCTATATTAAACACCCGATAGATACGAAGAGTGTTTTTTTCCTCGTAGTTCAAGTGGATGATATAGTGTATCGTAAACTAAATAAACCTTAATATTACACCCGAGAAACTTTGTTCATAACATCATGAATTATCTTCTACTCCCTCCAAGTCTAACATCATGATTGTGTCACATGCTGGGAGAACTGGGAATTAAAAAAAAACTGTCCATTAAATGTAAAATATGATAGATAAAAATATGATTTTTTAACAAGTAGTTCAATTATTGTTAGGTTAAGGTACCCTTTTGGTACTAAATTTATAATTAGTTATGTCTCACTTTGGTTTCTGTCATGGGTTGGCTGGCAGAAATTGCCATTTGGCAATAAGCCCGCCCTTTGTATGTTTCTGTACAATAAAGATTATTTTATTTTATTTATTTATTTATATCTCAACAGATACACAGCAAAGGATGGACCTTCCATCAGGCTTATGACTAATCACTATACACTTAAGTAACATTCACCAATTCCAGTCCATCCATCTGCCGCGACATGTAGAAAATTCCGATGGTCTCACAAACATATAAAATTGTAATTTTCAAAATAATGATTTTTTAAAATCACTCTGTTTTTTTTTGTCTTTGCACAAATCTTGCAATCAATTTTTTAACCACTTTCTGACTACTTAGAGACCTAAAACTTTGCAAACATACGTTAACTCGGTGACAATACTATTCTGTGCAAAAATAGATCATCTTTCTCCAGAGACAAAAAAAATGTAAGGGGTTTGAGGGGATCCAAGGGTTGTGTAGGGTCATGTGTGAAAGGGCGTTGGAAAAAAAATCAGATTTTGTCCAGCTCCAACTTTGAGAGACACCAAATTTGATTCTGTCTGTTTTTGGTGGGAGGCGCCATCGGAATGAAGGAATCCAAGCTCCTCGGATGCGCGTGTTTGGTATTGTTTGGAAGACCGCGAAAAACAGTTCTAAAACAGTCATAAAATCTTATTGACTGTTGTTTATTCTTAACATTGTAAAATTTCTTCTTCTTTCGTATTCGAATACAACCATTGTGCAAATGTGCAACGAGTACATGGTTGGCGCAGTTGGTTGAGGCGGCAGTCTCTCAAGCGGGAGGAGCCAGGTTCGATACCTGGAGTTGGCGATGTATTCCACACTTTGCGATACAGGCTTTTAGCCTAGTGCAAGGTGTGCAGAAAAGTATTTGGGTTTGTGTATGCAAGCCCAGATCCTTTTTATAAAAAAAATTATCTGGGAGTCTGAGTCAGAGCTCCGCGTCAATATTTCTCAGATATTCAATTGCCCAAACTGATCGAATCGTACAAATTCTAATAAGAAAACATTTGAAAAAGACTCCTAGATAACTAAAGACGCCCTTAAGTAAAATAATGATATATTTTCATGCAAAGAGTGATATTTAATACTGTTTTCTCTTCTTGATGTATTTTGTACGTAGGATATTTGGCGCCCACTAACTAGACAATTCTAATAATACGACGATCCAATGTAATTTTATTCCAGCTAATACACAAGTTTGTTGGGCTTAAGCTCGCGACCCAACTATGACGTCACGGTCATTTCCAGCGGTATTAAGGTTCAAAATCGCATGAACGGTCGCGTGATAAAAAAGGAAAAAAAATGTGTAATTTTCCATTTTTCGGGGTTAATTTTGATTCAATCAAATAACTTTTACGGTCATTCCCTAGATTTTAATGCACAATATCAGTAAAAAAAAATTATCCGAGACTTTCGGGAAACGAGTTGCTATCTTTCGGAAAAAAGATCAGAGGTGTTTTAAATTTTTTTTTGAGAAATCAAAATTTGATTTCCATAAAGGCTTTTTTATTACTTAATGTAACTTTACCATTTTTATTACTTAATGTGGGTACTTGATATTTTTTTATGAAATTAAATAAATAATTATAAATATAAGAAGAATAAATAAATAAAAAAAATACCGGTAATGGTGTTTACAGTAACTGAATTACTGTCGAACACAGTGATAAAAGTATGACCGAGAAGGGACGACTACCTGCTATATTCGCACTTATGACAGAGCCATAAGGTGCGAACAAAGCAGGCAGTAGTCCCGTATCGGTCTAATTTTATGACTTCGTTCGATAGTTATAAATAATTTTACTTTAGTCTCTGTACTAGATTTGTATGTAGATTGCAGAGATTGGGTTGATTGGCAGAAATCACCAACAGGTGATAAATCCGCCCTTTGTGTGTAAAGTTATGTACAATAAAGTTTTTATTTATTTATTTATTGCCTAATCTTTTTATGTAAGTAGGTATATAGTACAATGAACTCTTGAGAGATTTTGATAAAACTATCATGAGATAGAATAAAGACAATACAAATACCTAGTATTAATGTCGCCTAGGTATAAACATTATAATTGTTATTGTTATGCTTATGATAATAGTTTGTAGAAAACGTCTTTATCTCTTTAGAACAAAAGATATTAACTTACCCACATATAGATATTATAACTTTAAGTTATATAATTTAGAGTTCCCATACGTCACGAATTTACGAAACCCTCGCCATACGTTACGTTTTGATCTGCTTTGTTCCTATTTATATCTATGTGTAATATATCCTCGCACTCCGTGTCTATTGCGGTGTAAGCATAGTGTGTATATCCCCGCACTCCGTGACCATTGCGACTTAGGCTCAGTGTGTATATCCCCGCACTCTGTGTCCATTGCGGTGTAAGCTCAATGTGTATATCCCCGCCGTGTCCATTGCGGCGTAAACTCAGTGTGTATGTATATCCCCACCGTGTCCATTGCGGTGTAAGCACAGTGTGTATATCCCCGCACTCCGTGTCCATTGCGGCGTAGGCTCCGTGCGTATATCCCCGCAGTCATGCAATTGCTCATAGATGCTAGTATTTTCCCTTTCGTTCAAACGTGTCCGTCTTCGAGGTTCCGATTGACAAAATAGATTCAGGTCGGTATCAGACAGCGACACCTCTTCTTTCACCTACATATATATAGTTCATCCTATCCTATCATCATTCATGCTTTCAACATGACCAAACAATACGTGCTCTACTATTAAAAATAATAATTAATAATAGTTGTAGTACCAGTAGGACCTGCTCCTGGAATTTAGGTTTTTATGTAACCACTATAGCATGTTTTATAATATAGTATATATTTATTTTTCTCCAAACTTCAAAGGTATTTGATTTTTTTTGTGTTCTCAGCCAGAATTCAACTCTATCTTTACTCAAAATATATGCTCTATAGTTCTCTTATTATGGTATCTTACATTCTACATTTTTATGTACCTACACTTTTTGGGTACTTCTTATTTTAATGAGTCACATTTTCGACTCGTTTAAAAGAATAAACCTAACGTGTTCATTAAAGACCTTTCTTGTCCCTTGACGAGGCCTGGAAATTATGGAAAACCTAAAGATAATCCAAATGATTTTGAAACAGACACAAAACACTGATAGTGGACAGATTTAATGGTTACGGGGATGAAATAACAAGATTGTCTTTGGGATAAATTGAGGATTATGGAAAGGTTAGGGTCTAATTATGAAAGAGTCTTTGTGAGTCGAGATTTGTGAAAATGGTTTAGTATAGACAGCTTCGAGTAAGAAGTAAGAGTAAGTAGAGGATTTGCGTTGAACTAGATTAGAAACCGCACAATGGAGAAATAAGATTAGCGTTGAAAATCCTTTGGAAGCGCAATTCGGAAAGAAATTACTCAATCCACCCGAGGCTTGGAGATGACTTTTTGCGGTGAAAGATATTATTATTAAGGATCATATTACTCTGAGTCTATATGCCTACTCGGTACACAAATTTAATAATAGAAGAGATATTAAATAATATAATCCTTTCATAATTGTTTCTGTTACATTTGTGTGACATTATTATTTGAATTGTAACGTACCGTAATAACAAACATATACCTACCATGTTTAATTACTCTTATTTGATTACCGGATTGGAGAATTATATGATGTACCTACTCGTAACTACAGTAAAGTTATGCTTCACTGAAATTATCTCAATTTTAAATTACATACACTATTTAATGTATATTTGTTTTTTTTCGGATTTAATCGTGTGAAGATCTGATGATCCGACGTTTTGGCGAAAGTACTGCTGCCATGGTCACAGATAATTCCTTTTCCGTGGTTACTTGCGCATTGTTATCAATCAGGACTATCTATTGAAATGATTAGAAGCAATAATGATAAATAAGAAATCAATTTTAGTGACAAAATTAATAGTTATTTTCTTTCAAATTTGCTGCATGTGTGTGGAGAACATTTTTTTCCCGATTCTAATAATAATACCTAACTCTATAATTTTTAAGCAAGGGAAGGTGATATTTTTTGTTATATTATATTATATTATATTTCAATAATAATGCGAAAAAAATCATGTTCGCTAATTTATTTATTGTCCTGCTGACCTATTTATCCAACCAAGTTTTTCTGGAAAAATCGTGTAAAATTTAAAATTATGATTTTTTGTAGAACAAACCTTTCTTTGTGCATCTAAACCTAAGTACTAAATTTTTTTTCTTGCAAATAAAAAAAAATGCGCATTGTGGGGTAAACTAACTATCAGGTACTAGGCACGCGAATGCTTTCGCATTATTTCGTGACAAAATGAGATTGGTACTCATAAGAATTAGAAATGAGAGATCCATATACCCGCAGAGAGGGGATACTTGTACTTACCAGTGTTTCCCCTAAGTTTCAATTTCTCCAACACTGGACTCTGAAAAGATATTAAAGATTAATGTATTCAAGTATAAATAAGCGTTTCTCTCGGACTCAAGTAACGCTTCTAAAATACTTTGTATTCGCAAATAAAATTTAAGTACTTTTAACATCCCTTTGAGAAGAGTGTTTCAAGAAACAGAAAATATATTATTATTTTACCTACTACTATTGCTTCAAAAGATTCTCATTAATAATTTCATTCTATGAAATGAGATGAAAACAAAATTGTGTTTTCTAAAGTGTTGATTCAATGATTTTGATGAAAAACTTATTAATATTAAAATATCAATGAAATGGTTAGGTAAATAAATTAATTCAAAAATGTATTTTTCTTTTTTCAGGTATGTACCATCCACTTCATGCGTCAATGTTGCCATGGCTAAAAACGATCCGAAGTTTGGTAAATATTAAGGAATTTACATATACTCGTACTTTCATTATTTGTTTTAAGATTAATTACCTTAACTTCTGTGACAAAAACAATCGATCAACAACGATTTATAACCTGTACTATGTCCATTTTTTTGTTTATATTAATTTCTTGTTCACTTAAAGATTAAATAAATAAATAAAAATATCGAAGTTCGTGAGCAATTTGATTGTGACAATTAGACCGTATAGTTCTGATATTGCTCACCTAACAGCTGAATCCTGCACAGTTTCTGATATTCCTAGTTGGGTTATTTAGTGAATATGAGGCCAAAATCTTTATAAGTTTGATATTGAACATACTTCATAGGTTTTGTCGTATATTTTCAGGACTTTTTAATAATTTTTAAGACACATAGACAAGTTATACAAATACGAAAATAGTGTCACTCTTTATTCTGATATCCTGATATATTTCACTAAATGCATAAATGATAAAAAATGCCTGCACTGGGAAATTGTTTTTTTTGGGGTTTTATTCGCAAAGTGCGCCCTCTGCATATTAAATTATTAATATAGAAGTCTACGAGTAACTCACTTATTTTACTGTATATTTAAGATGCTATAATATGCTGTCATTCGGCTTTAGCGTCATATCGTTTTCTCATCCAATATTGAGAGCATCCTATTGTTACTGAAGACAGTGATACATGAAAGTATTGAATACAAGTTGACTCTCCTAGAAGTAGAATATTTGGAAACGTCTTGAATAAAAAAAATGTTTCGAAACTATCCTCCGTACCAAATGAAAAAAACCATACTAAATATTCTTCGTAAGAGTGTGTATACATGTAACGATTTTTCCTTTCATCCTATATTTCCTCTCCTTAATACATCCTATCCTATTAATCCCTACTAGTGTTTGGTACAGTAATCAATATGACGATATATATTAATTTATTTTTTGACGTATTATTTTTAGGTTAGTTTTTTATTTTCTTTTTACTATGACATTTTGTATTTTTATTTACCTGCAGTTTGTTTGTTGTTTTTTTTTCTTTAAATTATTGTGTGCCCATATACAAAGGCCAGATGTGTGCACCTTAAATAGGGCATTGTCTAGATTATCATTTTTCAATTCATACTATTTTTATATGTATTCAATGTCTGTGTGTGTGCTTGAGAAATAAATAAATAAATGTCCTAAATGTTGCCTCCCTAATTTACTATGTCTGTCAAATGGATTAAGAGTGTGCATACCGACATTCCAAAAATTTGTAAAAACGGGAGACCTTCTATCTCGACAACCGTTACTAAATATGCTTTGGAACAAAATAGGATAGATGCATTGAACCTTTATCTAGGGAATAACCGTAAAAGATTTTTTATATCTTGTATAGATTTCTCAAAAAAAAATTAAATACACCACTGACTTTTTTTCCGAAAGACGGAAACTCGTCTCCCGAAAGTCGCGGAGTAAAATTTTTTTTTGTACTGATAATATGCGTTAAAATCTAGGGAATAACCGTAAAAGTTTTTTGATAGACGCAAAATTAACCCCAAAAAATGGAAAAAAACGCTATTTTTACCATTTTATCATGCGATTGTCACGCAATTTTGAACCTTAATGCAGTGGGAAAAGACTAGGGAACCTGTATAAAGGTAGGAAGTCTTAAAGGATATAGCCATAGACTAAACAAGAGCGCCGCCATTTAATAACTTAGCACTTCCGCTAGGTATACGCCATTCTTTCGCGATGGAAAGTACACTAATTTACCATTTAATTACATAGGTTATATTCCAAAGGTAATTTCCACACTGATTATACATAATGAGTCGCAAAAATCACTGAAATATCATCAGGATTAATGAAATTGTGGACAACCAATATGACACGCGATCATATGTTTAGAGACTTAATGGCGACTTGTCATAGATATAGAAGGGGCTCAATGTTCAATAGTTCTTCCCACCTTTATATAGGTTCCTTAGAAAAGACTGTGACGTCATTTCTGGTGCCATGCCCTTAAACATGTAATATTTTGTATTAGACGGCATCAGAAATACAGTTAATATCTGAATATCGAATGTATGGATATTACTTACTCATCCCCAAATCTCTGTATTAGTATGTACGACGTGTAGATTGATTTTGAATTTAAGCACGCCTGTAGGCGTCTGTATCACGCAAAATATCATCTTATGATAATAAGAAGACTGTCTTTCGCCTCAAGATATCGCACATTGAAGTAAATTACGTAGACTAACGTTACTTATGTGAATCAGAACACGTATTTTAATATGATGTTACCAGGACCGTTCCTACATAATAGGCAAGTAAGGCAAAGCCCGAGGGCGGCACTCTGAAGGGGCGGCAAATCGAGGCGGCAATCTGAATGAATAGTAATGTTTTGTATAAAAAATATTCGCCTGCGGCGTTAGTTACATCGTCATTTCTTTAGTACTATAGGTACCTATAATCAGATGCAAACCTCATCAGAAGCACCCCCATTTCTTCTAAAACAATGAACTATTTCAGCGCTATTTCTACTTTTTTCAATGCTTAATCAATATTTAAATCTTAGTTGCTTTCCCTATTATGTATTTAAAAGCTGTGACCGAGGTTATCTAGGTATTTTTTTTATTCTTATAAAACAAAACAGTGAGTGGCATTACAGCTATGGGCCTTTCCGCCACTCACTGCAATTACAATGAAAAGTACATTACATATTAAAAATCATTTATGCATCTGGGCAACCCATCATCATGAGTATCTACAATCGAGGCAAACTCTCTATATTGAACATCAAATATGTCCATACATGATGCAACCCGATTGAGCAGTCTCGTAGCTCTGCCTACAGGAGAATCAACACGAATGTTAGTTCTACCTGATGGCGAGTAGAATAATGCATGTCTCAGGCACGAACAAATTAATCTCGGAAAGAATTGTGGGATTATGTATAACCCCCCTAAGCGATTTGTAGAAGTCTATTACACAATACATATTTTTGGGGCGGCGTTTTCGTACTTGCCTAAGGGCGGCGTTATATCTAGGGACGACCCTGGATATTACAGTCAGTAAGGGTTCACATTATTATAGGTTCCAACACTGATAATAGTATTATCCTATAAAATGATAATATACCCGTATATTCAAGGCCCCGCACATCTGAGCCTAATCTTTTGACGTCTATGATAGTATCTAGGTTCCCAGTATAAGGCTGATAAGTCAAAAGATCAATCATGAATGTTTAGACATTTCTGAATGATGATGATGATATGGATAACCTATCAGCGCGGTTTAATGGTACTCCATCTCAAGGGCGCTGGAAGCTGGTCTTCTCAGGTTCAAGGTCTGGGTTTGATTTCCGGGCGCAGCAGATGGATGGACTTGAATTGATGAATGTTACTTAATGACGCCGAAAGCTAGCCCGTCTATTATCGGGCTTGGTAATCAACCGGTTAAGTGTAAAGTGATCACATTAAGCCAGCCGACGATCAGTCATAAGCCTGATGGAAAGTCCATCCTTTGCTGTGTATCTGTTGAGTAACGCCTTAAATAAGCCCTACGGATGATTGGATAAACAATAAACAATATCATTCCTGATAGAGAAGAGGTACTACACACTACACAAAACCGCTCTAAGTGACGCGACATCGTAATCCCCTTGAGGAACGTTAATGGGTAAAGTTAGTTAGTTAGTAAGAAATATTATCTTTCGTTTCAAATGAAACGCTTAATAAATATTCGTTATTTTTTTAGCTCTTGTACAGAAAGTATCTACGAGATACTTACACATATTATATCTTTTCTACCAGAGAAAAATGTATTCATTCGACCTCTTGCAATGTGTAACTACTGGAAGGATAAATCCTAATAATATTTATGGTCGCTTATACTTTATACTCTTGGGCGTAGTCAGGGGGGGCACCTGCGCCCCCTAGAGATTGGAACAGGAACAGAACAATATATTTTTCATACTATTTTTTTTATTTTGTTTTATGTTAAAAACCATATAGTCAACACAACAAATACATACAAAAAAACATCACCATTTCATAGACCAGCGAAGGTTCTGCAAATTACCAATACATACAAAAAGAATCCCTTAAAAATATGTATATTGTATAATATTAAAACCTCGTTTTTCCATCATATCATAAATTTTCATGAAAATCCATCAAAATACACTTGTTTTATAAAAAAAATCCTGTGACGCTATTTTTTATTACTTCTTTATAAAATACATTTTCCCTATATATACTATTATGCAAAATATTATATACATTTTCAAATAAACCAAACTACATCACGACTTCCTTCTCTATGTCTCACAAAAAAATTGCGCTATTTACGCTTTTTTCATGCTATACCAAATTTTTAGATTTTTGCTGCCCCCCTTAGCTCCGAGGTTGGCGACGCCCATGTTTATACTTAATCTGTTCCTTTTTCTGGATAAAATGTAGGTCAGAGGGCCAATATATAAAACAGCAAGGGAACAAATTCTACTCTACATCAATCCTGCCTATAAAGAGAATGTGTAAATATTTTCTTCCTCTTACCACATCACTAAAATTATAACGTTTTTCTTTGTTTATTTTTATTTATTTTATTTTCTTTTCTTAACGGAATCATACAGTCATAACAACAAATTTTCTCACAAACAGACCAGCAAAGATTCCAATTTTACCTACAATATAATAAACACAGACAAAACCAAAAAAGAAAAACAAAGAACAGTTTAGTTTTCTGATATTATAAGAAATCATTAGTATATGGAAAAACTTTTTAATGGAAGGAAGTGTGAAACTATATTTCCCTGTGTTCTAAAATCTGAAGATTTTGGAGTGCCATACGCAGGAGCGGATTAAGACATCCGGGGCTCTATGCAACAATAGATTTTGGGGGGCCCACCCTAACAATTAAAAAAAAAGTTAACCTTATCACTCATTAAATAGCGCTGCAGACGGTTTTTTGTTAAATTTATATTTAGTATTGAAAATGTGTTAACTACTATGTATATTATAACCATTTTTACATATTGTATGAAATCTGACCTAATTTGGGGTCCCCCAGATTTCGGGAGCCCTACGCAGTTCCGCAGGTACTTTGCGTACCGCTTGATCCGCCAGTGGTATTGAGGCAAGAGAATTTGTTAAATTTCTAGGCATATCACCATGTACTTTTAAACATGCAAAAATTTTGGCCTCACTTCTGCAAGACTACGCCCGTTCGTTATTGATATATCCCTTCCTAATAAGACGATCACCCAGATGCCATGAAGGCCATGACGGGTTTTAAAAGGAAAACCAATGTTTATGAATATTTTATGAATTTAATGTTTGATCATTATCTTCGTTTGGGTTGGCTTCTAAGGTCGTTACATCCATTAAACTAATAATTATTATTATACGAACTACAATCATGTATGTGCCTTAGTACCTCATAGTCCCTTTATCGTTTTACGGTAAGTTCGTCTAAAATCAAATGGTCTAAAATCAATTCGTCCAAAATCAATCCTTCTAATTATCAATTCGTCTAAAATCATACATACATACATACATATTCTTCCCCGTCTATCCTTGATTGAGTCGGGGGCCCAAAGCATCTGTATATCTTCGCCAGAGGCCCCTGTCACTCGCAGCTTCCAGGACCTCTGGCTACTCTAATGTGGTCTAAAATCAATTAGTCTAAAATCAATTAGTCTAAAACCAATTCGTCTAAAATCAATTCGTCTAATTATCAATTCGTCTAAAATCAATTCGGCCAAAATCAATTTGCCTAACGATGAGTTGGTCGATTTCAGACGAAATGAGTTTAGACGAATTGATTGTAGACGAATTGATTTTAGACGAATTGATAATTAGACGAAATGATTTTAGACGAATTGATTTTAGACGAACTTACCGGACACCCCTTTCTCGTTCCTAGGCACAATGTTATTATTGTATCACACAAAATTGATTTTACAACAGGGTACACCCATAATGTTATCTGTGTATGATCTGAAATCCTGATGTTGGTTAATAATTTATGAATGTATGTATACTTACTACGTAGCATGTAACCTAAACCTATCAACTGAGTTTAAATAGCACTACGACATCAACAGTTATCATACCATCCACGGAGTATTCCAATTATGAGGTAACCAGTAAATATATTTTTGTACTGATGTACCTGTCAAGTTTTTGTGACTGTATCTGTTCCATGTGTAATAAATAAATAAATAAAAAAAAAACGCACACAAACTGTATAACACTGTTTTTAGCTCGCCCATTGGCACACTACACTATCTTTGTCAATTTTTTGTATAAAGATTTATTTATTCTATTTGCCAAACATTTATATATGACATTCACAATTGGTGGCGAACCTCATTACTGAAACAGACGTGAAATGACTTATGCCTTTCAACGAACTTCCGACTTTTACATGATACTACAAAAGTATCGAAAAATTAGTGTATTTTTAATTATTACAGTGTCTACTGGGGAGATATTTCTAAAAAAACGTCTTTGTGATGAAATTTTTGTGAAAATTCTTCTTCTTCTTCATAAGCCCTGCAGCTTCCATCTCTGGATATAGGCCTCCCTCATTCGTCTCCACCTCTCTCTGGATTATATGTAAAATATGTAAAATGTGTAAATATGTAAAATTATATATTGAGAAAGGAAACTTTGATATTCAAATGAAAACTGAAAATGATTTTGAAGAGCCGTGCGATTCAAAGTCAGTGAGTATAGATTTTGGTTCCATGCTACTACGTAATAGAAATCCTTTTGTACCGTGTACAATGTACACAATATAATATATTATTTAGAGATCTACCTTTTGTTAGGCCATAGTATAACTCTGTGATATAATAAGGGTGACAGGGATCGAAAGAAAGGATCCGTATTTATCGAGGTGTCATTACATGAAGCGAATCTGTTATCTTGTAACGTCACAGACCTTGTCGCCACGTAGATACAGAGGTTTTTTCTTCAAAATTCTTAACAATAAGTAACCTTTCGCAGTTACACAAGGACGTATTCTTTATAAGATGGCTAAATATAGCTCAACAATTTAGCTGTGGATACATACACATGAAATAACCAACGAGAAATGTTTCTACCTGTCTGGCAAACTCTCAATGTACGGGTAATGCTAGATCGATGCACGGGTGATGCTAGCAGCTAGATCGATGTACGGGTAATGCTAGATCGATAAACGGGTAAAACTAGGTTTAACCAAATTTTTATTTCTTTTGTTTACCTTGAATCTAGTTGTGGAACTGGTTGTGAACTGTGAACCTAGTTTTACCAGTTCCTCTAGATTTACCGGTAACATGATAGAGATGCAATATGCATATCTACGAGTAGATACAGTATTTCTGGTGGACATATCGCTTTAAAGTAGGTTGACGATGTATTCCGCACTTCACAACATAAGCTTTTAGCTTGCTGTGAAGTGTGTAGGGTTTGTGTTCTCAAACTCAGATCCTTTTTTAAATGAAAAAAAAAGCTAATTTCTACCAGTTAGCAAGGTCTGTTTACTACCATCAAAAGAGTCCATAAAAATGTTTATGGTGTGGCGGGGATTCGAACTTGCGATTTGATAATTCTCGAGGTGAACAAGAAATAGCTACTTGTTACAACAGCCCTTACATTTTTTCATATGTATTCTTACCATGAAACTTTTAAACTGGTGGAAAAACGATTAAATGTTACACTGGAATATAAACATTTTCAATGCCAAAATTTTCATTTAATTTATACCTAAGAATACGTTACCCGAAAACAACAAGGTTCTAAGTTCTAACTAATAAGACCAAAATGTTGAAAGAATGAGAGATAAGATTCAGACACTTTTCTTTACACACACATATGAAATCTTATTAGTCTTGCTCACACTTTTTACATCGCTTTTATTAATGTCATCTTTAGTTGCCTGCGTATACATTTTCCGCGTGGTTCTTAAAAAGTTTTTTTACGGTAATTTAACTGGATTCACAGAATACGTCGATTAAAAAAATTTTCACCCAAAAAGTCAAAATATCAATGTTTGATAGTTAGAGTTTTGTTATTCTCAAATGACGATTATGTCAGGGTAAAATATTGATTAAACTAAATTATAGTTCCCATTTCATGCGATATATAATTTTAATCGTGGTTGCTTACCTTTAAGACCCACTATTGGGTGATAATAAATATTTATGGGAATAGGGAACCTTTAATTAGAGTAAGTTATAAATTTGGACATTCGAATGCTGCAGGCAGTTTTAGGAAAATTTCATGGAAATAATAATATCATAATATTAACTTACATAATTCTCGTGAACACTGAGTATGAATGTTGTTCAATGTTTTTTTTTAATTGTATCTGGGTTTATCGAAAAAAACCCAAATACATATTTGTACACTTCACAGTAAGCTTGAAAAGCTTGTGTCGTGAAGTGGAGTAGGTCGGCATCGGGGATTAAACTAACGCCCGCCGGATTAACAGTCGAGCGCGTTACCAACCAGGCTACCGACCACCTCTACCTACATTTGGTTGATAATGTCGTACAAAATAAAACTCAAGGCGTGTCGGTGACGAACACGAATTCGACATCCATCGGTGAATTAACAATTGCCATAGAAAGGGGAAGAAGAAAAAGAAATGACAGCTCCTGGCAGAGCATTGTCATAGACGGTAATCATCGTCCCGCTCTGTCAGAATCAATTGACAAACTTAACAAATGTAGCGCAGGATCGTGGCAACTTTTGCAAGTTGCTCGAATGTATTATACGGAATTTAAAACACTTCTCACATTGAGTCGAAAATTAGTTCGGCTAGTACCACTTTTCATTGACATATTATATTGCGTGATACAATACATATCATTTGTCCACCTTTAGTAGTCACTGACATTAGGAGCCTGCAATTTTTTTAATAGTTATCGATACACATCGACATTTTTAGAATAGATTAAGTTTACCAGGTAAATTTGTATATTTTCTTTTATAAAGTGAGTTGGTAAATATTTTATACTACAAATTTTATTAAGTAGAACATAAAATACTATGTTAAATAAAAATTAAATTAACAATAAGAATGTACGTACAATAATTTTACGTGCAAGAAGTCTGGTGTTCTGTTCTCTCTACCTACCTCGCTAACTGCGTCATTTTTGACGGGTTTCAGCTAGTTCTAGTAATAATATTCACGCGGAAAATAGAAATGATAAAGTTAGTGATTTATATTAGAAGTTTTTTCCAAAACATATTTAAAAAAAAGTTTATTAGGAAATTTGATACGGGTTTGGATTTTTTTTATATTAAGGCCCATATTTTATTTTAAGGAATTGGTGTTGTGTGTCAACAGCAATATTTTACACCCACTCGTGATATTTTTTGTCTAGAAAGTTCAAATCAATAACACAGCACATAATTAAGGGCGTGGGTTTAAAAAAAGGTATTTTTAGAAAAAAATAACTCAAAAATATGCTTTATTTTTATTATCAAACAAAAAAATGTTGATAATAAAAATTTCACTATATTCAAAGGCGAAAGTCTCAAGCATAAAATGTTTACTATGATTTTTGTTTTCCTATGTCGAAATCGCGTCAGCAGTTTGTGACATATTTTCAAAAAAACTAAACGGACAATTTTCAATTTTTCAAATTTTCAAAAGGCCATAACTCCAAAACGGTCAATTTTTGGTCATACGTTCGTTATACTTTTTTTCATATTTTTTCACCCTCTATTGAAGGAAACACCTGTATATTTAGGTTTATCGCAGGAATTTTATTGCTATTAAAATCTGACGCAACTGCTGTCGATAAGGAACCTATATAAAGGTGGGAAGAACTATTGAACATTGAGCTCCTTCTATATCTATGACACATCAATGGTGGACGCCATTTTCGCTGCAAACATATGATTGCGTGTCATGTTGATTGTCCACAATTGCATGAAACCTGGTGATATTTCAGTGATTTTTGCGACTCATTATGTATAATAAGTGTGGAATATAACCTATGTAATTAAATGCTACGAGTAAATTAGCTTACTTTACATCGAGAAAAATGGCGTATATCTAGCGGAAATGCTAGGTTCGAAAATGGCGGCGGTCAAGTTTTGTCTATAGCTTCATTAAGTCTTCCTACATTTATATTTATTTATTTATTTAAACTTAAAGTAAACAACAAACATATATAAATATACAAAATGGACATAGTACAGATTATAAAACGTTGTTCACTAGGGCGAAATATTAACCCCAATATAGGTTCTATATATAGGTTCCCTAGCTGTCGAATACCAGCGAGTACAATTTGTAGGGAGCATTGATACGAGAATACTTACTTCTGAAAGGGTTTATTAAAATTAATGTTAAACAGTAAATATAATTGATTACTTTTGTTAAACTACTCATTTCCCTCTGGTTTCATCTTGGTGATTTTATACGCCAAGTCCATTTTATGAATAATATATGAACATATACATTCCCTGAGGGAAACACACGTCCTAAATAAACTTGCAAAGGTACATGTTATTATAATATAACAACCGAATGCGAATATACTTGACCTTATAACTTTTGGTGAATGCTCGTTGAAATAATATGCTGAGAATGAAATATGAATATGAGGAATACAATGACCACAAATCAAACAACTTGACATAATTTATAGATCGTTTATAAGAGTTTATTATTATATGCCTAATAATATACGGCCTAGAAACTTATTACTAAGTTCTTGTAGTTAGATATTTCTTCTCATACAGAATGATGTCGATGTACGATGCTGAGTAGTTATAGTTAGTAGGTTTTATACAAGATTTTATTCAACTTTTCATTTCATTTCATTTATTTAGTATCCAATGCTTTACAAAGTAAAAACATAAACAAAAAAGTACTGAATTTTATTGCCCCACTAGGCGATAGCCTGTTCCGGTGCAATACTAACCAAAATATAATAGCTCAAGGTTACATGTATCTACAAAAAATATATAAAACAGTGACAAAATACTTCACTGTGGGTTTTTTTTTTATTTGGGTGCAAATCATTCAATCGATTTTTAAATAACTTCCTGACTACTTAGAGACCTGATACTTTGCAAACATACGTAAGCTTCGTGACAATACGATTCTGTGCAAAAATGGATCACCTTTCTCCGGAGACAAAAGAGATAAAAAGCGTTTCAGTGGGATCCAAGAGTTGTGTGGGGTCATGTGTGGTATCGTATGAAAGGGCATTGGAAAACATTTAAGGACTCCCATGGGGTTAAGGCCCTCCGCATCTCCGGGTAGCACAAGCGTCCTCTTTACCCGCACTTCTTGGCAAAATATTTTTAAGAGGTGGGCTCAGGGTTAGCCAGAAGGGAGTCCCCCGACAAACCCCACCCCTAACTTACATTGCACTTGAGGGCGTCGGAAAACAAAACCAGATCGTAAGTCAGATTTTGTCCGGCTCAAGCCTTAGAAGACATCGAGATCGTGATCGAGAGGATCCAGTCACCGCATAATACTACCGTGCTTGGTATCTCATGAAAGTGCTTCACGAGTAGAACTCATATATTTTAACAAATTTGGATTGTGTCAGTCTGCGTGGCACTAAACAAAAATTTGGTTATTGTGATTATCAGGCTGTTATGTTATAAGTTGTCTGTTTTAATGTCACTGCGTTTTTCTTCTTCTCTATGTGTCCTGTCGGGTCCCCCCGACATTGAGGACCACTTGGGAGAACGCCTCTCTATCCTAGGCAGTGCGAAAGAGCTCATCCACAGTTCTAAATCCGGTCCACTGCCGAATGTTTCGAAGCCAGGATAGCTGCTTCCTTCCGACCCCTCTACGGCCTTCTATCTTCGCCATCATAACGAGCTGGAGAATGCTATACTGCGTTAGTATCATTAAAATCTGTAAGTATATTTATTTGTATGGTAGGTATTTGCAAAACCAAAGGACAAAGGATTCGCACAATATTTTGAATATAATATAGAAATATTGCGTAGGGTTGTTCCTAGTAATTATTACCTTTGGTTGATATGTTTATTAACGAAGCTCTGAATGGGGATTAAGTATACAATAAACATACTGTAAGTTAACTAAATATACGGGGATAATCCGTTTTCTTATCTTTGCCACAGTGTTTTCTTGTAAAATACCGAAACGAATTTGAATGTAAATGTTGTTGGCGTATACAACTGAGAATGTTGTTTATCTAATACAATAGTCTTTGAAATAAATTGTACAGTTATAATAATTATCATATGGTCCGTTTAGCTTAGAAAACGGAGGGGAGAACGTTAAGGATTCAAGTAATAACATACTAGAACTAGTTATAACCATTAACTATAATTATATAGTATAAATATGAACCAGTATGAAGCTGTTTTGACGTTAAATCTGTAATTCAAGGGACTGGGTGTCGCCAAAATTTTCTTAATACATGTTATCGGATAATAAAAATCATACAAAAATGTTATTTCTGTGCAGTATGATTCTTCTTCTTCTTATTCTTATGTTAGGCCTGGTGGCCTATTGTTTGGAGATTATTAGTCTCTTGCGAAGTCGACTCCCAGCTATTAATCCATTTCTTTGGTGGTCTGCCTGGGGGTCGCCTACTTTGGGGTTGGCCATGCAGCACAATGTGAGGGAGCCTGGATGATTCCATTCTCCTCACATGCGCGTGCCAGTGTCTCCTTCTTTGCCTTCCCCATCTAACGACATCCTCGACCTCGCGTATCTCTCTTATCCCGGTGTTCCTTACTCTATCTCTGAGAGTCTTTCCTGCAATGTTTCTGAGGGTCCTCATCTCAGAGACTCTCAGCGCGTTATTAGTTACTGCAGTTTAATACTGTTTATGAATAAATTATTAAGTAAAATAAAAAAAATAAAAAATTAACCGTCTATTCCGTAAGTAGTGACGTCATCGTTTTCCTACGTCACTGCGCGAAGGCCTATATGAACCATGTTCAGTGCTCACGTAGGTATATTGTTCCATTAATAAAAAAACCAGAGACATACTAAATTCACAGAGAATTAATTGAATAATTTACATGAATTAAATTTATTATAACATTTCAGTAGGCAGGTAATTTTCTTGCGTTTCAGTTTAGCATAGAGCATGAATAAAACAGGAATTCCTACGACTTTCCTATTACACGGTTTGAATTGAGAAATTCGTTTCGGAATTTAAGGACGAGCGTGTAATGGCGGGAAGGAAAAGGGAAAGGGGAGAGGAGGGGAAGAGTTGAGGAAGAGGAAGGTAAGCCGGGAAAAGCTTTAAAAGCAATCTTGATAGGTCAAAAAAAGTTGTCGCCAGTTTTGCGTGCCAGAGGCAAATTTATCTGGGGCGTGCGATCGTTCAGATTTCGTCTCTTAACGGCTTCTTTAAAGTTTCAAGAGGGTTTAAGGTTTATATGTCTTGTTGTTCGACATTATCTTGTGTGTCACAAGTCACAAGTGGACGAATACTTTTATTTTTATCAGCCATTTTGATTTTTAGAATTAAGTTATTTATTAATGCAAAAATACAGCAGGATCCAGACAAACGGCAGAATTCCATTTGGCTTACAGAGACAAACAGCCGACACGACTAATTGGCCGATTGGTGAACGATTTTTAATATATTGTATAGATTTCTCAAAAAAAATAATGTGATAAACACCTCTGATCTTTTTTTCGAAAGACAGAAACTCGTTTTCCGAAAGACGCGGGAGTTTTTTTTTGTATTGATAATACGCATTGAAATCTTAAAAGTTCTTGATTGAAGCCAAAATATCATGTAATTGTTCATGCGATTTTGAACCTTAATGCCGTGGTAAATGACCGTGACGTCATAGTCGTGTCGGGAGTTTTAAGTCCAATTCAAAAACCAATTGAGTGCGAGTGCGTATACAAACTAAAAGAAGACGTTCTTATTTCAATTATTTCATAGCAAAATAATTTTAAAACACACCTTTTTCAGATCGAAAACTTGCAGAATGGGACCACCGAATTTCATATTTTTTTAGATTTTATTATACCGACTACATATAACAATGCCATTTATTATGAAAATGGAAAAGAAAAAAAAATTGCGTAAAATTTACATGAAGTAAGTAGGTAATGAGAATTTTCATGTCTGAAACACAATCTGTCGGAAATGTCGGCTTGGATAAAAAATATAGGGTTTAAGATGTTATCCGATAGTGAACGTATAAATGTGGTCATGCTTTACAGGGTGTTTCAATTTACAATTCCAATTCGGTTTATTTCTCAAAATACTTATTATAACGAAATGCACACGGAGCCCTTTACACTCTGTTTGCATTGATTCTACTTCTCTGGCACATTGTCACTTTTAATTGTTCAAAATTCTTTTTGATTGTTATAACTATGTAAATTTGACGAGTCCAAGTGCCCAAAATTAGGGCCTAGCGACGATAATGAACAATAAACAATATACATTTGAGTAATTTATGAATACACAATATTAATTAAAAAATACACAAATGTTAATTAGCCGCCCCCAGACAGCATGTTTATATGTAGCTGGTATAAGGGGGACAAAATACACTTGAATTTTAAAAGAATAATGTAACACTCAATATAATAAGTCACTTACACTGGTCACCGCCAATATATCACACAAATTCACTCACGATTACTCATTACCACTCTCTTCAATGCTTTACCAAACTGTCGCATATTTGAAATTTGCTTTAAATCATCTGGTAAGTCGTTGTATGTCCTTGAGGCTGTATATAAAAACCCATATCCCGCTCTGTCCGTTTAGCAGTACGTTAGACAAACTGATATGTTTTTTTTAATGCATATGTCAAACTGATATGGTAAATAGAGGGGACTATTTGGGACATCTTTTCGATACTCAGAAATTATATAGATGCTCCCCAACTGTTTTAACAATTTTTGAAATCTTGGGACTTTGTTGGGCAATATTTTTTCTGGAACAAATATATTTTTTCTAAATAGGCATACATTTGAGATAAAATCGAAATTTATTTGGATCTGATTGGTTGGTAAAAAAAAGGTATAGAAGTTAACAGGTAAAATTTGGGGAAATCGTGAAAAAAAATTCATAAATTGTTAAAAAATTGGGGAGCACCCTATATAATTTCTGAGTACCAAAAATGTGTTCCAAATAGTCCCCTCTATATACCATATCAGTTTGTCTAACGTTCTGCCAAACATTCTGTATATAGAAATATACATAAAAAATTGAAAAAAAAGTGACATAAATTTCACATGAAAAGATGTATTGTCATTTCCTTTGAAAAGTCTTTGATGTGTGGTAAAGTTAATAAAAGTTGTGAGAAATTGGCAGGGGTTGGGTTGTGTGTCCAAGTAACCCATGTCATATTGATGTGGGTCCATCCGTCTAGCTGGGACCTTGTGTGGGATACCAATCGGGACCTTGGGAGCGAAAGGGCTTCGCTAGGGACCTACTAAGGACAATCATTGGAGAACTCTGATGTCCAATTTGGACATTATGTAAGTAATATGACACTAATAGTGAAATTGGTTTTTCGAACTTTATTTTGATCTCGTGTGATATAAAAAACGATACGCGTGTATCATGACCAAACAAAATATTAATAAAAAGAAGGTAGGATTTTTTATGTTTTCCCTCGGGGATTTTGTTGACTTATAGGTAAGTATAAGGGTTAACTGGAAGAAATAGCAGTTCTGCGATAAGTTCCTCCTAGTGAACAACGATTTATAATCTGTACTATGTCCATTTTTTATATTAATATGTATTTTTTGTTTACTTAAAGATAAAATAAATAAATATAAAAAATGGAAGTATAAAAGTAACTTTCTATTGATCACGCTTATTGATTATGAACTCATTTCATTACAAGAAAAAAACTTCATTATTTCTGAGCAAACAAATAGCGAAATAAACCAGATGGCTATCAATCAGTCGGAGCGCGGCATTGAAAAAATATTTATACACACCTGAAACATCATAAAATTAATTCAAATTTACTGTTTTATCATAAAAACTTTCCAGTTTTTATGATAAAACAGTGCTATTATTTTAAACTGTCACAAGCAAATATGTGTGTGAATTTTAAGGTGCTGAGGCATTGGGAAGATTTTCACATCTAAAGAGGAAAATTTAGACGCAGATAACGACAGATGAAGTTAAGTAAAAGCTTGATTAAAACTATTCAGGTGATTTATATAATAATATAACAACAGTTTTTATTCTAGTTGTGCAAAAGTCTGAAAGTATTATGATAGGAAAATTCAATGTCAGACAGTGTGGAAAGAGTTCTATTTACATTTCATTATGGTTGTTCATATAATGTCAATGTTAACGGAAATGTATGAAATCCGTCTTTGTATATAATTCCTAGGAGTGTACAATGCCTAAAATCGGCAGGAAATGTGTGAAATAAATTTCATTTGTTATAAATTTGTATTATAATTTATATTTTATTATTAATCTGATGTATTATATATTAATGTAATATAATATTAGTTTTATCTACTAGGAATTATTTAATTTTTTAAAACAGCAATCTGAAATACATCTAATTATGTAACTTTAAGTGCGACTCCAGTTTACCTGCAAAAATAAACAGGTTTGATTACGTTTTTATTTTCGATTATGTGCCAGTTTACTCGAAAGAATAATAAGTTTTGGAGTTTTTAATTTCCTAAATTGACCCGGTATCTTCAATGTTTCCACTACTGTCTATTGTTATTTCTGTTTTTTTTTCTCAGCATCCCCTTTCTATAGTTGCCTCCCTTCCAGTCTTCTCTTATTATCCCCTTCCTCATATTATAATATGTATGTTATTTATTTAAGTAGGTATATTCGTGTGTGCACACATCTGTGTACTTGTTTATTTATTTAGTTTGTGGTTGATTTAACTATGTTTAAGTTTTGTTTTATTTTCTCGGGTTGACTGTAAGACATTGCTTTGCAACAAGTCCGCCCTTTGGCATACTGCTGTATCTAATAAGATTTATTTGTTATTCGAATTTAATATGTTACTAGGATTTGTATACAATTCCTAAATTTCATACATTTCCGGTACCATCAATACCTACTATAGGTATTTCTGTTCTTTAAATTTGTTTCGTCAAGTTTCTTTTGGTTTCAATCAGGTTTCAATAGGTAAAGTATAAATTTGTTCTTAGAAGAAAAAAACGGTAATGAATAAATTAAACTGTCAGGTAGACAAAGAGAGAGAAAGTTAGAATATTGAAACAGAAATATTATTATTAATGATCTCTTCACCACTTCGATTACGGAGAAGCACAAAGAAAAGGACTCTGGGGGGCAATGAAACAAAAACGATATAAATCATACCGCGTGGTGTATTCTCAGTAACACTTCACTCGGAACTAACAATCTTATACTTGCAATAAATGTTCTAAAGATATTGCGTAACTTATTCTTTTGTACCTATAATATTAATTCATTCTATCTTAGGTAACTAGTTAACATATAACAATCTATCTGTGTTATTTCACTTCCTTTTTATTTTGACTTATTCCAAATAATAAGCTGACCAACCCGTATCCTTTTCTAGGTTCTGTCCTCCCTCGAAAAGTGTCCTCCATTTTGTTCTCCTTTTTTAAACATCAACACTTTAAAACTAATCTGTTAATCTCAAAACTACACGTTTTTCATCATACCATGAAATTACGAATCATTTGTAGACGAAATGTTGAACGATCGCATGGGTACCAACCAAGTCACTACCAACTAGCATTATTATATTTATTTTATTTTTATTTTGTACTGACGTATTACTAACAGAACCCTCTACATTCTGTTAGTAATGAACTTATTGTTTGTAATATTCTTTACGATATTGTTATGTGTTATTTACGACACTCATCATTATGCATGTATCCATTTATATTATGTGAAATTGACGAGTCCAAGAGCCTACATAGGGCCTAAGGACGATACAATACAATAAACTAGTACTATAGTATAAAAATCCATTAAAATGCAAATGTTTCTGTACAAAGTCAGAAATACATCGCTCTTACGACAATGAAATCTGTTGGGAACGGTATGGGACGAGATGATAGGCACTGCCTGAAACCGCTTTGAGTAGCGGAGTCTTGTGACCTCCCTATTTTCCCTGGAGGAACGTTGAGGGCGAACTATATTAAATGCACCCATTATTAAATTTGTTTTACATAGCAAACAATGGTTTAATATTACAAGAATTTTGAACAAATTTTCTTGTCTCTGGAATCATTAATCACTCGTTTCATTTATTTAATTTGGTAAACTTATTTATGCAGAAACGCCGCGAGGAAGCAAAATAAATTTTGTATGTAGACTTCCGTTTGACGATACCATTTTTATGGGACCGAGCCAAAGAGACGTTCAGAATATCCGAATCGCGGAGTCTCTTTGTGGTGTCGCCACAAAATAAACATTTTGGTGAGAGTACATCGCCGAATCGGAGGAGTAACTACCTCCGCTTAAACAAATAAATGATATCGCGGGTCCCTTTTCCTGATTTGAGAAGATTTTTACAGTTTTTATTTAAAGGGGAAAAAAGGATCTAGGATTGTGTAGCTGCCTTGAATACTTTCCAGCACACTTTACAGTAAGCTAAAAGCCTGTGTCATGAAGTTCAGAATAAATCATCAACACCGAGATTCAAATTTATTGTGAATTAAACTGATTTTTACAAGATTTTATTTAACTTCTTTTACTGTGTTTTTTGTCTGTGCTCAAATTTTGTAATCGGTTTTCCAACTACTTCCTGAATACTTAGAGAGCTGATGCTTTGCAAACATACGTAAAGTCGGTGAAAATACAATTCTGTACTACTTTGGTTCAGTCTATTCTAGTGACAAAAAAGATAAAGGGTTTAAAAAGGATCCAAGGGTCGTGTGGGGTCATGTTTGGTATCGTATGAAAGGGCGTTGGAAAAGGAATCCAGATCGTTAGTCAGATTTTGACCTGCTTAAGCCTTGGAAGACACCGAGCGACCGAGAGGATTCAGTCTCTGCTTATCGCCTTGTTTGGTATCTCACGAAAGTGCTTCACGAGCAGAGCTCATATCTTTTTTACAAATTTTGATTCCGTCTATTCTTGGTGGGAGGCGCTATTAGAATGATGGAATCCAAGCACCTCGGAATGGCGTGCTTGGTATCGTTTGCAATACCACGAAAAACTGTTCTAGGATGTGAAGTCATAAAATTTAATATGTTTATAAAAAAAAAAATAAGATTACCTAAGTAGTAAATTCCTAGTTAACGGATTATATTATTTTTGTGAGAGCAAAGACCGTTTATTAAATAGTGATACAAGATGAAAATCTTTTATGGAAAGTGTTGTATCGTATTTTATTTGTTTTATTAAAGTGATGACCGAATATAAGGGAAGAGTACGGCGTTAAGGATGTTACGTTTTATGATTGGGTACTCGTAAACAAACTGTTGAAGGGAATAAAAGTCATACGTGACTTTCTTTTAATTTACGAGATGAAATGCTTCAACGGATAATATTGTTTATGAAAATGTTCCTCCCATTATTCAACCAACCAACCAAGAAGATTCCTTGTTACGAAATTTAGTCATATCATAAATTTTTCACGTTCGCACTGATGTATCGGATTACTTCACGCGGACTACGGAACATGCAAACAAAATCTATCGACTGTTATTCAAAGACAGGTATTCAAAAAAGTATTTCGTATCCAAGGTTCGCCCACAGAAGTGGATCACAGTCAACGTAGAGGTAGAGGAATAAGACCCCCACGTATGAGAATCTCCACTGGCCAACATCATTATGCATTCCTGGGGGTGAAGTGGTTTAATGTATTGGATAGCGAGCTGAGGTCTATTAACGAACAAAAATGTTTCAAAAAAAAGATACAAAAGATGATCTATGAAAGGTATAATAGATAGAGAGAGATTTGAGTTGAATGAGAGATGACTGCATCTGATTTATTACTATTGTTGTTTTTTCTGTAACAGGTTTTGTTTCTGAGTTATTGTTGTGTTGTTATTAATGTTGTATATCTGAATTAATGATAGTGCCGGAACTCCCCTCCAATACACGAGGTCTCCTCACATTGAAAGAGAGTTTAGAAAATGTAAATATTTAATAAGTTTAAAATGTGTATATAGTAATTAATAAACTTATTTGAATTTGAAATTCAATTTGGGTTTTCTGAATCGTAATAAATATTATTATCTGTGTATTTTTCACAATTGAATTAAAAAAAGTTATTTCGCAATTGAAGCCTCCCCTCCGATTATATTTTGGAAATACTCGTAAATATCTAAACTTAAAGAAAAATGGTTGCATTTTAGGCCCAGTGTATCTGAGCCTAATATATTGATATCCGTATGATCTCTGGATTTAGTTTAATGTTTCCCAATATTGATGATGAATTTTATACATCAATCACGAATGCTAATAATATTAATATAGACTTCCCTAAATTCCTGCTTACGCGTAATACAAATTGGAACCATCGCTGACAACAATGACAAATTGATTGTAGTGCCAAAAATACAGTTAGAAAGTATTCACAGTAATGCGATTCAAGCTCAGTAAAGAGATTTTGGTTACATGCGACGCCTTTATGAAATGTTTTTTTTTTGGTAAAAGTTATTATGCGTGTATTTCATATTTTATTACATTGCCTGTGCCATGTGAGCCCGAGATCTATGTATTGTCAAGCTGTTGGGTAGAGAAACTCTATTTGTTCTACAATGTAGAAGAAACAAAAGCTGTGACACTCCACTCTTCCAGACTAATATTGTTTTTGGAAATGTCCCAATACGAATAGTCCGAGAGCCCGCTGCTTAATTTATGACGTATCTGTTTTTTGATCGAAATGTGGTATAAATGATAGCTTACCAATAGGGTATTACATCGCACTAGGGTTGCCTATCAAAATCCTGCCGCAACCTCCCCTGCCCCCCCCGAAAAGGTCCCTCTTCGCGGTTTTTCGCATTTTATAGGAATATGGTAAGAGATAGAAGAAAGTAGTCAATGATAAAAATAATCCTTGCTAAATTCTCTACAAAAAATATTAAGTCAATTTTTTCGTAGAACTAGCAGTTTACCCGCAATGACCGGTCCAAAACCGAAATTCATTTAAAATACAAAAAAAATGTGTTTAAACTAAATTGGTTGAAAATTGATAAGAGCTACAGGAAAAAAGTCAGAGAACGAATTAATAACCATAGTCTTAGCTACAAAACGAGCTATAACTTATGTTCATACGTCTAATAATTTCGGAGTTATTACAATAAAACTCAGTGACGAAAATTCTTAAAATTAAGTTTTTCATAAAATAACTAATGATATAGCGCCGCAGGCCAAATTTTTTTTCCATAAAATGTTAGTAATAATAGGTGGAAGAATGTGAAAGGAAAAAAATCAAACTTTTATTTTTATTTTTTCAAAAAATATCCTATTTATTGACCGGCCATTACGGGTAAACTACTAGTCTTAAGAAAAAATTGACTTTATGTTTTTTGTAGAGAATTTAGCAAGGATTATTTTTGTCATTGACTACTTTCTCCTATCTCTTACCATATTCCTACAAAATGCGAAAAACCGCGAAGAGGGACCATTTTGGGGGGGGGCAGGGGGGGTTGCGGCAAGATTTTGATAGGCAACCCTAGTGCGATGTAATACCCTATTGGTAAGCTATCGTTTATACCACATTTCAATCAAAAAACAGATACGTCATAAATTAAGCAGCGGGCTCTCGGACTAGAAAGACAAAGTAACATTTCATGAATTTCAGCAATTGTGTTCACCGAATTTCGTAATTATCTCAACATCTACTTATATTTATTTATTTAAAATTTATGTGAACAACAAAAACATATAAATATAAAAAATGGACATAGTACAAATTATAAATCCTTGTTCACTAGGGCGAACTTATCGCAGAACTGCGATTTCTTCCATTTAACCCCAGGAAAAAACAGAAAAAAAGAAATTGAATAAAACGAAAAATATACAGCGAAGAATGGACTTTTCACCAGGCTTATGACTGATCGTCGACTGGTTTAATGTGATTACTTACACTTAAGTAACATTCACAAATTCCAGTCCATCTGTCGCGGCCGGGAATCGCACCCAGACCTTCAGCCTGACATACCGTATAATTGTAATTAAAACAATACCAAAAAGCAATTAGTATTAAAAGAAAGAAAAACCTCACCGAAAACAATCTTGCACAAGGAGATTTTAGCTTAGATTTAGTTTTTGCTTAAAAGCTGTTAATAGGTATAACCTATTTTGCAAAAATGATACCACTTTTCATGAAAAATAACACCGATACTTACCCCACTTCTCACCCACCTTCATCATCATATTTGTCAAACAATCTCATTTAAGAAATGAAAAAAAAAATATCTATGGATTATTAGCATAGAAATTACGTGTAAAATAGAAATGTTCAGCTGGTGGGACACAGAAGCGATAACAAGCTTAAGCAGAATGGGAAACAGCTTACAGATATTGATTCATAAATGGAAATCCTAAGACATCTCCCCAATTTCATCAAATAACCTTATACTAAGCCGATACCTAGAGGTATACTCAGGACAGTTTCTAGATATAATACCGCCCTAAGGCAAGTACTTGTAAATTAAAAATACGTGTAAATTAATAAATACCTAGAAAACCCCGGTAATATTTTTTTAATACAGTAGAAGAGAGAAAAACTAAGATTAAATATTAATTTAGTAAAAGTAAATAGCGCCGCAGTCTAATTTATTTAAAAAATGGGTGTGCCGACGAGCATGTTTGAATCTGATTAAGTTGTATAAGACAAGCGACGGCGAAAGTAGCGCCGCAGGCGAATTTTTTTAATAAAAAAACTTTGGTATTCATTGGTAAGATTGCCACCTCGATTTGCCGTCCCTTCAGAGTGCCGCCCATAGCTTTGCCTAACTTGCCTATTAGGTGTACTACCAGTGTTCCTTTCAGACAAATATTCGTACTCTTCAGCCTGTAACCGTCCATTCCTGAACGAAGGCCTCCTCCATTAATTAAGAATAAATCTTATTAATGTTATGTTAATGTTATTGGTCTTGTGTATTGATATTTTTGTACTAATGTACCTGTCAATGTTTGTTTTTGTGACTATATCTGTTCCATGTGTAATAAATAAATAAAAAAAATAGCGAATAAAATCGCTTTATCGCGTAATTTTTAAGTCCGTACTTACAGGATTTGGTATTAAAATTGAGATGAAAGGCGATGAGCTTTTCATCGCTTCAAGCAAATCTGGAGATTACAGAATATGTAGGAGTAGGTATATAAGCGACTCGGCGTGCTTATAATACAAAATTCACCTAACCATTAACTTCACCCACAATCAACTAAATTGCCAACATGGTAATTACATTAGCGGCTGCTAAATTTCGAAGAACCGTTAAGGGCTTGGCACCAAGAATGACGTCACAGTCATTTCCCACGGCATTAAGGTTCAAAATCGCGTGAACAATCGCATGATAAAATGGTAAAAATAGCGTTTTTTTAATTTTTCGGGTTAATTTTGCGTCTATCAAAAAACTTTTACGGTTATTCCCTAGATTTTAATGCATATTATCATTACAAAAAAAAATTACTCTACTCGACTTTCGCGAAACGAGTTTCCGCCTTTCGGAAAAAAGATCAGAGGTGTTCTTCAAAAATTTTTTTGAGAAATCTATATAAGATATAAAAAATCTTTTACGGTTATTCCCTAGATAAAAGTTCAATGCATCTACCCTATTTTGTTCCAAAGTATATTTAGTAACGGTTGTCGAGATAAAAGGTCTCCCGTTTTTAGAAAATTTTGAAATGTCGGTATGTATACTCTTAAGGTATTGATTGATTCTATTATATCTATAATTATATATAGTATAATAATCTCTAATCTCTTGTTCCAGATCTTCTCTATATTAACCACAATCTTAAGCAGTAGATAACTGAATTATTTTACATAGTGTTCTAGTTATCTCTCTTTCAAGAGTAAACTGGGGCATCATTTCCTCTCCATGAATAATCAATCTACCTCTCAACTCCCTAGATTCCTTCCTTGTCCTTCATCCCATCCTCTACCACCTATTTTATATTTTTATATTTGTATGTATACATACTATAGTATTGTATATATTTATTGTTTTCCTCTTTTCTTTTTGGTTTTCCATACTTTCCTAAGTTTCTTTTTTTTTTGCCAATGCAATTTTTCGAACCAACCCCTCTCCCGGAGAAAAAGGTTAATTATATAGTTTCAATTAATGATGATTATTGTTGGGGCATCGACCCTCCCTTGAATAGCCCTAGTCCCCCCCTCGGGGGTAGCCCTAGCTCCCCCTCCGAGATCAAAAATGCCACCCCGAAGCAATTGTCTGAAAGAAACACTGTATACTACTGCGAAGAATGGACTTTCCATCAGGTTTATAAATGATCGTCGACCAGCTTAATGTGATCACTTTACGTTGGTTTATGGACTAAATATACTAGCTAGACTAGCCTCATTTTTGTAGTTTGATTTGAGATATACCTAAATTATTTAGGCATGGAACCGGATTTATCTGTACCTATTGCACAGACGGAATTACATTAAGTTTTTTCCTCAACAGAGGCATCTTCATTCACATAATGCAGCATTATGTGAACTCCCTTGGGGTAGAATCAGGATGGGTATTCCAACGCTTACGAGTCGACCAAAGCCAGCCAAAGCCCCAAGGGAGTTCACATAACGCTGCATTATGTGAATGAAGATGCCTCTCGTCCCTTTTGAGCAAAAAATCTATTTTTTGTAGTTTGTTCGTTTATTTTCTACCCGAGTTACCCCGGGATACAGCAGCTACTAAATCAATTATTTATTTGAAGCGTACTTTTGACTGTTTAATTATTAGACGACGATTTATTTCTTCACTTAAAATTCACGCTATTTATTGTCTTTTCTGTAGCTATGTACTCAGTCAGTCAATATCTCGTACATATTGTATTGAGTTGGAAAGCAGGAAACTAAATATTCAGGGTCATATCTTTAAAACAAATATTGACGCCATTTGTTTTTCTTACGTCGATCTGTTTGCTGTTGATACTCGGAGATAGAGACATTTTATGTAAATTTTTAGTACATTAGCTTTGAACTCTATATTCTACAAAGTTGTGTCTATAGGGGTAAGGAGTGCAGATATATCAGACCTTTTTTGTTTCATTCCCACTCGTGAAAATCATAGGGGAAAAGTCATGTTAAAGATTTTTAAATTTTATTCCTATTTTGAACTGTTGTTTAATAAAAAAAATATGGATGCTGCAGTTCAATGCATGTTGAAACATTTGGTATACAGGGTGTCCCGTAAATCAACGTCATCCCGTGGAGGGGTGATAGACCAGCTCATAACCTACCAGAAAATCGAAATATGACCATAGTAAAAATGAATGAGGAATGTATACAAGATACAAAAAATATTTTACGGTTATTCCCTAGATAAAGGTTCAATGCATCTACCCTATTTTGTTTCAAAGTATCAATAACGTGACGTACGGCAGACTAGTGCAAGTGCACCTAGCACCCAACTCACACGACACACCAAAATACTACGCTAATGTCTACGAAATCAATTAAAAAGTCATTAAACGTTACTTTATAATATTGGGAATATTTTTTCTCAGATATCTGGTATTGGGCGATAAAACTAATCATAAAACCTTAACAAAGGAAAATGTTATTAAGTTTTATATTCCTCGGAGGGAAGGTTTTATGGCCCCAACAAATTAAACTGCTAAGTATCTACCTTCATCCTCCTCCATCTGCCTGCCTTAACTTCTTCCAAATAATCATATTGAAGACATTTCCTTAAGGGAATTATAATAAAGGTACAAAAACATACCTATAGATTGGTAAAATATGTAAAGGTACTTACATATTTTTTTATTTTAATCATTATTTGTGATAATCTACTTGAATTACAGCATAAAAATGGCTTCGCATCGGTCGATGTGAATTATTACTCGTATAGGCATAACTTTGCCACCACATTTCTCAGTATTAGCAGCCAGAAGAGTCAACACGTTATCATTCATGATTCACATATAAACTCATCAGCCTAATACTGGGAAGAATTCACCTATCCAGATATCACAGGATTAGGCTCAACGCGGGGTCTAAAATACAAGCATTGTGCCTGAAATATCAGTATTTTATAAATCGTCTTACAATATTGCAAGTATTAATAATTACCGATTTTTTTTTTCACCTGTTGATTCTGTATATTTACGATTTTTTTCTGCGACAGATGTTTGAATGTTGTATTAAAATCTACCAAACGTGTTTTAAAAACGGGTTACTTGAAATCGGGAAATAAAAAATCCTTTTCATAACATTGATTAAAAAAAAAAAAAAAAAACATTTTGCCCGACTCTATATTCCATTTACTTTAATTTTGCCTGTAGTTCCTGGAATTGAATTGTATTTTTGAGTGTACCTACGGCCTGTATATAACTGTGCTGTGCGGTCAGAGAGATATTGTTGTATATATTCCGTGTTTGTCATACAATAGTTTTTTCATTGATGTTATATAAATAACATGTTTGTCGTACATGTTGAAGATATTGAAACATTTTATAACACTGCATTTAGTATTTGTTACCTAAATATAAAATACTATGATTCTTCACTCTCAGTGTAAGTAAATAAGTAAATAACCAAAACACTTGACAATGGCAAAATCACCCGCAGACGGGTGCGTGTCATATTTAAATAAGAAGAAGAAGAAGATGTTTGAATGTTAAATGTATTTGGTACAGCGATGTCAATTAAATAAGTGATTTTAGTTTGTTTGTTATGCAAAACTAGATCGGGTCGGAAAATAAGAAGAATGAGATATTGAAGTATTCCCACAACAGTATGAAGAAATTAAGGATGAACATTGTCGGGCTTACGACCGACCTCGGCTGGCTTAAGTGATCACTTTACACTCGAGAAACATTCGCCATTTCAGTTCACCCCGGCTGGGATTCGAACCCATACCTTCGTCTCGCTTAGTAGGGATCATATCCACTACACCACGAGGAGCGACGGCTGTGTTGTCGAATTTCATGTATATTAAGTACCCATATTAAGTACCAATTCAAGAAAGAGATAATTTAAAAGATTCTTAAATAAGATAAAATTTGTTGTATAATATAAAATTTTCTGATAAGATAACTTTGTGAAACAATTTACATAACATAACTAACATTTAAATGTTAAAATATAAGTTTAAAGATGTATCTATATGTATTCATATTTCATATACTAGGTATGTTTATGAAGTGTAGGTATATGTTACCGAAAATATATGAAATCCGTCATTGCATACAATTACGAAATGTATACTATGCCTAAAATCGGCAGGAAATGTGTGAAATAAATTTCATGTTTTGTATTACAAATTTTATTTTTTATTATAATCAAATATATTATGTATGAATGTTATATATTTTACACACTGTACTAGGAATTTTATACATTTTTTAGGCAGGAATCTGAAATCTATCAAAGTAAGTAGTGGGACTCCAGTTTAGCTGCAAAAATCAATAGGTTTTTCGGTTTGATTACATTTATAGTTTCGATTTTATCTATGTGCCAGCTTACCCGAAAAAAAAAACGTTCTGAGTTATTAAAACATATATTTCCTAAGAAAAGTATGAATTAAAGAACCTGTAACAAATTGTTTCACACCTTTTCATTTTATTTTTGTTAAAAAAGGATCTGGACTTGCATACACAAACCCAAATACTTTTCTGCACACTTTGCACTAGGCTTAAAGCCTGTATCGAAAAGTGTGGAATACATCGCCACCGCCGGGGTTCTAACATGGCATCTTCTGAGAGACTGCCGCCTGACCAGGCATTGTATACATTTCCTAGATTTCTAACATTTTTGGTTACATATACACAGTATTCCTAAGTATTTGTTTGAACTTTCGCCCCTGTCATTCTATTTTATAATTCCAAGTAATTTATTGAGACGTTCTCAAACATTTTATATTTGACTGTCACTGAAATTGCTGTTAAAAGTTTTCCAAACTTATTTGTAAATTCATCTGTCACAGTTACTAGCAGCTCTGACAGTATAAAATATCCAAGCATCTGTTTAATAAAACGTAATTGTTCGTATGTCGTGTAGTATAAGTTTTCAATAGATGTCTCCTGGCCACATTCAGTTCTAAATTTGAATTTAAGAATTGTTAAATAAAAAATATATTTGCTTTATTTTTTAAACTTCAAGGAAGAAAAACACAACACGTTTAATATTTAAGTAGTAAGATATCATGAAATTTGTTAACTATGGCGAGCTTATCGCAATCCTGGAACCTCTTCCAGCTAACCCCAAAACATATGCAGTGTTTATTGTATTTATTAGTCATTTATATTTGGTCTGTGACTAGTAAAGATTTCTTAATTGATTGATTTATTTATTTATTTACTTATTTACTTATGTATTTAGTTATTTATTTATAATAAGCAATTGAAACGCAGTGCCGGAATTGTCGCCTGGTTAGCAAGTCGTCCAATACTAGATTGTGTATAATATAATATTGGATGTTGTTTACCGAAAACGAATTCAACAATTGACAAATTCACCGAATAAAAAAGTTTTGTCCGTAAATAAAAAAAACGATGGCGTATTCCACAAAATTATGCTTTTTAAATATAATATTATGTAGGTATCTATCAATAACGATGTCATATGTCAAAAAGACGTTGACATTTGGACACGCGTTCTTTTGTCTTGGGGCCAAATATCACATGTCCTCTTATTGTTATGTATTAAATAAATTGTATTTAATGTTTTAGTAAATTGAGTAATTATTAACCTTTATTATTATTTTTTCAGGTAAATCACCTTCATATATCTTTCGTGAGTTACGAATCACCTGTAGGTAAGTAGAAAATAAACATACAATTAATGTTATTTTAAAACAATATTTTGAATAATTCTCGTATTATGTACTAGCTGACCCAATGTGCCTAATCTGTGGATCCGAGCATCTAATAGTCACGTATGAAATTGTACGAAGTTTCAGTACTAAATGTACTGAAACTTAAACTGAAGTTTCAGTACATTTAGTACAAAGTTTGTGTAAACTGGAAAATATCACTGTATAGCGATTAGTTCGCCCTAGTGAGCATAACTTAATATTGTTATAACTGTGTATTATTTTTTAAAATTGTATTGTGTGTAATGATCGCTTAAAGTGTAAATTAATACATATCATTTATACTCGTATTGTTTCCACCAATAAAAAAATTTCTTGATAAGATGTTCGATAAATTTGCTTTCGACAGATTTACCGAAAGACACACTATTGTCATATTATATGTAACATTGTTTGTATAAAATACTTGAGACAAGAAGACTAACAGCAAAGTACACATAGACTACATACACACATTCATATATTTATCGACTTTTCAAGAGACAGCCATTTGTCTATTTAAAAGTAAAAGGACGATGCTCCATCCCCACTCAAACTTATTCTTAGATACAATGACATTTTGTGTATAAGCATCGATATAAGAATCATATATACTTATACTTTGTACCAAGAATGACGTCACAGTCATTTCACACGGCATTAAGGTTCAAAATCGCGTGAACAATCGCATGATAAAATGGTAAAAATAGCGTTTTTTCCATTTTTTGGGGTTAATTTTGCGTCTATCACAAAACTTTTACGGTTATTATCTGGATTTTAATGCATAGATTATGTATCAGTACAAAACGAAATTTAACTCCGCGACTTTCGGGAAACGAGTTTCCGTCTTTCGGATAAAAGATCACAGGTGTTTTTCTTTTTGTTTGAAAAATCTGTACAAGATATAAAAAATCTTTTACGATTATTCCCTAGATAAATGTTCAATGCATCTACCCTATTTTGTTCCAAAGCATATTAAGTAATGGTTGTCGAGATATAAGGTCTCCCGTTTTTAGAAATTTGTGAAAAGTCGTTATGCATACTCTTAAGGGTATGCTCCGAGTGAAAATCGTTCCATAAAGGTTTCAACTTTTTACAATTGCGTATGAGAGTGTCTGCGCGAAATAAGAATAACGTATGAGAAAAATCTATTTTAGCTTTCTGTATAAAAAGGGGACAGAATTAGGACTGCCACCTCTCCGGGTTTGATCCAGAGTCTACGGGTTTGAGTGATGTTCTCCGGGCTCCGGGTTAGTGTCTGGCATCCCTAGACAGATTATCAAAAAACATCTTCCCCATACTAGTAAAAATACTTTACGAGAAATCTATTGCCAATTTGTGATGTCTGATGTCACAGATTACTATTATCTGTACCATCCGTCTTGTCCACCGTTCTGACGTTACCTGCAAGTGGAGTTTAGATTGTATTGTTGGTAGCCCTGATTGTCGAATCTTGTCGTAAGAGCTGTCAAAGGTTCCCAATATTCTTACATTGTATATTTTACAAGTAAACTACAATGCTGAAAATATTACAAATAGGCGCTAGAGAAATCATTTTAAAGGCAGGATAGTTTTGCGAGTTGGAAAAAGAAAAAAATACTCCGATAATCCTTTTAAACCGCCATCACAAATTAGAAAAAATGATGCCAGTTTATTCTAATAATTCGAAAATTGGCAATTTTTTGTAAACAAAAGTTCTAAAATATAATTTTAAAGTAGCGAAAAAATATAACCATATCTTATTATCATATCAAGCAACACTAAACCAAGTTTGCACCAGGGGACTTCTAAGGCGAAATGCATTGTAACTTAACGATTATTACAAAGTATTGTATTCCTAGTACTCGTAGGTGCTGCGACATTCGTAACTAACTTCGGTGTGCTGGGTTTTGCGGGCGGCTTGCGGCAACTTCGTGTATATCCTAAAACGTGTGGGACCTGTATTATTACTAGTCTACATATAGTATTTACCTGTATCTTTACATCCCAACTTTTGCATGGTTTTTTGCCTAATAAATTCTCTCTTATTGGAGTAGATATTGTATGACGTATTACATTAAATCAAAATTAATAATATGTAACCTATTTGTAGTATTATGTTTGTTATTTACGTTTTGATAAAAGGACCCTGTATTAAGAGTATGCATACACACATTTCAAAAAAATCTAAAAACGGGACACCTTAGATCTCGACAACCTTACTAAATATGCTTCAGAAAAAAAATACAGTAGATACATTGAACCTTTATCTAGGAAATAACCCCAAAAGATTTTATATATCTTGTACAGATTTTCCAAAATAAATTATGAAAAACACCTCTGATCTTTTTTCTGAGAGACAGAAACTCGTTTCCCGAAAGTCGCGGAGAATTTTTTTGTATTGATAATACGAATTTAAATCTAGGGAATGACCGTAAAAGTTTTTTGATTGAAGCGAAATTAACCCTAAAAAATGTAAAAAATACGCTATTATCATCATTTTATCGTGCGATTGTTCGTGCGACTTTGAACCTTAATGTCGTGGGAAATGACCGTGACGTCATCTTTGGGTGGCGGGCCTTTATACTCGTATATGGAGAGATGATGATTACATAAATTAGTTTTAGTGAAATGAATTACTGCGGGTGAAACTAAATCAGTTTGAATTATTCCCCGTGACTTAGTCCTCGCTATTGGAATGAGTAATTAGATTCATACCTACAATACATTTCACTATACATGTGTACCTAATATGTTATGAGATGAGGTGTCCCAACCTTGTGCATTTGTATTAAATCATCTAATTTATTTAACACCAATATTATCCCAGTAAAATATTAATACCGTCGTCCGATGAAATGATGATTAAGGGTTTGGTACCAAGAATGACGTCACAGTCATTTCCCACGGCATTGAGGTTCAAAATCGCGTGAACAGACGCATGATAAAATGGTAAAAATAGCGTTTTTTTCCGTTTTTTGGGGTTAATTTTGCGTCTATCAAAAAACTTTAACGTTTATTCCCTATATTTTATTGCATATTATCAGTACAAAAAAAATTTTTACTCCGCGATTTTCGGGAAACGAGTTTCCGTCTTTCGGAAAGAAAGATCAGAGGTGTTTTTCACATTTTTTTTTGAGAAATCTATACAAGATATAAAAAATCTTGTACGGTTATTTCCTAGATAAATGTTCAATGCATCTACCCTATTTTATATAAGGTCTCCCGTTTTTAGAAATTTTCGAAATGTCGGTATGCATGCTCTTAAGATGAAAAGATTCTCTAAGGTTAACAACTTTAGATGTCGAGAAAGTCCAAGAACCGTCGAGACTCTGAGTCAAAGTCCAGGTGAGTCGGGTTTGTGTTCACATTTGAAAGTCATTTCTCTCGTAGGGTAGGCAGAGAGGACAGAGTTCCACATATTTTTTTTCCCTACATTAATTTCTCCCTTTCACCACGTTTATATTATACGTCATAGACACTGCGACTTTTTCCAACATTTTGATATTACAGTTTTTTTTCCTAAACAAAGACGAGAGGCATCTTAATTCACATAGTGTAGCCTAATGTAAACTCCCTTAGGGAGGGAGCAGGATGGGTGTTCCGACGCTTACTAGTTTCTGAACACCCATCCTGCTTCCTCCGCAAGGGAGTTAGTTCACATAACGCTACATTATGTGAATGAAGATGCCTTTCGTCTCTGTTGAGGAAAAAAAAACTGTAATGTATTTCCGTCTGTGCAGTGCAGATAAATTCCGGTTCCATACCTAAAATAATTTATGCATATCCCAAATCATATTTTTTATAAATCATTAACTTTCAACGGGTTCATTTGCCTATTAAATAAACGTCAATTTTCAAGGCTACTAACTAGCAAAATTATTATATTGCGATTGACGCATCAGTCAAACGATATTTGATGCTTTACAAAATTTATATAAAAAAGTTTGAACTTGTTAGACGTTGTTAAGTTAGGGTACGTAGAGATTACAGACAGACATCAGCAATAACAATGTCTTATTATTATAAAGATTGACAGTAACGAGGCGAATACTGTCTGTCATTCTGTTGTATTGTGCTGTGCTGAAGTGTTGACAGAGGGGGCCGATATAAAATCAATCAGATTCCAATAAAATATCAGCAAAACTGAGAATCAAATATCTGACATGTTATTGTGAGCTGAATAACATTTTTTTTTAAACGTCAGCTGTTATTTGGAATTCTTATGAGGTGTCTAACTGAAGAAATGGTTTTTTTTACGTTTACAAATTATTCTTGTAAAGCGTTGGTTTTTTTTCTGCATTCCGTAGTATATACAATGCAGTATTCCTACAACAGTGTAAAATAATTAATGATGAACAATTTCGGGCTTACGACCGACTTGCGGTGAAGTGGATAAGATCCCTACTATGCGATACGAAGGTCTGGGTTCGAATCCCAGCCGGGGTGAACTGAAATGGTGAATGTTTCTCGAGTGTAAGGTGACCACTTATAGCCCAAGAGCCCGCTGCTTAAATTATGACGTATCTGTTTTTTGATCGAAATGTGGTATAAACGATAGTTTACCAATAGGGTATTAACATCGACTTAACATTTTTTGTAGAGAATTTAGCAAGGATTATTTTTGTCTTTGACTACTTTCTTCTATCTCTTACCATATTCCTATAAAATGCGAAAAACCGCGAAGAGGGACCTTTTCGGGGGGGGCAGGGGGGGTTGCGGCAGGATTTTGATAGGCAACCCTAGTGCGATGTAATACCCTATTGGTAAGTTATCATTTATACCACATTTCGATCAAAAAACAGATACGTCATAATTTAAGCAGCGGGCTCTTGGACTATTAAGCCAGCCGAGGTCGGTCGTAAGTTCGACAATGTATAAACTGGTAACATTGTTTTTCAAACTTGCGAAGGCGGTTTAAAGGGATGATCGGAGTAGTTTTTTTCTTTTTCCAACTCGCAAAACCATCTTGCCTATAAAATGATTTCTATAGCGTTGCTCTGTAATATTTTCGGCGTTGTAGGTTACTTGTAAAATATACAATGTGTGAATATTGCGTACCTTTGACAGCTCTTATGACAAGGTTCAACAATCATGGCTACCAATAATGCAGTCTTGAACTCCACTTGCAGCTAACCTCCGCCGGCTGCCAAGATAGAGGAAACGATCTGTGCGTTTGGTGTATTCCAATAGTGCTTACAGACCTTACAGTGCATTAGAAGGGTTAAAAAGAGTGTGAAGGTCGATTTCATACATCTTCTTCTTCCTTCTTCTTCGTCAACCCTGGTCCCTCCACTGCTGGATATAGGCCTTTTCCATTAGTTTCCAGTCTTTTCTGTCCCTCGCCTTTCTGACCCACTGTCAACCCGCTACTGAGGTCACGTCGTCCGCCCATCTTTTCTGGGGCCTTCCGATACCTCTTTTGTTTTCCCATGACCTCCACTTTACGAGTCTGGAAGTCCATCTATTCTCGTCTTGTCTTGCTTCATACATGGTTTGGGGTAATTGCTTAGATAGCATATTTTCAAAGTGGGATGAGGGTCTCGGAAGGTATCTCGACAATTCCTCCATTTCAATACTCGTATTATCAAAGTTTCGACTATTATGACTCCGTGACATGTGAGATTATTATAACTTTATGATTGTGTGTGAAGGTTAGAGAATGAATATCGTCGTGTATAATACGATATTAGTTTGTATACTAATTGTGAAAGTTCCTTCATAAAAGCTACTATGCCAACTAGGCTGAATGTCCCTTAGGTTATTTTGCGCGCGTGGGTTGAAATCAAGTTAATTTTGATGTACGTTTTACGCAACAATGTGTTGTAAGGTACGTTTATGTAATTTCAGGAAATCGCTTTAATTAAATAAAATTTTACGTAATACATTTGGATTAATGAATAATTGGATTTAAAAAAGTGGAAAAAATATAAATCATTTTTGTTACAACATTGTAATAATCAATCATAAGAGTTATGAGTCAGGTGTTCGTTAAACTTTGATAAGGCATTTAGCTTTTTTTGGCGCAATGTGAATGTTTTTTTGTGTTTTTATATCAATGGTTAACTAACTCGCCACTGTTACTGTTCATTTTCAATCCTGCGGATTCATTTGTACACCTTTTTTGTGGTTTTCCTACGCCTCTTTGGTAGGAATGGAGTAGCACGATTTCGAAAAATTATCCACAGTTTATATGAAAATAATCGAGTACATGGTTGGCCGAGTTGGTTGAGGCGGCAGTCTCTCAACCGGGAGGTGCCAGGTTCAAACGCCGGCATTGGCGATGTATTTCACATTTTAGTCTAGTGAAAGGTATACAGAAAAGTATTTGGGTTTATGTGATAGTTCACGCTACTCGACATATAATGAAAATAACATCAGAAACCCCGCATCGCTCGGGAAGGTAACACGTAAAAAGCATGTCGCTGCGTCCCGTCGAAGTCCATATAAAAAAATTATGGTGCAATAATGAGTGACGTCACGTTTGAAAGACGTATGCAATCCTTTTTTATATAAAAAAATAAATAATCATCAGATAAGGTGATTGATTAAATGTTAATAATGTAAGGGAAGATTGCTTACACGTATAAGGCTTATAAAGATTATAAGAAATATTATTATGGTGATTGAATCTTATTCATTTTTATTCGATCTGACATGGTAGAGAAGCAGAGAGCAGCTGAACTCAAGTCTCCATACATATTATATGAGAATAATAAATGGATGTCGAACATGTCCTCCAGATGTAATTTGATTGTCTTCCGAAATCATCAATCTTGTAATTTTATTAAATTCTACGAGGGGAGAGAGATAAATAACAAAAAACGTGAACAGCAAAAAAAACATATTATTATGTATCTCATCTACTGACAAAGTTACTTTTTGGAAGGCACATATCTTAATGTTCTGATGTATTAGATTTTCTCGTAGTTGGGTTACTCTAATTAAGTAATTTTCTGACGTTTCATTTCATTTATTTATTTTTTATCCACACAATATAACAAAGTAAAAAAATATAAGTAAGAAACAAGTATTGGATTTTATTGCCCCACTAGGCGAAAGCCTGTTCTGGGGCGATACTAACTACAATATACAATTAGTACGGTGCCATTGGATTTCTCGATGGAAAGTTGTCGGGTAGTCTAGATTTCTTTCATTTTAAAGGTTTTTTGGGGTGTTGAATCCGATTCCGAGGATTGCCAACAAAATTTCGTGACGGAACATGGCGAAAAATAGGTAAGATGGCGAATTTTATCAGTTTCTGGCGTTTTTTTATATTACAACTTGAAAGCTGGCAACTTTTGTTAGTGGTTTTTCTACGCAAAATGAAAGTAGGTACATATTTTTTTTTACAAATTTGTAAACGCGACCTCCCGAGACTGACGTGGTCAGATCATGTCGACCACATCCTCAAGGATGTACGTGTTTTGAGTAAAAGGAATCGGAGAGCGTACATGACAAATTGCATGAATGTGACGGAGGCTAGGACTGTGTCTAAGGATAGGGAAGTCTGGCGCTCTGTCCTCTCTGCCTACCCTGCAAGGGACGTGGCGTGAGGGTATAGATAGATAGATTTTTCACGGCTTGGTACCAACTAGTAAATGAATTAACGAACAGTCATAATTAATAAATAGTGAAGTAGATAAAATAATGGTGAAGTGAGCACGTTTTCACAATTGGGATAAGATCTCAAGCCCAAGTACCCTGAAATAATGAACTGAATTTTAAATTGGTTTTGAATTGAATTAAATTTTAATGTCTACCCTTTAAATAAACTATAATTAATATCTTTATTAGTTCTACTATCGCTTCAACATTATTCAGATTGTTTATGAGAGCGTAAGCTCAAAATAAGAATGTCGCAAGTGATACAATCGATTTTGACATAATGCGCAGAAAAGGGCCCGAATATCTAAAAATCATTCACTAGAGTCACTGTATCTTACCTTAAACATTTTATCAATTAAATAACAGCTTTATACCTAACAAACTATGGGAATAACTTCATGTTTCAGTAAATTTTAGAGGTAATTTTGGAATTATTTTTTGGAAGGAGAAATTTACTAAATACTAATTTCTAACCACTAGAGTCATCATATTTTGTGACTGTGAGCCATATCGTGTCTGAATATTACCTATATATTGTTATTATGTTGATGTGATGTACTGTATAGGCTCTTACACACGTCCGGAAGTTCAGTTAACTGAATCGACCGTTTACAAAAAAGCTCTGACCAAAGCCTCTCTCTGAATTCAATGTTACCCCGATTTTGAATTCAGAAAGAGGTTTTGGTCGGAATATTTTTGCAAACGGTCGATTCAGATAACTGAACTTCCGGACGTGTGTGGAGGGCATATGACTGTATGATAAATAAATAATCATAGTTTGTGACTAATTTTCTTTTTTCCAAAACAATTTTCGCAATTTAAACTTTCTAATAATTCACCATTATTCTTTAAAAATCGTGTTCTTTAAATAGATATCGGAGGAAATTTGGGCCTTTTGCAAAATTGAGTTTGAAACCCGAGACAAATGTTTGCTCCCTAACCTTGGGATAAATATGAGATATTATTTGTATAAAAGTGCACAAAGGTTTTGAGCCCTCAATAATTTCTACCCTTTAGGAACCTACTTTTCTTTACAATATCTTGGTTATCTATAATTTTGTATTCTATGTCAGTTTGCCATATAATTGGGGTTGTCAGATGTCCGATTTTGGACCGGACAGTCCGGTTTTTTTTATATCTGTCCGGTCGAAAAAATCTTTTCGATCGGACCTCAAGAATTTCAACACGATCAAGCCTATAGACTTATCAATTACCTGTTTTTCATAAAGTCACTTAAGGGAATTATCCGTCATGTCTCATTTTTGATACGTAGTAGGCAAGGCAACTACATTCCTTATGAAAACCCGAGTATTTAAATAGGTAGGATTTTTTCATTCAATAATATATGTCAACTTAGTAAACACTGTTTTGAACTACTTACTTAAAACGCTGTTTTTAACTACTTATGTAAGTTTATTTTTTATATTTCGTTTTAAGAGAAAATATCGCTCTTCAGAACTCATTATTAGCGCAATTATGTATGTAATTTTGTAAAGAAAAAAAATATTGGGGGGGAGTAAAAAATTAAAATTTTTCCGGTTTTTTGGTCCAACATAACTAGCAACCCTACATAATATAATACATTAAATTTCTACTGCGCATATAACATAGCATAATATCTTACCTCGTTACATATTCCCTTTGAAGTCATATTTTTTTCATAAATACATCCGCCATAGTCCTTTAATCAAATTCCTCGTTTTATTCGCGATTCTATGATATTCCTTTCACTTGATTGACCAAAGAATTTCATACAGGTTGTTGTAGATATAAAATGCCTGAAATGAATGTCTCCAGGAATGTATGAGAGCAGGGAATATATTGGAACATATAAATCAATATGATGCTCTAACTTATGAAACGAAGTGATTGGCAAACTCATCGACCAACAAACAGATTTTCATGATTCAATCAATAATCTCTAATAGTCGTAATGTACTTCGGTCTTTCGCTACTTTGGCAGAACTTTAGCCGCATTCAGGGATGCGTTGCCCGGGGTGAACCAACATGGAGGCGTTCTACCGTCTCACCCCAATACTCGTAATAAGCCAAAGACATACTCATCAACGCAGAGCCCAAACGGCTACTCTTAGAGAAGTGAAATTCTAAAACAGATAAGTTTTATTACAAAACCTTGCACTAAAAAGAGATTTTTGGAAATTCCGCCCCTAAGGGAGTGAAATTCTAAAACAGATAAGTTTTATTACAAAACCTTGCACTAAAAAGAGATTTTTGGAAATTCCGCCCCTAAGGGAGTGAAAAATAGAGTTGAAAGTTTTTTAGAGTATACAAATATCTTGGAAACCAGACATTGTATACGAACTTGAGATTTGGTACATATATTTTCCTATTAAAATTATTAACAGGGCGTTTGGCTGTTTTGCATGAAGGAAACGGATGATATTTAAGTGTCTCTTAATAAGTTAAAAAATATTCAAGTAAAAATACCATTGATTAACCATTAGTCGATGTCGAAATCGATACTTCGATCTATATTAATAATTCTAGTCTCATGAATACGATTTATACAAAATTCTTAAACAAAATTGATCAAATGCCTATTATTCAATGATCGTCGCTCAAAATTCCAAAACGTGGTGTATTGAGGCGACGCCAAAATACACATTTTTCTGGTCCACGTTTAGTTAAGGTACACATGTGTAATAGGTATAATAAGAAAAACAAGAGTATTTCACTGATATTCCAAGGTACATAAATACATTATACAAAATCAAAGGATATAGAAATCAGAAATACTCTTAAAGTAAAAGCAAAGGATAGATGAAAGGGAAAAAAAAAACACAGATAGTTTTTCCAAATATTATTTTAATACAATCTGATATCCTTATTCTACCAAATACTTGGTAGGTTTTTTAACAAATTATATAATTAACTTATATGTGGAATATACAAAAAAAAATCTTTAATATATTTAATCTTCGAGTTCAGACTGAATGTCTTCCACAATCAACACGTCTTCAGGAGTTCTTTCAGAAATCCATTCAGGTAAAGGAAGTGCCTTCATCTTTTCCCAATATGCTTTGAAATCGTGAAAATGTTGCGTTTTATTTTCCACTACAAGATTTGGCAATTCTTCTTCGACTTTTTCCTCATGAAGAACTTTTTTGAGAACCGACCTACAAGACGAATAAACCAAAATAAATTACTAGGTTGTTGGAAAAAAGTGATTACTATTTTATAACTACTATACTATCACGGTATATTCCAATAAATAGTGAATGCTATGTATGTATTAAAACGGAATATACTCTTTGCGAAAGCATATATGTGCCATTGAGAATAGGTGGCGATGTTAAGGGCTTGATACAAAGATGACGTCACAGTCATTTCCCGCGGCATTAAGGTTCAAAATCGCATGGTAAAATGGTAAAAATAGCGTTTTTTTCCATTTTTTGGGGTTAATTTTGCGTCTATCAAAAAAACTTTTACGGTTATTTCATAGATTTTCATGCATATTATCAGTACAAAAAAAATATACTCCGCGACTTTCGGGAAAGACGTTTTCCAAAAAAACTTTTACAGAAGACTCGAAAAAAATATCAAAAAAGTGTGAGTAGGTTAATTAAAAAGGTAATTAATTTGGGGGAATTAAATTAGTATTTGTGTTTGAATTCAGTGAGTTTATTAGAAATAAATTATTATTGCCGAGTGCTTACCACATTTTCTTGGTTCTTCGCGTTTTTTTAGCTGTTTTTCTGCTTGTTTTTCTAGGCATTACGGTTTGTAATACCTCATCAAAGTGTACGTATAAAAACAGTCGATAAGAAAATTATATTCTCGGCGAGTACAGCTCAGGCGGCGGCAGTAGTTTCAATAAACGCGACGCGAATGAAAAAATATTATGAATCGGTGAGTTTTGTCTCAATACTTGATGGTTGTGGGTAGAACTAAAATTCTGTGGCAATAATCGTCATTGATTGAAAAGTTTTTTGCCATTAGTACTTACCGTCATACTTTTAGGACTGAAAATATTCTGTCGTGGTTTACGAGTATCAAAAACATGAAATTAAAAGCCCAACCCCAAATATTATTAAGTAGATACAAAGCAGCTTGGCATAGTATAATTTCAGAATCTAGGGCCTTTGAATTACAAAACTCCCATTACTACAATCATGGGCGTCGCCAGCCTCGGAGATAAGGGGGGGAAACAAAAATTTTGAAAAATGATACATCTTAAAAGACGCGAAAATAGCGCCCCGGGCTTTTTTTGTGAGACATAGTGAAGAAGGTCGTGATGTGATTTCTTTATTTAATAATAATATTTTTTTTTATTCAAAAAAGTAGTACATATTACATTTCATACATACATATAAATCAAATCAACAAGTTTTTTTAACGCACTACCTTCCCAAAAAAGTAGGTACTTGTGTATGGGAACGGATAGCCGCCTCTAAATAATAATACATATGAATTTATTTATTTATTTATTTATTTCATACACGGCGTAAGCCATTAACAAAAAAAAAAAAAAATATAATCATATTAAAATACAAATACAAAACTGTGTATACATATTTAAAAATGTATGTAGGTAATACTTTGCATAAAAAATGCTCTTTATGAAAAAGTAATATAGCGCCGCAGGGATTTTTTTTTTGAAACTGATGGATTTTTACACTAAGTATAGAAAATGTATGATATGATGAAAAAATGTGTGGTAGTATTGTGATTTTTTGTGAGGTTTTATCATTTAGTATGAAAAAAATTATACCTATTGCAATCCTTAGGGGGGGGAGCTGCTGCCCCCTGTCCCTCTTGCCGACGCCCATGACTACAATTGTTTTTCACCTAATGATTTTCTAATCGTATAGTAACTGTATATTGTGAATTAGGGGTGCCACAAACCAACTAAATCACGCAATACCACGCATCATTTTATGTAGGTACCTAAATGTTATTAATTCATAATTGATGGAATGTGTTAATTAGAATTATAGGAATACAATGTACCTATAACCACTTAATATTGTGTGTATATTTGTGACATTATTTTGCAGCAATTAATTTCATTTCATTTACAGCGACACACTAGTGGAAGCGGTTTGCTAATTGACATTTTGTTAATTACGTCTCCTGTTTATAGATTCTGATTGTTGATATATTATTTAGGAATTTATTATCAATAAATAATACAAACCGAGACAACATGTATGTATGGTAAAAATACTCTTAATAATTAAAAACACTTTTTTTAATTATTAAGAGCTAACCCTAAATGATTAAATTATTGAGAGTTCTTGAATTTGCTCATTCTACAATATAATTCAACTAAATATAGCATAGCTATAATCACACATGTTCACTAGGGCTAGGTTTTATAGATATATCTACAGCGCGCGGCGATCTCTTTCATAGGACCCAATTCATTTATTTTAGTGAAATACAATATATCACCCGTTGGCATAACACCAATCGCCTTTTCGCCAGCCGGTGTACGGTTATCATCATGATCATCATCAGCCCGCGGTTGTCCACTGCAGGCATCCCTTCTCCTCCTCCACCTCTCCCGCTCCTGTGCGATTCCCATCCACTGTGGTCAGGCAAACCTCTTGATGTAGTCCATCCATCTGGTAGGTTGTCGCATTTGTGGTCTTTTGTCGCCCCTTGGTCTTCACTCCAGCAGTCTCCTCGTCCACGGTTATAGATAACAAATATTTTTTTGTGAGACAGAGTGAAGAAGAACGTGTATACGTAGGTAGGTACTCGGGATATATGTCGAAAAATAATGCGCTAAAAATGTGATTGTTGCGAGGTTTTGTGATTTTGTAACAAAATATCTACTGTTTTCTCTCCTGCCGCCGACGCCCAGATGCAAATAAGAGTAATATCTCAAAGCCTGGAAACCTCGACCCACCAGACTGTAAACTTCATTAGGCTTTTTCCATTAAACATTAGGTAGTTTAAGAGTATGCATACCGACATTTCAAAAATTTCTAAAAACGGGAGACCTTATATCTCGACAACCGTTACTAAATATGCCTTGGAACAATATAGGGTAGATGCATTGAACATTTATCTAGCGAATAACCGTAAAAGATTTTTTATATCTTGAATAGATTTCTCAAAAAAAAAAAAATTAAAAACACCTCTGACCTTTTTTCCGAAAGACGGAAACCCGTTTCCCGAAAGTCGCGGAGTAATTATTTTTGGACTGATAATATGCATTAAAATCTAGGGAATAACCGTAAAAGTTTTTTGATGGACGCAAAATTAACCCCAATAATGGAAAAAACGCTATTTTTACCTTTTTATCATGCGATTGTCACGCGATTTTGTACCTTAATGCCGTGGGAAATGACTGTGACGTCATTCTTGGTGCCAAGCCCTTAAACATAAGTTAGTTTAATGTAAATCCTATTTTTAGTTTTAATTCAACATAACTTCCCCATTCACCAGCGTTCTCTGGAGAGCGATGAAAGGTCATAAGGTCACGCTTTCGATATTTCCAGAACAATCTACTAATGAATGGGTATCATTAATGACATAGTTGGAGCAGTTGATTAAAGGGTGACTTCTGCTTAAAACGGACGATCGTAAACTCAAATCGGAGTGTTTACGAATATTTTTTTTCCTCTTAGTATCTAATGTTCATTGATTCTTTATAAATAAATAAAAAAAATAAATCTATATATCGAAAAAAAAATCTAATGACGGACTTATTGCCGTAGGGAATGTCTGCCAACCATCAACTTGTGACATACATTTGATATACACAATACGTACAAGTGTATGAAAAAGAAGAAAAATATAAATAACAATAATATATAGAATACTTATACATACATACATAAATAAAACTTTATCTAGAGAATAACAGTAAAAGATTTTTTATATCTTGTATAATTTCACAAAAAAAGGGTGAAAAACAGCTCTGATCTTTTTTCTGAAAGACAGAAACTCGTTTCCCGAAAGTCACGGAGTAATTTTTCTTTGTATTAATAATATGCATGGAAAAAAACGCTAATTTTACATTATATCATGCGATTGTTCACGCGATTTTAAGCCTTAGTGCCGCGGGAAATGACTGTGATGTCATAGTTAGGTCCCCAGTTTTTAAATACCAATTCATAAGACAGTAAACTGAAAAAAATGTGAGAATGATAGTGAAAAATAAAAAAAACTTTACGTCGTAAAAGAAAAATGTGGTCGAAAGGGACATAAATATTAGATTGAATGCGTAAGAAAATATTGCCTTTGAATATGTACGAAAAAAATACCGATTTAATGAATATAATCTTTTGTTGAGAGGCAGAAAGCTGTCTGTGTACATAAATCATTCGAAGATCTTAAATTTCCACTTTAAGTGTTGAAAGATTTCTCGAATATCAGTTAATACACTTCAGGAAAGGAAGAACATTTTTTAAGTCTTTATTCTTTTATTAAAATACAAACAGAATCTTAAATACCAAGGTCGTGTGTCTTACATTCAATTTCGCGTTATTGTATTCCTATGTACCAGCAGATTATATAAAAATAAGTATTGTGCTCGTCAAAGGTTGTAGGTAAAAGTTGTTCAGTAAGTGATGGTAGAAAGTCCCAAGGTTTTATTGTGATTTGTTTTGATTCTACGATTTTTCGAACACACTTGCAAGTCGAATCCACAGTCCACAGAGGAAGACACCAGTAGGAGTGTCGAGTTTCAAGTTTATCTACATACACACGGTTCACCCGAAAAACCAAGAAACAAAGTCATTTATTTATTCTTTAGTGAACAATGCATATTATATACATATAAAAAATGGACATAGCACAGACAATTATCAATAGTACGCCTGAAATTATAAAGACAGGGGCAACTCCTGGATCGGCGTCCCGATGTTTATGAATCGGCATTAATTTATTGCTTAAAGTGACCACTTAAGCCAGTCAATGGAATTCACACAATTCTGTATTCTGTTAAAAGATACAAAATCAATGTTCTCTCGAGGAGAAAATCTGTCATGTTAATTAATTCATTTGCAATCTACAACGATTTATACTCGATATCCAAAAAAACATCGTATGATTGCGAAATTTCAGCTCTGCAGGACATTGAAAAGTAGGCAAAAAATCTATATTAAACCCTTCATGTTACACAAATAAAAGTTTGTAATAAAATGTATTTTTGTCGCCTCGTCGTCTATAAGAAATATTTCCTACTAGCGTAAGAACCCGTGCTTCGCTACTGTCAAATGTTGGGTTTGGATGAAGGAGTAGTTCAGCAATGGGACCCGAAACACATTAATCCATCTATCACATCATAAAGTAATGAGTTATACCTGCTCTCATCATAATACTTGCCTCCCTTGGTGACTTTCACACATACCAATCATGAGCCTGCGAGCATTCAGACTGCCCAACTACTTAACTTCTAACATCATGGGCTTGGATAGAGAACCTTTATCTGATATGTTCCATTTCCCTTGTATGCAACCTTTGAGTTCATCCTTATGGAAGTATAGGTAATATAAGCATTAGGCGTACACAAACACTTAAGAATAATGGTTAATGTATCAATCTACGTCGAGAAATCATACAAGGGGAACGTTATTTTCTTTAATCATTTAAACATTTCTTTACCCTGTCCAAAGGATCTAATTTGTTAAAACTTATTCTCTTCATGTAACTATCAATGACCAGATGCTGTATGTTCTTAGATAAAATGAATATTCGGTTAGTGTCAATAAATTATGGTGAATTATCTACTTTAAAATTATCAGTTTAGATTTCTCGTACGTACAAACCTCTGTTTTATTTATAACTCACAGTTTTTGCTTATCCTTAATAATCCTTTTTACTGTAACTATGTAGTACCCTTTGTCGGCTGGTTGCAGAACAATTATAAGTAGCATTTAAAGAAAACACTCCTTGATGTAAATACATATATACTTATACTGTGCAGAAATATTTTAAGTGTGTTCACAATATTTGCTTCATAAATCATATTTGGGCAGAAGTTTTTATGTGTAAAAGAATTTAATTTCCATGGAGAATTAATATTATAAGCGCAGAAAGCAAAATTTTAGTGACATGCAGTATATTATGCTTGCATTGCATTTAAAGAAAAACAATCTGGCTTGTACACACAAACCCAAATAATAATTTGCACCTGTAGTCCGAATTGAAAATATATTCCCAGAGTCAAAGGAATCTTGCTTTACCACTTCATATCACACAATATACCTAATATTGTAATACTACTTACTTATGTCTAACAATTACTCATAAACTCACATTACCGACGACGTAGAATTTCAGTATAATGTCTTAAGTTCCCTTGTATTTATGTTTTAAAAATGCCATGATAGACATTATTGAATGTTCACCATGTACGACAAATGTACAATGCATATTAAGTAAACTGTTTACATATGTATGTCTGTATCTTGTTCACCAAAAGTGTAAATAAATAAAAATAAATAGACTTGAACTAATCTCACATAAATACTACTAAATATTTCCATCAGCAGATTTACAGCGAGACGAAATCACAACAAAAGAACATCAGCCGATAAGCGTCTAGCAGGATTATCCAATAAAAAGTAACTGAAAATTTATTTGTTGTCTTTCCTCTGCATAATATGACACACAGATGATCATACCATCAACACTGAGCTGGTTAGGTTAGGTTACATCTTGAAATACAAAATCATCTTTAGATCTGAAATAAATTAACAAACAAATATATTATTATGTTTCAAGAAAATAATGAATATTGAGGTTATGAACCACCAAATCAAAACAGACGTTAATAAGTAAATACTTTAAACCTTATACTCACTTTAATTCACATGGTGTTATTAAAAGTATTATTCTTAAAGATATACAATTATTATATTGTCATTTTACATTTATATTAGCAAACATTCGCATTATATCGTAAGTAAATATAATATCTCCGCTGTTTCGAACTGACACTTGACAAAACAAACAAAAGCAGAACCGCATCAACTATAGTACCACTGGTGTTAATACCAATGGGTTCGCGCTTTTGGGAGCCACGCGCCCTGACAGAAAAAATATTTCAATTACTTATCAATCTAAATCTAGTAGCGAAGTAGGTAAATTTACAATTGTTTATTATTTTATACCTATTATTGCGTATGCGTATTTCGTATTCTGATGTGTTTTTTTATTTTACCTATGAAAAATAAACTAATTTTACATCACTACCTCTTTTATGCGGACTTTTTATGTTTTAAATTTGGCCTTTAGCGCTATATTTTTACTACATTATGTATAAGTAAACAATTTTCATACCTATTGCGTAACATTTTTATTAAAATGAAATAAACCAGATCTGTATCACCACCTTCTTGACTATGTCTCAAAAATCCGTATATCAACAATGTATATTTTTTGCTTCATACGTTTCTACATAGGAGAAAGTGACGTAATATCTTTGGCACGGGCTTCGCGCAAACTTAATACGGCACTGTTACTTGTCACCCGCGACATCAATGCTACCAACCTACGATACATAACCAATGCCTTAGTATTGCCATATATTTAAAAGCAAGGCAACGCCGATATATCGGATGTTAATTAAATTGGGCGACTTTTTAATGAAATTATCGCAGTATTTTTGTACTAATATATTTTTTCATAAATACAAATTTGGTTAAGAGGTGTATACTTGTTGTTCAAACTTGTATGTTTCGCAAATTCATTTGGCAAAACGATAATTTCTCATACGTTGGCATCCTATCCTGTCTGTGACATGACATGACACTTCACATGACACAATATGTACTTGTTTGTTTGTTTACGTTAGAAATGTCACTGGATTTGGAGGAGATGTGTTCTAACCTTGTTTTAGTTGCAAATTATAACTTTATCCTAATGAAACAATAACTCAGCGTTGTTTTATAATAATTTCGTGATACTATTGTGAGTATTGAGTAAATTAATGCCACGTGCTGCAGATAATAACGGAAGAATATGAAAATACACATCAGACATGCAGTCTTAAAGGTATTCTATCAAATTCTATTCATTGAATACTAATTATTTTCTCCTATAAAAATTAGCGCCTTTAGTAGGTATCTACTTTGTTCAATATACATTAGGTAGGTACCATAGTCCATATAAATAATATTTCCTGTGGTGTGATATGGCAAGTATGAAATATTTGAAAAAAATAAGTAGAACATAATCCTGAGTGTTGTATGTATAGATATGACACAATTGTTGATAATAAGAGAAAAAACTCTAAGCCACTCTATAGAATAATGATATCTCTGATGCAAAAAATATGAAAGGTTGGTATGAAATATTGCTATGATAATTCTATATTTTGTTGTATCTTTTTTTATTTATGTAGAGAGAGCTAAAATTTTAGTTGCAAAATGTAAGTAAATAATACTTTTACATTTCACAATGTACTTTATAACTGTACCACCTTTCATTAATTTAAAAACAATGTATCTTTTTAAAAACTGACATCTTGGACTGGACACGACTGATGGCCATTTTTTTGAAAAACCTTGTATTTTGATGATTTGTGTAATGAAATATCTTAATCAAGACTACAAATTATTAAATTTTTTATATCCTATGTGTATCTTGGAAATGTTTACTAAATCCACTCAATTAATGAACGCACAAAACTATTTCATATAAAAGATTACCCCGGAATGAATTAACTGGAAATTGTGGAAATTGGACAGAAAGTATTCTCTGTTTCAAGTATGTTGTACGCTGGATCAGTAGTAATTCTATGGAAAAACTTTTGTATCCATGGAAACCCATGAGAGGGATGATGTGTAACGGGGAGTGAGAAAAATACGAACATACATACATATTGCAAATTATTAGTTTTAAATATTTTTTTATAAATACGTTTGGTATACTATATTATATTATATTATATTATATTATAAGAACACATATTATATTATTTTTTTATAAGAATGTAACCCTTCCTCTCTCCTATCCTCATCCCCTTCCCAATGCTCACTATTGATTATTAATCGATAATTACATTTATATGAATCACTTTACTTAACTAATTATATATATATTAATAAGGTAACACTATAATAGGCTTTAAGTATTTTATTATCTCTGTATATATTATAAATGTTATAAGCTGTTGTGTTATAAAATAAAATAAAAAATAAAAAAATATTACGAACTGAAATATTTATGTGGGATTATTATGTACTCTTACGTATAAAAACACTGTAATATGTATACAACACGTATCATATTGCAATAAAAACCTTATAATTTATTACATCCCGCATTCATAAACCTATTGCGCTCTTAAAAGAAAGAAACTAAACGGAGGTACGTACCAATGTACTTGTACTATAATGCCTCGTTACTTAAGTTGCTAAGTATTTAGGTGTGTACTATTTTATTATACATCTGGAGCGAATCCATAAACTACGGGTGTTACATTTTACGTATTTGAATGTCTTTTTAAGAATAGTTTGATATATGTATATATTATGAATTATAATTATAGACAACCCGAGACAGGCCGTGGCCTAGTGGGGTGTCACATTGTTTTAACTTGTACCTATTGTAAAAATGTAAAGGAAAATAAACGATTTTATTATTATTATTATTATTTAATATTAACATGAGACATGTCATAACACCCACCATTTTATTCAAACTTTGCCATCAGATACCTACTACGCTAAATATGGAAATTTATTTAAACTTAAAGTAAACAACAAACACATATAAATATACAAAATAGACATAGTACAGATATTAAACGTTGTTCACTAGGGCGAACTTATCGCAGAACTGCGATTTCTTCCAGTTAACCCCAGTTCCAGTAACCCCCCCATTTACTGAAAATTTACAATTTAGTACTGTAACGGGGGTTACTTGATTTGACCACGCTGTTTCAGTTTTTACTATATACTCTAAAAAAATCTGCTAATTTACTAAACTTGCAAGTTTGATTTCTATTAGAAAAACTGAGATTGAGAGTCGTTAGTTTATGGGTATTCCCTCTGATGAAAACTTTATAGCTGAAACATGTGTCCATATTTTTGAAAAGTTTTATATTGTCTATAAAAGAATCACTACTTCCTACTTATCTCTAATGGCGACTACGACAGTGTCGAGTTAATAAAAAAATCATGACTTTCGGAAGCAAAAACAACTAAACACAATTTATAAGATTATCTTGGAATCACAATTTTATATTTTTGTGAGACCATTGGAATTTTCTACGTGTCGTAGTTGAATATAACAAGTAGTTATATCTCAACAGATACACAGCAAATGATGGACCTTCCATCAGGCTTATGACTGATCGTCGACTGGCTTATAGTGGAATACATTAAAAATACATTTGATGAACTTACTCCAGGACCACCTTCGTAATATCTAGGAATGTAGTATAGAAAAATATTCTCCTATTGAGTTCTAAAATAAATATACTATATTCATCTAATGTTAATAGAAAACAGAAACACACGGATTGATAGAAAAGCAAAGAAAAACTCGAACCTACATCATATTATCGTAATTAAAATTAGTCCTAGGAACATTTCTCGGCGTAGGTACAAAAATAAAACTGGTGTATTTCAGATGAGTTCAATACGACCGTAGGAGGGTAGTTTATAAAAAAGGGACTTTTAATTAAATTTTATAGATTAAAGGAAAATTTTCTATCAAGCAAAGCCCCAATTAAGTTTTAGTCCATTTAATATGCAACGAGTCTTTAGAGAAATGTAAGGAAACGACATTTGAATCACATATTTCTTTTTAATGACGTTTAGATGGAATTTTTCTTCTACGATTTTTATTTTGCTTTGACATTTCCATTAAATTATTTTATTATTCCTAATCTTAGAATCTATTTGCGACGTTCATTATTAAATCTTGGAATCATATAAACTCGAAAATTCGTTGGAAATAGATTTTTTTGCTATTTAATATGTTTAGATCTCCTACCCGAGAGTGTGGAGAGGAAGAATCCCTTGACCATTAATTGATCGATAGCTTCCTTTTTCCAGAGCAGTTTAAAACACATCATGGAACTTTTTTTATTAAGTATTGTAACAAAAATTTTGAAAAATTATATAGCATAAAAACGCGAAAATAGCGCCGCAGACGAATTGTTTTTGTGAGACATAGTTAAGAAGGTCGAGATGCGGTTTGTTTATTTGAAAATCTGTATAGTAATACTTTGCACAACAATATTTATGAAAAATATTTTCTTACAAAAAAGTAATAAAAAATAGCGTCGCTGGCAATTTATATTTTTTATGAAACTGACGGATTTTCATACTAATTTTAGAAAATTTATGATGTGATGAAAAAATGTGTGGTAGTAATGTGATATTTTGTTAAGTTTTTATTATTAAGTATGAAAAAATATACACCTATTCCAATCTCTACGGGATGAGCTGCCCCCTGCCTCCCCCCTGACGACGCCCATGGTACGATCTATGACTTTCACAACTATATGCTACAAAATTAATAAATAACATTGGTGACTGTTTATAATAGGTATCAAAAATTATATCACGTACGCTTCATATTAGGTAGTACGTTAAAATATTAATGTACTTATCAATAATCGAAATGTTTCACCTGATTGAAATCATATTAATTGGTTATACAAATAATCATGCTTCTGCGTCACCCTTAAAAGGTTTCAAATGTCAAATGTAGGGAGCCTCAAATATTGATAATATCAAGACATGTGAGTGGGTGATATTATGCTACCCTTGTTGATGATGTCTATTGAAAGTTGAAACTGAGTGATTGAATAGACATTATTATATTCAATTTCAATTTCAATTTATTATCAAAGAATATGGTTCACAAAGTATGTGTATCATTAGAACATTATTTATATTATATTACTTCAAATGTAAATTTAAAGCCCCAGACAGTATAAGTTTACTGGTATAAGGGGGTAAACTATTCAATGAATAGCTTATTTTCATCATGTTATGTTGTTTATATTTTTTTGCCCTTCAAAAATGGAAAATCTAGGTTTCTTTCAATTAGACAACACAGCCATCGCTCCTCGTGGTGTAGTGGATATGATCCCTACTATGCGAGACGAAGGTTTGGGTTCGAATCCCAGCCGGGGTGAACTGAAATGGCGAATGTTTCTCGAGTGTAAAGTGATCACTTAAGCCGAGGTCGGTCGTAAGTCTGAAAATGTTCATCCTTATTTCTTCTACACTGTTGTAGGAATACTGCATTCTCATGACGCTTTTATAAGACATAGTTCTGAACATATTGTCGATCCCTCTTTTATATCTTACCTCTATGATTTAGATTTAAGATTCACGTACAGTAGTGGAACGATCCATGCTTGGTATAAGCCTAAGAGACAGAATAAGAAATGAGGAAATTAGGAACAGAACCAAAGTAGCAGACGTCATGGATCGCGTAGCAAGTCTAAAGTGGCAATGGGCGGGACACGTCGCAAGACAAGACCCAACAAGATGGACCCCAAAAATACTAAAATGGAGACCTTGGGAGAATAAAAGAGGCGTCGGAAGACCCCAAAAAAGGTGGTCCGACGACATAGCCGCTGTAGGGGGAAAGAACTGGCTGCAAGCAGCAAACAGCAGAAAGCAATGGAGGAATATGGAAGAGGCCTATATCCAGCAGTGGAGGACAGAGGGCTGAAGAAGAAGAAGAAGTACAGTAGTACATAATACCTATTACAATATCAAAATATTTCCAAACCCAAAATTTGCCTGGGGCATGCCGAATTGTACAAATAGTATAGAATTTCTGATGCCTAAAGAAGTAAATAAAGTATTGCCAGAAGCCAAATTCAGCAAAGTGTGGGATGGAAAAAATAACTTATTTTTATAATAATACAACTTGTACATCATGGGCGTCGCCAGCCTCGGAGCTAGGGGGGGGGGGGGCAAAAAAAGATATAATATGAAAAACGCGAAAATAGCGCCGCAAGCGAATTTTTTTTGTGAGACGTAGTGAGGAAGATGATAGTGATATGGTTTGGTTTATCTGAAAATGTATGTAATAACTTGCACAAAATATGTATGAAAAATCATTTTTATAAAAAGTAATAAAAAAATAGCGCTTGATGGATTAGCGAAACTGATGGATTTTCATACTAATTTTAGAAAACTTATCATATGATGAGAAAATGTGTGGTAGTACCGTGATTTTTTGTGAGGTTTTATTATTTAGTATGAAAAATATATACCTGTTCCAATTTCTAGGGGGGGGGGGGCAGCAGCCCCCCTGACGACACCCATGTTGTACATAATTTACTTACGAGTCCTTGGATATAATATGCACATATCAAATAATAAATCAACTTTCAGATATTCGGGAATACAAATATTTATTCACAATATGAAGTTGACCCAATATTGTTGCTACTTGGATACTTTGGATATTATTTCCTAGCTTGAGGGCATCTCTCTACGTAACAAATCACATTTATATGTAAATATAAAGCTATATACTTATCTATCTTTATATAAAAACAAGTCGTTTTTTTGTAAGTGTTCGCATAACTCCCGCAATTCCTGATGACTATTTTTTGAATGTATCGAAATAAACCCAAATACATCTTCGCATACTTCACAGAAAGCTTAAAAGCTTGTGTTGTGAAGTGGAGTAGGTCGGGGATTGAACCCGCGCCTACTGGATTAACAGTTGAGCGCGTTACCAACCAGGCTACCGACCACCTCGAATTGCTGTGAAAATTCACAAAAACTTTCCTACCGATCTGCTCTAGGTTTTAACGTCTCCAATTTTTTTTTTCAAAACCTTTTTTTTAAGAGATATTATGTTGTAAAATCGAAATATGAAGAACACTGAAACAAGGCAGCCATCTTGGAATTCATATTAAACTTTATTTTCTAACCAAAGATTTTATAAGTAGACGGGTGATGTCCGATGTCACAGACCATAGATTGTAATTGGTACCTAATTAATATAAGCCGTACCCTAATGTCGCCGGTTTTTGGAGAAAAAGCGTAAGAGGTGCAATGGTCATTTGAGGATCCAAGGGTTGTGTGGGGTCATGTATGGTATCGTATAAAAGGGCGTTGGAAAATGAATTTAGATCTTTAGCCACATTTTATCCAGCTCAAGCCATTGGGAGACACTGAGAGGAGCCATGATGATGAGGGGATCCAAGCATTGTGTGGGGTCATGCGTATACTGTATAGAGCCGTTAAAACTCATTATTTTGCCTAAGAGATGGATGAACGCGTTTCGGGTCGTACTGTCGATATACTTCACCATCCATTTTTGCCGTTGCGAAGCACGGGTAACTCAGCTAGTACTTAGTAAAGATGAAGTATGATGGAGGACCCAACAAAACTATTACTATGCAGGTTTACGTAATATTCTCAGACCTTGGATTAGTTCCGTGAATTGTTCGGGTCAAGACACGACCCTTCGAGAGACCTATTTTCATAAAACCAATTAACTACCCGTTATTCAAAAGACAACAGTATAAGACAACATTGCTTCTAAACTTAGCAATAAATATGAACAATAACTTCAAAATAGTGTGTGCAAAATAAATATAATAATTTACCTTTTTCGATAAAAATCATGTGAAAGAAATAGGTAACATGTTTAAGAAGAATTTATCAATGACTGATGTTTGTCCGGTCTATCGTGGACAGCCACAATTACTATTTTGGCACCATAATCTCAACATGATTCCTCCAGTACCATCGTCTTTTGCTGCCCCATTTTTGGATGTCCTCCGTCTCTCTGATCTCTGATTTACTCACCATGTCCTTTTAAGAACTCTCTCTCTGCTCGAAACACTCTCATCTGGATCAGATCTGGAGTCGACCGCTCTAGGAAGAACCTCCAGAGGTGGGGATTATCTGAGGAGGCGACGTGCGAGTGCGGGCAGTTGCAGGATACTGAGCACCTCCTGGCCTGCCCAATGGATCCAGGGCGGTGCACATGGGAGAGTCCCGCGGATCGCTCCCCTTTGTACGATGACGCAGGAGAGGTTGTGGTTTTCTGGGAGCAGATGGGGATCTAGTGAGTGCCGACCGACACGATAAGAAGAAGGTACTCTCATCTATGATGGGTATTCGTCCTAGCTGTGTCAGCCCTGGTTTCTACACAATAAATCTTTGAAAGCGTGATAGAAAAATATCTGCTTTGAAAAACTTTGTAATATTCACACATCAATTCCCATCTATTTTTTGTCTCAAAAAAATATATGGTAATATACCTAGAAAGAAGTCTTAACCTATTTTGTATGTATTATTATAGAAGAGTGCCTTTTGAAATAACGTGTGTAGCAAAACCTCTTATATTATAACATGTATAGAAATCTGACACGAAACCCATAAACTACAATATACTTCAGTGTTGAAATAAATCATCCTTCATGATGTTCCCTCCTTCCATACCTAATTGTAATTCTACCGTGATAACCTTTAGACGTACCTAATATCACCATTCTAATATTATTTATATTCTTCTTCTTACTTCGTATGGATCAGAGGATCTTTTGATGCTGCGGAGCAAACACAGAATCTAAATGATCTAGATTACTAACTGTCATTCCATATTTTTGGTGGTTTATTGTTTATTGTTGTGAATCGTCCCTAGGCCATTTGAAGGCACCTGAACTCGTCAAAGTTACATGTTGACAGTAATATAGGTATACAAATAGAGATAAAACAATAAATTTACAGGGAAATTCAATGCCAAATAGAGTGTAAAAGGCTCTATTGGCACTTCGTCATTACATATTCTACAACACTCAATAAGCACATACAAAAAAGAGATAATAATTAATGTACTAAGGTAAATGTGACATTGAAATACATACTTCTACTTCCGACTAGATTCCCCTGAACTAAAAGTGGATTATCTTGCATTCTGTTTTCACGCCAATTCCAGTATCGTTTTCTTTGTCTTCCCCAGCTGGCGATATCTTCCATACTAGACATCTTCCTGATTTCTGTATTTATAATTCTGTCCTTCAATGCTTCTCAGTGTCTCGATCTAGGAGGTCCTTAAAAGAGATTTTGTTCTTTTCGTATCTACCATATCTGGCAATTTGTCTTACAGGTAATTTTATATATCCATACTTTAATCTCGAATCTGGATCTCAGACATCCCGATACTGCAGCTACCTTATTTACATACCTCAGAGTCTCGTCGGAAAGGTTTCTGTTGCTACTGATCTCAATTACCAGATTCAAACTCCATTAGTAACGGCTTTATTATTTCATTGTCAACTGCCTGATTTTTTGATACTGAACTTCTTCTTCTCCACACCATATCCCATTTATATGAGGTCGGGTCCTCTCTTTCTATTTGCCTCGATTGAGGCAGTGTTCTGGGGTAAGCTCCAAGTGTTCAATATCCCATCTGATGGTCTCCTCAAGGGACTTCTCAGACGTCCTCAATAAACTCGTATTAAAAACAAAAATTCACACTAAAATCTTAAAAGTTTAAAGTAAAAATGCTTGTGTACCTTCGTAGAAGGGGATAAAAGTTACAAAATTCCTTACCGTAATTGAAAATTTTCCACACACTAAACATTTTCCGGAGTATTGAATTCCTTGTAAGGGAAATTTTGTCGAACAAAATATCTAACATATCGCCAGCATTGTTCCATGTCGTTTTATATAATACTGTTTAAACAACGGGTCTAACTCCGCTCCAAGGTATTTTGCCGTGTCATGTCGTTAATTTCAAGTCACTCCCATTGATGGGTTTGTACCAGGGTTGAAAATCATCAAGATAAGTATGAAATTGTATTCATTGATAATTATCCGTTTTTTTTTTTTTTATTATTATTAGAGAAGTTTTGAGGAGAGTTGAAGAACTCAATATTTTTTATGGATATTTTTAGAAGTGACTTAAAAGTGAAGTTATTTTTTTTCTCTGTCCGTTCTTGGGACTTCTTCGGGTTATACATAGTTTTTTTGACCGCCACTTTCAGGGACAGATATTTTTTTTTTCAAAATACGCATACATTAACATCAAATTACAATTTAATAGGATCTGATTGGTTGGTAAATAAAAAAGTTATAGAGGCTACCAAGTAAATTTTGGGAATTCGTGAAAAAAAAAACAAAAAATCATAAAAAATTGGGGAGCATCCTATATAATTTCTGAATACCGGTAAGTTGTTTCAAATGGTCCCCTTTATATACCATGTCAGTTTGTCTAACGTTCTGCCAAACACCCTGTATATTGTTCACGGCCCTCTATTGAGGTTATTTTTTGGTATTTCTATTTAGTATATGCTCCAACCATTTATATGCTTACCTGAAATCTTTCGACGATATCTGGCGGAAGACAGATTATGTTTTGTTTATTATTGTCAATCACCAACATGACACCGCGTGATTCAATAACTCTCGCAGGTGCAAGTGTTTTTATCGAGGTAATTATCAATGTATCAATCTTGATTAATTTATTTATCGTATGGTCAATAATGGTACATCACATCAATTTACAAAAATAGAGCTCATGTTTGATTGTCAGAAATTAAAAATTAAAAGTATTGTTTCTCAAATATTCGGTCGCCGATTCGTTGAGTGTCAAGAAATCCTCCGGGTTTCCTCCATACGCTGTGAGACAGCACTCCGATACAACATGGCTCACGGTCTGCCTCTCCGCACCGCAATCACATCTTGGAGAATCCGACCGCCCGCACTTAAAGAAGTCGGCATACCTGCCGTGGCCCGTCCGGATTCTGTTCAGTGCAGTCCACATTCTTCTTGGTAGGTCAAAGCCGGGTGGTTTCTCTGTGATAAATCTTGAAACTTATAGTTATATGCAGTATCATGAATGATAATCTTGATAATTATCCCTTGCAACCCTGCTTTGTACTAGTATCAACAAAGATAGATAACTTTACTGCAAACTCTGATTTCTAAATGTTAACAGATGTCTTAGTATAACATCTCAAGTCGATAAAAACTTAGAGAGATAATATAACACAGACACGAAACTCAACATATTTATGCACTTCTTTAGACAAAGACAAGCTAGTTTGTCTCGAGGTAACGCCAAACGAAATACATTATGGTTTCCACTTCAACTCAATTCTAATTTGAATATTTTGGAATCTGAAAATAAACAATAATATTCCACTCAATACTGAAGTGAACGAAATCTCAAGGGCTTGGAACCAAGAATGACGTCACAGTCATTTCCAACGGCATTAAGGTTCATATTCGCGTGAATAATCGCATTATAAAATGGTAAAATTAGCGTTTTTTCCATTATTTGGGGTTAATTTTGCGTCTATCAAAAAACTTTTACGGTAATTCCCTAGATTTTAATGCATATTATCGGTTCAAAAAAATACTCCTTGACTTTCGGGAAACGAGTTTCCGTCATTCGGAAAAAATATCAGAGGTGTTTTTCACAATTTTTTTTTTAAAATCTATACAAAATCTTTTACGGTTATTCCCTAGATAAATGTTCAATGCATCTACCCTATTTTGTTCCAAAGCATATTTAGTAACGGTTGTCGAGATAGAAGGTCTCCCGTTTTTAGAAATTTTTGAAATGTCGGTATGCCAACTCTTAAATAGGTCATAAATTAATACTTAAATATAAATAAAAAATATATATTTATAAAAGTGTTGTGTACTCATCTTTCTCGAGATTATTTAGAAGCACAAGCCATCTACGGTTTCCTGTGAAAACATCGAGGCATTATAATGGAATATTATAGTATGAGCAGGGTTACCATATCTCAGGATTTGTCCTGAGATTTCAGGTTTTTCGACTTTTCTCAGGATCGCGGCCGGATTTTGCCAATCTCATGATATCTCAGGATTTTCAATAAAATACTACATTTAAAAGATCTCTTCAATTAAAAATTACACAAACTAAAAATAATTTTCCTTTGGTAATAATCCAAGTTGTCCAAGTATGTGAAGATACCTTTTTAAGTAAGGTTTTTTATCTTTAATTAATGATTTATAAAATGCCAAACATGTTAAGCTCTTCAAATTATAGTATTGAACTAAAAGTATAGCTCGAATTGAAGACACCTTTAGTCGGTTTCTGTTGGCAGCGCGTCAACGCGTGAGCTAGATCCGCAGTGTATAAAAACGATAATAATACTTTTGAGAGAAATATCTCAAACTGTATAAAATCTCAGGACTTTTTCATGGAAATCAGGCCTTTTCTCCGGACTTTTGATTTTTTCAAATGGTAACCCTAAGTATGAGGGGATATTTTTCGTGATATTATTAATGACATCGTTAAAGTTAAATTGTCGATTTATGTTAATTCTGTCTCATTATTTATCCTAATAACATTTTCTTTGTTGAAATTCTCCCTAAAAACAATTTCTTGTTTATCCATACTTGTCATAAATAACGCAGAGATCGTCTGTAATAATTCAATACAGCGGTCGCCAAAGTTTTTGGGATCGCGGACCATTAACAGTATGCATATCGACATTTCAAAAATTTCTAAAAACGGAAGATATCTCGACAACTGTTACTATATATATGCTTTATTTCTACTGTTTTCTTTTCTTTTTTGTACTCATGTATGTATCTGTAAATAATTGTAAATATGTTTCCATCCGTGGACAAGGACACTGAAGGAATGTAAGTTAGGCGATTTTTTGTCGGGAGGCTCCCTTCTGGCCAACCCTGAGCCCACCTCTTAAAAAGATTTTGCCGAGAAGTGCGAGTAAAGAAGACGCTATATGCGCCTGTGCTACCCGGGGATGCGGAGGGCCTTAAGCCCGTGGGACTCCTTCAATGTAACCGTTACTAAATATGCTAAATATTTTGGTGAAAATAGAGTAGATGTATTGAACATTGATATTCTAGTGATGTAATTAAATGTACCTATGTAATTAAATGGTAAATAAGCGTACTTTACATCGAGAAAAATGACGTATACCTGGCGGAAATACTAGGTCCGAAAATGGCGGCGATATAGTTTTGTCTATGGCTATATCCGGTTAGACTACCTTTCGTATTACTAGCGGTCCGCGGACCACCATTTGGCGACCGTTGATTAAATATACCATAGGGCCATGGAGGTTACCTACGAATAAGTTTAATAATGGGATCCTTAAAGGAAATTTGAGTTAAATAACCTAGAAGATGTCCGCGACACAACAGTGAAGACAATTAAGCAGTAAATAGATTTTCATCTCAAAAGTCATTATATTTTATTACCTCGCTTTTATTTTACTTCCTCTTCAAATTTTAATATAGCTTCCAAGTGTCCCAGCACCTTGAAATTTTGCACGCATAAATAAATAATACAAGCAGTTTTATCTCAACAGATACACAGCAAAGGATGGACCTTCCATCAGGCTTATGACTGATCGTCGGCTGGCTTAATGTGATCACTTTACACTTAAGTAACAAATCAGTCATAAGCCTGATGGAAGGTCCATCCTTTGCCGTATATCTGTTGAGATAAAACTGCTTGTTAAATTCAACTACGATATGTAGAAAGATTCCGATGTTCTCTTCTTCTTGTTCAGCCATCCCTCCCAGCTTTGCTCACTAAGTTCCTTCCTGCCACTGGGACTATATCGTCTACCCATCTCTTTTGGGGTCGTCCCACAGGTCTTCTATTCTCCCATGGTCACCATCTTAGGATTCTGGGTGCCCATCTCTCGTTCCCCTGTCTCGCGACGTAACCTGCCCATTGCCATTTTAACCCAGCGATACGGTCTTCTATGTCTGTGACCTTTGTTCGGCGTCTGATTTTTTCGTTTCTAATTCTATCTCTGATGTTCCCACAAAGCATAAATTGTGATTTTCAATCTTGTAAATAAATAATAAATAAAATTAGGTACAGATAAATCCGGTTCCATACCTTAATAGTTTAGGTATATCTCAAATCAATAAATAAAATGTTCACCTGTTTTAGAAGGACCCTAAAAGCTAGTGATAGAATAGTACGTATAACATGTTGCTGACGTAAAATATATCGTGTCTCCGTGGAAGTTTATAAAAGTTGTTCACGTAAACATTGATAGATATAAAATGATCCAATACATCGGACGATGTAATCAAACTTTCAATCATTATTCTTTTAACGCGAAAGGTGAAAAGTTGTGTTATTTTACTTTTAGTTGGGAATCTGTCAAATACGTCGAATATATGAAATTCGTTCCAAAACTTTTTCGTTTATCTTCGCCTTAGAAAGAACGTATAAGGATGGTATAAGGTACAATGTCACACGATATAGGTATACATGTTATGAGCTTTCTTTCTCTTTTATAAGGCAAAGTAAAGATAAGTACATGGGCGTCGCCATTATCGGAGCTAGAGGGGGGGGGGGGGGGGAGGGAACAATTTCAGTTTCAAAATTCTTTTTTTTTCTTCAATATTTTACACATACAAATATGGTTACGTAAAACTATACTGCCCAATCCCACCAACTTTAACCTACGAAGTTGAGCTCTAAGAAATTTCCATACAAAAACAGAGATAATATTCTATTTATTGAATAAAGAGATCACGCAGCCCCACCGCCACAGCCTAATTCCATATGAAATGCAATATGCAACTCACCTAGTCTGGGCGCAGATATTTGGGCACCTAACGTAGCTGCGTGATCTTCTTTATTCAATAAATATAATATTATCTCTGTTTTTGTATGGAAATTTCTTAGGGCTCTCCTTCCTAGGTTAAAGTTGGTGGGATTGGACATACATATTTCGAGATACCTCCCCAATAGAGACAATAGTTTACAAAATGAAAGATGAAAAAATTACAAGATGAAAAACTCGAAAATAGCGCTGCAGGCGAAAATTTTTTGTGAGATATAGTGGAAAAGGTCTTTCCTCACGTTTTTATATAACTATTGTTCTTGTTGTTGTCTGCGTCTTCACTTTCTTCTTCGAATCTCATTTTCATCCCAATGTTCCAGCACAAACACGACTCAATTGATGAATTTTGATTAATTCAATTATAAGATTAATTCGATAAGAAATGTGTATGATAAAGAATATGGGCTGGAGGCATCGGACACTGAGGTCGGCTATGAGTCTAGCACATGAACTAGAAGAGCCGCGGAGGGCTGTTTCTACAGGTTATGGTGACCGTGCATTCTGTGCAGCGGGTCCAAGCCTGTGGAATGCCCTTCCACTCGATGTTAGGTGTGCCAAAAGCCTGGAGGAGTTCAGGGAGTCGCTGAAGACTCACCTCTTTGTGTGTACCTACGGGTCGGTCACTGGTCAGCAAATGATAGGTCGAGTTAGCCAAAACTGATTAGATTCATTCATTTTTATTATTTTGTTTGTGACGATCCTATGTGGTGATTTAATCTATCATTTTTACTGTTTGTGACGATCCTATATGGTGAAAAGAAAAATGTAAGGTGCCCTTGGGGCGATTTTATCGCTTAACGGCGCCCAAAATTGTCCAAGTATAATTATTACTATTATAAAATGAAGAAACATATAAGCGTGTTTTTTACTCTACCTAATTTCTGTCTTACTGATACACGTGTTACTGAAAGGTCGGGGTAAAGTCAATGTAAATAAATGTATTTTGTGGTGGACGTAAAAACGTTCACCGACCCATCTAGGTGGTACTCATATTCTGTGGGTAGGTTCCCAGGTAGGTACCTATCAGTGGCGAAAGGTGGATTTCTCCAGAAGGGAAGTCGGGGCTAACATTTCTTATGGGATTACGTCAGATTAGACACTATTATACCTATCATTTTTTTCCAAAAGGTAACTCGATGGGAATCGTGTTCTTAGGTAGTTTCGCGACTGGTACCTATACGTCTAATGCAGGGGTTCCCAACCTTTTTGTACTCTAGAGCACATTCTTAAATATCGGTAGGGTGGCGAGCACCACCTATTTTTAATCGACAAACTCCTTCAATAACTTCTCATTTTCCCATAATGTATTTTCCCACAATTGGTTTTTTCTCTACCAATCGGAGCGCGGCAGCCCTGGAAGATCGAATTTTTGAACCTAACATTATAGACCCGGCACTAACAACATACCAAAAAACGTATTAATTTATTTATTTATTCAATAAACGGCTTTAAAGCCTTTTAAAAGATATACAAAACAATATACTTATTGTGCTACAAAAGTGTATATGTTACAGTTAAAGCTTACACACCCGTTAATGTATGCATTCACTAGTCAATGTATGCTTTAACTGATGATTTTAGTCAAAGTATAAACTCCGTATAAAAATTTACACTTTAACTAGAGAGTGTACACATTCACTAGTCAATGCATGCATTGACTGCAGTGGATTTGCTAAAGTGTGAACCATGTGTCAACCAAGGACGTTAATAATAATAATATGAACACTTGTTAGAAAAAAGGTGCAGTGTCAAATAATAGGCGTGCAGACGGCCATTATAAAATGTGGAAGTGCTCACAAACCTTTTAGTGCTGGTGAGTTGATATCACCATGGCATATACTTTATTATAGAAAAACGATTCATCTCCTTTATGTTTAAAATTAGAAGCGTTCAGACCAAATTTTTGTGGTATTGTATTTTTTTTCTTTGTTTCTTTTTGCTTTTTGAGGGTAGCTGGGAAAATATGGGTCTAGAGAAGTTAAATTATAAATTAAATAAGAAAAATCTTGGCGATTTACTTTTTATTAGTTTTTCCTTACAGTTAACAGTTATTACTTATTACATAGTGGTGTTTGTGAAGCCAGTAATGTCTGTTTTCTTTGACAAGAGCACTTTTGGCTGCTTTTACTTTTTCAACTAAACATGCATATTTTTCAAAGGCATGTGGAAATTGTTGTTTTTTTAGGGTTTCCTCGATATACGCTGGTAAAAATTCTCCTTCATTGCCATCTGGTCCATTGTATTTTTTTTTCTAAAAAAACGGATTTAATTTTATTCATCCTTGAAAATTTTGCTGTTGTAAAACTAAAATTAAATTTCAAATAGACACACACGATTAAAAATAATTATATGAGTATAATTTAAAACAGAGATATACCTACCTAGTACCTACCTAGAATGAGACGGGGGAAGATTATCTCTGGGCAGCGTAGTACAGAGGTTTTCGTACAAAAGACTATAGACGTCGGAGTGACCTGATAAGGCAGAGGAAGAAGAATATACCTAGAAAACGTAATTAAAAGTTGTTCAAAACGATTTAACATACAAATAACAACTTTTTTAAACAATATTCACGAAACAACTGGTTGCGAACCGCTGTAAAATAGTTAAAGTATCTGGTAAGGGTATCGCAGAAAGCGACCAACCACACATTTGTAATAAACGACCAAAGGCGGAAACCTTCGCGCGCAAAACGTCCAAAGAAATTAATATATTGTGCAAACCCAAACGATATTTACTCTGTATTCATTGCATTATTTTAACAAAAAACACACACACAATGAAATTACACACATTTATATTATAAGTATAATTACTTACAGAGTTCACTTGCCACAGCAACATAATAAACATATAAACAAAATCAGTGTTGCCACTTGCTAGTGGTGAGTGGTGACGGCGGATGACGCAAAGTAGAGAAACATTTTAAATATCGCTAGAAACACATCTGAAAAGATGTGTTTATGACGTTTTGTAGATTATAAAAATATTTTGGATGAATAAACAAGTTGAATCAAATTGTACTTTACTGACCGAATCAACAAACTAGCAGATATTGTAAAAACAAAATAATATAGAATATAAAACTTCATCTTTAATCGCTAGATGTAGCGAGAATATTACCAAATGTGGCAAGGTGAATTTATATTCGTCAACATTATGCAAGCTTTTACTTAATGCCGTACGTAAATGCATACACTGACTAGTCAAAGCGTAAATTTGATCATCTGTTAACACATTAACTGAACGCATTAGCTAGTGTATACATTGACTAGTTAATGCATGCATTGACTAACTGAACGCTTTAACTGTAACATATACAATACTACTTATAATAATATCATACCAATTAACCAATACTTACGTACATGTACTCAAATACTAACAATATAATTGTATAATTGTATTTAATAAACCTAGGCCCCGCAAAAATTAAAACTCTAACAAATAAATAAAAATAATTCTATTTTTAATTAATGTTTATGAAAAAATTCTGTCTCTGTCGAATAGTGACGGGCACATACGAATCGGCACGGGTTTGGGAACCTCTGATCTAATGGTTAGGGGGAATGTCTGTTTATTAACACTTTGAAACTCAGCAACCTCTTAATGATATCCTTATTTTGTTTGGGAAACTCGACATGTAATATTTGAAATTGGTTTTTCCTGCTGTTCGCTTCCTGACTAACAATTTCAGAAAGGTCTCCGTCTTTGAATTATCATTTAAAGCTCTTTCCCCGCACAGCCGACGCCTTTACATTTATTTTATTTTACAAATTTCAATACCAAATGTAATAATATTAGCTACCAAATTTCTCAAATTTCTCAACTTTCACGAGACAGCGTGTAAACAAAACTATCATCTTTCCTTAGATTAAGGCCTAAAAGCCTACCGCTATATTCTTTAACTTTTTATATTTGTATACAGGTTGTCCCGTAAATCAACGTCATCCCATGGAGGGGTGATACACCAACTCATAACGGACCAGAAAATTGAAATATGACCTTAGTAAAAAATCGCTCGTTTCGAGAAATCGTCACTTTTTTGTTTTTCCAAGAGTCCAAGAGCCCGCTGCTTAATTTATGACGTATCTGTTTTTTGATCGAAATGTGGTATAAACGATAGCTTACCAATAGGGTATTACATCGCACTAGGGTTGCCTATCAAAATCTTGCCGAAACCCCCCCTGCCCCCCCCCCGAAAAGGTCCCTCTTCGCGGTTTTTCCCATTTTATAGGAATATGGTAAGAGATAGGAGAAAGTAGTCAATGACAAAAATAATCCTTGCTAAATTCTCTACAAAAAATGTTGATTCAATTTTTTCGTAGAACTAGCAGTTTACCCGCAATGGCCGGTCCAAAACCGAAATTCATTTAAAATACTAAAAAAATGTATTTAAACTAAATTGGTTGAAAATTGATAAGAGCTACAGGAAAATAGTCAGAGAACGAATTAATTACCATAGTCTTAGCTACAAATCGAGCTATAACTTATGTTCATACATCAAATAATTTCGGAGTTATTACAATAAAACTCAGTGACGAAAATTCTTAAAATTCAGTTTTTCCTAAAATAACCAGTGATGTAGCGCAGCAGGCCAAATTTTTTTTTCTATAAAATGTTAGTATTAATGGGTGGAAGAATTTGAAAGAAAAAAATCAATCTTTTTTTTTTTTTTTTTCAAAAAATATCCTGTTTTTTGACCGGCCATTACGGGTAAACTACTAGTCCTATGAAAAAATTGATTTGAAATTTTTTGTAGAGAATTTAGCAAGGATTATTTTTGTCATTGACTACTTTCTCCTATCTCTTACCATATTCCTATAAAATGCGAAAAACCGCGAAGAGGGACCTTTTCGGGGGGGGGGGGGGGGGGCAGGGGGGGTTGCGGCAAGATTTTGATAGGCAACCCTAGTGCGATGTAATACCCTATTGGTAAGCTATCGTTTATACCACATTTCGATCAAAAAACAGATACGTCATAAATTAAGCAGCGGGCTCTCGGACTATTACCTTTTTTCAGAAAAAATAATAATTAGAAAGTCGACCTTCTGTATGCAAACTTCATTTCCAACTTAGACAATGATTCCCCAATGGTCACTATTTTTAAATCGCTTTTTGTTAAATTATTTTTAAAAACAGGAAAGGGGCTAAAATAGGAGAGTGGTAGTCCCCTAATGGTTGTTTAAGGGGTTTTAATTTTCCGAAAAGAAAATCTGATTTTCTTTTACATTTATGAGAAATAGACACGAGACAATATTGGAGTAATATTAAGGGCTTGGCACCAAGAATGATATCACGGTCATTTCCCACGGCATTAAGGTTCAAAATCGCGTGAACAATCGCACGGGCACAAATAGCGTTTTATCCATTTTTTGGGGTTAATTTTGCTTCTATCGAAAAACTTTTACGGTATTCCCTAGATTTAAAAAAGCATATTATCAGTACAAAAAAATTTTTACTCCGCGACTTTTGGGAAACGAGTCTCCGTCTTTCGGAAAAAAGATCGGAGGTGTTTTTCAGTTTTTTTTTTGAGAAATCTATACTATCTATCTATCTATACCCTCACGCCACGTCCCTTGCAGGGTAGGCAGAGAGGACAGAGCGCCAGACAGCTCTATCCTTACACACACTCCTAGAAATCTATACAAGATATAAAAAATCTTTTATTGTTATTCCCTAGATAAATGTTCAACGCACCTACCATATTTTGTTCCAAAGCATATTTAGTAACGGTTGTCGAGATATATAAGGTCTCCCGTTTTTAGATATTTTTGAAATGTTGGTATGCATACTCTTAAAAAATATACAGATTTTTGCAGACTCTTACCAGAATGTTTTGCATCAATTTGATGAATCCACTGTTTGATTATCGGGTGTTCTGCTGCGTGTACCGAGACATACATAAAGTTGTAAACAAAAAGATTTTTTATCGAGAAATTCATACCAAAATTTATTTTCTCCATATATACTAGAAAATTAGGTATTTCATTAAAATATTCGTGGTATTTTTTTATGATGTTTTAGAAATAAAAAAAATATTCTTTTCATATTTTGTTTTCTTACATAATCTGGGTAAGTACATATAAAAATGTTTCGTATATAAATATTATTATTTGATTTATTTAAAGTTCGTACACACAACTTTTGATGTGTTTTTATATGACAGTACCTACCTACTTTATAACATCAAAAAACTAATATTGGGGGATGAAAAAACAAACATCCTAATATATTTATGTACCTTCTTACACGTGTAGCCAGATTACTGATAATGCTAAACCGAGCGACGGACCTCACTGTTGAAAAGGTTTATTTATTTATTTATTGAGACCCTCACAGAGGATTGACAGATATACAAAAATGAAAATATCGTACAAAAATTTCAGGTAAACCCCCTAATTACAAGTGTCCACAGCATGCACCTAGATATATTATGTAACAAGACAACAAATTAGTAGGTATGTACTATATTAAAATTAATGGAACTGAGCAAAAGGTATAAAAAGCGATCAGACATAAACTAGACAAATAGGTATATTGTGTGTGTAGGCATCCAATTATTAATCATAACCTGACGATATCAAAATACAAACACAATAATAGTTAGTAAAATCAACAACTCTTTTAAAAAGCACAAAAATAACTAATTAATGTACCTACCCACAAATGTGAAACGTCTTATGGGAGCTTAAAAATGTCTGACTTTTACAAGACACTCGGAAAGATATAAAAAAATAGTGAAGGTACTAACTTCTTTTCATGAAATTTTGAGCAGACACCCAAAGAGGGGCGAGCGTTGAGCGAAAGAAATCGCAGAACGTGATGGCAGCCAGAGCTGTATGTAACTAAGGATAGAATTGGCGTATATAGTTTTCATTTCAGAGGGGGCTGATTCAGACGTATTAAAAAAATAATAATTTTTTGAAAATTAATTTTTTGAAATATGATTGTAGTGATGCAAGTAGATCAAGTGAATAACTTTATATATTTTTCCAGAGTTTTTTCCTGGTGCTATCGATGTATGCTGCATTTCACGATAACCTAGTGAAAACTGTACAAGAAAGTATTTGGGTGTGAGTACGCATTAAAGCCCAGATCTTTCAAATAAAAAAAGATATCAAAAATTTACTCCAATGTAATATGTAGTACGTAAAACAGCAGCAAAAAAGAGGACACGTCTATTTTAGCGTTAAATTCACATTTTTCAACGCCAATCCTCCGAGGAGAAAGGCGACAAGGGAAAAACATCGTGAGTGACATATTCCTTGCCTTTGCCTTTGAAAAACACCGCTATGCGAAGTATTCCATTACATAATACTGGTAGAATCCAAGTCCCAGGTATGTATGCAACGCTGGCCCTTTGGCAAATTTTGCAAGTTCTATGAATTTGTATGTAAATTTAAAGCAGCGACGCGTTCGTGGGTGGCTAAAAATTTGCGTCGAAATCCCACTTTTTGTGTGGCATGTTTGCAGAGCTTGATGAAATCGAATAGGCACGTTGTAAATAATGGAATTAAATAAATAAATAAATAAATAAATACTTTATTTCATAAACAGACATAATAAATACATTCACAATTTTGCCACCTAACTAGGCAAAGCCCGTACTAAGGTGGAATTACATTTCCATATTATGTATTACACTTATATATTTCATTCATGTATTTCACTTATATATTTCATTTATGTATTTCATTTGTATATTTCATTTATATATTTCATTTATGTATTTCATTTATACATCTCATTTACCCAAGTATATAAAATTAGTTATTTTCTTTATGTAATTATGTTTTTTTTTTTGTTTTTCATCCAATCAATTGTAGCAATCCTTATGCAATACGATAATTAATATCAGTTTTTTGTTTGAATGTATGTTTTTTTTAAATTCACTAATTATACCATCAGCGCTTTAAATCGGTCATAATTATTGGTCGACCAATACGTCTAGACGCAAAGTTTTATAAATGAAAATTTGAAATTTCGAATTGTACCTTCTAATGAAATTATGAACGAAAATATGTTTGAAATAATCAAGTACGTGGTAGAGTGGCAGTATGAGTAATTGAATAAAAAAGTGAGTAATCTTCACGGGTATCCACTAGTAACGATATAATATATTACGAAGATATCTAAGTATAGTGGGGTATTATTATTTTGAGATAAAACAGCCTATCTTGAACTTGTTTAAAATTGTTTACGTTCCGCCCCTGCTCCCCCGGTTGCCTATACATCAGTATGCGCCTACTAACTCCTTTATGTTTACGGTTTTATTAACACGACAGCTGTAAATTAAGTTCAAATCAATTAATTTTATTACAAATTTTCATAATATAAGGTACTTATAATAAGTATATATTTATTTTTATGAAAAGCTAATTTTTTATTTATCTTATTATCGATTAGTATGTATTTATGTCTCTATGTGTGTACATATCTATCTATATCTTTCTATCTTCTTCTTCTTTTGCTTCAGCCCTCTGTCCTCCACTGCTGGATATAGGCATCTTCCATATTCCTCCATTCCTTTCTGCTGTTTGCTGCTTGCAGCCAGTTTTTTCCCCCTACAGCGGCTATGTCGTCGGACCACCTCTTTTGGGGTCTTCTGACGCCTCTTTTATTCTCCCAAGGTCTCCATTTTAGGATTTTTTGGGTCCATCTTGTATATATCTTTCTATATATAATAATAATAATATTTTTTTGCACTTAGGCCAGAGCCATGAGTGCGAATAAAGAAGGTAGTCGTTCCTTCTCATGACTACGTTCGCCAGTTCCTATAATAATTTCATACTAGCTATCTGTTAGTTACATATATGAAACAAAGAATTCGTCTACATATTTAGATTAGGTATGGTAAAATATGAATAAGAAATTTATAACACTGTCCTAAAAGCTGTCAAATCCTTTTCACCGAATATTTGAATATTTCAAGTAAAACAACTACGACGCCGACGTGAGCCAGTTAGTAGCACTCCTGTTTTTTGTTCTCAAAATAGAACATTTTGTTCAACGCAGATGATATAGAATTCTCAATCTTTCAAAAGACATACAAACGACTAATGCCCAATCCCACCAACTACCACCTAGGAAGGAGAGCCCTAAGAAATTTCCATACAAAAACAGGGATAATTTATTTATTTATTCATTAATATACGATCATGTATATCATTTACATATTACAATATTATATTTAAATACAATAACCTACAAAACAAAAATTATGTACTAAGCAACATACCCACAACTAGGGAATCCAATCCCGCAAACGCGGGATCCCGCAAATGCTGGATCCGCGCCTTTTTTTGCGGGATTCAAAACGAGGGATTAGTCATGCGGGATCCCGCATGTTTGCGGGATCCAAAAAGTTTATTGTTTTCCATCGTTCGTAGGCCCATCCGGGCAGCTGTCGTTAGTTTTTACAATAATCAGCATATACATTACTACAATTCATATCGTAAACAAAAAAAATACATAATCGCATCATCACTATCAGACATAAAGTTAGAAAGCTCGGAGGTACCATTCCTAATCCTATGCTATCAGATCAATGCCAATCAGAATGTAAAAATCAATCGTTTTAACATTTCGTCAATTGAGTTAAATACTTTACCAACGAGGTAGGTACTTCTTCACCCCTCCGCGTATCATCCAGCGATTTGAACCCTCCGGGAAGCACGTTTAGCATACGCACACTGAGACACACGAAGCTTTTAGACATCTTCGCTAGTCTGTGCCTTAAAGGTCTTATGTTTTCTTTTGACCTGGTACCTTTTGACCCTTGAGTTGTGATACTCTGAGTTCAGGGGAGTATTATGTATAAACACTCTAATATGAAGATGTTAGGCATGGTGAGCACTGGTGAGGAGTTCCGTAAAGGAATCTCGACAAGAATCTCTGTGATTCAAGCCCAGCATGGTTCTCACTGCTCGTTTCTGCAATATAAAAACACGCGTCTGCCCCCTCCCTCAGACATAGGACATAATGCTGTGGAAGTATAAGTAAAATCGAAGCCTGCGATAGTAGAGTACAAGCCTACATCCTCGGATTCCATCACCGCCACGAGTGGTGACGTCACCTTGTATCGGTGACAAACACCTTGTCTCGGTGACAAACACTTGAACTACGGAATATTTTTTCCCATACAATTTAGATGGCGTAATCATCGTCAAATGTCAGTTGGGCCCGGCCTCCATAAACAATATGGCGACGGCCTCGGTAAAATGTACAGACTTTTCAAGTCCACAGGTGAGCCTATTTTTTTTTAATAGCAAATATAGCCGGATTTACCTTCCTTCAAAGTACCTCAATGTGCGGAGGCTCAGTCAAGTCTCAGGCTCAGTCAATGAGAGGAACGTCTATTGTTTATCCAAGGAACTTATTTTAGTCAACTGGTTCAAAAGATGGACTAGTAAGTGAGTCCATCACTGGATCCACCCCCAACGGTCGCTTAACAGAGAAGTGAATATCACCGGTCTTCGTCATATTTAATTCGAGACCGTTGTCTTTAAACCACCCTCTCGCCCTGTTCATTTTTTCACCTCGTTCAATTTCAAGGTCTTCATCGAGGCATCATCCTTTTTTTTTGGAATATTGTCTTTTAGTAACAGGAATGTATCATCCGCAAACATTACAATAAAATCATCCTCATCAACACTGTTAGGCAGACCATTGATATTAATGGGCCCAGTATTGACCCCTGTGGGGAGTGCTGGAGGATGCTGTTCAACGGCTTGCAAACATTGACCTTGTCAATGACTTTGTTTATTTGGGCTCCCTTATCAATGTCGGAGGCACGAGCGACCAAGAGGTGAACCGCTAGGGAAAGAGCGCAATGAGTCGTCTCGACAAGATCTGGAAAAGCCACGACATTTCTAGAGTTACCAAAATGAGGCTGGTCCGTTCGCTGGTGTTCAGCGTCTTCCTCTACGCCTCAGAGACATGGACTCTGAGAGCTCGAGAACGTGACAAGATTGACGTATTCGAGATGTGGTGCTGGAGACGTTTGCTCTGTGTGCATTGGCCTGAGCACAGAACCAACGAATCAATCCTGAGACAGCTCGGTGTCTCCACTCGCCTGTCCACAGTGTGGGAGCAGCGTATGCTCCGTTTCTTTGGCCATATTGTGAGAGCGGGTCCAGACAGCCTGGTGTGCCAAATCAAGCTTGGAACGGTTAAAGGTAGGAGGGGAAGGGGACAACTACAGATAGGTGGACAGATGTGGTCAAAAGGATCACGGGGGCCAATTTGTACAAATCCACAAGGATGGCGCAGGACCGAGAAGGATGGGCGAGACTCATCCATGAGCATGGTGGTCACGATCCTCGTAACCGAGGGATCGACTGAGAAGAAGATTGACCCCTGTAGTACTGCAAATTCAAATGCACTAGGAGCTGTTATAGATCTGACATTGTTAATTTCTGTTAGATGGCATCTATTATCAAGACATGACTAAAATAAGGGTTTTTTTCCTTATCTCGTACCCCGTAAATATCTATTTTTCTATTAGAATCGAGTGATCCCGCAATCCCGCAAATCCCGCGGATCCGCGGGATTGATCGCCTCAATCCCGCAGGCTTGCGGGATCGCGATTTTGATGCGGGATTGGATTCCCTACCCACAACAAATTGTAACATTTTATTTACTTAACAATAACAAACTAACAAAATACAGGCCCACACAGAGCAGTAGCGGACTGATATCAATTCGCACTATTGTCTATTTTTTTATTTTAATAATATTCTATTTATTTAGTAAAATAGCGTGTGTCCAGCAATAATTCCATATGAAATGCAACATGCAACTCACCTACTCTGGGCGGAGATATTTGGGCACCTAACGTAGGTGAGTTGTATGTTGCATTTCATATGGAATTATTGCTGGACACACGCTATTTTACTAAATAAATAGAATACTATCCCTGTTTTTGTACGGAAATTTCTTAGGGCTCTCCTTCCTAGGTGGTAGTTGGTGGGATTGGGCATATTAGCCAAACATCCATAGGATTAGGCAAATTGTAATCTGAATTATACTTTTATGAAACTTAAATAGTAAATTGAAAAAAAATCGAAGCTGAAAAAGAAGCAAAGATAATTCTATTCTATTTTATTCTATCCACTCACGCCGCATCCCTTGTGGGCTAGATAGAGAGAACAGATCGTCAGACCTTCCTATCCTCCTCTCAGATATATTTTGTTGTTATCCTTACATCGTTCATTCTAGGGAATAGACCTAGGGAATGACCGTAAAAGTTTTTTTGATTGAAGCGAAATTAACCCCCAAGAAATGAAAAAAAAAACACTATTTTTACCATTTTATCATGCGATTTTGAACCTTAATACCGTTGAAATTTACCGTGACGTCATAGTTAGGTCGTGAAAAAAAGACGTGACACAACACAGTGCCAAACGGCGGGCTTATTGCGTAAAAAAAAATTCGCATCTTTTGGTGAAAATACAAATGTCATAAAAATAATATGAAAATGTGCACGTGCCAAAAAAGTTTAATATAAAAATAGACATTGTGTATTTAAGTGGTGCCAAAATTTTCAATTCAATGGAGAATCTATGTGACAATGATAAAAGAAAATGCAAAACTTATTGGGTATTGAAAAATGTAATAAAAATATTATGATGTTGTATAATAAATCAATAGTAAAATTATAGAGTGTATAATATCCAGTCCGAGTATCAGTTCAATAGCAGGGAATTGAAAGGGCTGTCTTTTACTAAAGTTTGGGGTTAACTGGAAGAAATCGCAGTTCTGCGATAAGTTCGCCCTAGTGAACAACGATTTATAATCTGTACTATCTCCATTTTTTATATTTATATGTATTTGTTGTTTACTTAAAGTTTAAATAAAATAAAATAAATAAAAATAAAGTTTCAATGTCTTTCATCCTGCCACTCAGAGCAGTGTTGGTCCTCATCCCATATCATTCCGATTCTAAAAAAAAAATATGTAACTGTTGAATGTAACGGTTGAATTGAATGAACAACGATCTTCCATTAATTTCAACCGTTTTATGAGACTTGTCTCTAGTATAAATGTCTCTTCTTTATCTTCATAAGCCTTCTTCCCTCCACTGCTGGATATAGGTCCCTTCCATCTGTTTCCACTCGTCTCTGCTCATTTTTTTTTATAAAAAATCATTTATGGTTATTCCCTAGATGAAAGTTCAATGTATCTACTCTGTTTTTTTTCACACCTTTGAAATGACAATAAACCTACTCATAAAAAATCATAAATAAAATATGTCTCCAAAATCATGCGTTACTATAGACATCTTTTAATTATTTTTTTGCGATTGGACACAATATGTTTTGTGCATTCTTCATGTCATGAAGTGCCCATGCAAATAATAGAAACGGAACGTCCCCAATATGTACCTACCTGGTTAACAAGTTCTTGCCACAGACACCACAAACCAAAACTTCCAACTAACTAACATGAATTCAGAGGGTTGAAGTTTTAATTTGTATCTTTACCAAAAACATGTGAAACAGATTGAAAATTACGAGCAAGGTGTGGAAATTTGTTTGAATTGTCGAAATAATAAAGAAGGTATTTTTGTAATTACATGTAATGGGTTTAATCAATTATGAAACTTTTCTGATAAGTTATAAGCTCCAAGAACGTGGTGTTATTTATTCTTTTTTATTTACCACACAGTGTAGGTACCTGCTGCACAAGCACGTATCCAAGAGGGGGATATTGAAGGAAAATCCCGCGGGCTTAAGGCCCTTCACATCCCCGGGTAGCTCAGGCGCATTAATAGCGACCTCTTTACCCGCACCTCTAGCAAAATATTATTGGCCTTAAGGGAGCCCCCCGGCAAACCCCACCCCTGAATTACGTTCCTTTAATATCCTTGTCCAAGGAGGTTACAAAATTTACACCTTTATTACTACAATATTTCAAACTACATCTATACTTATGTACTTACGAGCTATGCTATTCTATTTACAAGGGGGGATAGTTGGGATCTACCCCTCCCCCCCCGAAATTTGGCGCATACACGATACAGGACGGACGGGACGATTTTTCTCTGCTATCTCGGCGCGCCTCAGTTTTTTTTGTAATGATTTTTTAATACATATCGCCGCTCGCTTTTTACTTTGACTAAAGCGACACAGGGTCAACTTTTCAGGAGAGCGATTTAAAGTTTAAAAAAACAGAAAAACCCTGATAACTTTTTTATTTATGAACCGATTTAAATAAATTGTATGGGGGTTTTGTTCATGGATTTTTTTTCTATTTTTTAGTATATATTGTTAATAAATATAGTCTCTTTTGTGTGAGTTAGATGGCGCTTAATCCCATAATGCCTAAGTATAATTCGAAATTTATTAATTCAAAACAAGTAAATGACCACTTTCCTTAAAATCATGAAAATTCAAAATGACTAACATGCCATTTGTACTCTTCCTCCAAAAAAACGAAATGACTTACACGTCATTAATATATATTTTCTAATAATTCAAAATGACTAACACGCCATTTGTACTCTTCCTCAAAAATATCAAAATGACTAACACGTCATTTATATATTTTTTCTAATAATTCAAAATGGCTAATAGAACTTTTTGTGACAAACTGTATCAAGCAGAACGTCTAAATTAGCACTGAAAATAAAATCGTTATAATTCAAAGTGATTAATGCAACCATGTTTTCCAAACACTTCCAAGTTAAAATGGCTAACACACAAACTCTTGTATTTTATATAGAATTTTGTGAGTAATAAAAGCTGAAGATCAATGTATTGGAACTCTAAGTATTCATCTTCATATCTGTTTCAAAAAAGAAGGAAAGAAAAAGTTTTCTAAATATATTATTTATAAATATTTCTTAAATATATTCTAAATAGGTATACGTTCGCGCCCATCGCACACAAAAGCAACACGTGTATTGACAATGAAGTTGTTAGTTGAACGACCGATAATAATATTTTCAAACCTTATAATTCTGTTTCAAACTTTTTGTCTTAAACGACGACAGATGTACCAAATATCAGCTATCGTTATAACCGCAAAAATACTAAAGTGCAAATTCAATTATAAACAATTAGTTAGAACGATTAACGGATAACATAAAATTAAAAAGTAACAATCCAATGTGACTAATGGCCATTTCAATTAAATTCAGTATTAAGTAGAAATGACTTAAAAGACATGTAAAGAGTAATATCCAAAATTCAAAAAGTCTAAACGACAACTTAACATTATTTAGTATCATGTAAATGTGACTAAACGAAGGACATGTTTAGATTTAATATTATACGATTTGACTAAAGTGCATCTGTCTAAATAATTTTGATAAGTCAAAAAAGCTAAAGCGCCACTCGCATTGTTTTATGTGTTAAGTTTGTTTTTCTTATAAACCAAACATTCATGAATTGTAAAAATTTGGCAAAACAAAGCGCCATTCGCGATTTATAAGTTGTTATTTTCGTCGCTTTACCTATTTTTTGAAAGATAAAAGTTAGTTTTTTATTTGACTAAACGACCAAAAAAGTTGTCTGATTGACCTTGAACTTGGACCATTCGATACAGCTCGCCGAGACGATTCCAACGATATATATAACTCATTTTATACCTAAGTGGCGCTTAAGTCAAAGTAAAAAACGAGCGGCGATATGATAAAAACTTATCTAAAAAAGTTCGCCAGCGGCGCTAATTTTTTGGTGCATTTACCTACTATAGGATAAAAATAATTGCAAAAAGTCACTGCCTGTACATAGGAAATCTTTTCCACAAATTTGTTTGATTGAATAAATGTCCGCCCCCCTCGCGAACCAAAAATCTGGATACGTGCTTGCTGCTGGAGTTAACTGAATTTTGGAATATTATATGAGATCTTTTGATATTCAGATACTTACTTACCTGAATGTTTCTTACGGGATTTTATTTATCTTCACCGTGGTGTTTTTTGTCTTTTGTCTATGAAAAAATCTTTGAACCGGTATTTCAACAACTTGCTGACCACTTGGAGACCTGAAAATTTACAAACGTACGTAAGCCATTTTGCGAAAAAATGGATCAGCTTTCTCCAGAAACTAAAAATATGTAAGGGGTTTCAGGGGGATCGAAGGATCGTGTGGGGTCATGATTGAAATCGTATGAAAGGGCGCTGGAAAAGAAATCTAGATCGTAAGTCAGATTTTGTCCAGCTCAAGTCCTGGAAGACACTGAGCGATCGAGAGTATGCAGTCACCACATCCCGCAGTGTTGGTATATCACAAAAGTGCTTCTCGAGTAGAAATATATATTTTAACAAATTTTTATTCTGGCTATTCTTGTTGGGAGGCGCCATTGGGATGAAGGAATCCAAGCGCTTCGGAATGGTCAAAGTGGTCGATAGCCTGGTTGGTAACGCGCTCGACTGTTAATACAACGGGCGCGGGTTCAATCCCCGATGCCGACTTACTCCACTTCACAACACAACTTTTCAAGCTTTCTGTGAAGGGTGCAAAATATGTATTTGGGTTTATTTCGATAAGCCCAGATTTATTAAAAAAAAATGGCGTGTGTGGTATCGTTTGAAAGACCGCGAAAAACAGTTCTAGAATGTGAAGCCATAAAACCTTGTTTATGTAATATTTTTTTACGTTTACTTATATTTGTGCTATCAGTTGATTTACGGGTGCATCACACTGCGGATTGTGGTTATCGGTACGAATTCAAACCAACTGGTATTTTCAGAAGATAAAAACTGTTGTGAAAAATAATTTGAGTCTCATAAGTTGATGTTACCGCAATCTTATCAATAAAATTGTTTATAATATAGGTTACTATACCACAATATACCACAATATCACAAAACATCAAGATATGAAATAAACAATGAAAAATATTGATGCATTTATAGATAATGCGGTAAGTCTGCTACAAAATATAAAACTTAATATTATATCGTCAGAACATCACGCGTGATTTTTTTTATCATCGAAACACAATGAAATTGAAAAACAATGAAATGACAAAGTTTCAATTCTCATAGTAGGAGTCTTGGGGTTAACTGGAAGAAATCGCAGTTCTCCGGCCTAGTGAACAGCGTTTTATAATCTGTACTATGTCCATTTTTTTATATTTATATGAATTTGTTGTTCACTTAAAGATAAAATAAATAAATAAACTAGTTGGTTGTAAGACGCCCAAGGCGCCCGTCGAGAGATGATGAATATATTTATTTATTTATTTATCCACGGCCGTATGGCCTTTAACAGTTTAGAATTGATTTTATTACCATATTAAAATATTCAATAATTTAGGTACGTATATTATGATTAAATCTTGAAAAACAACAAACATAAAAATTTCTATATAATGATACAATATGTTCAAAGTACAATTAAACAACAAACAATAATTAAACAATATGTACATAAATTTACAATATGTTCAAAGTTCATCGTCTCGCATATAGGTAAGTAGGCATACAAAAACACTTTAATTTAATTTCTCTGTAAAATTATGGTTGGTTGGTAGTCATTGTAGACGGAAATAAACCCGCCATTTAACTCATTAAATATTTGATTTATTTCAATGCCTTCGATATTGTTGATAACCATCACTTTAATTTATGTTAGTTTTTTTGAAACAAAGCGAATTGGGGATGAATCAACTAAATGATTTAGAAACAACTTCGTAGTAAGTTCAATCTATTTACTGTTCTTTTTGACGGGCTATAATGCTACATTCTGCATGAAAAATATTATGGTATTTTTTTGTACCACAGTTTTTAATATATAAATAGTTGTAATTTAGTAAAATAACAACAGATTTGTCTACGGACGACTTAGAAATAAACATCGTAACTAATTGTCAATACGCGATACGAAATATTGTAGTTTTGTTTCCACATAATATGAGTCGGGAATCTTTTGAAGCAACTAGGAATGATTTTAAAATCATGTTAAATACTCCCAGTGGTTCAGATAATAAAGAATTACCATCGGACGTTGAGGTCAATGTTGTACAAGACAAACTGCAAAGTAATTTCAACGTACAATCGAATCCTGAATCTCCCCTTAAAGTTGCTGTGGATAGAAAGTCTGATGATGATAAAATGGTAACACTCAATTTGTGGGACGACTCAATTGCACCTGTACGTGTGAGGAGGTCTACGGATGACATGGCTTTAGTTAATGAATCAAAGCAAACTGTTGAATCGTTATGTCGCCAAGGAGACTATGAAGGAGCTCTCGAGAGTTTTCGGACAGTTATTCTTACTCCATACGCTTCGCAATTTACATCGTGGGTTAACAAATATAAAGTAACCATTTACACACCTTTAGTGACATCTCGGATCGAAGACGCATGGAAAGCGAGTAGCTTCCACGAAGCGCAATCTCTATTAGCGGATGCAAAGCGCTTTTTACACGATCTGGAAGAATTGAAACAGAGTGATACGGAACAGAATATTGCGAGAAATTGGCAAATTTGTTTCAAAAAAGAAACTGCCGATTATAACCGTTACAAATTTGGGGAAAAAATTAATGAGTTAAAAAAACAAGACAAAAAAAACGTAACGAAACGGCAGAGATGGATTAATGAAGCAAAGCAATATTACGATGACGCAGAGAATACGTATAAGATAGCAAAGAAATACGATTCTAGGTTTGAAAAGAGTTTAACTGATTTACAAAGTATGTGGAGTGATTTCGAAAAAGAAAAGAAGAGAAATATAAACTAAATTGTAGTTTCAACTATATATATATATATATATATATATATATATATATATATGTTTTTATGTATGTATGCATTCTGTATCTTGTTTATTATTTTTTTATTCCGTTTTTATTTGTTTTTTTTCTCACATATGTATGTATGTATATATTTTATACTTCGTATATTTTTTTTATTCAATTTCTTTTTTCTGTTTTTCCAATATTTTTGTTCAATTTCTTTTTTTTTTCTGTTTTTTCCTGGGGTTAACTGGAAGAAATCGCAGTTCTGTGATAAGTTCGCCCTAGTGAAAAACGTTCTATAATCTGTACTATGTCCATTTTTTATATTTATATGTGTTTATTGTGTACTTTAAGTTTAAACAAATAAATAAACCCATGACAGATATTGGCGAATTATGCTGTACTCATGAACACCAAAAGGTCGTGGTGACTCGCGAGCGTGTAGCGGGCGCATTAGATATTGCTTTTGCAGTCAGTGGCGTAGGGTGGGTTTTTACCGTCCGGGGCGGATGTCAAATCCGCCACCCCTTTCTTCTTTCGTATGCGAAAACGACAATTACGCAAACGGTCTGAGAGCCTGAGTCAGAGCTCCGCGGCCCCCATATTTAGGAACATAAATCCAAAATTCTCGAATATTTGCAGGAATTATAAAGAACTTTATGGCTGGTGTGGAACAACTGTTTTTTGTGATATGTATATGGCAAAAAATGAGGAAAAATATCGCCGCAGGCGAAATTCTTTCGAGTTTTTTAGAGTTGAACAACTAAAATGTTGATATTGATATGGAACGAAATGAATTTATCTCGAGTTTTTAATGAAACCAATGTGATTTAATTGATTTTTTTTAATTTTTACGTCTCCACTGTCTCCCCCACGCTACGCTACTGCAGTAAGTCCGCCTATTAGCACACTACTATTATCTTGTATTATACCTCTTAATTTTTTTTGTTAATATTTTGTATGTATTTATTTATGTTAAATAAATTTTCAATAAATTCAGTAATCATTAAGAAGGAACGAATATTTTTTTGTCCATATTATAGCGAGTCACTTTGTCGAATATCACGATTTGACTACTTGACGATAATTTAAGTAAAAATGAACTGTTAATGTGTTCACTTTCATCCTAGTCAGAATATTCGTCCTAGATCTACTTATCTACCAAATTACTTTACTTCAAGTAATTCTATTAAAAAATAGTTTGAAGATTGAGTCGATCTCTCATCTAGTTACCTTGTTATTCAACAACGACTTGTAGAAAAATCCGTATTTTCCGAAAAAAATGTGATTTTCTAAATTATATTTCAGATAATTATTTTTTGCTAACAAATATTTGATGAAAACAAAAATCTAGATTAGAGATTTAAAGAAAATAATGTTACCACGATAAAAATGATACATCTTAATTTCTGAGATAAGACGTTAATGGAGGCTTTATGATGTCATAGGAAATGGAATAAAAGAAAGAAAGTCGTTCATGATGTTTTCTCAACTTTCTGTACCTCCTTAAGGACCGGTTGCTCGAAACACGATAGGAACAGAAGATTACCATTGCCGTTACTGATCAGTAAACGTATTAAATGGGTTGCTTTCAAAAACACCGATGACACCAGGTAAAAAAGCTAACTATACTATTAACATCCACTGACGTTTTGTTTGCCGTTTCGCTTTTTGTTACGCGCGCTTTTCCTTTACTGGACCTGGGGACAACGGTAAACGGATAGTAAGAAATCTTGCGATAGCATTTTACTTCTGTTTTGGTTTGGAGGCTAAACTGCCTCGGGTACATCTACGTATGCCCGCCGATAGCATTAACAACAGCTGTCTCCAATATCGCCTTGTAGGCAACAGACTTCTGGGCGGGCCTGCAATGAATATCCAGAGGCTGTACACATCAGAGCTGCGCCAGGCTGGAATGACATGGGAACAGGCAACGGAGTTGGCCCAGGACAGAAAAGCAGACTCCGAGCAGAGCAAAAACTGGGTATCAAACACATGTTCCACATAGGGAGCGGACGTGGATATATAGGTATATATACGAGTATGTATGTATGTTTGGAGCAACGATTTCTGTCTCCTTACCGTTGCCAACCGACGATACTATTCGTCGAGTAACCGGGCCTAAGTCTTATACACTTTTCCATTTCTAATGAACTTTTGTTTGCCATAACTTTTCCCGCTTGCGTATCCGGAGACCAAGTCTATGCTATACAGACTATAACTTCAATATAATAGTATGTATATATCTACAATAACACCCTGCCCTACAAACTTTCATAACAATACAGAAATGTCGTTTCTCTATTATGGTAGCTGTACCTATTGCTTGTAGTTATGTTCGCAATGTATTTTCAAAATACTCAGTGTGCCAAGTTTTAAAAGCCATTGCATGCTCGCTCTATATGACATCGTTTTATATATTACTAGCTGAGTTACCCGTGCTTCGCAATGGCAAATTACACAAACCAACCCGGCATACTTTATAGGCTTGAGCTGGACAAAATGTGACTTAAGATCTGAATTCATTTTTCAACGCCCTTTTATATATGGTACAACACACGACCCCACACAACATTTGGATCCCCTCATCATCATGGTATCTCCTGGAAAAAACTTTTCCTCCAAAACCCGGCAACGTTAGAACACAGCCTATATTATCGCAAATGTTGCTCTAAATTTTCGCAGCGATCCATCGTAAAATGCGGGAGTTATGCGAACACTTACAAATTATGGGACTCTTCTTTAGTATATAGATTTTCGGATCCCGAAAAAAAAACCCATAAGAAAATTCTTTCTTCTTCATCATTCTCAGCCATCTCTCCACTGCTGGATGTAGGCCTCCTCCAATTTTTTCCACTCCTCTCTTCTTTGGGCTTTCCGGATCCACCCGCTACCAGCGACAGGGACAATATCATCGGCCCATCTTTTCATGTCCCATAGTCTCCATCCATAGAAAGTTATCTGCCATAAGAATTATATTGCTCAACATGAACAAATCTCAAAAAAGACAAAAAAACTCTTCAGATATTTTATCCTCAATGGATAAAAGCCCAAACTTTCCAGTTGGATTCCGATAGATTTTTTTAAATATAAAATGTTGACTATTTTATTGTCTATCACATTTTAGGTCCGCTTATTTATTTGCTTACTTTCTAATCTATAAAAGTTAATTATGTAACAATTGATATCCACAGTTAATTTTATTTTCAAAATCCAATTACATTTGTCCTTTTGTCCCTTGAGCATATTTCTAAAGGGCTTTCGTCTTTTTTGGGATTTATTCATGTTGAACAATATTCTTATGGGTTTTTGTCCGGTCACGATTATTTTCATAGTTGCTAGGTATGCTTACATGTTGAAGTTATCAGACTATTAGTGTTATTTATACTATATGGACGTGTTATTATAAAGAGATACAAAACAGAATATATTATAGGAATGAATGTTTCCTATAGAGGGTGATATACGAAGAAGAAGGTTCTGTGTTCAGTGTATTTATTAATCTGTAGACTGAATGATAATGGATCTTACAAGCGTTTATATATCATTATATTTTCCTAATTAGTATCGTGAGTAAACGAGTGAATGATTTCTATCTAGGTTGCTGACTATGAGTTTTCCAATTCAACTGTGAATGAAATGCTTACTCCGAGGTTACTACCTCTAATTAGGTCCCTAAAAATGCTTACTACTCATGAGGTAATTGACTCGTATCTATGTCACCACAATATTTTCATACATTTCACTATGAAGGTAACTTCTAGATGGACTTAACAATAGATTTTCTATTTGAATGGTAGATATTATGTTAGTACAAGTTATTTAAAAACCGTTCATTTCATTCTAAACTACAAAATTGTGATGCCGCATCTTACACTGTTCGTGAGTTGAGAGACTACGTAATTGTTATAAGAAATAAATATTGATTTTCTTGTTCGGGCCATTGCTGGTTGGACTCTGGGAGATCGCGTACGGAACACCACAATCCGAGAGATCTGTGCGGTTGATGATGTGGTCAGATGGAAATATTGAAGGTCCCTCCTCACACCCGAATAACACAGGCGCCAGTTAGGCGCCTTTTTATTCGCACTTACAGCCCAAAGTTACTTAGACGGCCCCAGGGTTAGCCAGAAGGGCACCCCCCAGCAACACCGTCCGGAATGACACCTTCAATATCCCTGCTACAAGGATGATAACAAATAATGAGCTACATTACATTATAACTTAGACTAATATTACAAAACTATTCGACCGAGCCAGGGGCAGCAAAAATAAAGGACCCTGAGGACTTGACTAAAAAGACTGGTTTCAATGCCGTGGCGCCAGGCGCCACAACCCGGCGATTGTGTGGATCAAAACAAACAAACCTCCCCGCATGGGACAAATAAAATAAACCCACCCAAACCTCCACCAAGGAGAAAGGACGATGAAAAGAATGGAAAGAATGAATACCTCAAGGATACCACAGATGGCACTGCATGGTATCCCAGATGGGCATTGGACAACGCCAGCCGGGAAGGCCCCCAAAGAGATGGAGGGAAAGCTGAAGCTCAGCATCCCAAGAGGAGGCTCTTCCTGCTAGAACATACTCCTGAGTCTAAAGAAAGAGAAGAAGAATATTTTTTATAAGTAATTAAAACAATATTACTTTGTTTACACCACTTTTATTTTGACCAGAATCAACATGTTTCGGGAACAAAGTTCCCTTCTTCAGGACTAATAGTACAAGAATCTTGTATTCTTGTAATCTAAATTCTTGTATTAGTCCTGAAGCAGGGAACTTTGTTCCCGAAACACAAAATAAAAGTGGTGTAAACAAAGTAATATTGTTTTAATTATAATATAATGTCGTCACAAAATAAAACCTTCAAAATCAAAGAAGAATATTTTTTGTTCATATATAAAAATAATTACCCATCATTTACTTATTGCCTTGTGTTGAATAGTATACTCGATACGATAAATTTTATTATTCCTTTTATTTTTATAGTCAGTTGTTAGTGAAAGAGTAATATTTCACAAACTAATAATACACAACAAACTATATGAGAGAGCCTTTGATTTAGGAGATGAAAACAAATATATTCGAAAGAAATCGGCGCCTTAACAGTTTTTTCAGCGGAGATAAGGTATATATGGAACCTATAATATATGGAAGAAACATCCGAATTAAATATATTCATGTAAAATAATAACCATGCTATATACTCATACATATCTGATTTTATATGTTATATTAAGGGCATGGCACCAAGAATGACGTCACAGTCTTTTCCCACGGCATTAAGGTTCAAAATCGCGTGACAATCCCATGATAAAATGGTAAAAATAGTTTTTTTTTTTCATTTTTTGGGGTTAATTTTGCGTCTATCAAAAAACTTTTACGGTTATTCCCTAGATTTTAACCATTATATCAGTACAAAAAAAAAAATGAAACGAGTTTCCGTCTTTCGGAAAAAAAGGTCAGAGGTGTTTTTAAATTTTTTTATTGAGAAATCTATACAAGATATAAAAAATCTTTTAGGATTATTCCCTAGATAAAGATTTAATGCATCTACCCTATTTTGTTCCAAATCATATTTAGTAACGGTTGTCGAGATAGAAGGTCTCCCGTTTTTACAAATTTTTGAAATGTCGGTATGCACACTCTTAATAGGAGTCATGGTATTCCTATTCTTATCGGCTTTTTTACTTCGAAAAGTGACAGAATTGGACCTCGAAATTACGAGTATAAAATTTGCGCATCAAATTATTTTATCTGCTATTCTCTGCGTATAAAAAAAGAAAGTACGTACTTTCTTCTTTTCCAGTTTCAATAGATACGATTGGTTTGCAGCAAAGCCCCATGTCTCCTTCTCCACTCATCCCTGTCCTGTGCGGTTCTTTTTAACTTTATATACGAGTCGAAACCCATATCCTGGCACAAGTCGTCCAGGTGTTTTTTCCTTGGCCGTCCTCTGTAGTTTATCCTCTCATTCATTCCTTCAGTTAATTCAAATAGAAGACCCTCTTGACGCACTATGTGGCCTATCCATCTGGCGTACTTACATAGAAATAGTATGAAAGGTAATGAAGTCCCCATAGGTTTTCTTACTGAAAAAAGTCCCCTGTCTTCACACTGCTGTCTTATTAACGACACGATCCCTTCAGGACATTTTCATAGTTTTGAATGTTATGCATGTTCTATCAATTATAATAATAGAACATTCACATTTCTTTAGTCGATTAACTATGTAGATCACTCGTAGGCGAGTGGATGGCCTGATAACAGAATAGAATACAAATTCGCCAAGTAGATATTTAAAATAAGGGTATATAAATATCCGTAGGTAAATTAGGTAGGTATATTAAATGTTCAACTCTGGAGAATTTATGGAAAACGATACATTTTCATTTTTGACACTAATTGAGATTGATAATAAAAAAAACAATTTCCCCAAATGAAATAAAAAATAAGGATACACAGTGTTTGTTATTGATATATATCGTAAGATATATAGATATATATCATAAGATGTTTCAACTATCTACCATTATAGTATATTTTTTAATGGTTTTATTTCGAAAACAAGAGTTTTTATCAAAATGGTAAAACCCGCTATACCACATGAATAAACATGTTTACTTTTTACACTCGCTCATGATCCACATAGGTTGAAATTGCGGTAAGGTTTTACCAATTTGATACATGAACTATTGTTTTCAAAATGAGAGAAATAGATGGTGGGTGTGTATATATAAATACCATATTTTCCTGCAACAGTATGAATGGCAACAATACGTAGGTACTTAATGTATACGGAATTCGACAACACAGCCGTCGCTTCTCGTGGTGTAGTGGATAAGATCCCTACTAAACTGTGCGAGACTTTAAAGGTCTGGGTTGGAACCCAGCCGGGGTGAACTGAAATGGCGAATGTTTCTCGAGTGTATAGTGATCACTAAATCCAGGTAGGTCGGTTGTAAGCCCGACAATGTCCATCCTTCATTATTCTACACTGTTGTAGTCGACTTGTAGCTGACTAAAAATTAAATTAAAATAATACATAAAAGTAGCTTCTGGAATATTCTAGATGATTTTTATTATAATTTTATTACAATCATGAGTATACATCGGATATTTCGATGCCTTTTATTGGAAGTAGTGAAATAAATCATTTTTAATCCTCAAAATTCATAGACGGTCGTGACCAAAGTTTTATTTCTCTTCGAATTTAAATTACGGGGGTTTCCATCTTTACCTGAATTCTATACAACCATCAATATCTATAGGGGAATACAACAATAGTGAAGTGTAAACAATAAATTCCACGTAACTTGTATCTGCGTGCATTATGTAGGTTAGTATTAACAAAATTTGCGAAGCAAATAAACTGTATAATATTTTTGTTCACTCTACGTCCCTGCACTTTTCCTAGTCCCAGGTAGAAAATAATCTAATCTGCCGCATGAGCACAAAACAGAAAACAACTATATACGTAAGTAAGAACATATAAAGCTTGCTAGAACCTAATTTTAAATTATATTATGTGTATTTTCTGATTACGTAAATCAGATTTAATTAGAAAATGTTATAATTAATTTGCCTACTAGCTAACATGTGAAGAACAGTTAGAAATAATTATAATGGAATGGTTATAATTTAAGGCTCCCGACCCTACTATGACGTCACGGTATTTTCCCACGGCATGAAGGTTCAAAATCGCAGTTTTTACATTTTTTGGGGTTGATTTCGCTTTAACCAAAAAACTTACTATCAATCTTACACCAAAAAATAATACTCCGCGATTTTCGGGAAACGAGTTTCTCTCTTTCGGGAAAAAGAACAGAGGTGTTTTTCATATTATTTTGTCAAATCTATAAAAGATATGAAAAATCTTTTATGGTTATTCTCTAGATAAAGGTTCAATGTATCTACTCTATTTTTTCCAAAGCATATTTAGTAACGGTTGTCGAGATCTAAGGTCTCCCGTTTTTAGAAATTTTCGAAATGTCAATATGCATACTCTCAATGGTTATAATTTCCTTGCGTGTAGGCAGAGAGGTATATAAGTATTATTGCTTCATTGTAATAACGTACAAAAATAATTATAATAATATGAATGTTTATGTAAGCAATTTAGTAGATTGTAAATTGAATTAAGGGTTCGTAAGGTAAACATAAAGATACAACTCAAGTAATACTCAAGTAATACTCGCAAGCAGAGCCGGGCAGAAAAGCGTTAATCCGTTAATCGTTAATTAACGAAGTTAACATTTTGGTTAACGATTTCATGCTTTTCTCACCTCCAAAAATTGTTATCGGATTATTTAACTTCCGTTACATTTTACTTCCGTTAATATTAACCCCGTTAATATTTGATTGTTTGCGTAGACATCATCCACTGGCGGCGCTGGCATTAGATAATCCAAGGGTTGTATGGGGTTATGTGTGGTTTCGTATGTGGGTTGGGAGTTGGAAAAGAAATTTCACTTTGTTGGGATACATCGCGATAGTGTAAATTTGATAGTAGTTGTACTTATGTAGTTCTATTTCATGCCATTTAACCGCGATTTTTTACATTGACGCTTTGACGGATTAACTTTAACTTCCGTTACATTTATCAAAATGTGACGCTTTAGCGATTAACGAAGTTAACTCTTTAGTTAACGGATTATTGATTAACGAAGTTAACTTTTTGATTAACGGTGCCTACCTCTTCTCGCAAGTATTCAACAAGTTATGGTTTGTGTTGGTTGTTGTAATTATTGTTGGTTCACTATATTAGATTCCTTATGTTACAATAATATATTACATTATAAACATGAAACTTTTGTCAGCACGTAACACTGTTTGGTGTTTCATGTTAATCTTTATTAAGCTCTTGTATACTAACTACGATATTAAATACACACAATGTTTCTCACTGACTTTAAACTAAACTAAGATTTTCCTACAATTATTTATTTTCATATTATTAAGGGACTGTACGAATACTCTGAGTAAAAATCGTTATATTATCGCTTCAACTTGTATTATAGGAGCGCAAACGGAGAAAATCTAAGCAAAATAATCGCTTTTAACTTGTTATATGAAAGGGGGACTGAGTTATATATATAAAAAAATCAATCGATAGGTATCATGATCCTCTTCACTCAATCTCAAATAGTCATCTGTGGCGCTATTCACATTTTTAATACTACAAGGTCATATTTGCATGTGACGACCTTCAGCCCCCTCCAAAATTGAATCCTGGATGCGCCACTGATTAAGAGGCTGTAAGCTGAGTAAGTAATCTTTATTTTCCCATATGCAATTTTTCGCGTGTTCCTTTAACTGTGCCCTCCTTCCTCTTATTTTGAATAGAACGCTAGTTGGTAAAAAAAAACACATAATATTCATATGCACTGTGTCTAAACCTCTTCACAGATCATTGATTTCACACCTGATGCCACACGGATACATGGACCAAATGGAATCCTTTTTTGAAATCTTTTTCACGCTTGATTTAATATATCTATTTTCATATTGCAGCACTCGAATCGTTTAACATCCTACGTACTATAGATACTATAGTTCGCGATTGCGCGTAGTGTAGGGCTGCCATAGTTGTCGGACTGCCGACCGCGACACCTCCCCAAAAAAACCTCTAAAAATCTATTAATATTCAATATTCAACCAATAAGTTTAGTTCCATAGGCATGAAAAGTGTTACCTTAAAAAATATGCCCGAAAAAGGCGCCGAAGGCATTTTTGTTTATAAAAATTGATGAAATGATGAACTTGGTTTTCATTGTTTGGAAGTGACCATATAAGTAGCACTCCAGTCGACATTTTTGTCATAAGACATGAGCGTGTACCTGTCTACATAAAAAAGGAGTGGTGTAAATCTTGATTAGTTTTATCGAAATAAAAAATAAGTAGGTAGTTAGTAGTTACTGATGATGTGAATGCAGAACATGTAAAAGAAGAAACGTGATTGGCGCCGCAGGCAATTTTTTTGATGAAAAAATTGTAAAATAATGGATTTTCGTAATAACTCTCCGGGAATTATTTTATTGAGTTATTAATATTAAGAAACCCCTGAACGGGACAAATGACTGTCGGACCGGGACACTGGAACACGGACCCCAAAACCGGAACATATCCCGATGTACCGGGACGTATGGCAGCCCTAGAGTGGGGAATATGTTGGAAAACTTTGAAAGGTCAAATGAGAAATGAGGTATGGTGAGATTATAAGTGGATGATGAGATGATGTTGGACAAGAATGGAAGTGAATAAGTAGAGATGTTTTGGACAGTTAGACATGTGGACAGAGAGAGTACCTAACTGTCTGCGTAGAACAATACTGAGAATAATACAACACAAAGTGGACGTTGACATGGGAATAGTCTGGTTTTGTTTCTAGGGGAGAGGGAGAAAAATCAAGAAACTCGACGTATATCTCTATAGGTCTTGTTTCAGAACTTTCCTCGCCCCTGGACATACACTATTTTCCTCGTAAACTCATACATATACATAGGTGGGGCATGGTCGTAGAAGGAAGGTCGAGGTAGAGGAAGATCCCCCACTAGATGGTCTGACCAAATCAAGGCTGCCACATGTACATTAGTGGTTGGAGCAATGCGTACGGCGGTGTGTCGGGAGAGGTGGAGGACAACAATCCAGAACGTAATACGGACAAGGAGAGAGGATGGTCACGACTCTCAGCAGTGAGGACATCGACGCAGAAGAAGAAGTGTAGATGACGACATCTACTGTACCTGTGGAGAGATCCAAGATGACGAACACCTCTTCGTCTGCCGAGATATGGCGGAGGGGTGTGATAAAGCGGACCTATATAGGGCCAATGACAAAGCGATTGCTGCTGCAGTGTGTTTGAGTGGGTTGGCCTAGTGTTGACGGATTCGTCTTCTTCGATCTCCTCATCTTTGGATAGGTCAGAGGTTTCAAGCATCTGTCACTGTGTATATTAGCAAAAAGTCTTTGTCTCTTGTAGTCTTCTCCAGGACTTCTGACGACGTCAACCGTAGTCTCTCTTCACACATCCTTTCCAACTGCTTGTTCCAGCTATTTTTGAAGCGACAAACTGGTTTTCTGCCTGCGTCGTTGGATGCCAAAGTTTTTATTGGAAGCCGTTGGTGGTGTCTGAGCTATCTCAGACCTCTATGAATAGAAGTGCGGGTTTTATCCCAAGAGTCTCTCAAGCACTATCGTATCGTTCCGAGTTTCTTCCTTACTTACTGCTAGTCACTTGCGTTCCACTGATGGACATTAGTCTCTTCTAAACGTTTGCACTAACTTCTTGAGCTGTCTGCTGCTATCTATGACCCGCGTAAGCCGGACTTTGAACAATGTCTTTTATTTATTTATTCAGTTTTGAAACACAAACAGACATCACACATATAAACACAGTACATATTAACACAAAACATTCTAATCTTAAGTGATGCCCTACTCATATGTATTCACATTTATGTCAGCAAAATTTTGTCCAATTAAATTAAAATCTATACTACTAATATATATCTATTGTCATCAGTTTGCCCTTTCTGTGGTCTTTATACGCCTCTGAAATATACTGGCATTCCCTTGGAATCCAGTCTTCGGGGAGCTTCTAAGGTTCGTTCCAAGTATGGGCAGTGGAAGAAATGACTAACACGGTTTCACACAATAACTTCTATTAAACAACAATAATTACAATGTTTGTAGGCCTATGCTATGTCTGCCTTCAGCTGAGTCTAAAACCAGAATAATGTTCTACCCCACATTCCCTAAGATATAATAGATTCCCAATAAGTATAGATCTCAAAATCCCGCACCGCCATCTGTGTTCAAATATTCTAACCGCTTAATGCCAACCATTCACTATTCGACCTGTAGCAGTTAGCAAAGTCTCACACCTATTTTGTTTCTCCCAGTTGACCACAGATGGCAGTACCTATCTTGTTTCTCCCAGTTGACCACAGATGGCAGTATATCACACTTCCCAAATTAATTCAAGAAAATCTCAAATTTTCTGATCTAACATACTATACATTTAAACAATTTCAATACCTAAACTCAGCTGTGTCCTATCTAACATATTACATTACACTTATATATATGATTCATTTGATTCAATTACATTACACTTATCTCCACTATATATATGATTTATTTGATTCCATTGTTCTACTACAAATATGATAACTTAAACATATATCTCTTAAACCTCTCCGTATCTCTGCGGTAACTGCACTGGCCTTGGTCTCAAGCTTCTCTCACGCTGTCCAGTGTCGAGTGCATCGAAGATTCTCCCGTCTTGGCTTTCCTGTAAAGACAGAGAGACAGGATTAGGCACACTGTCAAAGAGCGCCTCCATCCCTGCCCCGCCGTCTGTACACTCAGACTGGGGCAAGGCGGGCGGTGTGTCGCACTCCTCTCCCACAACATCATCTCTCCCCCACGACACTCTCAGAGGCGAGATCTGGTCCACATGACGTCTCCATATCTTACCTGAGGAAATTCTTACTAACACCACACTCTTGGACAAAATTTTATGTATTCTAGCCTTAATCCAGCACTTCTCTGTGCTCCTATAATCTCTTGTCATCACAAGATCATCCAACTTTAAAAAATATTTATAATTTTTTTTTCCTTTATGATAAAGTTTTTGTTTGTCTTTACTTATTTTTATGTTTTGACGGACCGACCTAGGTATTTTCCTATCCTGACCCAGCCCTTCGGGGATCAACAAGTCGTATATACATTTCAACCTTCTTCCCAACATGAGCCTCGCAGGCTCTATACCTGTTGATGAGTGCGGTGTATTCCTATTATCTGTGAGAAAGTCGTTAATCAGATCTTCCCAATTTTGGGGTAATCTCTCGCTTTTCATGATTTTCCTTACAAAATTTTTGCAATTTCGAACCGAATTTTCACCTTGGCCATTCGACGATTGATGTTGAACCGGTGTTACTATGTGTGAAATTCCCTGTGATTTACAAAATTGCCTAAACTCGTGTGACCCAAAAACTGTCGCCCCATCGCTCACAATCACGTCGCAAACCCCTAATGTTCTAAATATTCCTTTCAACGTTCGAATGGATGAGGTTGAAGTGGGTTGATCTACCCTTACACACTCTAGCCATTTTGTCGTAGAGTCTATACAGATCAGAAACTGCGTCCCACCAATTGGCCCAAAATAATCTATGTGAATTCGACTCCATACTTTACCAGAGTCTACCCATGGACTTAACTCTACCTTAGGAGGGTTATCTTGTACCTGTCTGCATGTCATGCAACTTCCCACTAAGTTTTCGATGTCTTTATTCAACCCTGGCCAAAACAGATACCCCCTAGCCAAGCCCTTTGTACGTACCATGCCTTGGTGTGACCTGTGTAACAGTTCCAATATTTCCTTTCTCTTTACACTTGGTATTACCACCCTATGATCCCAAAACACACATCCGTCCTGAACATGCAACCCGTTTCTCAATTTATAATAAGCATAAACCTCTGAAGTCTTATCTACCCTCGTCTCCCAGCCTAACCTAATGCTTTCCTTTACCTGCGCCAGAACTGAGTCCTTCTCCGTGAGATTTTTAATGTCCAACCATGTGATGGGTAACTTTGCCTCTGAACATAGTGTGAATATCCATTCGCTTTCCCTTCTCTTTTCATTTACCATAAACAAATTGTTGAAATTCTCTGTTTCGTTAAATTTTGTCACCTCCGCCTCAACTAACGGTATAGGGGCCCTTGACAGATAATCCGAGCAATTATTTGCCGATTTTACATGTTCGATTTGATAATCAAATGCCGCCAAGATTACCCCATATCTGATCAATCTATTCGCTGCTAATTGTGGAATCTCCTTTGTTGGACTTAATATTCTAGTCAACGCCTGATTGTCAACACAAAGTTTGAATTTTCTCCCGTACAGATAATGAAACCATTTCCTTAGTGCATAAATTATTGCCAGGGCCTCCAAATCCAAAATTGAATACCTCTGTTCTGCACTAGTTAGCGACCTAGAGATAAATGCAATTGGTCTTTCTACCCCATTATCATACACATGCAACAACGTCGCCGCTATTCCCGAGGCAGATGCATCTGTAACGAGTTTAACCGGAATGTCCACATTATAATGTGTCAATACTAAGTTTGACGATAGCATTTCTTTGACTTTAGTTACCGCGTCATCACACTCTCCAGACCACTCCCATTTTACACCCTTTTTTAGTAAAGCATATAACGGTGCCAACAAACCCGCGATATCTGGAACGAAATTTCTGTAATAGTTTATCAACCCCAAAAAACTACGTAACTGCGTGATGTTTTGAGGTACTGTCACCTCTTTTATGGCCTTTACCTTATCCTCCAAGGGAGAAATTCCTTTTCCGGATAGCTTATAACCCAGATATTCCACCTCTTTTACAAAAAACAAGCACTTTTCAGCATTTACAGTTAACCCGCAGTCCTGCAGCCTTCTAAAAAGCCTTACTAAATTTTCATCTAACTCTTGCATTGTTTTTCCGCATATAATCAAATCGTCAATGTATGCCGCTGTGTTTGGCAATCCCTGTACTACTGAATCGATGACCTGCATAAATAATGCGGGACTAGTTTTCATACCAAAGATCAGTGTTTTATAACGAAAAAGGCCTAAACATGTTGATATTGTGGTGACCTCTCTGCATTGTTTTTTTAAACCGACTTGACAATATGCTGATTTCAAATCTACCTTAGCGTAATATTTACCGTGACTCACCTTGTGAATAACATCCTGAATCCTTGGTAGGGGATATTTGTCGTCACAGATGTATTTATTAATCGTATTTTTATAGTCCGCACACAACCTTATTGAACCATCCGCCTTCGGTACTATCACCAACGGACTGGCGTATTTAGATACTTCTACCTGTTCAATGATATCGTTTTTTAACATTTTATTTATCTCACTTTCAACTTTAGACACTAGTGCCATTGGTATCGGCCTCGGATTACAGAATTTTGGAATGTGATCTTTTGTCATTTCAAAACCGACTTCGTATTTGTTAAACTTCCCGAGTTTTTCACTAAAAACATTTGGAAACGTATCTTTTAACCTCTTCACCAAAATGTCAGACTGAACGGATTCGTTGTTGTTGTTGCTAACTTCACAACTGTTTTTATTACCAACTGTACAGATTCCCGCGATTGAAATGTCAAATAGTTTCATGAAGTCCCTTCCAAACAAGATCTGTGTACCTTCTCGTATAACCAAAAATTCCAATGTTTTTTTCCAAGTTTTGTAGTGTATTTCTAAATTTACCGTTCCCATGACTTGTAACGCTTTTTCCGCGTAACTCTGAACGTTACCCGCATATGGATTCAGCGGTATATCACTGAAAAATTTCGCGTACGTGTTACTTGGTACAACTGATTTGAACGCTCCTGAATCGATCATACCTGACAGCACAGTTTTCCCTAGTTCACATGAAATGTAACATGGATTTTCCCCTGAAACGTCTGTAATTACATTCAAATCCAACTGATTTATTCTTTTTTGTGCGTAGCTCCTACAATTTCGTGCGAAATGCCCCGGCTTGTTACACTTAAAACATCTACTACTTTTTCCAGTGTTTTTTTCTCTGATGTAGTGAGGGGAGGGTGTCCGCGACCTGTTAAACTTTCTCTCATTGCTGAGACTACGTTTTCTCTCAAAATGCCTCCTCTCAAAACCTGCATTCGTGCTTGCCCCGTGGCGTGAAAAATTTTTTTCCGTATTGACCATTGCGACAATATTTTCGCCAATATTTTCGGCATTTCTTCGATTTAAACTACTTTCATATAATACCGCCATTCTCAAACATTCAGAAAACTCTTTCTCCTCACAATCCAAAATTAACTTCTCCTTGATTTGACTCTTTCTTATACCTATTATAAATATATCCCGTAATACCTCCAACAAAAATTTGCCAAATTTACATTCACTTGATAATTTCTTCAATCGAGCCGCCCATTCTTGTAAAGATTCATATTCTGACTGTTTCGCGTTATAAAAATTTCCTCTGCATTCCAACTTACAGACATTAGTTTTACAATACGCATCTAATAAGGCAATTAACTGCTCTGTATTTAAATCATCGACATTCTGCGGAGACGCCAGATCCACTAACAGTGAAAATGTCGGAGAGGAAAGATAGGAGCAGAAAAGTGCCACCTTTTTCCCGTCCGAGACCCCCTTCTCATCATAAAGCCTCAATGACTGCCTAAATCTTAAGATGAATATTTCCCACCTGTCCGTCTTATGGTCGAAAGACAGTGTAGGATCCCTCGTCACTGAACCAGATACCGAGGAAGCTTGAACCTCCGGCTTCGATACTCCTGGCTTGGAGTCGGGCATTTCTCAACAACTTTTCTATCTAAGCTACCTATTTACCAAATGAAAATTTGTTCTACTACAATCCAATAACTCAAAACTACTTATCTTCAGTTGGACAACAATACTCCTGATGCCCTCAGTTGACCTCTTGGAATGACCCCAGATGACCCTTGGTTTGATCGTCGGCTTCTGTGTCTCGTTCTCTTTCGCGGATGATGGCGTCCTCCCTCTTGTAGTCCTTGTTGTACTGGGCGCTGCTCCAGTCTTCCGTCCGTCTCTGGATGGGTAACTGCCTCCGATTCTGGTCTCCACAAGGTCTTGTCCAGCTTCTTGGAACACCAACACCGCCCTTGGCTTCTGGTTTGATGTCCTCACCGTTTCTCTGGTCCCTGACCCCTTGTAGACCGCTCAGCTGCCAAGACAACACCTCCGCACAACCGAAGAAAAATCTTCTTGTGACAACAAGAAAATTTTCACCTTTGCCCACACAAATTTACTGTGCCATGAAATATACTGGCATTCCCTTGGAATCCAGTCTTCGGGGAGCTTCTAAGGTTCGTTCCAAGTATGGGCAGTGGAAGAAATGACTAACACGGTTTCACACAATAACTTCTATTAAACAACAATAATTACAATGTTTGTAGGCCTATGCTATGTCTGCCTTCAGCTGAGTCTAAAACCAGAATAATGTTCTACCCCACATTCCCTAAGATAATAATTCCCAATAAGTATAGATCTCAAAATCCCGCACCGCCATCTGTGTTCAAATATTCTAACCGCTTAATGCCAACCATTCACTATTCGACCTGTAGCAGTTAGCAAAGTCTCACACCTATTTTGTTTCTCCCAGTTGACCACAGATGGCAGTACCTATCTTGTTTCTCCCAGTTGACCACAGATGGCAGTATATCACAGCCTCTTTTGTTGTCAGGGTTCTAGGTGACCATCTAAGACTATCCTGTCTTGCCATATGCCCATACGCATACTATTTATCTAATCCTATACTTCTTTTTATCCATACACTCACATGGAATGTAATATTCACTATACCTATACAAAGGCAATGATTTCCTTCCACTTTCAACATCAGTAAGTATGTAATCCCATACACCCTTAAGACTATTATCGCTCAGCTAGATAGTACCTGCTTCTTTTTCCATTTGAATTATTCATATTGTACAATATATAAAAATTACCGCAGACAGTTTCTAACCCTCTTGACTTTCTTATTACAATAAAAGACATTAACATTTTGTTTTCTCTTCAACTGCTTTCATGACTTAACAACCATCCAGACTCTAGAACAGTGATGGGCAAACTTCTCTAAGAATAAATCGAAATACAGAACTAATAATAAGAGTATGTCCAGTCAATATTGCAATATTTCGACGATATTGAGAGGGTTGGGGGTTTAAATTTGCTTTTTTAGGTTAGTTTTGTTTTTACTTTCTTTTGTTTAATTTAACTTAACATTGTTTTGAATACATATTGTTACTGATTACCTTCATTATCAATATTGTTTTATCTGTATTGACTAGTTGCGTACACATGTAATAGAGCATTACTTGAACTTGATATGTATTGTTTTTTGTTTAGTTTGTGTTTATGTGTGGGTGATGTCTGTTTGTGTGCCTGAATAAATAAAATAAATAAATAAAAGAATTACGTGTCTAGGTCCAAACTTCAATGCTAGTTTCAAAATGAATTCTATTATTTTTGTAGTTTAGTTCATTTTTCAATGTTTGCGTTGTTTGATATCGTGTATGCTGTGGACGCTGTTACTTGCAGTGATAACCTCATTTTTCATGCGAATAGGACATAATTGAAAACAAATACCTTCAGGACTAGAAAAAATCCAGATATATGCAATTGCAAGAATCTTCGAAGGTAGCTGTGACGGCATACCTAAAAGTTCCTCATAATTTGATCACAATTTCAGTTACCTAATCAACCCTTGTTAAGTTTTTTTTTTGTAAAAATCACTTGTTTACAATGTAGAAGGTTGTTGAATCAGTCGAATCACCATGTATACATATATATCAACTTACTGTGTTCTTGAAATCCAGGATTCGTGCAAAAGAAATTTGATACATATTTGTAAATAATATGAACTTTCTGATGATGAGGTATCAGATTGTGAAACATAATTTTGGCACATTAAGAAGTATTTATCTGAACACCTTAAAAGCGGAGGGTAAATTTTCTTCTTGTTATTCCACCATAGGGAAAACTTGCTGAAAATCCGATGTTTTCACAAAATGTAAATCGTAAGATTTTTTAAAATAATAATACTCTTGTGTTAATAAAATTGATTTGGAAATAATAATAATAATAGCCCGGCTGGGTTTTGTTGTTGGGCCGTTGATTGCCCACCACTAGAATGTTCCTACTACCACCTACTACCACTTGAGAGTCATCTCATTCATACAGCGGAATTGTCGACTTGGTAATAGTTACACTAAAGGTGACTCTTGTTTACGATGGCCCTAATGCTTAATACAAAGATATGAGTTTGTTTTCGTTTTTCTTGTTATGCCGGTTGCGGTCTTTTAATTTATACGAACTGGATGTATAATATAAAAGACCACGTTAAGAGTATGCATACCGACATTTCAAAAATTTCTAAAAATGGGAGACCTTATATCTCGACAACCGTTACTAAATATGCTTTGGAACAAAATAGGGTAGATGCATTGAACCTTTATGTAGGGAATAACCGTAATGCTTTATCCACATGCTCGCCGACCCTCGACGTTTTTTGTGTGAATGAGTAAAAAGACGTTAACTGTCATGCAATCCAAGACAATCACCCCGTCCGCACGTCTTTTTACTCATTCACACGAGCGTAGGCGACCGTGTGGTAGCCACATTAAAGATTTTTTATATCTTGTATAGATTTCTCAAAAAAAAAAACTTTAAAAACACCTCTGTTCTTTTTTCCGAAAGACGGACTCGTTTCCCGAAAGTCGCTTAGATTTTTTTTTGAACTGATAATATGCATTGAAATCTAGGGAATAACCGTAAAAGTTTTTTGATAGACGCAAAATTAACCCCAAAAAATGATAAAAAACGCTATTTTTACCATATTATCATGCGATTGTCACGCGATTTTGAACCTTAATGCCGTGGGAAATGACTGTGACGTCATTCTTGGTGACATGCCCTTAAAGAGAGACAGAGACACAACTTAACGTTTCACAAATTCGAAAATTTCCTGTCCTTTTACCAACTCTTGCTACTAACAGTATTTATTGTTATAATATTTTCCCCATTTTTTTCAATTGTCAGCTTTCTCTCTCACTCGAGGATGTTTTTCCGCCATAATTCTAAGGCATTAAAGTACCTAAAGAGAATTATACACACAAATAAAGTGTGTTGTCTCAAATACTAAACAACGTAAAGGAAAAAAAAGGAACCACAATATTCTACAGACTTTATGACCAATTATGTGGTAAATTTTTCTACCAATCGTCAAAGTAATAGGAACATTGTATAGTAACATTGTGGTGCAACGGTGTTTTACACACAAATAAATAAATAAAAATGGGTATTGAACGGGTATAAAAACGAAGATTTTTTTGTAGTGATAATATGGATTAAAATCTAAGGAATAACCGTAAAAGTTTTTTTAATGAAGCCAAATTAAACGCTATTTTCAACATTTTATCATGCGATTTTGAACCTTAATGCAGCGGGAAATGACCATGACGTCATGGTTGGGTCTAGGAAACCTCTATAAATGTAGGAAGAGTTAATGGATAAAGCCGTGGACAAAACTTGACCACCGCTATTGCCGTTCATAGACTTTCCGCCAGGTATAAGCTATTTTTTCTCGAGTACGCTAATTTACATTAGGTTTTATTCCAAAGGTAATTTCCACACTGATTATAGATAATGAGTCGAAAAAGTCACTGAAATATCATCAGGTTTCATGCAGTTGTGGACAACTAATATGAAACGCAATCATATGTTTGGACCCCCATGGCGTCCACCATAGATTTGTCATAGATAATAGAAGGGTGTCAATTTTCAATAGTTTTTCCCACATTTATATAATATGTTCCTTAGTTGAGTTGGTTGAGTCCCGAACCTTAAGTACTTCGCATGTAAATCTCTTGCGGAAAAAGGGCTCCTATTTTATATATGAAAACACGCATTAAATCACCGACTTACATCACGCAAATGCGAAAACGTATTTCTTATATTATAAAACTTTATGCAATATCCTTGGATTTTATTGAAATGACACCTTCCCCGGGAGGAAAGTAGACGAGCGAGATATACGCGTGAAATATGCTAAAGAAAAATTGACAAAAACGAGGCAAATGACACGTTCAGAATCATGCCGAGCTTAATGACCCTCGAAAAGATATAGAGGGAGCGGAGATTTGAACCCTTCGTATCTATTCGCACTTTAATAAATATCCTGGCATAGGTAAGTGATGTTATTCGAGTATTATAATAATAATGTATGAAAAGGAGATCCTAAGAATATTATTATTGTGTGAACAATTCCTCACCTTATCAGTTTATTTATTTATTTATTTATTTATTACACATGGAACAGATACAGTCACAAAAACAAACATTGACAGGTACAATAGTACAAAATATCAATACACAAGACTAATAACATCCGTTCACAATTAGCACACACGCAAAACAAATTGATGACATTATGGCCATTGTGTGCCTAATATTTTGCTACTATATCACACCTTGATATTTTGAGTATTTGATAATCCGCTATGTGAAATGATATTAAATAATCTATTTAATTAAGTTACACTTATGCAGGATTTCACCAACTTCTTAGGTGAGGAATAGCGGAGATAGGAGCCACCTAGCACAAATTTTGTATGAAAAATAATGATAAGTGGCTCCTATTTCCGCTATTTTTTTTTTCAGTTAGTCAGTAAATTCATCATTAGTCTTCAATAATAATAATTTCTAGGTATATCATTTTTACTGATTACGACGATCCTATATGGTGATTTATACTGAGGAAATTGTAAGGTGCCCTTGAGGCGATTTTATCGCTAAACGGCGCCCAAAATAGTCCGATTATTATTATTTGTGCAAACGCGTTTGCAAACATTGAAAGTTATCTACGAATCTCATATCCATCCATGGTCCATTCTCAAACCCAAATGAATCTGAACGGGAATCAGAAGTTCATACGTCTAGCTAATTATTTGTTAGTCATATAAATCCAAAATTCTCGAAAATTTACAGGAATTATAAAGAACTTCTAGACTGTAGTAGGACAACTAAAATTTTTATAGTGATACGGCATAAAATGAACCCAAATACCCGCAGACGAAATTTTAAGGGTTTTTTCGAGTGGGACAACATAAATTTAGATATTGATATAGTGTAAAAAGAGGTTATAATATATCTACCTTGTTTTTTTTTCTGTAAATTCGCGCAATATTTCGCAAGTAGCAAAGCGTTTGATGGCGTAGTGTTGCAACTGACAGGTAATTAGCGCACATAATCATCTGCCAAAGTGAACGCAACAATGTTCATAATACTGAAAAATAGACATGCCGTCACTCTCTGCATATTTAAGGGCTTGGTACCAAGAATGACGTCACAGTCATTTCCCACGGCAATAAGGTTCAAAATCGCGTGGACAATCGCACGATACAATGGCAAAAATAGCGTGTTTTCCATTTTTTGGGGTTAATTTTACGTCAACAATCAAAAAACTTTTACGGTTATTCCTTAGATATTAATGCATATTATCAGTACAAAAAAAATATGTTTCGCGACTTTCGGGAAACGAGTTTCCGTCTTTCGGAAAAAATATCAGAAGTGTTTTTCAATTTTTTTTTTGAGAAATCTATACAAGATAATCAAGATCTTTTACGGTTATTCCCTAGATAAATGTTCAATGTATCTATCCTATTTTGTTCCAAAGCATACTTAGTATCGGTTGTCGAGATATAAGGTCTCCCGTTTTTAGAAATTTTTGAAATGTCGGTATGCATACTCTTTATAACGTATAATGAAGATTGTTGGATGGGGTAGCTACTGGAGCAAGTTGCTGGGAGTAGAAATATTAATTACACCTCCCTTGAATTTATTACTCTGATATTTGATAAGACTATCAACCACTATAAACACATACGTCATCATAACTGAAGACAGTTAATTATATCAGTAGAAAGATAGGGTGCATGTTCTGCATATATACCATGTTCTGCATATATGTTCTGCATATTACCTATAAGGCGCGAGTACACCTAATGCCGGCTCCACACGCTTGCCGAGCCACACAAGCCATCACTAGAGTCTGAAAAAAACCGGTGTTATATTTGGGGAAATGCGGTGTTATTTTTTACAATTTTCGCAAAATGTGGCGTAATGGTGAAATACTCGTATGCATCTTTTAATACAAGAATATAAAATTTTTTTATAGAACGATATTTTATACAAAAATCCCTAAAACAATTTGTAATAATAGTTTTTCATAGCATTATCGTGGTACAAAGTCGGTTAATTGTCTTCCAGACAGATTTATGTATAAAGTATGGCATTTTTGACAACGCATAACTTTTTTAAAATTAACATAACGAAAAAACTTAGCAGAACAAAGTTATAGGAAATTTAGTATTATATAATTCTGACTTGAATATTTTTTCTCTAGGGTGCATCTGTTATAATCATTAAACTGAAAAATGGCCAGAAAATCGACGGTTTTTGGCTCGCCCCAGTGAACGCACAAGGGTGGGGAGGTCTAAAACTTGGATTCTGAACCACAAAACTGACCTTTGTAACATATCCAAAAATGAGAACTAATTCTCTTATTAGAAACAAAATCCTTTATTGCTTGGAGTAAAAGTACAATGACAACGTCAACGTTTAGAACTTTGCAGCTGTAACAAGTCATTGTAAAAATGTGCAACATCTATGAAAGTGCATGTATATAAATCGAGTGTAGGATTAACAGCAACTGCGTCGCTTATATTATGTACCCAACATAAATGAATTTAGCCTCCAGATTTACTCTTGTCAAAGCGAATAAATTGATTTTTTTAATTGATTCTATATCGCGTAGGCGTGATAGAATAATAAAATAAAATAAATTGCTTGCTCTGTCCGTCCGCTACCGCAAACAACATCCAATTTCCACACAAATGACTGAAATGAATTGAGTGTAATGAAAACCAACCCTTAATATTTATAAATAAAGGAAAGTGTGGATTCCCTGACGAAATGAAGGTAGAACAAGAATAAATATAAATGAGTATTAAGGGCTTGGCACCAAGAATGACGTCACAGTTATTTCCCACAACATTAAGGTTCGAAATCGCGTAAACAATCGCATGATAAAATGGTAAAAATATAGTTTTTTTCATTTTTTTGGGGTTCATTTTGCGTCTATCAAAAAACTTTTACGGTTGTTCCCTAGATTTTAACGCATATAATTAATATTACTCCGCTACTTTCGGGAAAAAGATCAGAGGTGTTATTCACATTTTTTTTTGAGAAACCTCTACAAGATATAAAAAAATCTTTTACGGTTATTCCCTAGATAAATGTTCAATGCATTTACCCTATTTTGTTCCAAAGCATATTTAGTAACGGTTGTCGAGATATAAGGTCTTCCGTTTTGAAATTTTTGAAATGTCGGTATGCATACTCTTAACACGGTGGGGAATATAATTTCGCTCTTTGCAATTGATCTTGGAAGGGAAGTAATAAACAGTGCTAACATTCAATTTACTGGTGATTCCTTCGAATTGTTTAACGTTTCGCTGAATTACTGATACCACCTTCTGGATGAGCCGAAATCTCGAAATATTTGGAGGAAAAACGCACTCTGTGAAAAATCAATAGCGGGAGTGTTTGTGAATACATTTAGACACTATCTTTACATTATTTTTCTTCTCCTTGGCATTACTATTTCCACATGGTGGTGGGGTCTGCCTAACTTATTTTTCGCCCCCACTTTACGTGGGTCTTTCTCTTTCTTTCGTGGACATGTCCAAATTGTCCATACCATTGCATCACGTTTTCCTGAAATTTTGTCAAAGATGTTGCACGCATCTAAACTCCCAAGAAATCTTTGGATTCTGTCAAGACTTGTGACATCGTACATCCATCTCAACATTTTCATCTCAGCTATCTGTACGGCATGGATATGACTGAAAAAAGTATTCTACATAGAAGAAGGAAACTACTAACACTGTTTACTTCAATTCTGCATAATAATCGTCTTGTAAGACGGCAGTAACACTGTTTCAAATTATTGCTACCTCTAGCGTCTCTTTAAGTTTGCAGGTGCAAACGATTAAAGAAACTTATTTTTGCCAAGAAACGTCCTGAAAATATATTCTCGACATAAAATTCAAATCACAGGAAATACTCGTAGTTCAAAACTTTGCAAATAACAGTATTTCTTAGCACAGATCCTTTAGTGTCTGAAGAGATTTTCTAACAAATAAGGATGTTCGTTGTTCAATGACTGTTATAAATTAAAAGTAAAGCATAGTTCAATGGGATAGTAGTAGGTACTATACCATCACAGTGTGTATCCCAATAATGGGGTAAACAGTGAATGCTGTAGGTAGTGTAGGTAATAGAAACACACTGTAATTCCTCATCCACATGCTGTCCGACCTTCCACGAGTCCCGCGCGAATGAGTAAAAAGGCGTTAACCGTCGGTTACGTATACAGTTCAAGACAATCACCTCGTCCGTACGTCCTTTTACTCATTCACACAAAACTCGTGGAGGGATGCCGAGCGTGAAGCGGCCGCATTAAGATTCTTGGTTGTAGATTAAAATACTTTAGTTAATTTTTCGCATTTTATTCTTCACTAAGTTTCACAAGTTAAAACATCTTAATAGTACGGTGGCTTTGCAGAGAGAGGCTCAGCGGTAGGTAAAAATTATCTATGAATCTAATTTAGTTATATTGTGACAACTACGCCACCTGTCGTGGAACATTGCTTTTACTTATTTCTGGCAGCTAATACAAATTCTTAACACATTCAACACTCTCTTTACTCAACTATGTATATGACATTCAGAATGGGTGATGAACGTCATTTATGAAAGAAATGTGAAATGTCTTTGAAGTTTCGTCTAAATTTGGACAGACACTTCAGTACAAGACACTAAGAAATATCATTTAACCTAACACAAAAAAAAAGTTCTTAAGGATAAACCCACCTACACCACTGAATGTTTTATAAGAGTTCCAGTTCTCATGTTATCCAATAAAATAAATATTTTGAGCAAATGCCTAAAAAATCATTTTTCTGTCTGATTTGAGAGAAATTTTAGTTGTCTCTGGGTTGATTTGAATGATGATAATTTCCCTACCAAATAGAAAAGTTTTTTAAGTGTTTTTAGAATAACAACTTTAAAAAATTTCATAACAACGCATCATCCATCTTGTAGTAATTCATCTCTCTAATAATTACTTTATTTCTACCTTCTCAATGATTTCCCACACATCCTTCTCAAAATGATATCTTTCCCTCGCACGTATTACAATATTATAACGCAATATTGTATAGAGCCTCTCCGAGTTCTCCTTGAGCTCAACAGCCTCTTGAAGTTGTCTCATTGTATAGAAAATGAAACCCGAGATGAAGGGTAACAAAATCTCTCCCATTATATTGGTATTTGAGAAGAAATTGCTATTAAGAAACTCATATTACGAACACATTATTTTGAGGCTACAATTAGATTTTTTTGGAATTAAAAAAAAAATATTTTAATCATATTATTAATCTAATTGTTTTCGTAGCTCCAATCCTGGAGATTGGTTTGCAGCACCCCGGCGCTGACGATGTATTCCACACTTTGCGATACAGGCTTTTAGTCTAGTGCAGGACATGCAGGTGCAGAAAAATATTTGTTTTTTTTTGTGGGATGGATTTTATCATACTTGTTTTAGGAAATTTTTGATATGGTGGGAAAACGTGTGGAAATAATATGATTTTTCGGAAACTAATTGTATATGAAGTACTGTCACTGATGGTTTTGGGGGGGGGAAGGGCTTCGTCCCCTTAGCCCCCCCTGCATCCGCTAGTGAGCCCAGATACTTTTTTATTTAAAAAAAGTTTTATTTTTCGTTCTCTTTTGCACTTGGTCTTCTGAATTCCTTTTCAGCTCCAAATCACAAAAGGCACAACTCATGTCCTCACCTAGTAAGTTCTATGTATTCCCGTCGCGGGTGCCTTATGTAATTTGTCCCCTCGACTATCCCCTCTAAGATGTCATTCAGGACACCCTCATGGCATCAATTAGACTCCGATATCTATTAAGGGTAAACTCACCTCCACCCCTGGATGTTTCAGGAACTTCAGCTCCTATATCATACAATCTTTTACGCAAAAACATTTTTTTTTCAAAGGAGGGCTCAAGGTTCGCCGGAAGGGCTCCCCTAACTCCCCTAACTCCCGAAACTACTCTGAACACCCTTAATGTCTAAGACGTTTCTGCTTCCGAAATTGCTAACATTCTTCTATAGAGCCACATCTCAATTATCTCCAGTTTTTTGTCTCTTTTGGTTAGGGACGAAATGTCTAACACAACCAATAATATAAAGAGATCCACGCTCGTATTTTTGCTTTGAATGGTATAGAAATAAATCGTTATGCAAATGTTATTCGAAATAAATTGATGCAATAAAATTCGTAAATGTACAAATTATATACCGAATATAAAGTCTCTGATATGTGAGTATATAAATTCTAATGATTATTTTTCATATTTTCAGGATGCGAGGGAATAAGCCGGCATGAAATATACAAGGATTAGCATTATTGTATGGTAAGTTCCATCCTAAATATTTTCCAAACAAAAGGAGTATCTAGATATAGACCACCATAATAATAAATATGGAACGCGCACAATTTTACTTTATTGGATCTACGGGTATGTAAATTAATAATACGGAGCTTTCTGCCTTTGTCGTAAAATTGATACTTTGCCGTAAATATATATTTTTGGAAGATATTTAAATATATTTTTGGAAGATTTTTTGTAAGCTGCAATATTTTTACAGAGGTTTAAAAATGTAGCATTAACAAATGAGCTAATATAACGTATCTCAAATATTTTAATTAAAAATGATACAATGTTTGTCTCATATCGGCGAGACGATTTCATGTATCTTTCCGTCCTCCTGAATATGGGATTGACCTTCTGAATCTGGGATTGAAATTGGGTACAAGTTTAAAAGTTTTATGGATATGACAAAAATTAGTTTGGGTTGATTGGCAGAAATCGCCAACAGGCGATAAATCCGCCCTTTGTGTATAAATTTATATACAATAAAGTTTTTATTTATTTATTTATTTAAAAATGTGGTACGTACGTGTGTTGTCACGTCCGTGCCACTCTATAATCTATGGCGAGCGATTATAACACTACAAATTTGTTGAGTATCTATCTTCGAGTAAGTCAAAGATATTCGTAGGTACATAGAACACGTTTGAAATGACTGCTACGATTCATCTATAGCTCATTATTTATTATTTTCCTTGTAACAGGGATAGTGTCATTCCGGTTGGTGTTGCTGGGGGGTGCCCTTCGGGCTAACCCTGGGGTCTTTTGAGTAACGTTGGGCTGAAAAAGGGAATAAAAAGGCCCCTAACTGGGGCCTGTGTTATTCGGTGTGCGGAGGAACCTTCAATATGGTGCGATTCATACCGATGGTAGAACGGAGAACAGCAGAAACAGAGTCGATCGCGCGCGCGACGAAAAGCAATTGCGTCAGTCATCAATCATTAAGATATTTATCAGTTTTGACGGAATATAACTAGTGTAAAACAAAAATGAAATCACTAACGAGTTGATTATTAAAAATCAACAAACATATTGTATTCGGTTGAATTGAATTTTAAATTACTTGATCAATTAACAATCCGCCTGATTCTTGGGTCCAATTAAACCTCTTGAGCGAGAAATTGTACTGTCATCAACTTACATAATTCTCGTGGAAATCGAGTATTAATGTAACGCTAATGACCGTAGCAACTTTTACAAATTTTTCCAATGTATGCTTCGCGATCACAGAGCCAGCAGCTGTCATGGATAATCATTCGGCTAGTACCACATTTTTTCATTGATATTACTTCTTCTTCTTCTTTGTCTTTTTAAAGATCTGTCGATCTGTCCCTCTCAGATTACTCAGTCTCTTGCGATGAGGCCAGGCTGTCTTTCCACCGCTTAGGGGGCCTTCCAGGTGGGCGTCGCCCAGACGGTAATTCCGAACCTACAAAATGTTTTGAGTAGTTATCGATAGAAGTCGACATTTTTATAATTCGCAGCTTTAATTAAATATTAAGTTTACCAGGTAAACGTTGAGCTTCTTTATGTTTAGTTTGTTCATTTTGATTTGTAAAGTGAATTGCTAAATATTGTAGTATACAAATAATATTAAAGAGAATAGAAAATATTACCTATGCTAAATAAAAATTTAATTTACCATAAGAATGTACGTACAATATAATAGTATCGGAATGAGTTTTCCTATAGGTGGGTGACAATAAATGAAATAATAAAGGTTGCGTGTCTGTTGGTTTTATTATTGAATATTGGTGACTGACTTGTAAGGGTACTTGCAAATGCTCTCACGGGAAATTGATATATTTTGTGTCATCAGCAAATATTTCCCGATGAGAAAGGAATATTAATTGTAGGTATATACAATAGTATATACGCTACATAAGCACGTGTAAGGATAGGGAAGTCTTGCGATCTGTTGTCTCTGCCTACCCCGTGACCGCGTAATTTGTGACGGGTTGCAGCTTGTGTTTTAAATAAAACAGAATTCCATCTAAATTAATTAATTGTCTGCTGAAGGACAACTTGCCTTTAATTAAATTCTGAATTTTGTAATCTCTCGTCCATCCTTTCGTAAAAATATCTGATGATTCTGTCTGAAGGAGGAGAGAGCCAATGATCTTTGTTTAATAGAAAATAACTATCAACTATTTACTTTGAAACGCTGTTCTAAAATCAATATATCTTTGTCAAATTTTCTGTACTTTTGATATACACTGACTTTGAACTATTTTTTTATCTTGAATTATTTTTGATTGTACAAATTTTTATTCTTGTAAAGCGTTGGATTTTTTCAACAGCCGTAGTAAATACATTGAAGTATTCCCACAACAGTATAGAAGAATTAAGGATGAACATTGTCGGGCTTACGACCGACCTCGGCTGGCTTAAGTGATCACTTTAATGGCGAATGTTTCTCGAGTGTAAAGTGATCACTTAAGCCAGCCGAGGTCGGTCGTAAGCCCGACAATGTTCATCCTTAATTCTTCTATACTGTTGTGGGAATACTTCAATTTATTTTTTTATGGTTGAATAAACCTTTTTTCATAGAATAGCGGAGATACGAGCCACTTATCATTATTTACCATACAAAATTGTGCTAGGTGGCTCCTATCTTTGCTATTCCTCGCCTAAAAATTTGGTGAAATCCAGTTTTAGTCTTTCATTTTTACCTAATTTTACTTCTAGGAGGTGCTCAAGCTTTTGATAATTATTAAATTATTTATTTTAACTTTAAGTGAGCAAAATACAGGAATGGCAAGTACCTAATAGAGAGTGAAACATATTTTGTTCACTAGGGCGAGCTTTTCGCAGTGCTGTGGTCTTTGCCAGCTAAATCGAATATCTATATAATAACAAGGGAGATTGTGGCTTTATGTGCGGTTAAAAGTATTAAATCATTCGTACGTTATTAGAATATACAAGTACCTATTATTTGTTTAAAACAATATTCATTTACCTATTTATTTATTGAGGTATATATTTATTTCTTATTTATATTGTATTTCTTTATCTGGTATTTTATATATCTGATTGTTTACTGATCTATCCTATGACTATTTTTTCACTAATTATTTTATATACCTATTTATTTATTTATCAGCAAGGCACACTTACAGACATTGAACACAAATTAGCCTAAAGAAAAACATTACATTAAATATAGTTCATTCAAAGCCCTATTACAGTGTACACAAAGAATTCATATTATGGGGACAAATACTCGTTGACAATATAAAAAAAACTACCTAATCTAAATTTTAATGCCTCATCCACATGCTGTCCGATCTTCCACGAGTCCCGCACGAATGAGTAAAAAGGCGTTAACCGTCGGTTTCGTATACAGTTCAAGACAATCACCTCGTCCGTACGTCCTTTTACTCATTCACACAAAACTCGTGGAGGGATGCCGAGCGTGAAGCGGCCGCATCAAATATCTGTTATCTGGTAATTCTTAAGCCTTTACTGGTCCACTTTTTGTTGATATTGTACTTTGTAATATACTTCTTGTAAAATTGACTGTGCTCTTTGAAAATAAAAAAAAATATGATAAATAATAATGTAATTAAATTAGATTGACTTCAACAAAACAAATGTTTGATTACCTTTGTAAATTTAGCGGCGAAAAAAGCGTGCGTAGTTTGTAATTTGAAAAAAAAAGTCTCGTTTTTAATATTGTAAACATTACGAATTCCATATAGCCTCCAGTGTAGAACAACTTGATGAAATATGTGCTTTATTCCACGTAAAGCCTAAATAAAGCTCAGGGAGTAGTGACGGATTGTCTGAATAATTGATGGTACATATTCCTACACACGTTTCCATACGTAATTTTGTTACACGTTGAAAATACTCGTTTCTTGATAATTGCCTCGAATTAAATTCAATGTCTGACAAGTATATTAAAAAAAGGTGTCGTGCATTTACAAAAATAAGTTTTTTTTAACGAGACTTTATCGCTTCACATCGTAGATCCGTTTTTCGCGGTCTTCCAAACAATACTATAATCAGTAAACACGCCCTTCCAAGGCGCTTGGATTGCTTTATTCCAATGGTGCCTCCAACCAAGAATAGACAGAATCAAAATTTGTAAAAAAATATTATTGTTCTACTCGTGAAGCACTTTCATGAGACACCAAACACGGCGATATACATGAGAGACTGGATCCTCTCTCTGGTGTCTCCAGAGGTTTGAGCCAGACAAAATCTGACTTTCGATGTGGATTTCTTATCCAACGCTCGTTCACACGATACAACATACGAGTACATGTGACCTCACAACACCTTTGGATCCTTGCGAATGGACTGACGACTCCAAGTGCCCGATATAGGGTCTAAGGACGAACAGAACAATAAACTATAAAAGTTTTATGATATTCGCAATAAAAATCCGCTTAACGTAAGTATCATTCAGTCGCTATGAATTAAGTTTAAGCTCTATTAAGTTCAGCTCAAATTAAGTGTTTAGTTAAATAAAATAAGCCAGCGTTGGAATTTGAAAATATACTTTTTGTGTTGAAAGAATTCATTATTCGGATTTTGGTTTTTCAAAGCGAGTGCACATTATAATACCTAATAGTTAATACTATACATACAGGAATAGGCTTAAACAGGTCTGCGGGGAGTAAATTTATTGTATCGCTATATCTCTGCACAATACAGGGTCATTGAAAAAGATTGACCCCTTTTGAGAAAAAAAAGGTATAATTTGGAACAATTCATGTTAGATAAGTGGTCCGGTGTGTTGTCCCTGAAATTTGCCAAGTGCCCAACTCTGCCGATATGCAATTTAGTATTTCTTAGTATGCTTTATGTGATTAATTTGTCATAATATGGAGAACCATTTTTTATTTTGTTTTTTGTTGTGTATTTGTAAAATAAAGATGTCTTCACTTCGACTGTTGCACGATCACCATTATATTCGAAGGCGGCAGCGGAATTGTGCCTGCCGGCTTTGTCGACTGCGCAACTAATATACACAATTGCAATCGCATTGTATCATACATCAAACAAAATTTTGATTCATCAGTTACTACACATTAAAGGAACGTAATTTAGGGGTGGGGTTTGTAGGGGGGCTCCCTTAAAGCTAAACCTGGGCCCACCTCTTAATAATATTTGCCTAGAAGAGCGGTAAAGAGGTCGATTTGCACATTGAAAGAATCTCTCAATGATTCCAAAGTTATACTTTTTTAAAATAGGCTCAGTCTTTTTCGATGACCCTGTACAATATAAAGTAACACTGTTAAGCTCGAATAATATTAGCTTAAGTTTGGAGTCAGGAAATTGAAAATTGTGTAATTAAAATGGAAGTAAAACCTATTATCCACTATTATAACATTGAATTCAAGAGACAATGGTGAAAAGTTTTCAATTGAAACATTGTCTTTTGTAATATTATAATAATACGTACTACTAATAAATTCATAGCTAAATGCAGTAATTCATATAACGCACAATATTGCAGCAATAATTGCATTGTTTAGCATAAATATTTAAATGCTGGTACTAATTCCTATGAATATTTACCACAGTTTATTTTGTCTGCATAATGTGTAAGTTTATAAACTTATAAATAACAAGTTGGAATGTAGAATTTGTTCAGTTTACTTCTTCCTTCATGTAAATCCGAGGATCTGTTTATGCCGCTGTGTTGGCCTCCTGTGATATGGACTTCCAGCTGTCACGCCATCGTTTCGGGGGTCTTCCCGGTAGTCTTCTTCCGTTTGGGTTACCATGAAGCACGATACGTGGAAGTCTGTTATCTGTTCAGTTTACTGATATATTAAATTACCTACATTAATAGTGGACACATTGACATTTCAAAATTTTTCTAAAAACGGGAAACTTCATATTTTAACGGCAACCCCTGACTACGTAGATGTCCACGATCGCAAGAGACTTAAAGGAGGCGAGGCTTCGCGTTAAGGATACGGAGACAGAAGGTCTTGGAGGGTGAGGATTAGGAGAGCCGACCCCAAGTAAATGGGTCAAAGAAGAAGAGGGAAACGTCACGTTTTTAACGACCGGATCTCGGGCTATAGTGAACAAATGTTATAAGTAATGTATTTTTTTTTTTTTTTGTATTTTGTTCACCAAAAGTGTAAATAAATAAACAGTGCCAAAGAAATATCATAAATGTACGACGGTTTAGTGCGATGCAAAAAAGAAAGATATTCTGTGTTAATTTTGATGAACTAAGTTTAAAATTCGAAAAAAATTATCTTGTCAGTTTTGCAATCCTAAAAAAGGCAAAGTTTATTTTACTGTTTTCATACATACGAATAACAACAGCATCCAACATTTTTTTTAACAAAAATTAAGCATTGGATATTTCATGCTAATTTAATTACGTAAATTATTCCCTGGATATTTGGATATGGAAAACAAATTATAAGCGTTTAACACCAAACTTAGCAATTGCAATTTTGTATCTATCCAAAAAGTTATATGGGTCCATTAATAATTCATTCCACCGGGTTCAGTAAAACTGTTCGCAGAGTAGATTGTTCTTCAATTATATATGAACTGAATTTACATTTTCGACTCACTAACATGCTGACTCTACAATCTGTTGGCGCTCATATTCATTCAAGGAGATATAGATCATCATACTGCAGCAGTGGCGAAGAGTCACTCTTTCTTATTTATACTATGGAGATAATTCGGTAAAAAAAAATAAGTACCTACTTCTTCATCTTCTTTCTTCTGTATTAGATCCGGGGATCTGTTTCTTGCACAGGGGCCTCCTGCGACAGCGAATTCCAACTATCTCGCCACCTCTCTTTGCTGGTCTTACTAACCTTATTAGTACTATAAAGTATAAGGTACTTACTATTTTATGGAAATATGTAGGCAGATTTTTTTAAAGAAAATTAAACTTTGAATATTTCATGCTTCGTAAGTACCTACGTATTTCTTACAATAAACGTTTTTATTTTTGATACAAAAGTCATAGTGGAATACGTGAAACCCTTGGAATTTATAGTGGTTAACACAGTAGAAGGCCATTTTTATAGTAACTAGAAAAATAAAATAAAACTTTAAGGAACATCAGTTCCAGCAGATGCAAGAAGTGGCTATCTGTATTACGTATAAATGTAAACAAAATCATTGCAAAAATATAAACATTAATTTTTATAACATAAATATCTAAATATTGTGTTAAGTCTTACTAAAATGTTACGGAAATAAAACACGAACACTTTTGTACATTCTCAGCATACCCTTAAATTTTGAGGCACCGCTAAAAAGAAAAGGAGGCCGGTAGGAATCGGCTTAGTATTACTCCTCGCGGCTGTTCTATGGAGACTGTGCAATTCACCATTAGTATGTTTTGTGTATTCTCAGCATAACCCGTATTTTTTCGGCTTATAAAATCAATACCCTACGCATCATTGAATGGAATGGGAGGCCGGTAGAAAACAGGTTAGTATGAATCCTCGGCGATGTTCTGTGGAGATCGTGTAATTCGCCACGTAGATAGAGATTTATGCAGATGGAAATAAATCTACGTTGAATATATTGGTGAAGATTTATTGTCCAACCCGTTGTCAACATCAAAACTACAAGTTAAATCAAAATGACGGATGACGTGAATTTCAGAACAATATTTTTATCGTCCCTTTTTGTTATATTTTCAATGCCACAGAACAGAAAATAACCATCCATAGTTTCCACTATAATCACATAAGATTGTGTTTTGAACTCTTTTGTGTTTGACGTTTCGGCTAATTATTCGTGATCATGGCAACAAATGGTTTAAATTTTTCAATGGCGACAAATGGAAATGAAACTTAATATCTTCTTTTTCTTTTTTCTAATCGGTCTCTCAGTGTTGAGGATCGTGATCTTCACACAGTACATCTTTTAACAGTTTGGCCCATGCTCCACGGTGATAACATTATCTTCATGGAAACAGCCAACATTACCGTCACGTTTGCCGCGTCTGGGAATCGAACCCAGACATCCAACCTAACAAGCCGGTATCTACTGCTGTGCTGTGATGGTTGGTAGTTGAGTCGAGAAGAAACGTGTAGGTATACTATATTGTACGCCGGCCCTCTATTGAATTTATTTTTGGGTATTTAGTGTACGCGCTAACCACTTTTAAGTATCCCTGATTTTAATACCATCAGGGTAGATGGCGGTAGACATATTATGCCGCATCGGTAATTGTAGGTATGTACACCAAGTTGGCTTATATTTTTATCTATGTAACTGGGCAAACCCGGCATGATAAAATGTGAGCATTAGTAGTAGTTTTCTTAGAAATATTTCACGTATGTGACCAAGTGAAACGAAGATTTTGATATTACTGTACGACAATGAAATGGGGTCGGTCCTTAAATAATATCTGGTTGCACTTGATATCCGAAGTAGGACACAGCTGAGTACTGGAAATCTTTTCTTAATCTTCCTCAGATAACAATATACAGAAAGCTGTTCCCTCTTTGTATACAAGCGGAATACAATGAGAACTTAATCTTTACTGCTTTATCTTTTATACTCAATGCACTTTACATTTTTATATTTTTAAAACTTCATTTTTCTAACAAAAGGGAAATGGTAAACAGGACAATGTTGACAAAGTGCTTTCTGTTTATATATTTTCTTGTTTCTTTTTTTTTTTTTAAAAGGATTTGGCCTTGTTTATATGCTACCGGCCAAATCCGATTTCAGGCAAAACTAGTTAGTCCTAGGTCAAACCTATTTATCATACGCGTGTCAGGATATACTCAAATAGTTTGGCCTGAAATCGGGATTGGCCGGTAACATATACTTGTACAAATCCAAATACTTTCCTGCACACTTCACACTAAGTTAAAAACTTGTATCGCGTAGTCGTCAGCATGGAGATTCGAACCGAGCAACATCCCCCTCCCCCCGATTAGAAGTTTGCATTGAATCCTTGAACCTTTCTCGTTGTTTCTTCGTGAAATTGTATGTACATTGAATCGACCCTCAAATTTTATGGATTATCGAGTGTACCTACTGTAAGAGTTACACGTTCGTAAAACATAAATTTCCCCGATGAAATTCACCAAACATACAATGCCATATATATGTTTTCGCAAAGATAATTTTGTGTGTATTTGTTTCCATACACATGTACACAGCTTTCAGTGGTAGGTTCTAACCCCATTATTGGGATATATTGTTATAGCATTTAGTTAGTAGTGGTTGTTAGGATTTAACAATATGAAATATACTCCTCATTAGCACCCTATACATCATACTTTATCGTGTTTTGCTGAAAAGCTAACGTTAGCAAAAAAGCTTTCGGTACTTATTCTTTACTAGCGGTTTGCCAAGGATTTGTCTGTTAGTACTTACCTTACAACCTTCCCCACACCTTGTTTAAAATTTATACAGAATATAACAAGTTTACATAGCATGTAGATTTGTTAATCAAAATTTACGATGTTTTGCTTTAAAAACTGTATTAAGTTTTTTTTTGTATCCCGGACGAGCCCCCAATTGTTACAAATCACCCAACATGGGTTAATTTTAATTGCCTAATTATAAGAAAACATTATTTTCTTTACTATTTCGTAATGCAACGAAATGAAATTTATCATAATAAAGAGTTTATAAGGAAGTCAAATAATACTACTGTGTTCATTGGATGTTGTGTAAGAATAACAGCACTTGGTCAAAATAGGGGAATAAGTCTGCAAGAATGGGGAGATTCGCCAGAAAGTGTATTGTGTAAAGCAGCAGAACGTGGCTTGGAATATGACAACGTAGATAGTAGGGTGTTGTAGGTACTCCTCGTGCGATGCTGGACTATTGCCAAGACATGGGGGTGCTATCCTGCACCCTGTGGGGGGGACCGTCTCATACCACTGGGGGGTCGCCACGAACCACCACACACTTCCACTAAGGACTCCTAAATGATCGCATATTATACCGTTTTAATGATATAGCCAAACTGTTATATGCTATTTGATAACTTATTACTAATAGCTAAATGCATAATAATATCTCAAGGGGAAAACGTGGTTTGAAATTACTCGTATTATTGTTACATACCTCCCATTTATGGCTTTTCATACATAATTCTGTACTTCTTCTTATCAGCCCCTTTCTCTCCACTGCTGGGTATAGGCCTTTTCCTGTATCTTCCACAATTCTCTGTTTTGGGCGCTCTGCCTCCACCAATGTCCCACCGATTCGATGATATCATCGACCCATCTCCTTTGTGGTCTCCCTACACTTCATTTACTTTCGTAGGGTCTCCAGCTCAGTACTCTGAGGGTCCATCTGCCGTCCTTTTGCATTCTGTACTTAGTAATGTATAAATGTAATGCCCCATCCACATGGCCGTTTACTCACGAACACAAAACCAGTGGACGCACGGCAAGCGTGTAGCGTCGGCATTATGTTTCGTTGTCAAAGTCATCAACCAACAAAAAATATTTATAAACCTGTCCACTTTTTCTTTATTTTAGAGAAAATGTGTATTTTTGTCATATAGGTACGTGGAAAATAGTTGTTGCAGGTTTTCACGATGATCCATTTTATGTAGATTTGGTTTTTCGGGTTAATATATTCTATATATTTATATACCTACTAATGTACAATTGTTTATATATAATTATTTTTCACATGATATGTTCGAATGACGATTCCAGGTGTCCGGATGGGCCTACGGATGATAAACAACAATAAAAAATAATTGTGTAGTGATCAGGTGCTCCGACGTTTCGGCGAACTTGCAGCCGCCTTGGTCACGGATTGTGATCCCAAACGGCGGAGCACCTGATCATTACACGATTAACCCGAAAAACCAAATCTGCATATACGAGTACATGGAGAGCTTATTAGTGGGATATTCCTTCAGTCTGTGTGACATTATTATGTCAATATCTTTACGAAATCTTAACTAGAATCTACAAAATATTATCTATCTAGGTAGAAAATTTTTCAATAAGATACCTATACCTACTCACCTACGGAAAATATTCCCGTATTATATACATAGTTCCTATTCAGGTACGAATTTTTCCGAACCGAATAACCAAGAAAAGTGAATACTAAGTAGTCGGGGTTCTGAAAAGTTTCAGTCGTCTAGAATACCAATTACTCTAGATGAGGCGGAATATTCTTATTAAGATTCAAAGTATAAACTTCCTACGCTGGATTTTTTTAAATAAAAAAAAAGTAATAATTCGCAGACGTACCGTCGCAATAATAGGACTAGGGATGAGAAATGGTTCATAAAATATTCATTCATAAAAATAACGAAGAGGAATTCATGGGCGTCGCCAGCCTCGGAGTTAGGGGGGGGGGGGCAGCAAAAAATATGAAAAATAAAACAGAATACAAAACGCGCAAATAGCGCCGCAGGCGATTGTTGTTTATTGTTCTAAATCGTCCCTAGGCCATGTTTTTTAAACTAATGGATTTTCATACAAATTTTAGGAAATTTATGATAAGTATACTTTTTTCATGTACTCATTTAATTTTTTTTCATTTCTCATGCTGTATTGTCTGTTAACTTTATGTACTACTGGCCTTGCGCCGTGTATTATTTAAAACAAAATAAATTAAATTAAATTATGAGAAAATGTGTGGTAGTAGTAGCAGTATTCAGATTTTTTGTGAGGTTTTATCATTTAGTATGAAAAAATATATAGGTACCTATTCCAATCTCTAGGGGGAAGGGGGGGAGCTGCCCCCTTGACGACGCCCATGATGAGAATCCTCTTTACGATGCCAATCACGCCTCCAAAAACCGAACCGCATAAATAATATCTCATTATTTTGTGATTGATTACAATTCTTCAACTATCAGTCAAGCATCGTGTGTAATTAAGAAAACAGTAGATCAGACGTGAATCTTCTTCTTCTCCTTAGCATTATTAATCCCACATGGTGGTGAGGTCTGCTGTTCTTGTGTTTCGCCGCCACTTTGCTCTATATTGCACATCCTCCGGTAGAACGTCACTCTCTCTCATGTCCTGCCTCACCACTTCCCTCCACCTGCTCTTGGGTCTTCCTCTGGATCTCCTACCGGGAACATTAAGCGTTTGTGCCCTGTTGCCAACATACCTACTTTGGCGGTCTTCTGCTCAGACGTGAGTCTTTATCATGTAATCACGTATACAAATTGTGGTTTTCGTTTAAAGCTCAGACCCAAACTATGACGTCACGCTCATTTCCCTCGGCATCAAGGTTCGAATCGCATGTTAAAACGTTCATAATAGCGTTTTTTTCATTTTTTGCGCTTAATTTCTCTTCAATATAAAGACTTTATATTAGCAATACAAAAAAATCTTTGCGGCTTTCAGAAAACATGTCTAGAATAATACAAAAAATATCTGAAGAAAAAGATATATCATAAAAAGTCAGGGACAGACGGGGGGGGGGGGCCTCTGTCCTCCACTGCTGAATATAGGCCTCTTACATATTCCTCCATTCCTTTCTGCTGTTTGCAGCCAGTTTTTTCCCCCCACAACGGCTATGTCGTCTGACCACCTCTTTTGGGGTTTTCCGACATCTTTTTTATTTTCCCAAGGTATCAATTTTAGGATTTTTGGGGTATGACTAAAAATCCTAAAATATAACACATGGTTCACCCTAAAACCAGAAGCAGTCACGTGAAATTTTGGCCTTGAAAATCTTCCCCAATTATAGACGCACGGACTTGAGGCGATTTATTATGAATATAATATTCTTTGAATTGAGAGTAGATTCATTATACAGGCCACTCCTCAATAAATTCAAATTAGTAATTTTCCGCCTGAATAATGTTTCACAAAAGGTTACCATTCACCTGTTATTACAGCATTACGATTCTCACGGTTTTGCCGTATTTTCGTACTGTTTCCAGCCCTCTTCATTATAAAAAATCATTCAATTACAATATTTTAACTACTCATTCCAACTATATTTCTATTTCTGCTGAAAATTTCAAACAAAAAAGTGTAATAGAGACGTTACTTTAGGGTGTTTTTTTTAAATGAAATTAAACGTATTAAAATCATGGTAATGTTCATAAAAATAGCTTTATTTAAAAGACTATTTTATACCTACTATTAATGCTTAAATATGATTTCGGGAATGTGTGCGCCGCGGTTGGCTCGAAGTAAGCATAATCTGGAAGTCCAATTTTTGAAAACTTTCTCGAGCAGCTGAGGCCGTATATCGCTAAAAACAATGACAATGATTCCACACTAAATAGTGAGTTTTTGTGGATTTAACGGCATCTCAGTAATGGCTCCTGGAAAAGAACACCGCGCATATATACCCGAAATAATATTGAAATATAAATGGTAAACTTTCATCTTTCTAATGAAGCCATTTTTATGGACATAACCATGATTTTAATACGTTTAATTTCATTTTAAAAGTATGCCTATTAAAAAAACACGATAAAAAACCAAATGAGCAGAAATATTTAAAAAAATATAAGTCATATACATACAATATAGGGATTCATTAACCGCTCCAAGGACGAGAGAATTTTTTCTTTCACAAGCAGACTTTGCCCTTGTGAAAGTATTAAATACTCATACTTAAGTTGTATTGTACCTAGTTGATAATTTTATTAAAATATGACATTGATAAATAAATCTTTGGGCAGTTCATCGATAGACGATGTAGCCTGAAATTTGAGCCTGAACAAATGGAATATTAAAAATAACAAGTAGTCATCTCAACGATGTACAGCAAAGGACGGACTTTCCATTAGACTTATGACTGATTGTCGGCTGGTCCAGTGTAATCGCTTTACACTTAAATAACATTCACCAATTTCAGTCCATCCTTCTGCCGCAACCGGGAATCGAGCCTAGACCTCCAGCCTAACACACCGGAACTCTACCCGCTGAGTCATGTAGGCTGAAGGGAGAAGCAAACGCTAGATTATCAGTTCAACCGGCAACCGTTGAGACATCGGTTTGGTATTAGCGTATACTCCAACCCCCAACCTTCTCTTTGTCACCTGACTCCACTTAATAAGTCATTGCAGGTAGATGGCGGTCGGCATGTTATGCCAACTTAAAATACGTACCGTCTATTACCGATGTGCACATACAATATTGCTGAATATCATAAAGTGAGAGTTTATTTATTTATTTATTCATTGCATTCGTACAGACAATATATATGAATACAATCATTAAATCAAAACTCTCTAATTAAATTCATACATCATCCAACAAACATAAGTGCACATCTAATCCATTCATATAAAAACATTCTGATATAATTGAAATTTGCAACAAAAGAAAACAACAAAAACAAAACACATGCATTCACAGACACAACAACTAGGTACAAATAGTAAGTAAGTGAATTAGAAAAATAAGGGAGTTACAGGACAGGAAGCGAGAGGAGGACAGGGGAAAGGAATAAAGGATATAATAAACAAACACTGGCTGGAATCTGGAGAGTTGTGACATCCAACAATATTTGAGCCAAAATTCATCTGTGGAATTAAAAAACAATCTAAAATAAAATAATTTTCTAGAAAAAAATACCCTCCGCAGAAATAAAGCCTACATTGCTTCGTCTAAAATAGGAATATATTTAAGAAAATATAACGTCAAGGTCTAAAAAAGTAATTATTTTTAGTGGTAATCTGTAGAACCTTGAAGAAATTCTCTAAAACTTGTTAAAATAATAACAAAACAATTTTTTGTAGCACTCCAATCCGCTTTCAAGCTATCTTTAGTTCCAAGTAAAAAAACTTGTTATATTACAAAATTTTACTTAACTAAACTGCGGAGATTTTTTTTTGGATGGTGCGCAAATCTTACAATGAATCATTTAACCACTTCCAGACTACTTAGAGACCTGAAAGGTTGCAAACATACGTAAAGTCGATGACAATACAATCATGTACCACACTGGATCAGCATACTCCAGAGACAAAAAAGATGTAAAGGGTTTTAAATGTATCCAAGGATAGTGTGGAGTCACGAGATAGATGTATGTCATTAAGTGTAAAGTGATCGCATTAAGCCAGCCGACGATCAGTCATAAGCCTGATGGAAGGTCCATCCTTTACTGTATATCTGTTGAGATATAACTACTTGTTATATTATTTATTATATTTAACGTACCTGGTATAATTTGCGTGGGTGTATCTAAAAAAAGTTATCAACTTAAACATTCTTAGTTGAGTCGAAGATTGTACACTTAATAAATTCCCACTTGAAACTTTACCAATAAATTTAAAGTAGGTACGGGGAAAATTATAGCCCCCAGAATGATATACTTAGATACTTAATATTTATATTTATTATGTCTTCAAAGTCCCGCGTAAATAAGCAAATAATAAAATTAATTTTGTAAAACATGCTTGAAGAACTTTTTTTTCTTTTTGTGTACATATTTTTGAATAACATTCTCGTGGGTGTATGAAACGAGATGAACGTGAATAAAAGTAACTGAATAGGCCCTGACTCTTAGACATTTGTACACAACTTCGCACTTATGCCAGAGCCATAAGTGCGAATAAAGCAGGTAGTCGAGGTAGGAGAGGAGCTCACATTTTTATTACTGCGTTCGACAGTTATAGTTGACCATACGGTGTGATCTCACATGCTATTGCTTCGGGAAAGGTAAAACCGGTGGAAAACCAATGAAACGCACAACTGCCGGATAAACTGTATTGTTAAGTAATTACATTAGGGTGCAATCAATAATGGTGTAATTATTCAGTGATGTTACAGATATCAATTACAAAGCATTCCAGCTTCCAGGGGTCCAGCTCTAAGGCTGGACGCGACCAGACCAACTCCCGAATCGTTCTGTCAAGCTCTTGCGCACACGCATCTTTGGAGTGCCTTACTTCACTCCCCTCTACCAAAACTACCTCATGTCTATTTCTCTTGCACGATTACGGGACGTACAGCGACAATCCCCGCCATATCGTTTTAAGTGTCAGGGCCTGTCTATGTGTCGAAGGTCTCGTATAAAAACATAGCATAAAAACTACCCAGTGAACAAACTATAAACTTAGAAAGGTGTGTCCCTGGAGTAACACTTTTAATATTCACATTCAAATATTAAAAACTTTTTCATTTACCTGGCGTTGCTCGGGAAAATAAATATACTAACAAGAGTAATATTTCTGCACATTGCTGTCAAATATTTATAGGTGAGTTGGGTATAATTTTTTTACAGTGGCGTAGAGTGTTTCTGCCGCCCGGGGCGAAAGTCAAATCCTCCGCCCCCCTTATTTGGGCATATAAAAGACAATATTCTCGAAAATTTCCAGGAATTCTAAAGAACTTCTAGGCTAGAGTGGGACACCTAAAATTTTGATATTGATAGAGCATAAAAAGAGACAAAATAGAGCCGCAGGCCATATTTTTTGTGGCTTTTTTGAGTTGGACAGCTGTGTAAAATTTATATTTCGACACGGCATAAAATTTTTGCGAGTTATTTTATTTAATGTATTTTTGAAATTATTCCCAAAAAAAGTTTCGTCCGAGGCGGACCCCACATGGTTCGAATTTTGTTTTTACCATGAAATGAAATTGGTCTTCCCTAGAGAGACTTTTAATACTCACATTAATAATTTATTGATAGTTTGATAGTTCGAGACTTCTCTCAAATACACGAGGTCTCTTCACTTTGGGGAGTTTTTGTTTGTTCAACTAATTTGAACATATGTGTCACCAAGGCTGGCAGAATAGGCGACTTTATCGAGTATGCGTTCAATGAAGTTGCTGAATACACGAAATAGGTTAAATAATGTTAACTAAATGACATAGGAAATGATAAGACAATGCTGGTACTGGCAACAAACGAACCCAAAGCCCCCCTAATAATTATGTACTTATATATTATCATACCCCTGGAATGATTACAAGTCGTCTTAGAGCAGTGTTCCGCAAGCGTGTGCCGCGGCACACTGATGTACCGTGGTCATCATTTGGTGTGCCTTGGAAAAAAGTCAAGGTTTTGTGAAGATACAACCGCGAAATTTCCACTGCTTTTAAAGCGTACTTTTCTTCTTTTCTCATTATCTTTTCATCTCTTCCTATTGGGTATCTTTTATATTAGTTACTTATATTGATTTTAGTAATAAATAAATATTAAATAAACATTGATTTTTTCTTTAGTGTACCTCTAAAATAAAATAAAATAAAAATAAATTTTTTTTTTTTTTTTTGGCAATTTCTGCCAGCCAACCCATGACAGAAACCAAAGTGAGACATAACTAATTACAAATGTAGTACCAAAAGGGTACCTTTACCTAACAAAATTTCTTGATTTGATAGGTGTACCTTGAACACAAAAAGTTTGCGGAACCACTGTCTTTGAGGATAATTACGTCATAGGACCCGTTCAGTCAAATTTGACGTTATCTCTATGAAATGTCTTAGAAACCATCCGCCTGTAACTAATTTCTCCTATTCAATTTGTACCTTGTTATGAAACAGGTTGTCTAACTTCAAACGCGATGTAAACTTACATACAATTTGGTACATATTGTTATCACTGTTCCATGCAGATAACTAGAGAACAATACTACATACTTTCCTTTTGTAGTAGAGGAGTTATAATTTCATATATCTACTGGTGTTAGTTTAATAAGGTTATCTTAGAATTAGATGAAATCAATGTTTAGGAATAATTTTGTTCCAGTTTACCAGTATTTGTACGATAAAATCGCATACTAAACTCATCACTCAAGTAATTGAAGAATGTGACCATCCTAGGATTACATACATATGTAGATATGTAGTTCATATCGACCAAGATACTAAGGGAGGGACGTGTACTTAGTAAAAGAAATAGATGTGTGATGAATTACATGAATGTGACGGGAGCAAAAAGTGTGTATATAAGGATAGGGCATTTTGGCGATCAGTTCTCTCTGCCTTCCCCTCAAAGGACACTTCTTCTTTCTACCATGTACATTTCATTTGTTATCATTTCATAATTCACTACATTAATTACATTGAAGATGTTCACTTTCATTCTAGTTACGGCATCCATTTTACATTCATCCAACTCTCCATTTCTTATCCTATCTTGTAATTTGCGATCTATTTATCTATCTAATTAACTTTTTAACTCACTCATATCTCTCTTTAAACACGTGTACATCTTAAGCCGTTTGTCGAAAGGCATGATTTCAACCTTGGTTTATAGAAGGCGATGTGCTAAAATGCTCCACAGATGGCACATCCGGGATTCTCTTGTCTGTGACTGCGGAGAGCCAGTGCAATCCATCAAGGACATTGTCGAAGACTGTCTTCTAAGAGCATTCCCTGGACCAGATGCAGATATCCACAATGCCACACCCAATGCCTTTGAATTGCTTGGAAGCCTGGGTGTTGCTCTGTAGGGTACATGTCTCCTATAAGTAACAGATAGCATAATGCGTAAGAAGCCATACGAAATAATAATAATAGAAAAATTGATTCACCAATTTGGCTGTAAGTGTTTTGCAGTCAACAACATCCGTTTTGCAGTCACACGACTCTCTGAATACTTCATTCCTTATCCTATAAAGGTAGTTATTCACTTGTGTGCAATTCGATCCATCATTATGAGAAAGAGATATCTCATACATTATCTATCATCAGGAACTTTTGTCTCCCCTGATATTTTGTAAGGTTACAATACTTTCAAGATGAACTCGTACACTCAAGTAGAGTACTAGAAAAACTGCTATCAATACATTACGAGTATATTCTACTGTCAAAGTTTCTATTATATATTATCAAAAGGTGTATCGTGTTTCAATAACAGAACTCTCAATAGACATCACATGTCGATATTTTATACTTTGGTGGATTTTTTTTACAATTCCCTGTAGGTTATTGAAGGAATGAAGAGTTGAATATGACCTATATTTAATTTACATACTAAACTAGCTTCTTTTCCCAACGTAGTGTAGAAAAACTCAAATTACATTTATTTACTACTAGTTTTTTTGTGTCCTGAATACCTACACCTGGATTTTTGGTTTGATGCAACCACTATTGCATACTCCACTCGATCAATACTCAAAATATGTAGTTTGAGAGTTCTCACCTGCAAGAAGTGTCTGACAGTCTGTTAGAGAGCTGTGAGACAGTATCGTGCAGGTGTAAACTACGAAGTTTACACTTATCTTCTGACAGATCGATCTAATAATCAGATCAATCTAACATTCCGAACCGTGTGTGGAGGATAGTTAAATTGTACGCATTTCCGCGCTTTCTGAATCAGAATTCTGAATGTTAGAGTGTTACTTTCCGTCCGTGTGTAATAGCCCTAAAACTGATTTCTGGACATAGGGGAATTAGTACATACGCAACTTAACTAAATTATTATGGTGTTTAAAACGTATGTTGTGTCTTTTTTACTCATATTTACTAGAAGATATTGCTCTTGCAATAAATTGCCCTTTAGTACACTACCATTGTCTTGTTATATAATTAGTGAATATATTTTTTGCTACAAAAGATTTATTTATGGTGTGTGGTTCGCCACAAATACACCATATTCGACGTAGAACACATTGCACAGATTAGTGAAATAAATATGGAAAGAAAAAAATATGCCTAAATCTTTGTAACCTTCCTTATAGCCCAGTAAAACGAGATTTATAGCGTAAATAATTCTCGGAAAGCTGGAAACTGTTTTAATCTCTTCATTAACATCCAAAGAAGGTTTCTTGAAGTTTGCACCAAATTTGCGCTTGTGCTAAGTACAGGGTGACCCAAAAACCGAAACATTTTTGTACTTTTTTCAGTTTTTCACTAATAACTTCTAAACGATGCTTTCTAGGAATATATTGTTTTCTTATAAATTAAAATACGTGATATTCTGCGTCGTTTGAGCATAAATACTCTTTTGTACATCAAAAAATAATTATGATACAGACACTGCCAATTACATATTAATTTTCTCAACAAATTGAAATATTCATATTTTTCTCTTTTGTTGTTGAATATCTCCTCAAATCAGGTATTTACGGCAATATTTCACTAAACATATTTAATGGTGGGTCAATTTTCTCTAACTTGTGATTAAAACTTTACACCTACAGCGCATAGTTTAATATGCACAGGTGTAGTTTAAGATGCAAAGAGACGAGTGAAATAAAGAAATTTATTAAATGCAAACTTCAAGAAACCTTCTTTGCATGTTAAAGAAGAGATTAAAACAGTTTCCAGCTTTCCGAGAATTATTGACGCTATACCCCCTTTTCTGATGTTTTTACACTGGCCTATTATTACTTTGCAAATAATAATTTAGTGAGATGTAATGTAATATGTAGGTGCTGATATAAGGTTCATAAAAACACATTATTATAGTACATTCCCTGGTACGCTTCGCTATATCATTTTCTTTTTTAACCCATCCATCTAAAATGTGAAATGGATTGTAACAAATTTATTGGAAAACATTTGTATGGATTAAATGGTGTAACATGCACATTTCAATTATAAAGTAATAATATAGTATCGATTATATTATCATCTTGTTTTTTTTATTTTGTATGGGTTTATTCATAATACTATTATCGCGTATTGATATTCAGTCGATGCGGTAATGCTAGATGGAAAAGCAAAATAGCCATAAAAATAAAACCTATGCTATTTTCATAAGGGCGATTAAACTCGCAAACCTACGAGTATACTGATATCGCATGTGAATTCTATGAATGGTATTACATAGGTTTATAATAGGCGATATGGTATAGAGTATTTTATAGTAGGTAAACCACGTCAAATCGAAAATTTTACGAACCGCTAATGGGAAACTTTATCTGTTTTTTACATTACTTTGTATATATTATAAACTTTTAAAGAAAAGAGGGCATTATCAGTAATGCTCAGATTCCCTAGTGGCGAGTCCTGGAACTACTTAATAATGTCTTATTTTGTTTAAATCACAATATTTTCCGTAACTTAAGTTAATTTCTAATTTTATAATATTGCTTCACCTCTGTACACAAATGTACACACTTTTTAATAAGGGTTAAATATTCAAATTGAAATATTGTATCTAGAACAAAAAAAAAAAAGTAAACATGCTATGTATACCTACTCTGAATAAAGTTATATTAAACAAAAAATCAACAGTACCCTAAGGGCAAAGGTCTTTGATAAATTTTTGAAAAATATTTATCTACCTTTTCCTATTCTTGGAACATCTTTCAAAACACTTAGATTTAATCTAGGATAAGTCACTGAATAATTCGGATAATAATAATCTACCTTAGAGAAAGTACTAAATTATTAATAATCCCTAATGATATAGAAACAAAGCTGTATGTCGGTACATTAATTATTAAATAATATATTATACTAGCTAATACCCGCTGCTTTGCTCAGGTCTCAATTTTGATAACTAGTTCTAGATAACTAATTGCCATATTTGGCGATGATGACGTCACCAAAGATTGAAAGAAACGTATGGGAAAAAATATTCCGTAACTCAGATGTTTGTCACCGAGACAAGGTGACGTCACCATAAGAGTGGCGTTACCATGGATATGTTATTTGAATAGCAGGACTAAGATAATGTATCGACGGCTTCTCATGCCCTGTAGTCTTTTTTTTTCAACACTAAGTCAATAATATGGTCGACATTATCCATTCAGCTCCATTCCTCTGAAAATCATATCTACCTCAATCACCGAAAGTGTCATTATTCATCCTATCGATACCGAAAACTATGGACTCGACATTTACACAAAAAATGCGTTTTTCAACAGGTTCTTGAAATAACTACTTACTTAATTGAAAGGTTAACTTCAATCGCTTCCGAAATTATTTAAAAAGATTTAAGTTCGAAATTCATATATTTAAAAATTTAATAACACACGAACAACAGCCGAACGTGCACGAAGTTTTTCGTTTTTTTTTTCGGTACGTACTATGCCGTCGCTTACTTGGCAGTTGGGTACTTGATTATATCCCCAGTAAAGAGGATAAAGAGGGTAAAAGGACGCTATATGCGCCTATGCTACCCTGGGATGCGGAGGGCCTTAAGCCCGTGGGAATCCATCAAAATCAATCCCTAGCAACTGTGTCGTCAAATCTCATATCCATAGAGATTCATGCGACAACTAAGTCTGAAAATTAGACGAACGTACGCCTAGCTGATTATATATTAGATGGCGCAAATTTAATAATTTATAGTCATAATCAGATATTCCTGTAAATCGTAAGTCATGTCTTCTTCCATCTAAAATTTGACTGACGTGAAGGGCGGGTATAAAATGAAATACGTGTATAAATTAATGAATACATCCCCACATACTTAATATATTAATTCACATGTTGTATTCTAATGCTCTAATATGGTAACTTAATAAATAATTAACAATTTTCTATATTCCTAATGGCACCTTTCAAGTTATTATCATATTATTTCTCATTTATTAAGACGTTTCACTTAAGGTGAAATGTAATATTTCGTATGTTAGTTTACTCGACTACTAGAGACATCTATCGATTTTTTTATTTGTGAGACATGTACTCTAAATCTCTTTTTTTTTAAATTAAAAGGCGTGATACTTCGAGTTTTTATAACTAGCTAGTTATAAAAAGGAGTTATAAGGAAATGTTTGGAATAACAGTCCCTTAACAACCAGTATGATGGACCACGTATTATATTCTGTTACGATATTTGACAGGAGTGGTGGCCCTGTTTGATCATTCATTATGCTATGTTGCCAACTGTTACAGAATGGCTGTGGATGAGTACAAACGGTAGCAAACGAATAAAGAAGGGAATATTATGTTCTACGCACAAAGCATCTAAGTGCTATAGAGTTTACTTCATCATGGTGTACCAGCTACTCAGAAGACACGGGTACAAGTCTCCAGAGATTATACCTGTTAAAGTAATGAAAAGTGGTACCAAAAAAGCCAATATCTACCCATCCTTTTATAATATTATTTTCCTTCATAATAATTTTATCTAATGCTCTCAAAATATAATATAATCCTTTGACGGTAATTTACAAATTGCGTAGGTAATTTTCATAACAAATGCAAAGTCTATTCGTATAGTTGGGAGTACTTAAAACCCACTTATAGGTAAACATTTCGTTTGTCGAATACTTAAAACCATAGAATATTGCCAACAACTCGATAGGGCGAGTATTGTGAGCGCTGGGGGTTCACGGTGGATCCTGTCTTGACTCCATTCTACTATGCCATCTCAAATGGCTAAATAGGCAGATCCGAGATAAACATATCATTCCACATTCTGGGTATGGATAGGATAGAATGGATAAGGAGAAAAACAAAAAAGAAGAACATCAAAATATGTGTCCCCAAAAAAAATTTGGAGACCCATGTTTTATGTAGATAATATAATAATGAATACGTACACTATAAATATAGGGGTTAATACGTGTCGTAAACCGGTGAAGAATGACCGGAATACGAATTGAAATTAATATTAAAACCATATGTGAGTAATTACCATGTACATTGTATGTACACCTAATCATGAATATTCATTATGCGATAATAGAATTATATTTTAATTATTAATTATCTGTACAATTAATGTGAACCTTATATAACTATTGCCAGATATTTAGGAATTTATTAATATAATTTGGGAGGTTTATAAAGTAACCGAACAATCGAAACATTGGATCGGGAATAGTTAAAAAGGTGTGGCGAACTCACTGCATCATTTTTATCCAAAAAAAGTAATGCTCCCGCCACATGATCGTGTACGGTCGCGAAGGGTCGGTGTTCATGAGTAGAAAGGCGTCAACGGTCGGTTACGTACACGTCAAGACAAACATTTTTATCCACACGCCTTTTTACTCATTCACGGCGAGGGTCGGCGAGCTTCTGGCGCCAGCATAACGATATCATCTTGAGGCTTAATGGATAAATAGGAAAATGTTTCAGTAACTTTATTGGTCAGAAATCTGAATTATAACAATTATTTTTCAGACTTTTTTACCTCGTTGGAATCAGTAAACATACGGAAAGTTTTCAGGAGAAATTTTATTGAAAAATATAGACTACCTTATAACTTTCCATAGTGAAATGCTCAACTGGACTATAAAATCTAGGTAATGACCGTAAAAGTTTTTTGATTGAAGCGAAATTAACCCCCACAAAAATGAAAAAAAAACGCTACTTTTATCTTTGTGATCGTTTTTTAAAAGATAAAAAAGTTAGAGTTTTTGAATGATTTTTATTAATTATGAGTTTCGGGCTACGTATCCATAGTCGTACTAAATAGTAGACACATTAAACATAAAATATTTTTATTATAAGATTGTTCATTCCATTTTGAGCCTTAATACTGTAGATTATTTATTTATCGTATGGTCAAAATAAGTATATTACATCCCTCAAAGGAAAAAGTTTGAAGGTTGGGCATTGGGCAATGATAAATTTCGCAAGCAAGCTTGGTCGTCAGAAACTAAACTGAACGTTATTTATATAATCAGTCGCTGGCTCATTCAGGTATAGGAAGTCTTCGTAGCTCCCTTCGTATGTTCGGAGGTCGCACTCAGTCACAATGTGACCCACAGTCTGCCTCTCCGCCCCACAGTCGCAGGCAGGGGAGTCCAGCCACCCACACTTACTGTAGAAAATGAACGTGACGTCATAGTTGGGTCGTGAGCCATTGTTACATAAATCTGTCAGTCAGAATATGATACATGATACCCTGTATTAATACTGTATTGCCGTCCGTAGAGCGAACTCACTACGTGACGGCAATGCTTGAAGCGCACCACTTCAAATTGACCGTAAAGATAAAACAGCATATCATCATAATAATATAGTATGGCACTTATAAACTTAACATGCGGAACAATGCGGACTGTATTCCACTGAGGGATTTTATTCTTCACAATGTGTTGCAACTTGCAATAGAAATTGTTGAGAATTTTCGTTGCAAACTTTCCGTATGAAAGGATTTATAAGATAAAACGTCCAATACGTAGATATGTATGTATTATCTACGCGCAATTTCTCGATATTTGTATCAGTTTCTTGGGGACAGTATAGTATAAGGGTTGATATATTACCTGAGAAAATTTGTTTTAATTGAGTGTTCACTGGTGAAATTTCATATTTAGATACTCAAGCTTACAATTTCTTCCGATAGGTGAACTTTATTTTCTAATATGGTATCGTTTTATCAACTGATACACTGCCACCTAGACACTCCTTCTCTAACCATGCTATAGAAATTTGAGAACACTTCGTTTTAAGCGGCGTTGCCATCACCGACCGTCGCTAAGGAAATGTATGGAATAACAGCTGTCCCCTAACAACGAGTATGATGGACCACGTATTATATTTTGTTACGAAATTTGACAAGAGTAGTGGTCCTGTTTGATCATTTTGCTATGTTGCCAACTGTTACAGCATGGCTAGAGTACCTACTCTAGGAGGCGGTGACTGGTATCATTACGTTTCTTTGTATGTACCAAGTAATTTTCTCTCTTGAAATATGTAAGATTCGAACGGTTCAGCTCTCTCTCTCTCTTGTCGGCTACCGCTCAGATACATAAGATGTCTGTATAACGCGAAACAACATCACAATGTGAATAAAGGAGGATTGAGGAGACAAAGAACTTTTTACTGCACGCACCATCTCATCCAAATCATCCATTCACGTATTTAGGTTAAAATTCTGTAAGATGCACATAGCACAAACTACAGGGGAGATTTTCGTTAGTTTTTCATCATATTTAAGACCCACTATACTCCTGTGTCACAGAGTATGGAATACAAAGAAGAAAAGAAGCTTAGACTGTGATTGATGGCTTATATTCATCACTGGTCTATATAATTATTTCCCATTTTATTCTTGAATGTATGATCTTGAATCTTGAATCCAGAATATCTTCCACAATCGAAGAGCAATATTGCCCTGAGTACAGACCGCATCAGTTGTCGGAGGGGGCAGACTTCTAGTCACGGGGTGGCGGGTTCGATTCTCGGCGCTAATGACGATGTAATATATTTTCACAATACAAGCTTTTAGCTAACTGTTAAGTGTGCAGGAAAGTATTTGGGTTTGTGTTCACAATCCTTAGAATAAAAAAGCGTATTTTTTTAATTGGGTGCTGCATCGTATGTTGGTGATTCCAGGCCGCTTACGTAATGCCTCATCCACATGCTGGCCGAGCTACCACGTTTTTTGTGTAATTTTTTTTTTGAAAGGCGTTAACTGTCGGTTACGTATACAATCCAAGACAATCACCCGCACGTCTTTTTACTTATTCACACAAAAAAACTTGGTAGCTTGGCCAACATGTGGATGAGGCATAAGGCCTACCTGCGGATTATTGATAAAAAATAAACAATCTCATTGACTCAGATACTGTGTAACACCGGCTTCCTACGGTGCGCGAATCCGGATGTGTACGTGATTTTGGATTTGTACGTGAATTTGGATTTGTACATGCCGCCGTACAAATCGCTATGAAGGCGTCTGTAGAATTACGGACTCACCCCTTCTCACGGTATGTGAATCTACGTACGAAGCCGGATTCGCAATAGAAGCCGGCTTAAGAGTATATGTTGAATATCTCGATTTTCACTGGGGTACTAGTTTCTAAGAATAAGTATAATAGTCCGAGAGCCCGCTGCTTAATTTATGACGTATCTGTTTTTTGATCGAAATGTGGTACAAATGATAGCTTACCAATAGGGTTTTACATCGCACTAGGGTTGCCTATCAAAATCTTGCCGCAACCCCCCCTGCCCCCCCCGAAAAGGTCCCTCTTCGCGGTTTTTCACATTTTGTAGGAATATGGTAAGAGATAGAAGAAAGTAGTCAATGACAAAAATAATCCTTGCTAAATTCTCTACAAAAAATGTTAAGTCATTTTTTCATAGGACTAGTAGTTTACCCGTAATGGCCGGTCGAAAAACGGGATATTTTTTGAAAAAAAAAATATTTTTTTTTATTTTTTTTCTTTAACTTTCTTCCACCCATTATTACTAACATTTCATGGAAAAACATTTTTGGCCTGCGGCGCTATATCACTGGTTATTTTATGAAAAACTAAATTTTAAGAATTTTCGTCACTGAGTTTTATTGTAATAACTCCGAAATTATTAGATGTATGAACATAAGTTATAGCTCGTTTTGTAGCTAAGACTATGGTAATCAATTCGTTCTGTGACTATTTTCCTGTAGCTCTTATCAATTTTTAACCAATTTAGTTTCAATACATTTTTTTTGTATTTTAATTGAATTTCGGTTTTTGACCGGCCATTGCGGGTAAACTGCTAGTTCTACGAAAAAATTGACTTAACATTTTTTGTAGAGAATTTAGCAAGGATTATTTTTGTCATTGACTACTTTCTCCTATCTCTTACCATATTCCTATAAAATGCGAAAAACCGCGAAGAGGGACCTTTTCGGGGGGGGGGGGGCAGGGGGGGTTGCGGCAAGATTTTGATAGGCAACCCTAGTGCGATGTAATACCCTATTGGTAAGCTATCATTTATACCACATTTCGATCAAAAAACAGATACGTCATAAATTAAGCAGCGGGCTCTTGGACTATAAAGTTATTTACACGCTTTAATATGTAGGAAACGTAATGCTGGCGCCACATGTTCGACGAGTCTCAGCGTCTGTTCACGAGCACCAATCATTCACGGATGCTCGGTAAATTTGGAAAACCATCCACACGCTCCCGACCGCGCTTGTATATTATGGATAAGCGAGCATGACGGACGTCTGGATTGTGTCGGCTATAACTTTCAGCATAGCGTATCTTTATTGTAAAAGTAAAAATAAAATGAAAAGAAAACGAAAAATACGGCGAAAGAGATGGTGGATGTTAAAAATTCATAGAAACCGTACCAGTTTAATATTAATATTTAATTATTATATTATTATAACTTCATTCATGTAATATGATTTTAATGTAGTTTCATGTGTGTATTTAATATTTTTATTATTTTTTCGTTTTATAATTAAAATTCGATAATAATCACAAAATACCTTCTTACCTTTATATACCTATATATTTTTACTTTTGTTCTGTTATTTTCTCTCTGCGTGTGTGATATGCATTGTGAAAATGCATTATGTAGGTACTTATACTTACATATATACTTCTTTTAGTTTCCTTGTTCTTTTACTATGAGGCTAATTGTATACTTTTAATCCAGTCAAATTATACTCAATGCAGTTTCTCGATGGAGAGTTGTGGGGTAGTCTGGATTTCTTTCATGCTATACGTTTTTTGGGGTGCTGAATGCCAACAAAATTTCTTGACGGAACGTGGCATTAATAATGGGAAAAATGGCGAAAACTTCCATATTCTGGCGAATTCTGCATATGAACTTGACAACTATCAACTTTTTGTAGGTTATCTTTTTAGCAGAATGAAAATACATAAAATTTCCTACAAAGGCATATTAAATTTTTCTCTAAAATAAATGGGAACGGAGCTGTCAAAGTCCAAAAAACATATTTTTGTGTTGTTTTACTCGTACATTACGAGAATCGAAAATGCATTGAGAAAGTTCACCTTGTTTCATTCACAACTAAATTGAAACAATTATTCTTTAAATTTATGAGTCACACTCTACCTTGCTGGAATCAGTAAACATAACGAATGTTTTTAACAAAAAAAAAACATTTAAAAACACCGTGAAGTATTTAAGCTAGAAATGTTTAAATAACTTTATTTAAAATGTAGTGAATTGTTTAGGCTGAAAATGGTTAAACCTTTTTTGTTTAAACATTTCACAACCTATATTTTTAAATAAAATTTACCCTGAAAACTCTCTTCATATTTACTGATAACAGCGAGGTAAAATGCAGCTATTTCTATTACAACAATAATACGAGACGTCCGTCTTTCCCCTGCTAATGCACAAACGCTACTAAGTTCGCACGAACGTGTGGACGCTTCGCAAGTTTTTTGCCGCAAGCTTCCTTTGATCTTTGAAGTACCGTGAACACTCAGTCGAAGTGTTCACGTTACTTCACGAGACAAGGCAAACGCCCATCCACACGCTCGGAGGTTGTGAACAGTCGTGGAAACTTGGCAAGCATGTAGCGCCAGCATCATAAGATGTTTATTTGAACTGGGATTACGAGGGAGTGGATCTTAAAATAAATTTGAAAAGAAGATAATAAACAAAGTAGGTGGTACTCTGTAACTTTTGTATCATAGTGTTTGAGATGATATAAAAACCGTCTCCAGAGATGGTAGAAAGCAGTCCTTCTCAAAGTGGGCGATAACCAGTGGGAGATCTAGGATTCAACTTGGGGGGGGGGGGGGGGGTGAAGGTCGTCACATGCAAATATGACTTTTTTAGATTTTTTTTTGATATTCGGTTAAGTGATAAGATAAACGCAACAGAATTAATTAGCACCGCAGGCGATTTTATTTTACCAAACAATATAGTTGTTTTAGAAAATTCACGACATGATGAGAAAACGATGTGGTGATAATGTGATTCTTCGGAAACTAGTTGTATATAAAGTATTGTTACTCATGGTTTTGGGGACCCGCTAGTGGCGATAACATCTTCTTGTTGGCGCTGGAGGCATTCAGGGGAGCAGTAGAAGACTAAGTAGAAGTAGTAGACTCGAAGACAGAAGGGCAGAAGAGACGAAAAATAGAAGTGTCGGAAGACCTACTGCCAGAAGGTGGTCTGACGACAAAGTCTAATAAGCCGGAAGAACCTGGATGCGTAGATGGTTTACATCCAACAGTGGAAGTAAGAGGGGTGAAGAAGAAGAAGGAAATCTAAGGGGGCGATGGGACACAGTCTTTAAAAATCAGACTTTAAATCGCCCTGAAACGGAAACCGTGGACTCTTCAGTGTTTAAAACTAAAATTAAGGACAGTCGAATCTTGTTGGATAGTCATAATATACTTCGTTATAAGAAACAATTACTAGCTAAATAATAAGCTAGGAACTGCAAAACAATAACTGTTTTGAAGATGGCAAATGGTACTGCAAATGTTGTTATGTAAAGATCGTAAATGGGCAGGCCACATGGCTAGAGACCCAGACGATAAGTGGTCGAAGAGGGTCTTAACCTGGAAACCCAGAATTACTACCAGGGGGTAGGAAGACCACCACTGCGATGGAGAGACGACGTGGTAAAATACGTGGGTACCAACTGGATCCAAAGAGCCCAGGATAGAGCGGCGTGGAAGCAAATGGAGGAGGCCTTCGTCCAGGAGTGGACGGGAATAGGCTGACGAAGAAGAAGAAGAAGAAGAAAGATCGGAAATGAGGGAAATGGTATTGCAAAAAGTTAGTTAACTAATTGGGGCACTAGATTTTTTTAAATCTCAAAGCGGACGATTGTCAAAATAAGTTTGAGAAACTGCGGTGTAAATGATATTTATATCATATCTTTTGATATTATTTTTAGGTCGGAAATATTTCCAAAACGGAATCCTTGAAAAGTAAGTACTTACTTACTTTTTTTTTTATTTCCAACAAATAAACGGAGATAAAAAAGATAGCTACAGGAAAACAATCATTCTTATTCTAGAAATTTGTCTAGTTTGTATCAATGCTCATGAAATATGTAGGACATTCATGGCCAAAATACTCCCTTGGCGAGATTCATTTCTCTGGCAGGGGTTTGGGGTAAACAATGGCTACCTACTTACACCTACTAGGATATTTTTCGTGTTGATATTGTTGCCGCCAAATGGCAAAAGACGGTATGTCTAAAAATACAGATTCGAGAAAAACGCGTTGAGTATGCATATTGACAATTCAAAATTTTTATAAAACGGGATACCTTATATCTCGACAACCGTTACTAAATGTGTTTTAGAAAAAATAGAGTAGATACATTGAACCATTATCTAGGGTATAACCATAAAAGATTTTTTTATATCTTGTATGGATTCCCAAAAAAAACTGTGAAAAACACCTTCGATCTTTTTTTCCGAACAATTCGATTCCCGAAAGTCGCGGAGATTTTTGTACTGATAATATGCATTAAAATCTAGGGAATTACCGTAAAAGTTTTTTGATCGAAGCGAAATTAACTCCAAAAAATGAAAAAAAAAAACCGATTGTTTTACCATTTTATCATGCGATTATTCACGAGATTTTGAACCTTAATTCCGTGGGAAATTACTGTGACGTCATATTTGGGTTGCGAGCTTTAATTAACACAATGTGACAACCAGAGGAGATAAGGTATGAACTGCCAAGTGTATACAATCAAATCGGAAAAAATATGTATAATAAATTTATAAAAAAGCTGCAGTAAGTCGACTTACCGCGTTTTGCCATTCGAGGGCAGTTTGCGTCTCCACACACGACCCGAAGTTCAGTTAGCGGAATCGACCGTTTGCAAAAATGTTCCGACCAAAACCTCTCTCTGAATTCAACGTCACCCCGATTTTGAATTCAGAAAGAGGCTTTGGTCGGAACATTCTTGCAAACGGTCGATTCCGTTGACTGAACTTCGGGACGTGTGTGGAGACGCTCTGAGTTTTCGCTTTTATCCTTTTGCACACGCAATCAGATATGGCCAATGTATTTCGCATTCAGTAACAATACGTATACGTTTTTTATTGAAGAAATGTAAAATCTCAAACAATGTTTGTAATTCAGTACCTTCTCAAAAACATATTGTTGTTTTTAGTTGATTAGCTCTACATCTGTAATGTGAGATTTACATTCAAGTCTCCACTCACATACAATCTATGCTACATCTCTTGCGGGGTAGGCAGTTTGAACGAAAGGATTAACCGTCGAATTTCCCCGATATCCCCAACACACGAGATTCATCTCAGGTTGGGGAGAAATTACAAATCTTATTTACATATTTATTATGGTTTCTGTTCTGTATTGTAACGAGTTGCAACTTTGTGTTTTATTTTGCCTTAATAAAGATTTTGTTATTATTATATTTCTGCTACACAAATCCCAATCGAATTTAACAATTCCTTAAGAATCCGAAAAACCGTGGAGAGACCTTTTCGGGGGGGGGAGGGGGGTTGCGTCAAAATTTTGATTGGCAACCCTAGTGCGTAAATGTATTTATTGGTAAGCTATCATTTAAACCTCATTTCGATCAAATAACAGACGCATCATATTTTTAACAGTCGGATCTCGGGCTATAAGAAGACAGCGTTATGGAGAGAGGAGGTTGGTATTTAGCATGAAAAAAAAAGTCTGGCGATCTGTTCTCTCCGCCTACCCCGCAAGGTATGCGACGTGAAGATACAAATTACAAATTATTGGTTTAACCTAACATGAATATAAGACAGTACATTATGATTTGTAGCTGCCCAGTCAGCAGTGTAAACCGCTGGTATGAGGGGAGTGAAACAATTCATTCTATATAAACAAAGTGAGACTTAAAACTAATAAAGTAAAGTATGTAATGTTCACTGTATTACACAAAAAAAAAGAAAAAAAGTCACAAAGAAAAAATGAAACAATTGGAACACTGATATCACAGTAATGATTCACATGTTGTGGTCACTTATTTTTAAAGTCTTTACAAATCTTCTCACATCCCTCTTAGATATGTAGAATAACTGTAAAAATATGTCTAAAATATAGTTTTTCATTGAAGCTTTATTTTTCAGATGATCGAAAGCGGTATTACTTGCAAATTTTGTGGAAAATAGGCAATATAATGTTTACCATGGGATACTGATATGGGTGCTTTGTGAAATTGTTACCTACGAATATTTCACAAATGGGGTACTTTATAAAAAAGTCTCAAGTATCCTCACGTATCGTATTATTATTTAGGGTTTGTTCGATCTCAAAAATGTTTTACCTTTTCGTATCAAATTCTTCATATAAATATAATAGGTTTATTGTGATGTGATGGAAACAAGAAATCAGTATTCATTGTTCAATGTTTTACGTCATTCACATTTAGGCATATCAATCTAGAATTGTCGAAAATTTACAGGAATTATGAAGAACTTCTAGTTTGGAGTAGGATAACTAAAATGTAGATATTGATACGGTACAAAAACAGAAAACTAGCGCTGCAGGCGAATTTTTTTCGAATTTATAATAAAACAAATGTGATTTAAGAGTAGGCATACTGATATTTCAAAAAAATCTGAAAACAGGAGACCTTAATTCTCGACAACCGTTACTGAATATGCTTTGGAAAAAGTAGAGTAGATACATTGAACCTTTATCAAGGGAATAACTGTCAAAGATATTTTATATCTTGTATAGATTTCTTTAAAAAAATGTGAAAAACACCTCTGATGTTTTTCCCGAAAAAAAGAAACTCGTTTCCCAAAAGTCGCGCAGTAAAATTTTTTTTGTACTAATCATATGCATTAAAATCTAGTAAACAATCATAAAATTTTTTAATTGAAGCGAAATTAAACCCAAAAACTGGAAAAAAACTCTATTTTTACTATTTCATCATGCGATTGTTCACGCGATTTTGAACCTTAATGCCGTGGAAAATGACCGTGACGTCCTAGTCGGGTCGGGAGCCTTAATTATTTTTTTAAAATTTTCCCAAAAAATGCCGCCCACTTAAAAGTGCCGCCCGGGGTGGGCCGCCCCCCCCCCCCCCCCAACACTACGCTGCTGGATGACACACATACAACATATATATTATTATGTTTCATAAAGTCGAAGGTGGATGTGTTTATTCAACAAAATGTTCCATTAGGAAGTGGGAGAACTCAGTATTATTCAATAAGAATATTTTTGGGTTATTTACACTTTACAGGAAGGCAGCACCATTACAAGTTACAGTGACTTTATTCATTTGCGAATAAGTTGACGTAAATGGAAAAACTTATTATTTTACAGTGTTTTGTATATCTTGACGATGCCTTTTAAACTTTTTGCCCAATGTTTAGCGTAATAAATATGCGGTAATATATTTGGATATTCGCGAGAAAATGATTTCAAAACATCGAAAACCTTTTAAAAGTAGGTATCTTCTTCAGCATGTCTAATTAAAATGTGAAAAATCTTTCCTATTTTCCTACCGAACATCTGATGAGTTCTCACGCTCCTAATCTCTGACCTCTTCAATCTATATGATATATCTTTCTTCTTCTTTCATCGTTTCCTCATTGCTGAGAGTCGTGATTTGTGGAGCTACCCACGGACAAAACATGACGCCTCCAGTCCTCTCTGTTCTCCGCAGTCCGCATCGCCGAGCACAAGTCGTCCCTCCCAGTCATTTCCTTAATCTGGTCGCACGTCCTTGCATGAGATCTACTTCTGCTTCTTTTGCCTGGAACACTTCCCATGATTATATTTTTTTCCAGGTTTCCTGACTCTCTTCTGGTAATGTGACCAAAGAAACCCAGTACTCGACGATGGACGTTTATCGAGAGTAAAGTAATCATCTAAGCCAACCGATGGCTGATCGTAAGTCCAGCATGCCTATCTTACACTGCCAGTTTGTTGAGAGACTACATACATAATTGTTATTCGAGGTGGTCGGTAGCTTGGTTGGTAAGGCGCTAGACTATTAATCCAGTGGGCGTGGGTTCGATCCCCGATGCCGACCTACTCCACTTCACGATACAAGCTTTTCAAGCTTTGATGTAAACAAAGGTGTATTTAGGCTTATTTCGATAAACCCAGATTCATTAAAAAAATGTCGCCTACAGAAGATTTTTTTAATGTAACTTATTATAAGCAGTAGAGAATGAGAGAGCTTTCATTTGCTTTCTGATTAGCAATTAATTTACTAACACAATGGTCAATAATGTGGAGCTTTACTTTACCAACTTCTATTTGCGAAAGAGTGGAGCAAATTTTTAAACGAAAAGAAACGAGACGTTGAAGAAATAGGAAAAGTTTACACACAGAACTTTCTTAAAGTTTTCCATTGTTGTTCATTTTATTTTTTATTGGGGAAGGATTTCGAGAAATCTTACTCCAATTGGAAAATAATGCCTCCACCGAGATTCTACCCTTGGTTTCCAGACATAGAAATGCTACGAGAAAGTATTTTAAATTGGACTAATTTATAGGTTTGAATATCTGTTTCCGATTGTCCTCTGAAAATCAGGTGTTTGTAAAAATTCCATCAGACATTTCACATCATTTTACGAGTAGGCTAGTGAAACATATGTATGTGTCTATGTCTTACATACATAAGCCATGTCAAACTCAGCCAAAAGCACGAAGAGTAAGCGGGCCACAAAACCCAATCTTAAAGAAGATAAACTACTGAAAATCTTACCGAAAAAAAGTATCTACTTTTAAAGGACAAGAGTATTAATTTCCACATAAAAAGGACAAACATAAACATCTTTTGCTAGATATAAGAAACAAAAATTGGGACATTTTAAAAACAGTTTTTTGGTTTTTAATACGCTCGCGGGCCACATATCTCTGGCTGTTTTCAAAATTGCTTCGGGCCTCAGGAAAATGCTTAGTGGGCCGCTTGTTTGACATAGCTGATCTACCTACATGCTTGATGAAGGATAAGTCGGTATAAATACTGTAGAAATGAAAGTATGTGGAAACAATATAGGACGAAAAAAAGGGTGCAGATATTTGACTGAAAGATATCATAATATAACCTTGGTCTCCCAACTTTTCTTCTTTCCCCTGGGTGACCAGCAAAAATTCTTTTGGGTCCGCGCAAATCTGGGATTCTTTGGACGTGTCCAGCCCATCTTAATCTAAGCAGCTTGATATTTATTTATTTATTTACGGCGCAAGCCTTTGACATTAATAATAGTAATAACAAGTACAATACAAGCAACAACAAAAATAAGTGAGTTATAGATACATCCGAAACATTGACAAAAAATATAAAATATCAGATCAAAAGTACATGAGAAATGGTTTGCAATTTGCAGGTACAGATATGTGTTGAGATGTTAGGGCTTTAACTACTACTTATCACGAATTAAATTGGTAGATTCAACATTAAGCGTACATACTTCATACAAAACGCAAAACCTATAGATAATGATGACTTTATTAACCGCTTTCTATTATAACATATTGTATAGATATATGAAACATTGTCGCAGTACAGTACAATATATAAATTATTCCAACAAACCACGCACAGGAGTAATTAAAAACAAACAACACAAGATAAGCAATGTTTTGATGTTGGAGATACAATTTTGATAGAAACAATATAACCTACAGATGTGGGCAAATTATTTGACACAAACAACTTTTTCAACAGATGATAACTTTTTTATTTATGAAATTCACAATTTATGTTTTGGTGAGACTATCGTAATTTTTCTACATGTAGTAGTTGAATTTAACAAGTAGTTATATCTCAACAGATATACAGCAAAGGATGGACCTTCCATCCTATTGCAGCCTGATGGAAGGTCCATCCTTTGCTGTATATCTGTTGAGATATAACTACTTGATAACTTTTTTATCATCGTGGGAGAAATATACTCGCCCCAGTGAACGAATGTTGTAATAAATATAATAAGTATGCATTTGTTATGTTGACATATTTCTGTATTTTGTTCACCAAAAGTTCAAATAAATTAATAAATAGTAAGCTTGCATAAGTACTAAATTCCACGGATATTTTTTATACGGCAGATATCTCAAACTTCACATTGGTTGCATCAAACCTAAAATCCACATTTATATTTGTTTGCTCTTTAAGCAAACTACGTAAAAAATACAACAAAAGAGGCATGCAATCAAATAGGTCAAAAAAAAAATTACTCACGAGGGCGAACTTACAGCACCGCTGCGATTTCTTATACATCTAAAACAATGTGCAACTTTATGTGTATCGTTTTGTAATTTTTATGCATGTTTATTTTCCTGAACTTTTGCATAATCTTTTTATATATGACGCATGCTGTTAAATTTAAAATCATGTATTAAAATATTCTGAGTATTCATAAAAAGTCATTATTTGCATTAAAATTAACAGAGTCCAATAATTTGACAACGTCTGTAGGTAGATAGTGTTGTGTTATTCATGGTGAATACATTTCCTACCTTATATGAGAATTCCATTGATATTTCTAAGTCTATTCATTGCCGAAATGATAAGCATTCCCATCTCGGTTTAGTTGTACAAAGATAAATATTTTACCAAAGATAAATATTTTACCAAAGATAAATATTTTATCAAAGAAGTCTTTGGTGGTATTGATGCTGGTTGGGACAATGAATAGTATTAGGTATTTGTATACGAACTTTCATTCAACGTGTATTATAATGAAGTTGATGTTCCTTATACAATATAAGAGATTTTGTTAAATAGCTACCTACCCTAATGTATGCAAGCGAGACTTGGATATGGCTGAAGAGGGACGAATCCGGGTTGAATGCAGTGGAAATGAGGTCGTTATGAAGAATGTGTGGGAAAACGCTGAGAGATAAGATAAAGAATGAGGTTATTAGGGAAATGAGTGACTGCAAGACTGGTGTTGTAACTAGAATGAAAGTGAACAAACTAAGATGGTTTGGGCATGTTGAGAGAATGAAGGATGACAAAAAATATATATCTTGAGTGAACGAAGAGGGGTAAAGAAGCGCGGCCGCCCGAGACTGACCTGGTCCGATCATGTCGACAAGGATGGGCGCGTTTTGAGTAAAAGGAATCGGAGAGCGTGTATGACAAATTGCATGAATGTGACGGAAGCTAGGAGTGTGTGTAAGGATAGGGCTGTCTTGCGCTCTGTCCTCTCTGCCTACCCTGCAAGGGACGTGGCGTGAGGGTATAGATAGTGATAGATAGAGATATATATGAAATTATTCTAAATGGCGGGCTAACTGCTGTTGGCAATGTCTGCCAACCAACCATTTGTGAAATTGAAACAATATAAACTGGACACATACTTAGGAAAGTATGGAAAATCAGAAAGAAAAGATAAAAAGAATACAGAAAAAACAAGAATAAAGGAAATAATAATAGTAATATATACAAATACAAAAAATAAAAAAAATAGCTGTTGGAGGTTGGGATGAAGGACAAGGAAGGAATTAAGGGAGTTGAGAGTTGGATGGATTAATTATTCATGGATAGGTGATGATGCTTCCGAAAGAGAGAATAGTTGCAGCTAGTCTGATAGGAAGTGGAAGGTTATTCCATAATCTTTAATAGTTCGTCAAATTGGTGAAAGTTTCAGAATTTTAGCTACTCTACAAACGAGTTAAAATTAGCGTAAGATTTGGAAAAACAACGCTTATTAAAATTATATAAAATTGTGGGGTTAAATGGAAGAAATCGCAGTTCTGCGATAAGTTCACCCTAGTGAACAACGATTTATAATCTCTACTATGTCCATTTTTTGTATTTATATGTATTTGTTGTTCACTCAAAGATTAAATAAATAAAATTCTGTAAAATGAGCTGTGAAACAATTACGAAATATACAAATTGTAAACCTGATTATCAATTTATTATGCAAAATTGAATAAGGGAAATATACATAAATATACGTACATACAAACAGCGCAAAATGGTAATAAAATAATTAGATTTTATGTAATAAATAAAATATCCCAGTTAATCGTAATATATTTCAATTTAAATCCGCAGTTACACAAAATTACCTATATAATTTTATTCATGCATTTTATTCATTTAGTTAGGTGCATTAAAATGAAAACCCATCAATAATATCGTAGTTTATTGGTAATTATTCAATACTAGCGGGTCCCTTGAGAAATATTTTACGAAATTTGTCATTTTTATTAACTATCCACTCATACTGCCACTCTACCACGCCCTTCCAAAGTTATTCGAAAGAATATATCAGAGAGGGTCTTGGTTTTACCTACTTTCCAGACTAATTCTACATACCTACCTACTATGCATATGTACCTACAGTAAGTATGATTAGGTACTAAAAGAATTCGAACTGCATTCTCTATCAATAATATAATATAGGTAGGTATCTTTGATTATAGAAGTACCTAATCAAATGATTTTCTGGTAGGTACATTTTCTTATCTCGGGTTGACTGTAAGATATTGTGTTAGCAATAAGTCCGCCTTTTGGCACACCAGATTGTCTTATTTTTTGTAATCATTGTAATCATTTTGGTCAATAAAGATTTATTTATTTTATTTATGTAGTACTTTTAAGCGGTAAATTATTTTCATTCATAATTTCATTAGTAGGTATAATTCGAAATATCAAATTTTTATTCATAAAACTTTACGTCTAGACGTATTGGTCAACCAATATTTTTTGACCGATTTAAAGCGCTGGTGTATAGTGAATTAAAAAAATTCCATACATTCAAACAAAAGACTGATATTAATTCCATTATTTACAACGTGCTTATTCGATTTCATCAAGCTTTGCAAACATGCGACACAAAAAGTGAGACTTTGACGAAAATTTTTAGCCACCAATGAACGCGTCGCTGCTTTAAATTTACATACATATTCATAGAAATTGCAAAATTTGTTAACGGCCCAGCGATACGTACATAGAGGACTTGGATTTTACCAGTAATGTGTAATGGAATTTTAAAATATCAAGCACTGTGAATATTATTATCTCGTTGATAGTATGCTATATAAATAATACGTAGATAGTATATTTTAATTAATTCATAATGTGTTATCAAACATGAACGTTGAAATAGTGGCATTTGTGTGTATTATTACTTAACTGAATTTTAATAAACGATATCCCAGCGTTCATGGCAATTTAACAAACTAAACCAACATAGTCATATTATACCAACCTAACCTACAATATGGGTATTTGATGATTGATGAATACCCTGTGGTGATTGGTCAAATTGTTAGAATGCATCATAACGTTAAGAACTTTTTAACCCCCAAGGACGAGAGTATCTCTCGATGTACAATCTCTCAGGATTACTCTTTGATGACTCTATCAAAATTTTCCTATTATACTTTTTATGCTTATTACCTTTTTATGCATAACTGATATCTTATGAAACGTTATTATGTATTATTTGTACCTAATGTACATATTTTAATTACTAATCCCATACAGTGAAATTTTGACCCCGCTAAGGACGAGCGTTACCATATGGTCACGGCGCTTTTCCGGAAAACCCACGATAGATTTTTTAAAATATTTATCTCTTCTTATTTGCACTATTTAGACATAAAGTATACACAGAAATATACATTTTTAAAGATTTTTTACATTTCTAACATTTTACATTTTAAACATTTCTAAAGTATCTTCGTCAGAGCCCCCTGTCTCTTGCAGTATCTCAAGACCTGTGACCACTCCATCCAGTCTCTCCTCACACACCTTTGCCACCTGCTTGTTATTTGTGCTCCCTCCTATTCTATGGGTGTAAGTGGAAGATGTTCGTTTGACGTATCTATGAGGCATCTCAGCTGGGCTGGGATCTCTCCATGATTGTAAATTATTGATAGAGAATGCAATTAGATTTTTTTTCATGGATGCTACGTACATACGTTGAATTCACGTAGTCCACATATTTTTTCATATTACTCATAGTGGCCCCTTCTCTCCTTACTCTATTTTTCGGGAAACGAGCGACTTTTCTTTGGTTTTGAAATTTTCAAAGAAAAAATCATATTACCTCGTGGTTAGGGTAGATAATGTTATGCAGGTTAGTACTATATGTATGTCGATACAATATTCTGTATACAAACACAGATATTTCTGTATTATCGTTATTGGTTGTATCCACGATTTGGTTGCGTCATGCATGAGACATTCGAAATGTATTGTCACATTGTGATTTGAATTGGAAAATATCAATTGGCATGGTATTGTATCAATAGGTAGGTTTCTATACCCCTATACCTACCCTAGGGTGTCCTGTCAATGTATGGAGAATTTATTTTACGAATATCGGAACACAAGAGATGTCAAAATTTGCGTATGAACGAGTAGTTTCAGACTGCTTATTTAGTTAATTATGATACTAATGTTAGACCTCTACCAGGACCTAATAAAGATAAAAATCTGTATCTGAAACCTCATTATTCAAATCTTTAGGGCCTGGTAGAGGACTAACTCGTAATTAAAAACTAAATATACAGTTTGAAACTATTCGTTTAGTCCCAAATTTTAAAAGTATTCGAAAAAAATCACTATACGTTGATGGGACACCCTAATATAGGTATTGTATATAGAATCAATGTTTGTTTACTTATGAAAATCCCGAAATACAAAATCAATAGGAAAAATAGCGGTGGCAGTAATAGCACAGCATCAATACATATCCCTATAATCAATGAACTAGGAAAAATACAGTGTTATTTCAAATAACACAAATAACAAAATTTGCCACTACTTGTTCCATCACGCTATATCCCAGTAATGGGTAAACAGTAGATGATGTGTGCGTACAAAAACACACACAACATTCCCTATTCGTAAAATTATGTATTTGTTTAACATACACAATAAACTTTTTTTTAATAAAAAGAATCTGGGCTTGCATACTCAAACCCAAGTACTTTCTTGCACACCTTGCAATATGCTAAAAGCCTGTATCGCAAAGTCTGGAATACATCGCCAGCGCCGGGGTTTGAACTTGGCACCTCCCGCTCGAGAAACTGCCGCCTCAACCAACTGCGCCAACCATGTACTCCTACAACCATTTACAATAATTATATACATAGTAGGCATGTGGCTACAGCAATATCCTTGTTACTCCCCGGATATGAGTTAGTTACTCGTGTTCCGAGGAGGATCATAACAACAATGTAAAACATATGATTTAAGTACCTATATAATGCAAAATAAATTAAATTAATAATATAAATTTACATGATGTTCAGAATGTGTGACGAACCTCATTTCTAAAAACGATTGTTTTATGAAAGTGACTTGTACAGTATACTCGAAAATTGTAAGAAAAGAGTGTAAGCCAATTTTAACAAACCGTACAACTTTACATTCTGTATCCTTATTATCCGTATTATTATTATTATTATTATCATCCTGTATGTATGTATGTATGTTGTAGGAATACTGCATTGTATACATATACTACGGAATATAGAAAAAAATCCAACGCTTTAGTAAATCAAAAATAATTCAAGATTAGGACATGTTTCTAAAATTTGATCGACGAATTCTGCATGCGATTTTGAACTTTGAGACAAGAGAAATGTATTTCGAGATACTCATCCTTCTAAAATAAATAGAAATGTTGAAATATTTCATTCAATAATAATTTGGCACAGTTAGTTTTGTAAAGGTGAAACGCGAGAAATACAACGATTGTATTACCATGTGATATATTTATATTCGTTGATATCGTGACAGTGTGCTGGTTGGACGTCTGTGTTGCTGTGTTAGCTGAATTACGTGAGCGTATCAATACTTTTATATTTCAAAACTTCATTATTAATTTTTATTTTAAAAAGTCGAGCTGACTCTTTTTGTTTATTAGAAATTTTTAGTTTATTTTTTTGTGTTTTGAATTTTTTTTTTATTATTATTATTTTGTCAAATAAGACTTCGTCAACGGGATGGACATCGATCCGCCCCTGAACACTCCGGACCCTCCCATTCCTCCTCCTCCTCCTGATCCTCCGGATTCGCGTAAACGAAGATTGGTGGACGAGGAGGGCGAGACGTCGAAAAATGTTAACGCTAAACAATTGTTTACCATGCCTCTTAGGGAACATTTTTATTCTCAAAAATCATACGGGCCGTTCAGCGTATATGTTCAAATGTGCGAAGAGGGGAAACCCATTTATCCCATGAGTTTCGGGAAATTCCTGCATTCGAAAAAAATCCCTAATATCGTCAACGGATCGGTTAAGGCGGAGGGACGCTACAAGATAGCAATGGAATTCGCAAGTGCACTGTCGGCAAATTCATTTATAAAGTCAATTTATTTAACGTCAAATGGAACGTACAAGGCGTTTATACCCTCCCACAATGTCACCCGAATGGGTGTCATAAGAGGAGTACCAACGGACGTGAATGAAGAAGAGATTCTGGAATCAATCTCGGATTCTAATCCGGACATGAGCCCAGTAACCAAAATCAGACGTATTAATTATAAGGATGTGTCATCTGGAGAGACGGTATGGAAACCATCTCGGTCATTGGTTTTGACCTTCGAGGGTCAGTCACTGCCGTCGCATCTATATATTTTTTACAATTCTTTTACTGTAGAAACATACTGCTACCCCACTGTACAATGCTTCAACTGTTGCAAGTTTGGGCATGCAAAAAATATCTGTCGTTCACCCTCAAAATGTTACACCTGTGGAGGTAGCCACACACCAAATGATTGTACAGCACAAGATGCGAAATGTTTTTATTGTAAGGGGCCACATAGGGCTATTAGTCAATCCTGCCCTGAGTACTTAAGGCAAAAGGCAATTAAACAAACTATGGCTTGCAGAAACATTTCATATATCCAAGCAGCTTCTTTCCATCCTCAGTCTTTTGACAGTTATGCAAGAGTAACTGCAAAGACGGCACCCCCCAAGTCTACTAACTCTCCTACTTTTAACAGCTATGCAAATGCAACTGCCAAAACTATGTCATTTGATCCCTCTCTCGCTCCTTCTAACTCATCCAACTCTGTACCTGCTCCTTCTAATCCTTCTAGCTCTAAGCGCTCTACTACGCGAGGTAAATTCACATATAAAACTCCCAACGCTTCACTTCGTCCTTCTTTTACTCGAGCTGAGTACGAATCTTTGCTGTACTTCCCAAACGGAACTACTCCTTCACCGTCTCCAAATGGTTGCGCTCTGACAGACAGTCCCACTCCCAATAGTAATGAAATCAATCCCAACCAAACTGACAAGCTTCAAAGCAAGTTGGTTTCCGACAATACAGAATTTCTTAAAAACATCATAAATATACTGATTGAAACTCTTTCCTCTTCTGAAAATCAATTACCGTCCAACGCTGCTCCATTAATCTCATCTCTTCAACACTTTATCTCTCAAAATGGCTTTACAACATCCTAATAATCACTATTTCTCAATCCTACAGTGGAATAGCCGAAGCGCTGTTTCAAACTGGCATGAATTAAGACAACTAATCAAATCCTACAATATCAACATTGCAGCTGTTTCTGAGACATGGTTCCCTCCTGGGTCTCATTTCGAAATCCATGGCTTTTCCTGCCTTCGACAGGATAGACTGGATGGTAAAGGAGGAGCTGCCCTATTCATTGATTCCAAGTTTCCTTTCACTCAAATTAATTTACCTTATAACATTAACTTTCAAGTGGTGGCTGCCCAAATCTACGATATCACTTTTGTTTCCATATACATTCCACCGAAGAAGACTTTCGACCTAGTATACTGGAACAGTATAGCAAATTCTTTCACAAAACATTTGATCTTTCTGGGTGACTTCAATGCTCACGCTAATATGTGGGGTTGTGCTTTTACTGACCACTCTGGAAGAAATGTTCTGGAGTATGTGGATTTACATAACTTGTGTATTCTAAATAACGGGCAACCCACAATAATAACGCTCCCTAACCATAGACCCAGCGCAGTTGATCTCTCTATCTGTTCGGCTAGTTTGGCGCCTTCGATCGAGTGGACAGTTCTGGATGATACTCATTCAAGCAATCACTTTCCCATCATAATACGCTTAGGGAAAAACCATACTCCAAAAGTAAATCCCAGAGGTACTCGCACTTACAACTTGAGTAAGGCAAATTGGGCAGAATTCCGAAAAACTCTGGATTCTTCCTCTGAGCATTACGAATGCTCAATAGACCCCAGTAATATCAACAGAGCTGCGGAAGATATCCACGAAATTGTTGTTTCAGCAGCTGAAAGGTTTATCGCAAAAAATAGTAATAAACCTAAAAGAAATAAAAATCCACCTTGGTGGGACAAGGAATGTGATGAAGTTGTAAAGGAAAGAAAACAGATGCTTAAAAGGTACAACAAAGATATGACATTTGATAACTACATCCTGGCGAAGAACTCACAAGCCAAGGCCAAACGTATTATGAAAAAGAAAAAAAGGCAGGGATGGTATAATTTTTGTTCCAGCCTATCGCCGAATACACCACAATCAGAAGTCTGGAGATCAATTAAGAGATTTAGGGGTTCTGGAAAGCCCCATGGAAGTGCCAATCTGAGAGAAGAACTGATTTCTGATTTTTCTAATAAAATAGTGCCATCATATGTTCCGCATCTTTCAGAAATTCCATCTTTGTTTTCAAATCCATCGGATAATAAATCACACTGGTCCTATCCTTTTACTATTGACGAACTAATGATGGTCATACAGTCTTCTGGAGATTCAGCTCCGGGACACGATGGCATCTCTTATGCACTTATTCGCAACTTTCCTGAGAGCCTCCTTTCTTTATTACTCAGACTGTACAATGCAATTCTGAACTCTGGAATGATTCCGGCTCAGTGGAAAGTCCAAGTCATTATTCCTATCCTAAAGCCGGGTAAGGATGCATGGTTGGCATCCTCGTATCGTCCTGTTGCCCTTTCCTGTTGCTTCCTGAAGATATTCGAACGTATGGTGAAGACACGATTAGAGTGGTACGTAGAGAATGGTTCCTTGCTACCTCCATGGCAGTATGGATTTCGACGAGGGTTGTCTTGTTTGGACGGACTTAGCGTGTTGACAACGGAGGTCAGATCGGCATTCTGTGGGAAATCGAATATTGTTGCCGCTTTTCTCGATATATCTAGTGCCTACGACAATGTCTCATTGACGGTATTGAAACAGAAACTTTCGAAAATGGGATTACCAGACAATTTTTCTCAACTCATAATTAACATTATGGCGGAGCGCTGCGTTCGTTTAGATTGCCCTGAGGGAGTAATTCACAGGAAAGTTTTCCGAGGATTACCTCAAGGATCAGCCTTGAGCCCGATTCTCTTCAATATTTATACAGCGGATTTGCAGGAAATCGACACAACACCATGTGAAATAATTCAATTTGCGGATGACTTTGTGTTATATTGCGAGAACAGGAATATATCGGTTGCTGCCGAGAACTTGCAGAGAGTTTTATCAAGACTGAATGAATGGCTGTCTGCCAGTGCGCTTAGTCTGTCCCCTTCGAAAAGCAACATCGTTATATTTTCTAGGAAGCATAAACTCCCGAAGGTGTCCGTGAAGGTGAACGGTACAGATATTCCGATACAAAAGTCTGTTAAATTTTTGGGAGTATTTTTTAACCGCAAGTTGTCTTGGAATGAACATATAGAACATACTATTACAAAGTGTGAAAAAAGCATGAACGTCCTCAGGGCGGTATCGAGAGTATGGTGGGGTTGTAACCCAGCAACCATGAGAATTTTATATTTTGCTTTGGTACGCAGCCACTTGGATTATGGATGCCAGCTCCTGGATCCTTTGCCCACCTACTTGAATGAAAAACTACAGCGTGTCCAATCCAAATGCTTAAGACTAATACTAGGAGCAATGAAATCATCCCCGGTGAACGCCTTGCAGGTGGAGTGTGCTGAGATGCCTTTGCTGTTTCGTAGAGAATTTCTCTCATTTAAGTTTATCCTAAAAATGCAAAACTCGAACCACCCCTTGCTTAGTAAGCTTTCGTCTCTAGTTGAGGTAATCGCTGGACCCTCCAGGGCGAAGGATGCTAGTGCTCCATTTTTGTGCACCGCTATAACAGAGAGAACAACACTCCTTCCATCTTGTAATGCGTCAAATATGCCAGTATTTTCGGTGCCGTTCGAGGCCATAATGTTCCGACCGCAGATCTCTGAGTCAATGGGTTTAAATAGAACTGCTTCTGGGTGGAGCCAGGCAATGGTCAATGCGATGTTTGACTCAGAAATCGATTCTAGATGGAATGATTTCACCCCCGTGTTTACTGATGGCTCAAAATCGATTGGGGGATGGTGTGGGGCAGCATTTTGCATCCCTAAATTTGGTTTGGAAAGGAAAATTACTCTTCCCAGGAATTCGTCGGTGTTCTCAGCAGAGTGCATTGCACTAAGGGAGGCATTGACAGAAATTTCAAAGATAAAGCTATATAAGGCAGTAATATTTACCGATTCCCTTAGCCTCGTTCATAAATTAAAAAACATCAAACAGGATCCTCGAGATGCGACATTCTGGGCAATCAAGCAAGCGTTGTTTGATCTCGCTCAGAGTCATTTTACAATACATATTGCGTGGATCCCAGCCCATATCGGGATCGTAGGTAATGAAATGGTCGATCAATTGGCTAAGGATGCTTGTCACTCGGGTACTCCAGTTGAGAAATTTGCCCCTCCAGCATCACAGATGCTGGTAGGAATCCGTAAAAAGATAGGAGATAGATGGTTTTCTGAGTGGCAATCTTCACCTAAAGGTAATCATTACAAAAATATACAAGAAAAAATTATATCATCCCCGTGGTTCCTACATTGCAGACTGTCCAAGGTCGATATATCGTTATTGTGCCGAATGCGAATAGGACATTGTTGCACAGCTTCCCACTTATATAAAATTAAAGTGATCGAGTCTCCAAAATGCAGGTGCGGTGATGAGGAGGAATCCCTAAACCACATCTTCTTTGAGTGTCCTCTCCTCGATCGGGACGAATTAATTAGCGAATTAATGAATGTGACGCCGTTTCCGACTAGTATTCAGTCACTGTTGGCAAGTGGAGATATTGTTATTATGAGAAGTATAGTTAGATTCCTAAAATACAATGAAAAATTTTTGTAGAGAATATGTAAGCTTATACCTATTTAGAGCAAAGAAATAATACTACCTAATAAGTAAAAAGTTTAAAAAATATATATACAAAAAAATAATCTAAAATCCATTGTTCGATCGAAATAATCAGCTCGGTTTATATTATGACCGTGCGCTGTACAAGTATAATGTAGTATCGTTGCAATTTTGAGTATAGAAATATTGCTACCGCGCCGCACAGCTCCTACTGAGGGCTGTTGCAGGTATGTACTATGGCTGTATCACTCGGCATCGGGTGGAATGCCGTACAATAAAAAAAAAAAAAATATATTTATATTATTACAGTTACCTCTACGAGTATATTAACGTGCCGTACTGAAACTCGACAGCCGTAATGGCCTCAGTGTACAGACACTAGAATAAACCGTAATGTATTACGAATTGACTGCATTTTAACGTTAAAGCTTCGAGAGTTCACTAAGTGGCCCCGGGGGATGAAAATTCTCTCGAATAACACAGCACTAAATAGAAAACGATGTGCTTATATTGTGATTTTAAGCGTTATAGCTCTCAGCAAATTGTACCCACGTACCTCACCGCGAACGAGTAATAAATTTTATTATGTTAAAAAACCGTATAACGACAATTTTTCCTGTACAATTTTCAGTATTTTTGGTGTGTATATTGTCAAGACCGACGTGAAACGTTGTAGATATATTTATTTTATTAAAAATACAAGCACAAAACAGAAAACAACAAATGAACAAGAACGTGAAGCTAAAACGATTAGTCAATTCATAATTCAGCTGTCACCCACAAGCATGTGCCACAGTTAAATTAAAACTTATAAGTTCATTCCGATCGTCTCACACACCCACACTCAATCTCGCTCACTCACTCTATGGCTGAACTCTGAAAATCTTTTAAAAAGCGATAAGAAATACATATTATGTGTTTCTGTACGTACGGTTGGTTTAGATCAAGTTATGTAAGTATTTTTTCTGATACACTAGGTACTTAGAGTCAATGATAACATAAATTGGCTTTGCGCCGCAGGCCGGGGAAGAAATTAATCTGACCTGTGGTTTCTGTGCATCCTGAGCTCTCCTAGTCTTTGCTCGAAGTCTCGATGACATAGGATCTGGTTGCTGACGTATAGTTACATTAAAGCGCAGCCTTTTGAGATGCGATGTTGACTTTTGAGTTGTAATATTAACGTTATTTAGCAGAAAACGTTAGTCTGTGTGTGAGTTGACCCGTTTCAAAAGACAACGCGATTCACAGTACTCAGTGGAGTGGCATTAAATAAATATTATTGCTTCGCTTATGAAAATCAAGAATAAAACAAAGCAGATAGAAAATTCAATTGAATTTAATGTAGAATAGATGCATTGCTATAAGTCGGAATAGAGTGCATGAAAAATGCATGAGCTACGAATGTATTAAGTAGGTAATGTATACATTTTACGTTCTTAAGGCCTTGGTACCGAGAATGACATCACAGTCATTTCCCACGGCATTAAGGTTCAAAATCGCGTGAACAATCGCATGATTAAATGGTAAAAATAGCGTTTTTTTTTCATTTTTGAGGTTAATTTTGCGTCTATCAAAAAACTCCTTAGATTTTAATGCATATTATCAATACAAAAAAAATACTCCGCGACTTTCGGGAAACGGGTTTCCGTCTATAGGATAAAAGATCAGAGGTATTTTTCACAATTATTTTTGAGATATCTATACAAGATATAAAATATCTTTTACGGTTTTTCCCTAGATAAAGGTTTAATGCATCTACCCTATTTTGTTAGAAAGCATATTTAGTAACGGTTGTCGATATATAAGGTCTCCCGTTTTTACAAATTTTTGAAATGTCGGTATGCATACTCTTAAGGCATTCTGCTTCATTCCTCCATTGGAGAATGTGATAAGATGGTTGTTTACGAGTGTTTTATAGCTTCTTGGATTTGATTTTGCACGGGGATACTTATTTTATATTACACAGAGATGGTTGCCTGTTACAGACAGGTATAGGTTTCGTTTCCTTTTTTTTTTTATCACTGATGTAATGATCGTAAAATCTCCAGTGTTGAACTTATCCCCATCTGACTTATAATAAACTAAACAAAAATAATACGAATTAAAAGGGTCTGGGAGGTAAATTTACATATTATAAAGAAGACATTTTATTTTTTTTAAACAATGCCGCTCGTAAAGTTGGTATAACTGCTAACTGTAAATATATTAGACAATGACAGGGAGTTGAAAACAGTGTGAGAATGTATATTTGTCATTAAGACTACGGGTATTGAGTTTCAAAAAAAATCTAAAAATGGGAGACCTTAGATCTCAACAGTCTTAGTAGATATGCTTTGAAAGAAATAGGGTAGATGTACTGAACCTTTATCTAGGAAATAACCGTAAAAGATTTTTTATATCTTGTACAGTTTTCTCAAAAAAAATAATAATTGTAAAACACCTCTGATATTTTTTCCGAAAGACGGAAACTCGTTTCCCGAAAGTCGCGGAGATTATTTTTATTTTTGTATTGATAATATGCATTAAAATCTAGGGATTAACCTTAAAAAAAAATTTCGACGCAAAATAAACCCCAAAAATGGAAAAAAAAACGCTATTTTTACCATTTTATCATGCGATTGTTCACGCGATTTTCAACCTTAATGCCGTGGGAAATGACTGTGACGTCATTCTTGGTACCAAGCCCTTAAACTTATGGAAAAAGAAAAAAAAATGCTTATCATGTTTGAGATTAAAAGAAAGAACAGACTTTACAAGGAGAAAGGGCTTAATATTCTGAGAGCTTAAGGACTTTAATGTACTAAACTGTGGTACGTATTATATGGAGTACAATAGCTCTAAAAATGATGAAAAAAAATAAAGAAATTGCCATCCATTATGTTTGCAACCGCATGCGAAGTGATGGTATGTTTTCACATTGATTACCTACCTCGTTCCTCATCTTACTTAGTGATACTATGATAATACTCAGTAGCACGGGCGTCGCCAGCCTCAGAGCTAGAGGGGGGCAGCAAAATTAAAAAAATATATATGTAGCCTAAAAAAAACACGTATACAGCGCCGCAGACGAAAAATTTATGTGATGGTGTAGAACCTCTTGATGTGGTTTGTTTATTTGAAATTGTATACAATACTTTGCACAACAATAAGTATGATTTTTTTCAAAAAACTAACAAAAAAAAGCGCCGCAGGCAATTTTTTTTCTAAAACTGTTGGATTTTCAATATTTTTGTAAGTAATACTTATTTTAGAAAAATTATGATATATGATTAAATACTGTGATTTTTTGTGAGGTTTTATCATTTAATATATACCTATTCCAATCTCTAGGGGGGGGGGGGGGGGGGGGGCTGCCCCTCCTGGCGACGCCCATGCTCAGTAGCATCAAACTTAAGGAAGATAAAAACATTTTTATATTGTGTGATCTACCTGTGATAAATGATCGTCATTAGGAGAAGGTGGGCTGCACTATGTACTCTATTGCTACTATGCTATTGTACTATGTATTCGTATATAGGATTATTTATACACGAATTAGGTCCGGTTGCTCGACGAATATTATCGTCGGCTGGTTACGGTAAAGAGATAGAAATCGTTGCTCCAAAACAAAAGTAATGTGCTATCGTAAGATTCGTACTATCCATTTAGCGCTCCCGCAAGGTCCAGTAAACGCATTGTAACGACGTGTACTGGCGCTCTATACTGGTATATGCGTACCTGGCGTCATAGGTACCTATTTTAAAGCAACGAATTTAATACGTTTACTGATGGTAATCTACTGTTCCTGTCGTGTTTCGAGCAACCGGCCCTTAGGGAGAGAGAAGATGAGAGGTATTAGATTATAATAAAAGTAAAAAATAATATAATTTAACCGATTCACAGAGTGTTATGGACTCTCGTCCTATTAATTAAAATACCACGACATATTATGCTGAGAATATTTTCAAAATTTACCGAAGTTAAAAAAAATGGCATGGGTATTTTGAAACACCCTGTAGCACAATGAAAATCCTCGTTGAGTCTCGTATAATCCTGAATGAGAACATTTCAAAGAAGTTTAAACCTAAATGAATAATTTGTCAAAACTTTGCTTCGTGGTACTGATGGTTCGTACATAATTCGTATAGCAGCTAACTTGAGTTACTCGAGATGAAGGAAAACGGCTGCGGTTTGAACTAAATTTAATATTAAATACCTAGTGATCTACTTATAATATTAAGGCGATTTTATCCCAATTGTGTACTTCTGATCAAATATTTTTGTTATTTATTTATTCAAAGAAAGTTATTTGTTATTATTATTATTAATTTTTACAAATGAATCTGGGTTTATCGAATTAAAACCCAAATACATATTTGTACACTTCACAGAAAGCTTAAAAGCTCGTGTTGTGAAGTGGAGTAAGTCGGGCATTGAATCCGCGCCCACTGGATTAACAGTCGAGCGCGTTACCAACCAGGCTACCGACCACCTCAAAATTTCATTTATTCAATGAAATTTATTTATTCAAAAAAAAAAGAAAGCTATGGACAGTACTAAACAGAATTCGCACTGGCCATGGTAGATGTGCCGATTTATTTTTTAAATGCGGATGGCTGGATTCTCCCGAGTGCGACTGTGGAGCTGAGAGGCAGACTGTGATCTATATCGCGTCCGATTGTGCTCTCAGGGCAAATGGGGGTGAAACATCTGACTTCATGTGTCTAAATGAAGCGAGCGGCGACGACATACCTAAGGACACTCGATGTCGAACTCTGACAAACAGTTTTCATTGTGAAAAGTGAAAAAACCCAAAAAAAAAAAAAAAACGCTCAACCGACCTTAACATAGGTACGTTATCTAGTGGTGAACCTCACGTTTGTTTTATTTTTTTTGTTTTATCCCTTTTTGAGATAAACGTTTTTAAGCTGGTTTCAAATTAACGAAATGTATGTTTTCATGAATTAGGTTCATGTGGGGTTAATGCAATTATTAGGCGACCGTTAAATATTTAATTCGTTTTGTGCAAATAGCATAGCTGTATTTAATTTGCTAACATCGGTCAGCCAAACTAATGCAAACACGAAATAATGAAAGAGTACGGCAAATAACGTTTATGGTTGAGGAATAATATAATATCTCTAGAATGTGTATGTACTGTGTAATACATAGAATGCGATTACAGTGTTTGGTATAGATTTATTTAAGATTCATCCAGATCCTCAAGGATGGGCGCGTTTTGAGTAAAAGGAATCGGAGAGCGTGTATAACAAATTGCACGAATGTGACGGAAGCTAGGAGTGTGTGTAAGGATAGGGCTGTCTGGCGCTCTGTCTTCTCTGCCTACCCTGCAAGGGGCTTGGCGTGATGGTATAGATAGATAAATCATATCTGTAACTTTTGGTAGGTACTCACCATGGGCAATAAAAATGTACAAAATTGATGTAGGATGAAAAACGCGTAAATTTTTTTGTGAGACATAGTGAAGGAGGTCGTGATGTGGTTTGGTTTGTTTGCAAATGTACATAATAATTTGCACAATATTATGTATGAAAAATGTTTTCTACAAAAAGTATTTTTTTTTTGTGAAACAATTGTATTTTGATGGATTTTTTACACTAATTTTAGAAAATTTATGACATGATGAGAAAATGTGTGGTAATAATGTGTTTTTTTTTGTGAGGTTTTATCATTTAGTATGAAAAAATATATACCTATTCCAATCTCTAGAGGGGGGACATGCCCCCTCCTGCCGATGCCCATGGTACTGACCCTTGAACAAGTTTTGTACCACTATTTAATTTAATTCCATCTGTCGTTGTTGACGTCTTCATCTGCTTTTTTGGATTCTCCTGAAATCCTCCTCGAATTTTGATTAGATGCTCTCGGTTAATCATATAGCGCACCACAACACGATGTGGAAAGAGCCGAAAGAGGGAATATCTATTTGCAATTGTGGAGAGATCGGGTCCGTTGATCACATAGTCTGTTGATCACCCGATCTCCCTACACTCGCAAAATAATGTCCCCTCTTTCACATCTATGGAGAAGGAGTCCACATATTCTGTGGCCAGTTTGGCTTTATCCTGTCTTTATGGTGTTTTTTTATACGATAAAACCACAACACAACTTGTTTATTGATAATTCTAAAGCTTTTGATACTATAAATCATGATAAATTATTATTTATGTTAGAGAGTATAGGGATTCGTGGCCACGTCCTGAAGTTATTTCAAAATTATCTGTCAAATCGTACAATATGTGTTAAAATAGCTGAATCTTATAGTGTAAGGAAGAATATATCATCTGGCGTGGCCCAGGGGTCAATTCTGGGACCCACCTTGTACATAATCTTTGTCTCATTCATGAGAATACTTTTTAAAAATGTAAAATATTTTGTGTATGCTGATGACACGGCGCTGGTCATGTCTCACCCCGATGTGTTGGAAGCTAATAGATTGCTACAAGCAGATTATAATAGACTGTTGCAATGGTCCCATGATTTTGGTCTCCTGATTAATGAGAGAAAAACTAAATTAATGCATGTTAGAACTCCTCACACGGTGTGTGACACCACGCCGATTATTAGATCTCATGATTTTAATTGTATACACAGAAATGTTGAGCTCCCCACAAATTGCAAGTGTACTGCTTTGAATATTGTTAATAAATTTGTATACCTAGGTGTAATTATAGATGATAGGTTTAAATGGGATCTCCATGTAAATAAAATTTGTACTAGGTTAAGATCTATTGCTGGTAGAATTTATAGAATTAAATATTTCGTGCCTAAATCAGCACTTCTAATTATATACAGGTCCTTGGCGGAGTCGTTAATTAGATATGGAATTGGTTCATGGGGTAATTGCGCGAATACGAATATTAAACGGGTTATGATGGCTCAGAAGAGCATCCTTCGGTTATTCACTGAAAAGGTTAAACGTGATAAGCGTTCTTTGCCAAGTAGAAATGACGTGTCGGTTGCTTTCAGGAAGCTTAAGGTACTCCCCGCCAAGGGCTTGTTCTGGCAGAAGATAATCCTTGATCACTTTCTGAAAAATGTTTATAAGAAAATCCCGCGTCATAGTCATCAAACAAGATTTAAAGTAAATTCCGGTTATTGCATTCCAAAATTCAATAATAAATATGGTAAGCGCACTCTAGAATATAATGTCCCCAAGCTGTTTAATATGATGCCGTCATCTATTAAAAAATGCACAGGAAAGTTGAAGAGAAAGGGACTTATCAAGGATTGGTTGTTGAAGTGTAGCTTTGTATATAGTTGATACCTTTTGTATTTGTATTTATATAGGATTGTATTATACATAAGTGTCTTGTTATTGTGTTGTGTATGATAGTATGTATTATACATGTATATAAGATAATGTATATAGTAGAATTAGGATAGTATTGTTACATATTTATTAAGATTATTTGTTTAAGAGCACACGCCGACAAACTTGTTAGGTTTGGCGTGACTTGATTGTTGTAATTTGTATATGTTTTATGACTAATAAAAAGATTAAAAAAAAAAAAAAAAAAAAAAAACTATATGATTATCATGTATCCATTATAGGTATATGTACAAAATATTTCATGGTGTAGGTACCTACTTACATAGTTTTTTTCCGAAGGGAATGCTGAGTGAAACTCACTGGTAACCTATAGTATCGTACATGCAAAGGTATAGGTACCTATGTACACTACTTCAGTCCTAGTTGAATTTTGCTTAATATACAAACCTTTTTACATGTTTTCACCTGTACGAAATCAATTTTACATCAATGTGGGTTGTGTTTACGTTAGAGTCATGGGCGTCGTCTGCCTCGGAGCCAGGAAGGGGGCAACAAAAATTTTGAAAAGTCTTAGTAAATAGCGCCGCAGGCGAATTGTTTTTGTGAGATATAGTGAAGAAGGTCGTGATGTGGTTTGTTTATTTGAAAATGTATATAATACTTTCCACAATATTATATGTCAGTATAAAAAATGATTTTTATAAAGAAGTAGTATTAAATAGCGCCGCAGGCAATTTTCTTTTTGAAACTTATGGATTTTCATAGTAATTTTAGAAAATTTATGAAATGATGAGACAATGTATGGTAGTATTGTGATTTTTTGTGAAGGTTTGATCATTTAGTATGAAAAAATATATACCTATTCCAGTCTCTAGGGAGAGCAGCCCCCCACCCTGCTCCCCCCTCTGACGACGCCCATGGTAAGAGTATTTTCAAAACCAATATTTTGTTTTTTGCAAATACATGCACGATCATGTTTTACGTAATGTGAAACACAACGAAATATTGTACCAAGGCGATACCTATTTGTATAGATCGGACATGTTGTGCCCCGAACACAACAATAATTTGAACAAACGATGCGAAATCCGTCAAGTTGGATGGATCGTTCATCAATCTCGTGGTTGTGTTTGGAAAACCCCTATTAGGTAGCGCCTTTCATCTGATGTTTATTTTGAAACATTTTGTAAGGATTGTGGTTTTTTCGGCGACGCCAATTTTCTATAGACCGTGAAACGTGTTATGTTAAGTTTTTCAATTCTAATTTGTTTATTTATTTAAGTCTACAATGGCAAACAGAGTTGCTGATTTAATATTTATATAAAAAAAATCATTAAATCTAATTAACCTACGTGGAGCATTTCCTTTAGAAACCAAGGAAATAATAATATATAATTAATAATAAACACAAGCAGTTGATGGAAATACGGAAAAAAGGAATTGGAAGTAATCTATTTTTTTTTTATCTATTTATCTATCCACGGCATACGCCATTTACATTTCATTACAATTAGTGTTGAATTATCAAAATATTACACAATACAATATTAAAAATTAAAATTCTATATAAATCTACATAAACAAATCTACAAAGCGTTTGTTGTTAACAAATCTCTGTATCTTGTTCACCAAAAATATAAATAAATAAATAATTAAATAAAAAAAATAAACGTTTCTATGTATTATACATATTTGCTTATATTTTAAAACATTCATGAAAATAGATTTTTGGGTGACAATCTACCAATCTATTCTAACCGCCTCGTCCCTAGCATGGTGGGCAGAGAGAACAGAACGCAAGAATTCAAAAACAAATATATTTTTTGTGTACCGAAAAATTCGATATTTCGACCGACCATCGCGGTTAAACTGCTAGTTTTATGAATGTACCCACGGGACAATTTTCGCAAACAATTTAGTTAGGACTATTTTTGTCATTGCCCACTTTCTCCTAAATTTTACCGCAATCCTAAAAAGAGCCCTGTCGGCTATTATGACTAAATCTAAACTTTAATATAAGTCACATTTATGGATTAAACAACAGATAATCAATTTTTTTAACAACCTGATCTTAGGCTAATGGACGAAATCACATAGATTCAGTAGTAGGTAATTAATTCTCCGATAAGGAATCAGAATGACTTTACTTTTTTTGCTGATGTGAAATGTCTAGAATTTCTGTCTTTTGTAGGTATATTGAATGTAGTAAGGTTTCTAGAACCAAGTAAAAGTGTGAAAATTATTTGAGTAAATCTGGAAGGCGAATAAAAATTGATCTAAGAAATCCAGACAAACATTTAAAAATTACGTAAATTAATAAATGTTTGTCGTATGAATGTGAAGTATTCGGCGGCGAATAGAATTATGAAAAGTATAATTTGCCAGGGGAGGACTTAGAAGTTTTAATATCACATCATTTCCTTTGTATGACATATTTCCCTGGTTTACCACACATTATACTTCTTGTCTTGTATGAAGTAATGTTTCAACTTTTATGAGAATCTTAACTTCTATCTCGTCTCGATATTAAAATCTTATTCTTCTACTCTAATTCGCTACATACTTACTTTCTCCCCTTCTTATTCCTTTACTTCTAGTCTTCTTCTTCTTCTCTCTCTTGCATTAGATCCGGGGATCTGTTTCTTGCACAGAACGGCGAACTACAACTATCTCGTCACCTCTTTGCTGGTCTTCTTGGTTGGCGGTTGCCTTTTGGGATGTTATTAGCCACCACGTGTGGAAGTCTGTAATTGTCCATTCTTTCCACGTGGTCGCGCCAGAATCTTCTTCTTTTCTTGCCTCACCTTACGACGTCTTCCGCGTTGCAGGCTTCACCTATGATTGTATTCCCGATGTGAAGTAAGAATTCAACCTACTGATTCACAGGCCGTCTAAGGCTATGGGCGAAGAAACTCAATCATAGAAGCCAACATTCACTGCCATCTGTTGGAGAGATGAGAAAAAATAACTTAATTATGGTAAAAAAAACACACATGGGTGAAAAAGAGGTATGAGGAAAGGCGAAAACTTTCATTAATGCTTAAATTTTTTTGGTGCATTTGTACCCATCATGATTTCAAGAAGAATTGCACGAATGTGACGGAAGTGAGAACTCTGTGTAAGAACAGGCAACTAAAAACTTTGAGGGATAAGATGAGGCCATGAAGCAATTTTGGATATGAGTAGCTAGAGTATTTCAAAAACGGTTGAATACATAGAAAATTGAAAATTTGTGGATAGATACAGAGAATATTGAACACGGGTCTCAGCTGGTCGTTAACCTCGCACACACCAGCTTGAGGCTATTGTGAAACATCGACTACCTAGAAAACGTTTTACAAAATACATATTTTGATAGCTACAATTTCTACTTCAACGTACGAGTACCTAGCAGGTATATTATGAAATATGAACATACTAGAGGGTACCTACCCATGAAAAATTCACGGAGGCTTTGTTAAATATGTTTTTGTGTAACCACCTATTACTATTCCAGCCTTATGCTGGCGCCAGATGCTCGCCGACCCTCGACGACCTCGCCGTAAATGAGTAAAAAGGTGTGTTTTTGAAAATGTTTGTATTGACGTGTACGTAACCGACCGTTGACGCCTTTCTACTCATGAACACCGAGCCTTCACGACCTTACACGAGCATGTGGATGAAGCATCAAAAGTTCTTCGGGTAAACACAGGAAGATCATAAGGCTCAGTCTTTTCCCCGTCTCTCCAATATCGTCATGAAAGTCGTAAGACCAGATTCATTTGGCACCCACCCCTGAAAGCCACAAAACTCCTCTTACATGTCTACCTACATACATACTTTACACACATATAGAAGGTGGCTACTTCAAATAATTCTATTTGCAATCTTTACGTGTATAAGTACGTACCGTATAGTACCTATGTATGAGAATTCTATTTTCATTTTCTGTCGCGTTGTATGAAATAGTACTTGATTATTACCACGAAAGAAATATTTCAAAACTATTTTCATTAGTAGGGACCTATTCTTCTAAATTTAAAATTTTCATTAATAAAAAGTGAGACTTCGACGAAAATTTCTAGAACCCCACGAAGGCGTCGCTGCTTTAAATTTACATACACATTCATGGAACTTGCGAAATTTTCCGATGGGCAAGCGTTACATACCTACATGCCTTGGATAATGCGAGTATTATGTAATGGAATTACAAAAATACGTCAAAATACATAAACCCTATCTTAAAAATACAAATTTATTAATGTACTCGTGTGGAGTATAATGCCTCATCCACATGCTGTCCGACCTTCCACGAGTCCCGCACGAATGAGTAAAAAGGCGTTAACCGTCGGTTACGTATACAGTTCAAGACAATCACCTCGTCCGTACGTCCTTTTACTCATTCACACAAAACTCGTGGAGGGATGCCGAGCGTTAAGCGGCCGCATAAGACAGGTGTGTTTTTAGAGTATTTATCTTGGTTCTAGTACATCCAGTACATCCACCCACACGTTTTACAAGAGATCGTAAAATATTACGGTGTCGTTTAAAGAGATTTTTATGTTGAGAAAAATAATAAGTTTATACGGTTTTTGTGAGGGTACGATATCAATCAGATGACAGAGGCAAATAAAGATGATATATCAAAATCCTTTACCGCAAATGAAATTCTTTTGGGTCAACGTCTGCCTCGAAGACCTTCAAAAATATGAAGAGACATTTTTTAAAATATAAACCAATCTGGGCTTATCCAAATAAACCCAAATACATCTTTGTACACTTCACATAAAGCTGAAAAGCTTGTGTTGTGAAGTGGAGTAAGTCGGGGACAGTCGAGCGCGTTACCAACCAGGCTACCGACCACCTCACCTTTATGCTGGATTTCACTATCTTTTTAGGTGAGGAATAGCGGAGATACATAGGAGCCACCTAGCACAAATTTTGTATGAAGAATAATGATAAGTGGCTCGTATCTACATGTACACTATTTCTCACCTAAGAAGTTGGTGAAATCCAGCATTAGTCAACTACAGTAGATCCCAACAAATTCTAGATCTAACACTTGGGAAAGAATGAGATGAAATTATAATACTACTTATTAATTTCCTAGCAGGGTATGTAGAGAAAACCAAACTTCATTAGACATGCAATTCCGTAAAGGCTATACGGCCTACAGATTATTAAAGTTGCGAATAAAGCAGGTAGTCGTCCCTTCTCGGTCACATTTTTATTACTGCGTTCGACAGTTATAATTAATTCCATTATAGAGTCAATACGTACTTATCGTCTGTAATTCGGTAGTCATAATATGACATTTTCTGCAAAATGATCTGACGTTTTGCATAACATATGTGTAATTTCATTGGCCCAGTTGTTTTTTTTAACATTTTCCATTGTTGGTACAGAAATAACATTTTTAGAATAGTATGTACTTACTGAAAAGGATTTTATGTTTAGAAAGAAAATAAATTATTAAATTTGGGGATGAAATCAGAATAAAAGGTCGAATGATATAAAAGTTTTATTTCAAACCAAAAAACTCCCGAAAAGGTATCTACTTATGCCTACTTAATAAATCATATTGAAGAAGAATTTTATATTTTAATTTTTATTCTGTTTTACGTAAACTTTTCTTATACCCGTAAGTATAGGCGTAAGTATCTTATAAGTAAAATCTAAAACTATTTTTCTTTTTTTTTTCAATATCATTCGGAACTTACATTACACTTTACATGTCCGGGTGGGTCATACCCTGCCACTCCAATATGCGGCGACATACATCGCCTTGTCATTTCCTAGAATCAGGTCCCCAGGGGTGCAGCTCTCTCCATGGGACATATTAGGTGGCTGTCGTGGGTTTGTAATGAAAATAGAAACTGTAATGTCAGTTAAATCTGGAGCTAACTAGTAATTTTGGAGCATAATAGTTGAGGCTGGGCCCTTTAAAGCTGGAGCACATTATAAAATGAACCGAATACTAGAAAAACACACACTAGAAAATTTTGGAGCAAATTATAAAATAAAGCTGGAGCAAATAGTAGCAAAACTCCGCTGGAAAGATGACATTCAAGTGTGCAGGTGGAACATGGATGCGGAGGGCGCAGGATAGACAGCAGTCGAGAGGCTTGAAGGAGGCCTACGTTCAGGAGTGAACGGTTTCGGGCTGAGAAGAAGAAATATAAGCAGTAGGTAGTTCAAAAGAAAGAGCATCTACTAGTGTTCATATTGTGTTTTCCACTGTATGGTGATTTCGTTGTTTTGTTTTAATTATTTTATGTGTACAACAAAGGCTAGCCTTTGAGATGTATAATGTATTATAATATAAATAAACAATACGAATGAATAATAAACGATCGTTCACAAACACAGTCAGAGTCGCCTTACCTAAACATTGTATTTCGTTAATTTTTTTACATAAAAATGCAAAAATCGGTTAATACTTGCAATATTGTAAGAAGAAGTAGTGATATTTCAGGCACAATGCTTGTATTTTAGGCCCCGCGTTGAGCCTTATCCTGTGATATCCGTGATATATGGATAGGTAAATTTTTCTCAGTATTAGGCAGATTTGTTTATATGTGAATCATGAATGATAATATGTAGACTCTTCTGGCTGATAATACTGAGAAGTGTGTTGGCAAAGTCATGCCTTCGCGTATAAAATTCACAAACACAGTCAAAGGTTCTTTAGTATTTCCCGTGACTTATCTATAAATATTTTCACTCGATCAAAAATCCAAGCTTGCGAGATAATTTATGTAACGTAGAGAAGTTATTATAAGAAATTATTCGCTTCATGTTCCATCGGATCAATATTATGATGTGTTCGGATAGTCCGAGAGCCCGCTCCTTAAATTATGACGTATCTGTTTTTTGATCGAAATGTGGTATAAATGATAGCTTACCAATAGGGTATTACATCGCACTAGGGTCTTGCCATTACGGGTAAACTACTAGTCCAACGAAAAAATCGACTTATCATTTTTTCTAGATAATTTAGCAAGGATTATTTTTGTCATTTACTACTTTCTCCTATCTTTTACCATATGGGGGGGGGGCAAGATTTTAATAGGCAACCCTAGTGCGATGTAATACCCTATTGGTAAGCTATCATTTATACCACATTTCGATCAAAAAACAGATACGTCATAATTTAAACAGCGGGCTCTCGAACTAGAAGACAATATGGAAGTATCTAACCCTTTTAATAGTATTTGGTGCGATGTGCGGTGTGTTTGTGAACCTGCTGTGAATGGTTGATTAGAGAGTCTGAATTATCGGGGAGAAATGCTGAAAATTTCTCCCCAAACATCCCCCAAAACACCTGCTTCTACATAGCGTAAGAGTAGATTATATACGCCTATAGAATGTACTTGGAAAATCTAATTAATTTTCGTCTCATTCTGTTAGTAGCGGAAGCTGCTTTGATTTGCTGAATTAAGTTAATTAAAAATTCTTTATAAGAAGCCGTATGAGGAAGAGTTCGATGAATAACGATGTGCTCGCTCTATTGATCAGTTATTCTGTGAATATCGTCACCGAGAATTACTAACTATACTACTATACTAAGTACCTCTTTGTAAGAATAACCTGTACCTGGACTGGCGCTAAGGCAACAATAGTCGCTGTTAAGCTGGTCCAGGTCTTTTATACTTCATTAAATAAATAAATAAATAAATACCAAAATGTTGAGGAAAATGAGATAAAACACTCGTATCTTTTACATGGAAACTAATTAGTCTCGTTATTTACAAAACTATCCCACTCCAGGGTAGTTTTGTCAATTATGCTCATAGGTTAGAAATACATATCATCAACGTAGACAAGTGAGATGATCAGATTATCCGACGTTTCGGCGAACCTGCTGCCGCCTTGGTCACGGATTATGTGATTGTGAACGTTGGATCATCTGATCATCTCACACGATCAACCCGAAAAACAAATCTACATATGGATCATCGTGAAAACCTAGTTTTTTAAACATTTTACTTCTTCTTTTTCTTTCGCTTTCGACGTTCCCTTACTTGGGAGCCTTTATTATCATAAGAAGAAGGTATCATATAATATATCATATAAGAAGAAGAAGGTTTTAATCGACACATCTAATAACTTAAATGCTGGATTTCACCAACTTTTTAGGTTTGAAAAATCGGAGACACTTATCATTATTTTTCATACAAAATTTGTGCTAGGTTGCTCCAATCTCCACTACTTCTCCCCTAAAAAGTTAGTGAAATCCAGAATAAGTGTGTCAAAAAACACCGTCAGTTCATTTGATTAGATTATCGAGTGTTGTGCATCTCAAAATTATCAAATTAATTTATTAGGTAGGTATATCATCTAATATATTAATTGCTGTTTCCATTATAACTACGTTTTGAATAAAATTCACGTTTCATTCCCACATTACAACAGGAGAATTACTTAATTATTGCAGGGTAGGCAAGTAGTTATCTATGTAATTACATGGGCGTCACCAGCTTCGGAGCTAGGGGGGGGGGAGGCAAAATAAAAAAAAATGATATAGCATGAAAAACGTTCAAATAGCGCTGCAGGCAATTTTTTTTTGAGATATAGTGAAGAAGGTCGTGATGTGGCTTGGTTCATTTGAAAATGTATATTATTATATCCACAATCATGTGCATAAAAATGTAACGTAATAAAAAATAGCGTCGCGGACAAAAATTTATGTGAAACAATTGTATTTTGATGGATTTTTATACTTACTAATTTTAGAAAATTTATGATATGATGAGAAAACGTGTGTTAATAATGTAGTTTTTTTTTTTTTAGTTTTTATCATTTGTGTTTATCTATGTATGTATTTATGTTTTCAATTATTGTTAGGTAAAGGTACCCTTTTGGTACTAAATTTATAATTAGTTATGTCTCACTTTGGTTTCTGTCATTGGTTGGCTGGCAGAAATTGCCATTTGGCAATAAGCCCGCCCTTTGTATGTTTCTGTACAATAAAGATTATTTTATTTTATTTATTTATCATTTAGTATGAAAGAATGAATGCCTTTTCCAATCTCTAGGGGGTAATGCTGCCCCCTGCCCCCCCCCGGCGACGCCCATGTCTACTTACAATCCAAATATTATCGTTCATCAACAAAATGCTGCGTCAGTGCTTTCAGAGAAGGGCTGGGGAGAGGAAGGGTGATATTATATTGTACTATAGCATAGATTTAGTGTCATTTAGTCAGGAATTACAAGCACTTTGGAGGCGCGCTAATGAAGCAAGAAATGAAATATAGACGTCTCTATTCAATGGAGAAATATTACATAGACATCTCCTAATGTACCTACATACATTTAGAGTATGAATACCGACATTTCAAAAATTTCTAAAAACGGTAGACCTTATATCTCGACAACCGTTACTAAATATGCTTTGGAACAAAATAGGGTAGATGCATCGAAAGAGATTTTTATACCTTGTATAGATTGCTCAAAAAAACTTTGAAAAACACCTCTGATCTTTTTTCCGAAAGATGGAAACTCGTTCCCGAAAGTCGCGGAGTAATTTTTTTCTTGTACTGATAATATGCAAAATCTAGGGAATAACCGTAAAAGTTTTTTGATGGAAAAAACGCTATTTTTACCATTTTATCATGCGATTGTTCACGCGATTTTGTACCTTAATGCCGTGGGAAATGACTGTGACGTCATTCTTGGTGCCAACTATTTGTATGAAGGTACGTATTATTCATGGTCATACATAAGTTTTCGTCTGAATACAATATTCTGGTATTGCCAAGTTTGGTGTTGCTTACGTAATAATAACGAAATGCCAAAGAGAACTATACTATAATATAGATTCTAAGATTCTAGACTATACTATATACTATACCCTCACTCCACCTCCCTCGCGGGGTAGGCAGAGAGAACGGATCTCCAGACTTTCCTATCCTGACACACACTTCGGGCTTCCGTCACATTCATGCAATTCCTGATATTCCACGATTACTTTTACTCAAAACACGTCCGTCCTTGAGTATCTGGTCAACATGTTCTTGAACGGCCGCGTTTCCTTACACCTCTCCTTTCACCCAGGTAAATTTTCTTCGTTATTCTTTCATCGTTCATTCTCTCCATATGACCAACCATCTCAACTTGTTCACTTTCATTTTACTTAATAATTCGTATCTTCATACAAATAGTTAATGTAGGTACATTAGGAGATGTCTATGTAATATTTCTCCATTGAATAGAGACGTCTATATTTCATTTCTTTCTTCATTAGCGCGCCTCCAAATGCTTGTAATTTCTGACTAAATGACACTAAATCTATACTATAGTACAATATAATATCACCCTTCCTCTCCCGTGCCCTGCAACACAACATCCTTTTTAAATTCACTCAACTCTCTAAGATTCAATACATTTAATAAATAAATATGTAAACAAACTCATAGTATAGTGATATGACGACACTTCAGTCAGGTGTGTAGAGATTGAATGATATTTGATATTATACGTGAGGAACGAATATGATTCTAACACAACATATCTATACTTAATATGATTCTAACACAACATATCTATACTTAATATGATTCTAACACAACATATCTATACTTAATATGATTCTAACACAACATATCTATACTTAATATGATTCTAACACAACATATCTATACTTAATATGATTCTAACACAACATATCTATACTTAATATGATTCTAACACAACATATCTATACTTAATATGATTCTAACACAACATATCTATACTTAATATGATTCTAACACAACATATCTATACTTAATATGATTCTAACACAACATATCTATACTTAATATGATTCTAACACAACATATCTATACTTAATATGATTCTAACACAACATATCTATACTTAATATGATTCTAACACAACATATCTATACTTAATATGATTCTAACACAACATATCTATACTTAATATGATTCTAACACAACATATCTATACTTAATATGATTCTAACACAACATATCTATACTTAATATGATTCTAACACAACATATCTATACTTAATATGATTCTAACACAACATATCTATACTTAATATGATTCTAACACAACATATCTATACTTAATATGATTCTAACACAACATATCTATACTTAATATGATTCTAACACAACATATCTATACTTAATATGATTCTAACACAACATATCTATACTTAATATGATTCTAACACAACATATCTATACTTAACATCAGGCTTGATAGGACCAAACAACTGGATTTCCATCGAGTTATCTTTTCTTTCTTTCTTCCTTGCTTAATCACCTGGTAGGTGTCGGCTCATCTGGTACGCAGTCTCCAAGTCTTTCTGTCTTGCGTCATCTCACTGGTCACTTTTTCTCCCTTTGGTCTTTCTCAATACTGTTCCACCAGGTGGCTTGTGGACGACCTCGAGTTATCTTTTGATTAAATAATAAATTAAAACTTTATTTCATAATAACACATACATGTGGAGGACGGATTTATCACCTATTGGGGATTTCTACCAATTAACCCAAATCGATCCGCCGTATCCCTTGCGGGGAAGGCAGAGAAAACAGATGGCTAGACTTTTCAATCCTTACACACACTTCTGTCTTCCGTTACATTCATGAAGTTACTCAAACACACTCTACGACCCCTCTTACTCAGAACACGTCTGTCCTTGAGAATCTGGTCTACATGGTCCAGCAATGTGGTTCTTGGACAGCCGCGCTTCCGTACACCTCTTCTTTCATCCAGGTATATTTTCTTTGATATCCTTTCATCCTTCATTCTCTCTACATGTCCGAACCACCTCAACTTGTTCACATTAATTTTAGTCACAATAGCCATTATACCTACATTCACTCAACAAATTGATTATGCATGATAAAAAATGAAGAATTTATGATCTGATCTTGCACTACAAAAATAAAATAGGTTGGGCGCAGTGAATTGACTGTTTTCCAAAGTATGTGCGGTTACGTTTTTTTTTTTTTTTTTTTTTAAATGATCTGGGCTTGCATACACAAACCCAAATACTTTCCTGCACACCTTGCACTAGTCTAAAAGTCTGTATCGCAAAGTGTGGAATACATCGCCAGCGCCGGGGTTTGAACCTGGCACCTCACGCTTGAGAGACTGCCGCCTCAACCAACTGCGCCAACCATGTACTCTTTGTACGTTTTTTTTTGAAAAGACACTCTTTCGGGTTCACCATTGTTAAAATTCAACCTTCGTCACTGACATACGAGTATACCTACACTATACAATTTTACATACTTCTCTTATCGGATTTATATTAGTATATGGTACAGGTAATTTAAAATGGTAATATGATACCAGTGTAATGGGAATTGAAATTCACGACTTGAATTGCAAGAGATGATATACGTTTTTTTCTTATTGATTAGGTAATATGAAAATTCAAGATCAAAACTAAAATTTGCTTTCTATGGAATACTTTATTTTTGTTCACAAACAAAATTTAATATTCTCTCTCCTTGGGAGGTCCCCAGATTACCGCTTACCTAATCCCACTAAAATCCTTTACTCCGAAGTGACGATTAATTAGAGGATAAATTTCACCTCAAGCAATTTTCCCCGAAGTGACGATTTGGAGGCAAATTTTACTTGAAACCGTTTGCCCCAAAATGACGATTTGGAGGGACAAATTTCAAATTAAACTCCTTTGCCCCAAAGTGATGATTCATAGGGCAAATTTAACTTTAAACTGTTTGCCCATGTGACCATTTAGTTATACGATTTAGAGGGGTTATTTCGCTTCAAACCCTTTGCCCCAAAGTGACGATGTAGAGGGAAAATTTCACTTAAAAGTCCTTGCCTCAATGTGACTATTTATTGGATTTATTAAACTTCAAACACTTTGCCCCAAAGTGACCATTTAAAGGGCAAATTTCACACATAACCTAACGTGAATGTATTTGGTTTGTTTCAGAAGGAGTCAAAATATGCCGTTTTGAATGACATCATTCTTCTTTGAGGAGTTTTCATCAGGATTCATAAATAATACTGTCTTGTACGTTATGACTCATGGATGGAATAGTTCACTCTCTGGCAACGCCGTCAACTCAGATAAACGGTACGAAAGTTTTTTTTTATACTTTATTCTATTTTTTTGTACTTTTGTATAAAAGGTATTATGTTCATCTATGTATGTATTTATGTATTCAATTATTGTTAAATTAAGGTACCTTTTCGGTACTAAGTTTACAATTAGTTGGCTGCAGCTGGCAGAAATTGCCATTTGGCAATAAGCCCCCCATTGTATGTTTCTTATAGAATAAAGATTATTTTATTATAGTATTTGTATGGAACTCCATATGGCGGCTTCATACTTAGATGTTTGCTCTCAAAATTTGGTACTGCATGTGTTTTCAACCCCTTCACCTTAATATCCACTAATCGTTATATTATTGAGAATCTCTACTACATAATATGGTTCAGTCTCGCCTCATATACCCAAACTATTATAGACAAACTAGATTCACAGGCATGGAGAAAATATTTGGCTACACTCAGCTACACAATCTACATGGTATTTGAAGATAACACAGTAGAGAACACTCATAGGTATTATTGAGACCTTCGAGAATACATAAATACCCTGACACTATAGAAATAATATGACGGAGATTCACAAAGATCGTATTGGGTATACATACTATACCTAATCTATTTTATATTAGTAGTGATTATTAGAAAACCATAAGTTTTTCTGTAATTAGTAAATACATAATTTAAGAAATTTAATGTTAACACTATAGTACGTGCCTGAGTTCTACTTACATATTTGTGTTTTGGTTTTACATGTTTCGGCTTGTTAGGTCATTCTCAAAAACTATCACCACAACTATACCGTCACAACACTCACGTATAGTTCAATGATAGTTTTTGAGAATGGCCTTACTTACTTACTGCTAGCCACTTGCGTTCCACTGCTGGACATAGGCCTCTTCTAAACTCTTCCATTGTCTTCTATCTTGGGCTATCTGCTGCCATCTACGACCCGTAAGCTGGACAATGTCATCTGTCCACCTTTTCTGTGGTCTTCCTACGCCTCTTTTGTTCTCCCAGGGCCTCCACTTCAGGATGGCCTAACAAGCCGAAACATGTTAAACATGTGTTGAGATTAAATTACTTGAATTATGTATTTACTGATTACAGAAACACTTATGGGTTTTTTAAATAATCACTACAAAATAAATATCCAAGCAATTAATAATTTAAGTATTTTTGGGTGGAGGCAGAACGCTCAAAGTTATGAAAGAGACAGGAAGAGGCCTATATCCAGCAGTGGAGGGAAAGTGGCTGAAAAGAATAAGAAGACTTACTTCACCGAAAGTTACGTTCAAATGTCAGGGCCTCTCAAGTTACTTCGTATTTACGTTAGTTTCGGTATTATTATGTCGTAAAACCCGGCTTGAATGAACTATTTATAACATAGCTGCTCACCTGGGAGTGCTTAGCTGAGCATAGCTTACTATCACGACTCGTGTGTGCTGGATATGTCGAGCAGTCGCCGGGGATCATAATTACGATATTAGGTGCTTCATATATAAATTGCTTCGGTCACGATAATCCTATCGGCAAGCGATGCGCTTTTTACCACGTTTTTCTTAGCTTGCTTTCTTGTATGTTTGTGTGTTGTAAATCTTGCAATCGATTTTTCGACCACTTCCTAACATCCAATTGAGCTGAAACTTTTTGTGCAAGCTTAGTTCCGATGACAATACAAGATTTTAAAGATTTTATGATTGTACATTAGTCGCTTATGCGATAATTAATAACTTAATTAATAAATTAACGCGTCGATTTTTCGACCACTTCCTAACATCCAATTGAGCTGAAACTTTTTGTGCAAGCTTAGTTCCGATGACAATACAAGATTTTAAAGATTTTATGATTGTACATTAGTCGCTTATGCGATAATTAATAACTTAATTAATAAATTAACGCGTCGATTTTTCGACCACTTCCTAACATCCAATTGAGCTGAAACTTTTTGTGCAAGCTTAGTTCCGATGACAATACAAGATTTTAAAGATTTTATGATTGTACATTAGTCGCTTATGCGATAATTAATAACTTAATTAATAAATTAACGCGTCGATTTTTCGACCACTTCCTAACATCCAATTGAGCTGAAACTTTTTGTGCAAGCTTAGTTCCGATGACAATACAAGATTTTAAAGATTTTATGATTGTACATTAGTCGCTTATGCGATAATTAATAACTTAATTAATAAATTAACGCGTCGATTTTTCGACCACTTCCTAACATCCAATTGAGCTGAAACTTTTTGTGCAAGCTTAGTTCCGATGACAATACAAGATTTTAAAGATTTTATGATTGTACATTAGTCGCTTATGCGATAATTAATAACTTAATTAATAAATTAACGCGTCGATTTTTCGACCACTTCCTAACATCCAATTGAGCTGAAACTTTTTGTGCAAGCTTAGTTCCGATGACAATACAAGATTTTAAAGATTTTATGATTGTACATTAGTCGCTTATGCGATAATTAATAACTTAATTAATAAATTAACGCGTCGATTTTTCGACCACTTCCTAACATCCAATTGAGCTGAAACTTTTTGTGCAAGCTTAGTTCCGATGACAATACAAGATTTTAAAGATTTTATGATTGTACATTAGTCGTTTATGCGATTATGCAGAAAACAGGTTGATGACCATAATGCAGCTGTATTAGATTATTATCGAACACAACCTGGAATTCGAATTTTCAAGATTCGCGCTCAAGATCGACTAGTTGATGCGATGCGTAATGTGGAAAATATCAACATGGATAATATCGTGCCAGCCGATATTAACAAAACTGGTGGTATGCCCAAGGAATTGGAAATTTTTGTTGGTGCAAAGATTATGCTGCGATCTAATATTGACCTTCAAAAAGGACTTGTCAACGGCTCTATGGGAAATATTGTAGAGATAGTGTGGCCTCACTTCCGAAGAGATCAAATGTATGATACAGATGTTCCATCAGTCCGTGTAGATTTTGGCCAGGACGGCGTTCATTTGATTCAACCGCGAGCTGTACAATTTCCAGCTAAATACAATCATGGAACAATTGAGCGGAGAATGCTGCCAATGATTCTTTGCTGGGCATGTACAGTCCACAAAATGCAGGGCTGTACTGTTGATCATGCTGTTGTCTATCTTGGAAAGTCACTTTTCCAAGATGGACAGGCATATGTGGCTCTCAGCAGAGTGAGATCTCTCGAAGGAGTACGTGTGACTGAACTGGATTGCAGTAAGCTGACTAGAAGAAAACCATGCAACGAGGATGCAATTAAAGAAATGGAACTAATGCGGAATTATCAGCCACCGGATCAACAATAATTTCACTCGTCAGTTAAGTTCCATCTTTATGTTTGTGAATGTCTTGTGTTTGTTTGTGTTTTATGTTTTCTGTATTGGACCGATGATGAGTCCGAGTCAAGTTCTCAAAATTGCCTCACCTCCTCGTGGTTGGGTCTGGTACTCCAAAAAATTTGGAAACAAAGAAGGCATGATTTTTGTGTGTTAAATTTAAATAAATGCATATATGAAGTTTCAATTGTTTTCTTTTAATTATGATTAAATTTTCAGATTTACAAAAATGATCGCAAGATTAACAATCCAAAACTAAAAAGAGTTAAATAATATTATCATATAAAAAAATTTATAAAAAATCCACGTTTTTCTCGGGCCCAAAGTGAACTAAAAAGAGGAAAATAACTTTTTCGGGGCTTTGTAAATCGATCAGTAAAAACGCATACCTAAAGCTACCTCTAAAATTCTACAACTAAAAACGTGGGGCGTAATTTGAACCTACAATAATTGAAAATCATTCAAATTTTCTTCAGAAATTTACCCATTCGTATGAAAATCTTATGAATTAATCTGCAAGCTTGATTTTGGATGTATCCAAGCCTAATTACTATCGACATCTAATTATAGGGGCGGAGGTAGAAAAACTGTAGAATTGGTCTGTAGAATAACTTTAGGTTAGTCTGTCCAGTTACCGGTGATGTAGTGTCGGGTCTTCACAGTACACACCGGTATTAACATCAATGTGTATGGTAATTAGGTTTGGATACATCCAAAATCCTCAAGTATGATACCATACACACATACACACCAGTATGATATCACCAATATCCTCAAGTATGATACCATACACACATACACACCAGTACAATCAGTATTAACTTGTAATGTACTTACATACCATACACACATACACACCAGTATGATACCATACACACATACACACCAGTACAATCAGTATTAACTTGTATGTATGTATGTAATCCTCAAGTATGATACCATACACACATACACACCAGTACAATCAGTATTAACTTGTAATGTACTTACATACCATACACACATACACACAAGTATGATATCACCAGTACATTGGGACCCAGCCCCAGAAGAAAATTTGAATGATTTTCAATTATTGTAGGTTCAAATTACGCCCCACGTTTTTAGTTGTAGAATTTTAGAGGTAGCTTTAGGTATGCGTTTTTACTGATCGATTTACAAAGCCCCGAAAAAGTTATTTTCCTCTTTTTAGTTCACTTTGGGCCCGAGAAAAACGTGGATTTTTTATAAATTTTTTTATATGATAATATTATGTACAATATTATCGCTGAATTGTATTCTGTATATCATTTAGACTTTTAATATAGAACGTTGATTATCGTTTTGTGATTTTGAGTTCATATGTGGTTAATTTGTTAGTAATGTGAGGAAATTTTGCTGATCCATGTAGTGTAGGTATTCCATAGACGTTGTACATATTAAGTACGAGTACTTAAGAGTATGCAAGACATTTCAAAAATTTATAAAAACGGGAGATCTCGACAACTGTTACTAAATATGCTTTGGAATAGTAGAACGTTGAACATCTAGGAAATAAATGTAAAAGATTATTTAAAATCTTGTATAGATTTCCATAGACCATAAAATAAGAATTGTTTCATAAGTGCTATAAGTTTTATTTTGTAACCATGTGCTTATTGATTTCATTCTTGTTGTTTGTAATTGATGTATCGCATTTTTTTAAAATGTTTGTTTAATATATAAACAGGACGATTCCAAGTGCCTTAAATGATGCCTACGGATGATTAGACAACAATAAACAAAAAAACAATACGATATTTAGTAAAAAAATAATGAAAGGTAAGCACCCACTTGAAAATTGTAATATTTAAAAAGCACTTATTTCATATTTATGTGTGTTATTGTACTATAACTTTAATAATAATGTTGTCAATATCTTTAAAGAAAGCAGCAGAAATACACGTCTCATAAACATGCTAAGTGTTTTAATATCGCGATACTGCGTTCTTCTTTGTACTGACCGACATAAATGAAAAAGTTTATGTTTTGTTATGTTCTGGTTCTAAGGGAGAAGTTATTTTACAGTAATATAGAAATAGTTTTAAGCTTTTATAGTATGTACTGTATGTAGCTCAGTGTTAGTAGGTACCTACTGAAAATTGCTCCTTTGTTGTTGAAAATTGTGAAGACCGCAAAAATAGCCCATAAAATATTCCATTGTGTAACGTGAAACATTGTTGTAGTGTATACATACGTGCAATACATTTCTCAATACATAACACAAAAAAACATCTACATGTTACTCGTATTATAGTAGAAATGTTATTCTTTGAATCAGAAATACATGCAAACTTCTATTTCTTAGCTCGTTCGCTGCTACGCTCACCACTCTCTCAGGACAAGCTCTTTCCACCTCCAGTAGCGTCTTCTAGATCTTCCCCATCGGACAATATCCTCGACGTCGCAAATCCTTCGTATTTTAGAATTCCTCACTCGGTCTCGAATTGTTACTCCGGCAATGGGTCGGAGAGTCTTCATCTCAGTTGCTCTAAGGAGATTTTTGGTCCTGGTAGTGTCAGCCCTTGTCTCGATACCGTACGTCATGATTGGACGAACACTCAGGTCTTGTATATCCTTACTTCTATATCTTAGTACACTCCCGCAAATAATCGATTTGCTGGAAACGTACTGATTTTTCAATCGGTAAAAAAAGTAAACTTAAAACTGTTTTTTATCAGTTTTAAGTTTACTTGTTATTTTTACAAGGTGTGAGTATTGGACATAGTATTTTGCCTAATCCTGTTGGATTATTGCTAGAACGCTGTTACCAACGTAGGTACTTTTCATTTTCATACTAAATTGGTACGTAGGTACGTCATCAAACAAAGCAAAACAATATTTCACTTTTTTAATTGGTAAACTTTTAACGTTGTTTTTTATCTTAAATCTTCAACGATTAATTAATAATTTTTCAGTTATATTGAAAAATATTTTCTTTTTTAATTAATCATCAATAAGAAATATAAGAGAATTTTAAGATAGAGACCTTAGGAAAATAAGTGATGCGTCAGAAGACCTCAAAATAGATGGTTCGTGCCTCCTACCAAGAAGAGACAGAATCAAAATTTGTTAAAAGATATGTGTTCTACTCGCGAAGCACTTTTGTGAGATACTAAACAAGGCGGGATGCGCTAAATGGGTCCTCTCGATAGCTTGGTGTCTTCCAAGGCTTGATCTGGACAAAATCTAAGTTACGATTTGGATTTCTTCCTATACTACACATGACCCCACACGACTCTTGGATCCCTTTGAAACCCTTTACTTTTTTTGTCTCTGAAGATAGCTGCTCCATTTTCGAACAGGATCGTTTTGTCACCGAGTTTACATACTTTTGCAAAGTTTCAGCTCTCTAACTAATCGTTGAAAAGTAAGTGGTTGAAAAATCGATTACAAGATTTGCGCACAGACAACCAAAAAATCTACTTTTACTTACTTTACTTTTCGTGTGGCATTTCGGCGTTGTCCTTTGCCCGTGTAGGATGCGTCGACATATTTATCTTTCAAAGGCTCGGTTCCAGTCTTGCCAGCCGGGAGGATGTGTTGAACCTTCTCGTGGTCTCCCCTGTGAGTAGCGCAAATAAGTCATAAGAAAGAATGAAAAGAACAAAGCGAAACGAATAATTTGAATGCGTGAAACGAATCAGCACAACCGCGGCGGTCGAACGCCGAAAGATGTCTCGACCAAATCGGCAAAAAAAGTACCTTTTCAGGACCATCCTGACGACCACAACAGTGAAAAAATCTACTAAAATTAACGGATATGAGTAAAATCTTGTAGAAAAATTCTATGTGTAAGTTTGTTATTAGGACTAATACAAAAATAAAAAAAAAGGGAAAAGAAAATGAGCTTCACATAAATCTTGTGTAAGTAAGTAAGAGTATTTAGGAAATGTTATTATCTCTGTTGATAGATACAAGCTCTCATACATTATAACTTTTCCCTCGTGTCTCCGTAATCCTCGTTCAGACGAACTAATAATTACCAAAGCACTTTGTACATAATTCAGCTTTGCAAACTTCCTTTAATCATGTAACCATTTGCTAGGTCCAATGGCTTAATAAGTGATTAAAAACGAAAAAAAAAAAAACATTTCTCTCTCTAAACTTTTTTAATTTGTTTCCGAAAGCAAAAGAGAATCTCATATTTTATGATAAAAAACGCCGCGCAACTTCTAACTTACAAAGCAGTTGAAAATACTAAAACGGCTTGATATGTATTTTTTTTAAACATATTGCTCCATTTACTTTTATAATTCAGGGTTAAAATTTGTCGTCGAGCGCTTTTTAATTAAATAGTTTTTAATCCACTTTTGTTTTTTATCTCCCGAGTAAATGAAACTAAGCATTTTCCGTAGTTTTCTTTTTAGAACGTGAAAATTAAAAGGCGTTTATTTTCCTGGAATAATGAGATCCTACGTTCTTTATGAATTTTATAGATTGTGTTTTTTGATAGTGTTGTTTTACAAAGTGGCTTTTTATTTTGCTTCAATCTTCGAAATTGTCCGTAATAATAAAGCTCTCCATCTTTTTTTTAAACTTTACCTGTTGTTGTCTGTCTACGTTGTCTGCTTCTACATTTATCTCTCGCAATTTTAACAACTTTGAAATGTCCCATTGCCTTGAAATTTTGCAGACGTATTATTTGCTTTGGGTGGTAGTGTAAAATTGAACTGTTTCATCAGAAACATGTTTCATTTGGTAAAATTTAAATAGGTCATTTAATTGTTTCAGTTTTCTATACTCAGTTAAAGCTACTCCTTTATTTACGCAACCACTATAACTTTTCAATGTATTACCAGTGCATTTTGGATATGACCGTGGGACTTTTTTTAAAATATTTTTACACTTTAGCCAAGTTCAAGCAAATTTATCAAATCGAATGTTCTTTAATTTAATAACCGAATTGAATTTAGCAGCATTATATTCGTGATCCCATTTAAAAATACTGTAATTTTGACCCAGCTTTTAACAATTTATTTTGAGATGTGATCAAGGGCAACCCTCTCCCATAATGACTTGTTTTATGTCATATGGAGTTAATTAATAGCTGTCTTACCAATAAAATAAAATTTCTAGCTTTCTGAAATTATTTTCTTAGAAATAGTCTCCGTACTTCGATGTAAAAGATAAGACAGCGCGTCATGTAGATGTTTAATTAGAAACTACTACTTAATAAAGTAAATTGGTCGCAACTTCATCCAACTTTTGTATTAAAAGTGCATTTTGTATTCCGTTTAAAATACAACCCTTGACAGACTCGACTCGTTCTAGCTTCATTAAAAACCATAAAAAAAAACTTGGAAGTTTTCAAATAACACTTTAATTACTTTGAGCAATTCATTAGGGGAGAACTCTCAAGTGGGTCTAGGTTCTACTTTCGTTAAGGTCTCAAATACGTGGCGTACGTAAGTGTACCCATCTTTTAAGACATCCGGAGATGTATGTTTTTGAAACCAATGTTGGTGGGATCGCCTGGTTGTAAATAGTTTAAAGGATTCCACTTTTAATATTGTGACTCCTGTAAGGGTCAGGTGTTTGCGAAAATTCTATGAGACATTTTATACCTTTTTCAGAAATGAAGCTTGCTTGCCATTACATATGTTTAATAATAAGTTTTGTTGATTGGAGTTATGTCCTTAGTAGACTCACCGAGAGGTAACTTGTTCACACGATGCAGCATTATGTGAACTCCCTTGGGGCATTGGTTGGCTAAAGTAATTACTTTATGCCCAGATTTTTTTTTATATGCTCAACATTTACTGGCTCCCCAGTAGTTATTGGGATGGGGTCCCAGGGCCTGGTTCAGGGGGTGGGGGTACCGATTCCCGGCTTTGATCTCCCGAGGCGTCAATGGGTAACCTTAAATCGAATCCGCACGGAGCATGGACGAAGTGCTCAAATGCTCCACAGATGGCACATGCGAGATTCTTCTGCCTGTGACTGCGGAGAGTCAGTGCAATCCATTAAGCACATTGTCTAAGACTTGAGAGCATTTCCTGGAACATATTTAGATATCCACAATGTCACACCCAATGCCCTTGAATGGCTTGGAAGCCTAGATGTTTCTCTGTAGGGTACATGTCTCCTGTATGTAACGGATAGCATAATTCTCTTATCTTATGACGTTGCCGTCCAACGGTGGCAGAAGCTATACGAAATAATAAAGTTATTGGGATGAACCAATTCGTAAATATACAGAATTAGCAGGTGAAATAAAAATTATTTGGCATTCTAGGTCGGTATACATAATCCCATTAGTATTATCAGCTACAGGTATAATACCAAAATCGCTAATAAACAATTTAAAAAAAATAGATTTACCGGAAAATTTATACATAAAAATGCAAAAATCGGTAATCATTAATACTTGCAATATTGTAAGACGATTCCTAAGTCCTAATATTTCAGGCACAATGCTTGTATTTTAGGTCCCGCGTTGAGCCTAATCCTGTGATATCCGTGATATCTGGATAGGTGAATTTTTCCCAGGCTGATGAGTTTATATGTGAATCATGAATGATAATATGTAGACTCTTCTGGCTGATAATACTGAGGAGTGTGTTGGCAAAGTCATGCCTCCGCGTTTATTTATTAGTAGATAATAATTACTATTGTATGTGGTTTATAGTACTGTATTTAGTTGAAGAATAAACAGTAACAAGTGGTGGGATGGTGATGCGTAGAGCATTGTTTATGTAAAGGATTTATTCATTATTGCTTCCCTAAATAAGACAAGTGAATTAATTAAACCTACTTGTTAGGCGGCATTCATGATTAAACGCGATTCTAAGGATTTATACGTGTTTGTTATTACGTATGTATGTATTTTCCCTTAGCTTTAGATATTATAATTGTGTTACAAGAAAAACAAACAGAGATAATCATTTTGGTATAATTCACCTAATTATAAAGGGAAGGTACTTTTTTATTGAAAATATATAGCTATAAATAAATAAAATCTTTATTGAAAAAAAAACATATCTTCAAAATGGCGGGTTAATTGTCGTAGGCAATTTCTGCCAACCAACCACTTGTGACATTCATTTGATACACACAATACATACAAGTGTATGAAAAATAGGAAAAATATAAATAAATATAAAAATAATAATAATATAAAGAATACTTATACATACATAAATAAATAGGTGGATGGGATGAAGGACAAGGAAAGAACCACGGGATTGTCAGTTAGATGGATTATTTATGGAGAGGTAATGATGCCTCAGTTTTCTTTTGAAAGAAAGAATAGTTGGAGCTAGTCTGATAGGAAGTGGAGAGTATATCTGTAGGATGAGTTAGAATCTGAGATTTATTCATTTATTTACTTCACGGCACACAAACAGACATCATCCACATATACTCGTAAACACACTAAACAAAAAAAACAGTAGAGATCGAAGCAGCGAAAGCAGCAGAAGCGAAATTGATCCCAAAAATGCAACTAAAATTTTAACACAGACGTAGGAAAGAATCGGTAATAGCGTCGCAGGAGAAATATTTTCGTGAAGGTGAGTGAGAATGGTTGTGTTTTAGGTTGGCATTATAAGTGGTGTGTTGGAAATGCAACAAAAAGAAGCGCCGAAATTTTTTGAAAAATGGGTGAAATTATCTACCTGGGATTTTTCTATAGCAGATGGTACATCATTGTTTGACATTTATGTGGCTATATACGCCATTGCGGCGTGACGTTATAATTGGGTCGTGAGTCTAAATTTATTTGATTTCAGCAACTAAAAGGTCACCCTTATAGTATCTACGAAGTACGTACATACTTCATATTATCGGTTGATGCCTTCATTTATTGTGAATCGACAACGACGAATTCTGATCGATAAAGTTTTCGGTCGCGCAATAAAACACGAGTAACTCATTGTGAAAGTGTTGGAGTTATAATATACTTACTTTATAATATACTCAGTACACTGTACAGCATACAGTATAGGGTGTACGAGTATAGAGGGGTTGTCAAACTTCAATTCACTAAGGGCCCCCTACACACTAGGCTTGTAGTTTAGCCGAGGAAGTAGTGTATTAGTACCAACGTCAGAATTGAAAGTCAGAAGAAAATTGTTAAGAATTACGTCAGACAAAGATACAGAATAGGGTATCAACTTAACAACGACTTAAATTAAAAATTTGGAACGATCTTATATTAGTACGATTTTGAGAATTTTGCGAATTTCGCGAAACGCGAAATTTCGCAAGCAAGCTTGGTTGTCAGAAATTAAAGTGAACGATCTTTATATATTCAATCGCTGGCTCATTCAAGTATAGGAAGTCATCGAAACTTTTTTGTGTGGAAGAATTAGATGTTTCCACATAAAATTAAACAAAACAACCATATTCTGTTCGCGACCCGCTACTTGGTCTTATATGGTTTAGTGTAAGTGTCAGAAAATATACTCGTACTTGATGTCATAATGTTTGACAATAACTTGAATACCCGACAAAATATTATCAGTTTTCAAAATGTATAAAGTTTGTACTACAATGGCTGTTAGTGAATGCTTGTAATCAAACCAGTTTATAAATAAAATTATCTTGTTGATTCGAAACAATGACACACTTCACAATTTAATAAAATACATTCGTTTGTTGTTTGTCCATGTTTTTGTATCCATTTTCGTCATTCACAAAGTATTGAGAAACCTTCATAACTTTGTCCGTGGATACAAAATTTGTATTGATATAAATTTTGTGTTGCTTATATAAAAAATGCTTCTAATTGTTTGCCATATTCAGATATCTAAGGAGTCTATCTATCTATCTATACCCTCACGCCACGTCCCTTGCAGGGTAGGCACCGAGGACAGAGTGCCAGATAGCCCTATCCTTGCACACACTCCTAGCTTCCGTCACATTCATGCAATTTGTCATACACGCTGTCAGATTTTTTTTACTCAAAACGCGTCCATCCTTGAGGATCTGGTCGACACGATCGGACCAGGTCAGTCTCGGGCAGCCGCACTTCTTCACCCCTCTTCGCTCACTTAAATATTTATAAAATACTGTTAACTTGCACAATACTTCTTCTTCCTCTACTATTAGATCGGGTGACCTGTTTGTGACGGCGGGCTGCCCTGGGATGAGGAGGTCCAGCTGTCCTTCCATCTCTTGGGTGGCCTTCCAGGTAATCTTCTTCCAATGGGGTTTTCCGTCTTGACTATAATTGCAAGTCTGGTGTCATCCATTCGGTCGACATGGTCCCTCCAGAAGAAGAGTCTTCTACTTCTCCCCCACCTTACTATATCCTCGACAACGCAGACAGAGTGTAATTAATCTGATTTCGTACAATTTGCAACCAGATTATAACGTCCAAGGGTTGCTTTCTTGAATATAAATGGCCCGACAACGATACACTTATGACGTAGGTACAACGGTAAGACTTATTACAGTAATTGGTTTTGTGATGTCCCTTTCGTATTAGCATTTGAATTATGTTACTTAAAGAGTACGCATACTGACATTTCATAAATTTCAAAAAACGGGAGACTTTATATCTTTCGACAACCGTTACTAAATATGCTTTGGAAAAAATTGGAGTAGATACATTGAACCTTTATTTAGGGAATAACCACAAAAGATTTTTTATATCTTGTAAAGATTTATCAAAAAAAAATTGATAAACACCTCTGATCTTTTTTCCGAAAGACAGAAACTGGTTTCACGAAAGTCGCGGAGAATTTTCTTTTTGTATTGCTACCATGCATTAAAATCTAGGGTCTAAATTAACCAAAAAATGAAAAAAAAAAAAAAAAAAACATTTTATCATGCGATTGTTCACCCGATTTTGAACCTTAATGCCGTGGGAAATGACTGTTACGTCATTCTTGGTACCAAGCCCTTAATTACGCACTGTATTTTCCAACTTTCTCCAACAGTCATAATTTATTGTGTGTATCTTGCAAGCAACTTGTACAGTTTATCGAACTTTGCTAAAGTTTATTTAAGTTCAACATACATAGATCCAGCTTTCAGTATTGATTTAAAAATTTCAAGTTGGTTTATTTGTGAAGTTCATTTTCTTTCATCGGTTGAGTCGTTGTTAGATCCATTAGTTGATTAGTTATGAACATACTAATATTAAGGGCTTGGCACCAAGAATGACGTCACAGTCTTTTCTCACGGCATTAAGGTTTAAAATCGCGTGACAATCGCATGATAAAAGTCTATCAAAAAACTTTTACGGTTATTCCCTAGATTTTAATGCATATTATTAGTACAAAAAAAAATTAGTCCGCGGCTTTCGGGAAACGAGTTTCCGTCTTTTGGGAAAAAGATCAGAGGTGTTTTAAAATATATTTTTTTGAGAAATCTATAAAAGATATAAAATATCTTTTACGGTTATTCCCTAGATAAAGGTTCAATGCATCTACCCTATTTTTTTCCAAAGCATATTTAGTAACGGTTGTCGAGATATAAGGTCTCCCGTTTTTAGAAATTTTTGAAATGTCGGTATGCATACTCTTAAGAGATGTAGTTTTGAAATATATCTATAGGAGAGTATTTTCCGATAGTGTTGGATACATCCTTGTCAGCTATTAAAGTGTATATCGTTGTCGTGGAGGTGAAGAAAGCTAACCCACAAGTGGTTAGTTTCGAGAAAACGGGCTTTGAAGTTTTGGAGTCGTATTTCTCAACACGATTTTTACGTATATCTACGGTGTTATTGAACAGATCTTGATGAAATTTTCACACAATATTATAAGCATAATTATTTATTAAATACATTAAAAAGTGAATCAATAACTATTGTAACTTCGGAGTAATTACGTGTTTTGTGGCTTAGCTGATTTCACTTCTATTCAGATAACTACGCTGTTTGTGGTGGTGAATAAAGCTAAGCCTCATAGATCGTGTTTTTCACCGTTATTTCTTTGTAATGTGAAAGAGCAACTAAGCTGAGCGTGGTGGTGAAGTAAGCTATGTGAGCCATTTAATCAATATTCATTTGTAAGCAGAAAATTATTTTATTAAATGAGACATTTTATAAACTATGCCTTTATTCTAATACCTAATAACTATGCCTAATAATTATATTTGCGCCTTAGAGCAGGAGTCTCGGTCATGATTCATGAATCACATCCATCCTTCTGTAGTGAGAGAAACTCTGCCTTGACATCCTACACAGCGTGCTGGCTAATTTTAAAGCAGTTTTAAACACTAGGTACCATTTTATTTGTTTTATTTTAATAAGTGGGATTTAATGTGTCTTGCAATCTATAAGATTTATTGCATTCCCTCAGTTTGCCTATGTTGTGACAACCAATCTAGAGCAGCCGCTCCATTTCTAGACCTCTTACGAAGTTTAGGACTCCGAGGAGGTCAAGGGTGAGAAACGATTCTACCTCCATCTGGTGTCTACCTAAAGTCCTCAACCTCATGTATTATACAGTACCTATAATATAAGACGGGAGAAAAATCCTCATCACCTTCTAACGGAGTGTGATCTTAAAGTCCCAGTTTGTGGAGGCACTCCCTGTGCCTCCACAAGAGGTGTGAGATTAATTGTATGCATCTTTCCATAGCAAGACATGTCCGCCTGGAAGACTCTTGGGAATCTACCCATCGGGTCCGAGTATTGGGTCAGTAGTCCATAAACTCATGCTTCAGTAGACTCTTCTCTATTTGAGGGTATCCCTTTAAAGAGATTTTATGAAATTCTATTTCCACTCTTTCGTTGTATCCAGTCACTCAACTATTTGGAACAACCCTGGTTTTTCATTTTATACGAGCGTATTTCTAGAAAATTCTGTACCTATTACAAAATTTGATCAATTTTGGGATGAGCATCCAAATACGTTTTTTATAGTTTTAATCACAATTTTTTGCCTAAATATCTTATAAAATACAACAATGGATCATTGAATAATTAAATAGCTAGATAATAATGATAGAAATCCACATCACTGACATGTACCCAATAAAAATATTTATTACTCGGATCGTTCTTGTATAACATTCAGGATCAAATGAATGGTATTGAGTAAATTGCAATTTGATTATAAGATTATAATTTCCACTATTTCTTAATTATTGGGCTTTATAATCAAGTTAGGTACATACCTAAATGATAAGTGGCAAGTTAAAAAATATACCTAAGTGGGATTCAAAAATATTTTTTATTATTTGTTAATTTAAAATTACTTAATCAATTAAGAATTATTAATTATAATAATTCTCGATGTGTAAATTACCTACTTATTAATGAATTTTTATTTGCAGAAATGATATTAGAATTTATTATTGAAATACTTAATCAAATTATTTTCGTCATGATAATACTATATCAATAGAATGACTATTGACTTAAGTAGGTAGTATTATTACCTAATTATAGTTTTTACGGTGGTCTTTCATAAAAGAACCCAACACATGTTGACAAAAACTTCATTTTTAGGTACCCGTACGCCACCCGATAATAAACCATTGTGCACTACTATAATGCAGACAATAAAGACCTCTAATAAAAAATACAATAACGTCCAGTATCGTGTAGCGGTGTTGTTGTTTTTGAGTATTGTATTGTAGTACCGCTACTTTAGTTTCGGGGAATAAATAACATCTGTATGCCACTTAGCTTATTTCACCACTATTCAAAATCGGACAGATCGGAGAATGTAAAGTGAGCTATGCGTTTTAACTTTCTTCACCACGCTAATAACTTTATGTAAATACACTTAGATCATACCACTATTATTAATAAAATCAATATAATTAATCAAGATATCGATCAGATCTTTTCACCACTGAAAATTTGAACCTTTCTGAACAATATGGTGTAAAAATCTCATTTTTCGAAATTTGTGGCTTAGCTTTCTTCACCTCCACGGCAACGATATACTTAGATATTTAACTTGTGTATCGTACGAAGTACTCGTTGATAGTATTATGTGTATTTTGAAATTGCCTCTAGATGACTGATTATCATCAATTCACAGTCCAAACGACTGTAATGTAGACAAGTGAAATTTGGAAGACATACGAGTATGTATACTTGTATGTCTTAATACAAACCTTTGTAACAAAAGGTTTCTAGTGACATAATTAATAGACGATCAGAAGGTTTGCGTGTTCATTATTATAAATTTGTTATTAACGGAATTGTCCGGTTACAAAGTGACTGTTAAATAACTAGTGGATGACTATTGGTGACTGACTGGTAAGGGTACTTGCAAATGCTTATATAGCTACTACATATTATTGGTGCCGTATGCTGTGTGCAAAAAATGTCTCACGGGAACTAATATATTTTGTGTCACCAACAAATAGTTCCCGATGAGAAAGAAATAATAATTGTAGGTATATACATTAGTATATACGTTTTTTTGCACTTTTAAGCGATGGTGCTACGGAAAGCTGTTGGCAGTTGGTTCCAGCGTCTAGCCAAATGATAGGTACATACATGTTAAAGAGTACAAGTCCGAGTGATGAGTAGAAATTGGCTTAAAGTTGTTGTTGCCTGATTTGACCTTTTAGTATAAAATTTTGTCCTCATTTATCTGGTTCATTTTTTTAAATCTTGTCCAGTCTTTCATGGCGGTTAATTTTAGGTTGTTACGGCCGCAGCGTGAACAGGTATACTGGAACTTTGTACATAAATAAGAAACAGAAATCATCGTGAAAAGCTTCAACAATTATTATAGTCCACTTAAGTACACCAAAACTATTGTGAATTTCCCGTATGAAAATAAAATGTTACGTTATTTTTTCTATGTCGTGTAATCTTCAGTTCTGAAACTAGATCCTCTTCTATTATACAAAATAATGTAGGAAATACAATATCTGGTTATGGTATGAAATGTCTATATTCCGTATTATCTAATACGTCCTAACAATGCCTTGTTATTTTATTAACTACTATAGAAAAAGGTTTTTTTCTGATTCGAACATATCTCGGATTTATATTTTCTTTTATTGGAAAAAGTCAATTTTATTATGTTACCTACGCTTTCGTGTTTCGTGTAGGTATACACGTCGACCACCATATAAACTGCTTTTAGATAAATATGTTTTTACGATCACCTAAAAACAAAAAACTAATCGATGTTTTTGAGAATTCTATTGCGCATCATAATATCATTATTACCGAAGTTAACCTATTTAAAATTGCGAAAAACATGTGTGAAAAAAACACGATTTGTGTGTCTTATCAAAGATTTATATATACAAGAGAAAATCGATAGATGGAGTTTTTTTTTAAATTGTTTCGTTACGTTACGTTATTCTTTAATTGATTCAATATCTTTTTCATCTTTATGTGTCTGTCAGGTGCGGGTGGTCGGATTCTCCGAGATGTGATTGCGGTGCAGAGAGGCAGACCGTGAGCCATGTTGTGACGGAGTGCAGTCTCACAGCATATGGAGGAAACCCGTGTCAATTTCTTGACACTAAATGAATCGGCGACTGAGTATTTGAGAAACAATACTTTTAATTTTTAATTTATGACAATTAAACATGAGCCATTATTGTAAATTAATGTTGTAATTGATGTGATGTACTAGAAATGACCATACGATAAATAAATAAATGTTAGGAATAATTATAGCAAGGGGGAATTTTAACATTCTAAGTATACAGGTCGACGCCTTTATACGATTATGTAAAAATCTTAAAATGGCTAAAGTCGACACATAAGTGAAATTTTCGTGACAACGACGTACATTTATTTATAGGATATAATACTCTAATATAACTTCAGACTCCGAATTTTTAATATTACTATCTATAGTGTAGATGTATATATTGTACATCATTTTACGAATACGACTACCAACTGTCTCCTATTCAGGAATAAAATTGTCATCCGTTTTGGATGAGAATACGATAGTACCTAGAGACACGGTATAATAAAATAAAATTTAACTATCCACCAGATACGGAATATTGTAGGTATTAACGAAAATTCGATACGATTCCTACATTTTGAATATTATAATAATGATTTTATCGTATACTAGCTGAGTTACCCGTGCTTCGCAACGACAAATTTAGCAAACGAACCCGGCATACTTTATAGGCTTGAGCTGGACTAAATGTGACTTAAGATCTGAATTTCTTTTCCAACGCCCTTTCATACGATACCGCACTCGACCCCACACAATCCTTGGTTCCCGTCATTATCATGACATCTCCTAATAAAACAAAATAGTTCGGAAGACATCTGGCGTATTATATGTTAATAGATTCAAATTGTGTTATTTGAAACCAAAAAGATCTCATTACAAGACTGTATCACAATGTTTTACATGAATTTTAATTGGATTTGAAACGGTAAGCGTCTCTTGTCGTGTTTAATACTATTTCAATATCAGGCATAACATTTTAGTACCTATCTAATATTGTTTTCCTGCATTCAGTAGAAACCATTTATGCCTTTATCGTATTTCGATGGAAAACATCACGTAGGAGTCAAAAAAGTAGGTACCTCACACCTAAGATCAGCAAGGAAGCTCACGACTGATTCGGATTATTATTGTTTGAGGTGCTACGACACAGTTGTGCGGGCATTTACCCACAGCATAATTTTATCTGTGAAAAATACGTATGTACCTAAATCATATTTCAACACTGCAGTGACGAAGGGTAGATTTCTGCAGAAGGGGAGCCGGAGCTAACATTTCTTATTGGATTACGTCAAATTAGACACTATTGTACCTATCATTTTATACAAAAGGTAACTCGATGGGAATCGTGTTCTTAGGTAGCTTCGCGCCTGCAACATTGAAGGATTTGCGAGAACGTTATAGAATGTGTAAGAAAAATTATATAATAAATCAATCCTCTCACGTTACATCCTTGTGGAGTAGGTAGAGAGGACAGAATTCCAAACCGACCTATACTTACACACACTCATTGTTTTCGTCACATTCATGTAATGTGATTTCACTTGTGATTTCAAAACGAATTCTTCATTGAGGATCCAGTTGCGATGATCGGTCCAGGTCAGTCGTTCGACTGTAAATCCGGTGCCTGTTAGTATTTTCCCACAAATCATTACATTGTACTGATACGACTGATATGATGATGTGGTTTTATTCTTGTAGATTGGATTATACCAAACACTTACGTTCTTCCTTTCCACACCGTCCTGTCGCTCGCCAATCTCTTCACTTCCATGTATGTGCTACAGCTCACGCTTTAATGATTGATCTGGTCCATATAACTGCTTCTAGGGCGACCCCTCACATTACTGTCCTCTACAATTTCTTCTGCTATGGTGATGAGCAAGTCGGGGTGCCTTATATAACGTAGAATAAATGCATCATCTTTCAGTTGAAAACGCCCTTTTTACTTTCTAAACATTATAAGATTTAGTATGTAAGTACTACGTGCAGAATCCAATGTTTCCTTGTTATGAATTCGTATTATTCCAATGGTTGTGAATAAGATATCTTTTTAAAATAATAACAAAGTGGTAATGTATTACGGGAAGCAAATCGCTCGAGGGAATGTCAATAGAAAGCTTGCAATAGTAATTCCAAGGTTTTATCAATTTGTTTTCCTTTTCTTATATTTTTCGTTGCGAAATACCATATGACTGAGGTAATAGGTACTTAGTAAGAATTAATTTATAAAATGTCCCCAGATGTTTCCACATAACGATGTGTAACGACCTATCCTAAGTATATACCTGCAGTTCTTTTTTTATAATAAAGGATCTGGGCTTGCATACACGAACTCAATTACTTTTCTGCACACTTTCATTAAGGGTAAACCCACCTCCACCCCTGGATGTTTCAGGAGCTTTAGCTCCTATATCATCCAGTCTTTTAAGCAAAACATTTTTTCAGAGGAGGGCTCAAGGTTCGCCGGAAGGGCTCCCCTCAACAAACCCCTCCCGAAACTACTCTGAACACCCTTAATGTTCCTTGGAGGAGACTCTCACTGCAAGGATCTACACACTACTACTTTTTTTTTTCTTAGAAACTATCATCTTACAATTACGTATTTCTACGTACTAAATCTTAATCAAGAGGACAACATTTTACAATTCAGACAGCACATACACGGAATACAGAAAACAAAACACAGATTCTTACAAATAGTCATCCATACTTTTACCTGTTGTCCCCGGCCCACGTGCGAAGGAAACCACAGCCTGATGACAAACAGAAGAAATAAAACAAACAAAATAAATATTAAAGGCCTCAGCAAGTTCCAAGGAACATCATTGGGGAAAATACATACATCCCATGAGAGGGAGAAGAGACGCACACAAACAAAAGAGTTCAGCCGCCGTTCATCCACCTATTGCTCAACTGAGGGAAGAAAACTCAATCAAGGATACTCGGAGCAAGACCCGGTCGACGCAATTCCTCCCATTTCACTTTGGACTAGAATTTGCACTAGGCAAAATGTGGAATACATCGCCAGCGCCGGGGTTTGAACCTGGCACCTCCCGCACGAGAAACTACCGCCTCAACCAACGTTTTAAGTTTTGAGATGTTGGAAAAGTCAAGGATTCTCTTTGAACAAACATTTATATGATGACATTCAGAATAGGTTGCGAACCTCATTACTGAAAATTGTGTGAATTGTCGTATAGGTGTTTTACAAGTGCCTGAATTTTGCAGCACACTCGACAAAATATCAAAAAAGAGTGAGGAGCAATTTAAAGAGAGAGGCATGAAAAAGTAAAAGTAATAGTAGATGGTTATCTGTCTTGATTATAGAAGGACCCCCGCGTGCACTATGTACATAATCTGTATTTACTCAACAACGAAAAAAAGGAAGAGAAAAATACAGGTGTATGATAGAAAAACATTCGTTTTGTGTACCTAGACTCAGGGTCGTAGCCAAGAATTCATTTCGAAGGGGGTTCGAGCTCTGGATCAGAGACAATAAGTAACAACTAACAAGGTGAGGTGGTTGGTAACCTGGTTGGTAACGCGCTCGACTGTTAATCCAGTGGGCGCGGGTTCAATCTCCGATGCCGACTTACTCCACTTCACGACACAAGCTTTTCCAGCTTACTGTGAAATATACTAAAGTTTATTTGGGCTTATTTCGATAATCCCAGATTTATTTATTTTTATTTAAAAAAAACATGACCGTCGGCAGCTTCAAAGCAAGGTGGGACAATCAAAATTTTGATATTGCCTAAAATAATAAAAAAGTAGTAAATATCGCCGCAGCCGATTTTTTTTAATGGCCTGTCTGTCAATAGTAACGCATCTTGATACCAGCTATATATTTATATGTATGTTACAACATGATGCGATTTTTTTTTTCATAAAACATTATAGGGTATAGATTAAAAAGAATCCTTTAAAAGTCCACCTTATTTTCCCTCATTTTGAACCCTCGTTGTATTCAGATTAGCGTTGCAGACCAACCTTTTTTACTAAATTAACTAATTTAATGATTATTATCAATGATTATTATATATAGAAAATTCATGACATTATGAAAACACGATGTGGTTATGATGTGAATCATTTCTTCTATGTATAAAACGGTGGTTTGGCTGAGGAATTTCGGGGAGGGGATTCGAACCCCCAAAACCCCCTCTGCCTACGGCCATGCCTAGACTATAGTATGTATGTGTATTTGTTATTATATATCCGAAGGGAGGAACACATTTTCCCCTTTTCTTTTGTAAATAAGTAGTTTCTAATGTGTAGACACATTGTACTTTCTCAACTCCTACAAAACATGGAGGTGGATGCCTGCCTATTTACGCCAAAACCAGGCATGCATAAAGTTTCAGCATATCTGCGTATATATTCTCACTTCTTGTCCTTTCAAAAGAACGGGAAGAATAAACGCTACATGTAGGTGTGTAACTGTGTATCTACTAACATTAAGAGTATGCATACCGACATTTCAAAAATTTGTAAAAACGGGAGACCTTCTATCTCGACAACCGTTACTAAATATGTATTGGAACAAAATAGGGTAGATGCATTGAACCTTTATCTAGGGAATAACCGTAAAAGATTTTTTATAACTTGTATAGTTTTCTCAAAAAATAATTTTAAAAACACCTCTGATCTTTTTTCCGAAAGACGGAAACTCGTTTCCCGAAAGTCGCGGAGTGAAAATTCTTTTTTGTACTGATAATACGCATCAAAATCTAGGGAATAACCGTAAAAGTTGTTTGATAGACGCAAAATTAACCCCAAGAAATGGAAAAAACGCTATTTTTATAATTTTTTCATGCGATTGTCACTCGATTTTGAACCTTAATGCCGTGGGAAATGTCTGTGACGTCATTCCTGGTGCCATGCCCTTAAAAAGTATAATATTCCACACACATACATTATCTACACAAAGTGTATGTTCCAATATTCAGACAATAGAGCCGATTCTGTAATTTTTTGAACTAAAATTTGAAGTTCGCGTTGGTAAATGTTAGGTATGACATAAATATGGTACTTGGTTACCTCTCCTGCCATTAGCCAAGTTGATTGTGAACTATGTTCTTCGACTTGGCAATAGATGGCGGGTGGGTTAAAAATACCACCTTCTTCCTTCAATAGTAAGAAATGCAACAATACATGGGTACTTAATATACATGAAATTCGACAACGAAGCCGTTGCTCCTCGTGGTGTACTGGATAAGATCCCTACTGTGCGAGACGAAGATTTGGGTACGAGTCCTAGCAGGGGTGAACTGAAATGGCGAATGTTTCTCGAGTGTAAAGTGATCACTTAAGCCAGCCGAGGTCGGTCGTAAGCCCGACAATGTTTTGATAACTGAACACTGATTATGTAATGCAATGTAAATGGCTTATGCCGTAAATAGATAAATAAATATTCATCCTTAATTCTTCTACACTGTTGTGGGAATACTACATTAAAATAAGTGTTACTTTACCTTTACTTTCCTAATTCCTTTTTGCAATAGAAGTAATTCTTGTGGATTTCGTAAATTATTTTCTCAAAGTAAAATGATTCCGGCATGAAGAACGCTTTTTTAATTTATTTTTTTCCAGGGCCTGATTCAGAGACTTAAATGCCCTAATCACTTTGAAGATTTTGTTACTCTCAATTATAAGTATTGACAATAATATGTATACAAAATAATAACATATAAGGTACAAATCGAAGTAACGTTGTCTATAAAATAGTCAATTTTTGAGTCACATTTACGGAAACCCACATTCATACATTAACAGATTTACAACAGAAAAGAAACGCCGCGGGCAAAAATTAATAGCAAAATATAATAAGTAATCGCCTTATGCCCGATCCCACCAACTACCACCTAGGAAGCAGACCCCTAAGAAATTTCCATACAAAAACACAGATAATTTCAGTAATTTATAATGGTGGACAACAGAGGCAGTAATAAATCCATACAAAATACAACATGCAGCTACTTAAGTGAGGGAGATTCTGGGTGGAGATATTTGGGCACCTAACTAAGTAGAGCTGCATGTTGTATTTTGTATGGATTTATTGCTGCCTCTGTTGTCCACCATTATAAATTACTGAAATTATCTGTGTTTTTGTATGGAAATTCTTTAGGGGCCTGCTTCATAGGTGGTAGTTGGTGGGATCGGGCATTAGAGTTCTTTGTCGATCCAATGTTGTACAGAAACGTATTGTCACCAAGTTTACGTAGGTTTGCAAAGTTTCGGATCTCCAAGTGGTTGAAAAATTGATTTTAAGAATCTGTCACAGACAAAAAAACACCACAGTGAAGTTAAATAAAATCTTGTAAAAAGTGACGGACCGGATAACCTTCAAATTGTGGAACAGTTAAAAAAATTATACGAAATATCGCATGTACTAATTATTCGGAGAAAGTTTCTGTTTTGTGGTGCTCCTTTCCCTCGATGCCCTGAGCACTTGCTTATTTTGCTGGATGGTTAAAGCAGCGCTGGTTAGGTCGATTACAGAAAATGGAGTAAGCAAATGTTTTGAACATTGAGAGTACCTCCATAGATAGTAGGTGAATTTACTTATTTAATTTGGGAAAAATATCCGAAGATTGATTATGTGAAAGATTTAATATAAATTTAAATGAGATCTTTTAAACCGTAACCGATATTAATTTTAAAGAAAATATGAAAATATTTTTTAATTTGTCAAAAATATACTTACCTACTTACTCAAAATATTGTCATCCAGATATTGGTGTATTCAACGAATGTTTTAATAACTAAATATTTAGGAATCTGAGAATATTTAGGAATCTAATCTTATCTGAGAATGAAGGTGGCCTTAGACGAACAATTTTTGATCAATAATTGCGGCAACTCGTACAAATCGGAGAGCATGTATGAGAAATTGGACGAATGTGACGGAGGCAAGGTGTGTGTACGGATAGGGCAGTCTGGCGTTCCGCCCTCTCTGCCTATCCCCAATGGACGAAGCGTGAGGGTTAAGATAGGTAGATAGCAAAATGTCCAAGACAAAACATCCGCGCGACATAATGTCCATACGACAAAACGTCCAACGACATAAGGTCCAACCGACAGAATCGAAAAGAGCAAGAATCAATTCTAGAATCCCGGAATCCCACGAGGAACAAGTATTAAATTTGCTACAAAATATTCGTCACAGTTTTATCGCTTTTTAAACAAATTTGCATACCTATACCATATACTCTTGCAAACTTGATTGTTTCTACACCAGAACAGAAGTACAATAATAGAAGTACCTTTCAATAATTACTATTCATTTATGATTACGTATTAAGAATTTCAATTAATTTTGCGAAAACATTTCAACGAAGCGATTTAAACGGTGTATTATTTTAGGAGTTTTGTTTACTCACCTACTTGAAAACTGAAATATTCATTTTGTATATACTCGTACATTCATTAGATGATGAACAAACTAAAGGCTATTTATAAACAAAACAAACTAGTATTCCAATGTTGCTATTATTTGTTGGAATTCTGATTTTAATTCGTTTAAATTATCATTTAATTAAGAGCCTGAACGTGCGAAAAATTGCGTTGTAAAAAGTAAGACTATTCAGCCAATACTCTAAAGATATTATCTTAAGAATGTGGATAAATGAGGATATGTTGGTTTTATAATTAAAACAATATGAATTTGTTTACACCACTTTTATTTTGACCAGAGTCAACATGTTTCGGGAACAATGTTCCCTTCTTCAGGACTTATACAAGTCAGGACTTATACATCTTGTATAAGTCCTGAAGAAGGGAACATTGTTCCCGAAACATGTTGACTCTGGTCAAAATAAAAGTGGTGTAAACAAATTCATATTGTTTTAATTATAATATAATGTCAACACAAAGTAAAACCTTCAAAATCAAAGAAGTTATGTAGGTTTTAGTTTTTTAATTTTTTTATTTATTATTCAAAGTTTACAAAAATATATTACATGACATTTTGCCTAATCCTGAGGATTTTTGGCTAACTTATAGTAAATTACTACTACACTAAAATACTATTATTATACTAGCTTGTACTAAATACTTAAAGCTAACTTACATCTAGATCTTAAGCTATTCACCTCTAACACCATACGTCTGGTCATATTAAAGTTATTCCAGCCATTGCGGATCCGATGATACAAGGTGGCTTTTTAATAGGCCTTTGAACTTCGACCGGTTATTGGATTTTTTAACCGAATCCCGTACCCCATTCCACAAGGCTTCGGCTAGTGACTCTAGTGCTTTCAAAGTTGATTTTCTACCACCATTCCGGTGACAAAACGACCAGAACGTAAGAAATGATCGAATTGATTATTTATAGATTATAGATAGAAGATTGAGTGTACAACACTGTCCTAGAAGTCTTGTGACTTCCCTTTGTTATTAAGAAGAACGCGAAAAAGCCAAGCATCAACAGACAGTATTGCTATACCTACATTCCTATAGACTAGGTACACTTTGTTCATGTAGCATATTGCAGGAGAATCCGCCTTAAGAGTATGCATACCGACATTTCATAAATTTCTAAAAACGGGAGACCTTCTATCTCGGCAACCGTTACTAAATATGCTTTGGAAAAAAATAGGATAGATGCATTGAATCTTTATCTAGGGAATAACCGTAAAAGATTTTTTGTATCTTGTATAGATTTCTCAAAAAAAAAAAATTAAAACAACACCTCTGTTCTGTTTTCCGAAAGACGGAAACTCGTTTCCCAAAACTCGCGGAGTAAATTTGTTTCTTTGTACTGATATTTAAATTTTAAAATCTAGGGAATAACCGTAAAAGTTTTTTGATAGATGCAAAATTAACCCCTAAAATTGAAAAAAAAAAACGCTATTTTTACCATTTTATCATGCGACTGTCACGCGATTTTGAACCTTAATGCCGTGGGAAAAGACTGTGACGTCATTCTTGGTGCCAAGCCCTTAATGCCAGATGTCACCGACTTCCTCTCGTCAAATTGTACGGTTCAAGTATTTGGATGAAATTACTTTTGTAGGTGAATCGTATTTGAAACTCTTTCAGCCTATACCCACTCCTATACCTAATACTTGTATAATCAAATTTCAATTGTAAAATAATATATAAGTCATACCTACGTAGATTTATTTCAAATGAAAGCCTTTACTTGAAACGATTTTCAATGAAAATATTAGGTAATAATATAACTTACTAGTGGGTCCCGTGAAAACTATACTATGCTAAAGTGTTTCCAAAAATAAAAATAAAAAGTTAAATTTATTCACAATCGCCTGATGATGAGGGTGCAAATCCTCGAATACAAGTCGCGAAAGCAAAAGTCTTTTTTTTAATCTAAATTTTTCACATTTTTTTAATAAAATGAATCTGGGTTTATCGAAATAAACCCAAATACATCTCTGTACACTTCACAGAAAGCTTTAAAAGCTTGTGTTGTGAAGTGGAGTTAGTCGGGGATTGAACCCGCGCCCACTGGATTAACAGTCGAGCGCGTTACCAACCAGGCTACCGAAATATTCGTTTTTTTTCGTTTTTTTCGTTCACTAGCTTTATTTTAGTCAGTTTTCGATTTTAACTATCTTGCTTGATAATTTTTATTTTATTTTATTTAATGCAAGTTTTTTTTTCTTTTATTTGTATTAACTAGTTTCATTTTAGTTTTATTTACTAACTAAAATTACTTTTATAACGAGAACGAAAGAAAAATCATTGTACGTAATTACTTGCAAAATAAATGAGTTTTCGTAAGATTATTATACGAAAACAGAAAGTATTGTATTTGTGTAATAAAAATGATGATATTATTTGGAACGAAATGGTACAGAAAGTTAATTAAATAATAAATAAGATATCTTACAATACAGTAGCGATACAAGGAGATAAAAGCGCCATTCTGCCGTCAAATGGCAAAACGCGGTAAGTCAGAAAACACAGTTTCGAGAAAAACGCGTTTTAAGTTTTCGAACTTTTAAATCGCCATAACGCACGCGTTTTTGTATGTACAGAAAATATTGTAACAAGAAAATATTAAAAATTATGTAGTTCATAAAAAAATCTTTATTGGCAAAAGAAACATACAGACAGAGGTACAAAACAAGACAAAGGTAGTGTGCCAAAAGGCAGACTTATTGTAAAAGTATCTTACTATCAACTCTCTCATTCAAAAAAAGTTTTGACTTTTTTTTTATATTAACGAACTTGCCATTAGAGTTATCTCTATGTAGATCTAGGAACAATGCTAAAACGCTGGAAGTTGAAAAATAATGTGGTAAATTACCGCATTTTGCCGAAATCGCACAAGAATGACGAACCAAAGTAACATTAATTGCATCTTTTTGGATTAACCGCGTTTAGTCAATTGCCCTACGGCATATCTGGTATCAAAATCTGAACATTAAACTTATTTACGATATCGATTTTACGATATCGATTTACGATTTTTTACGATAACAGACAACGAAAAATTGAATAAGCCACAACGAGACAAAACGCAGTAAGTCGACTTACCGTGTTTTACATTTGACGGTAGCATTGATAGAGAACAATAAGAAGGAAAGTCATTCAATTAAACTATATAGCCTTATACGACCCTCTTGCCTCAGTTTGGAAGGAAGTATTAACAAACTATTTCTCTCAGTTCATCGTTATAACCTCCATATAACATAATAATCTTTTTACGATAGCATCCCCAACTCGTTTTTATCACCAATGAAGTTCTTTTAAAATTAACGAATCCCTCTTTCAAGGTAAGAACAGTTTGGACTTATCGTCAGGTCATCGATTCAATCTTCGTTTATAGTTCATACAACTTTTTATTTCGTACTTTTTCACCGGCAGGGAGAACAGAACGCCAGACTTGTAAGTACTTATTCTCAACAGATATTTTTTATTTTTCTTAGTAGGTCAGGGAACGGTTTATCCCCTGCGTCACTGCGACCTAAGTAGGTCTATTGTGACATCCTTCAATATTACATCTTGTCTTCAAGGCCGACGTGTCTCACGTAGCTCACGATCTGTCTTGGTGCGAGTATAGTCTTGCCTTCTCGGAGTCCAGTAGGGGCCTTCCAAGAGTGCGACTTCTTTTGTGAGCGAGTGCGTCACAGTTACATGGGATGCGAATAGGTGTTTCGTTGTCCTCTGAACAGAATCTACAGACTGGGGTGTCTGTTTGAATTTTGAACATATGATTCCGCAGTCTGCAGAGTCCAGTCAAGGTCCCGGTTAGGATCCTTATTTGTTTTTTAGGAAAGCTTGAGAGCTTCGGTGGTGAGCTTCTGCGAGTACCCTGTAATTAGTTTATTCGCGTGTTTCAACTATGTGCTGTTTGCCCAGATTTCACAATTCTGGTCGTTGATCCAGCACTCTTAAGGCTGGCAGACATAATATTGTTTGTGACATAGGCTATTAAAAAATCAAATTTCTGTTACAATCAAGGAGAAAAATGACTTCAATTACAAAACAGTTTGTAGGAATAGTGGTTATTAAAACCTAGAATTCAGGCGCAGGAACTAAGTTTTAATAATTTAAGTTCTAGATTGGTTCTTAAACCGTTCTAGAGCTATTCAGTAACTGTTCTAGAACATCAAATTGATATTAATTATTTTATTGTTAATCTTTTTCAATAAGATTTAGCGCTACTAAACTCTCGTCGATAAAAATGTTAACTAGTATGATCGTAAAGCCATATTTATGGGCGATATTTCATACACGAGTATGGTAATAATATTATTTATATTGTGGACGTGTCATATCATTCTATCAATGAAGCTGCAGCGCGCGAGTGGACACTACGCGATAAAGGGATAATTAACTGTCCATACTTGCTACTGTCTAACTATGTAGGTCATATTAACGACTCTTAACTGTAAAATTACTCTGAAAAATACCTAATAATGGATCGTTTTTCATACTTGGACTTCCGTATATAGTATATACGGTCCGTATATACTAATAAAAACACCTTTTTTCTATTATTTCAAAGTAAAATAAATATAAAACACACGTATTTTAACAAGTAGTAGTTATGTATCTCAATCGATTCCCGGCCGCGGCAGATGGATGGACTGGAATCGGTGAATGTTTTTTTTAAATGAACCTAAATACACCTTTGTAAACTTCACAGTAAGCTTGCAAAGCTTGTGCCGTGAAGTGGAGTGGTCGGCATCGGGGATCGAACCCGAGCCCACTGGAATAACAGTCGAGCGCGTTACCAACCAGGCTACAGGCAACCTCATGTCACTTGAGTGTAAAGTGATCACATTAAACCAGCCGACGATCTGTCATATCCCTAAAGGAAAGTCCACCATTTGCTGTATATCTGTTGATATAACTACTTAAATTCCGATATACTCACAAAAAAAAACATTACTCGTATTTTAGTAGTTCGAAAAGTAACAGAGTTGAACCTGAAATGTGCCTTATGTAAATGATTGTCGTTTGTTCTATATAAACTCGCTACGTGCTTCAAAATCCGGGATCCCGCGCAAAGAAATTTGGACAAAGTCAAATATTTGTTGCTAAGCTAGTTAGAGGATACAATAGATGGGAGTTTCAATTGCTGATTAGAGAGAATAATTTCATAGAATATTACTCGTATTTAGTTTGTTGGAGAAATAATATGTTATGTTAGGATTAATAGAATCCGGTAATAAATTTTGATCAGATCCCTTTGTATTATTTGCTTCACATAATAAACTTATGTCCTTTATCCGCTAAATTATTCAATACATAACCGATTTAGTCGGACATTACGGTATAAATTCATTTATCTTAATTTTTATATATTATGTTTTGTTTATTAACATTTATTCGTGACTTAAACCTAACATATATATCTAATCAAATAGTTATATTATATTATATCGGAGTATATTATCATATATCTTTTGAAAAATACAAACTAGGTAATCATGATCTCAGCCTTTGTTAATTTCATGAATCTCAGCCTTGCTAAAATCTGAATGAATTTTGCCCCAACCATGTGGCATTTTTGTTTATTATTGTTTATTGTTGCTTATCATCCGTAGGCCCATCCGGACACCTGGAATCGTCATTTGAACATATGTATATATAAACCATAGGACATTAGCATACAAATATATAGAATTATACAATACAACAGAAAATATGATCCAAGTTCAATGCTGATCGGACTAAAAAAGTTTCCGACTAGCATTTCGTCAATAAGTCAATCCAAATAAATACCTAGAACAAATAAATTAAATATCACAGTACGATGAATATGATGAAATCGAATACTGTTCTGAGAGTAAAAGTTTCCGGCCAGCATTCACGTCAATTATTATACGTGTATAATACAATATGTCAACCAGAGAAGAAACGGTACCGACTGCCAAGTATGTACAATCATAATGGACAAAATATAATAAAATAATAAAAGATATGAAATCATTAATATACCGAATTCTCTCAGAAAAAAGGTAATTGTTGTGGTTTTTGCTTATTACCAAAATAGAGCAAATTAATGTTGTATAACAATGTATGTATCTAGGTGATTTGCAATATGAGAAAAAACTAATGTTAATTTTCCATTGTTTCAGGCATTTATCAAAAGGATTATCGTCACCCGTCATGATATGCCCTTCTGTTCAATTAGGAACAAGAGGACAGTTGGCCGAGGCCGAGGTAGAAGCCTCGGGTCCGAGAGGCGTAGGGGGCCGGGGGAAGGGGCCCCTCTAGGACGTCATGCGCCTCCTCCGTCCGCCGTCCCACATCGACACACACTACAGACCGAATATACGTGAACTAAAAACTACTAAAACAAGATTTTTCACAACAGTTTTCAAAAAGAGACAAAGAGATTGGATTCATGAAAAATATCGTCTTCTCTGCAATAGGAGGCATACATTTTCTACCAAGAAATTGTACACGAATGAGTCGGTTGGAAATGTTTCATTACAAAAGCAAAGTGTAATTTCTTGGGGCAAAATTAAAGTATGGTATTCTAAAAACGCGAGCGGTCTTTTCAAGACGAGGAGGTGGAAATATCACGTCGGGAAGACATGGTTTAACACAGTATATCATTTTCTTTATATTCGTTTAATATTTTTGAGTTGTTTAGTAAGTGATTGTGTGAAGAGTGTATTGATTCAGTGGATTAATAAATTCAGTGCTAATGTAGAGAATGAAGATGATATAAATATTAGTGATTTTAGTATAAGAAAATGTGTGTTGTTTTGTGAAAAAGACAACATTCATGATAGTAACCCAACCATCCATTGCCTCTCCCCCCCACGCTTGTGTAATAATAAACGTACGATCAATGCTAAAATTCTACGTGACCGCAATAATTACAGAGAATTTCCAGATAACAGTCGCCATAATGAAATAGGGTGGAATGCCTTTCTTCCTGTAGATTTTTGTGATACAAAACAACAGAACAATAATAAAAAACACATGAAACAATCCCGACATGAATATAAAAGCAGGAAATTAAACGGCGAAAATGTTTGTATAAGAACTAAGTGTCTATATTCGTATTTATATTCCAAGTTTAGTGTCGTAGGACATAATATAAGAAATATCTTAGACATATCGAAAATCTATAAAGACTCGCAGCAGCAAAGTTTCGAAACTCTTTTATCCCTCGTGTGTGTTGAACAGAAAGTAGAAAATACGAATTTGAATGATGGAGTGCTTTCAAATAATCTATCTTTCATTTACAATGAAAAGAATCTTACAGAAAAAGAGACGAGTGGAAGTGACGTGTATAGTTGCGAGGATGGTACAATACTTGAACGGGGAAGATATAAGGAAAATCTGTTTAGAAAGTCGAGTGTGAAGAGATTCGAGAGAAGTAAAAAATGTTGGTACAAACGTCTGTGGGTGATATTGTTGTTGACTTTATCTGTGATTACGAGTGCGGGGGTCGGCGGTTCGTCATTACCCGTGCACAAGTATTCTACGAGGGTAGTGCGAACCAAGTATGGCCCCCTCAGGGGGATCATTGTGCATTCTCATCCACCTGTGGAGGCATTTCTGGGAGTTCCTTATGCCACACCACCTGTAGGAAGTCTCAGGTAAGAGAAATGTTTATTATTTTTAATGTTAAGATGATTACACTTAAGACTATTGTATAATGTTATATCTTAAAATACTACGGGTAAGGAGTTAGCAAGGAGAAGTTAACACCAGACTGTCTTGTATTTAAATACATCCCTTGTTTTTGCCTCATTCATGCAATATATGCTCCTTTGTTCGTAATTGAGAACCTAGTCGACTAATGCCCAATCCCACCAACTTTTACCTAGGAAGGAGAGCCCTAAGAAATTTCCATACAAAAACAGAGATGATATTCTATTAATTGAATAAAAAACATCAGAGTCCCCCACTACCACAGCAAAAATCCATACGAAATGCAACACGCAACCCACCTACGTTAGGTGCCCAAATATCTCCGCCCAGAGTAGGTGAGCTGCGTGTTATATTTCATATGGATTTAGGCTGTGGTAGAGGGGGACTCTGATTTTCTTTATTCAATAAATAGAATATTATCCCTGTTTTTGTATGGAAATTTCTTAGGGCTCTCCTTCCTAGGTAAAAGTTGGTGGGATTGGGCATAAGTCGATTCACGTTAGACTTATGTGGCTACGTTTCTTATCACCCCCTACACTATTTTCGTCATCATGTCGTCATCAATTTAAATGTTAGTAGTCTTAATAACAATAGTGACATTAAATTTTCACTACTTTTCATAAATTCTCTCAAAAATTTCGTTTTTTGCGTTTGCATAACCTTATAACTATCGGATAGTCGGCCATCTTAAATATTACATTAGTAGTTTATTAGCAGAGTTGAGTGAATGTAAAAAGGATGTTGTGACTAAAATGAAAGCGAACGAGTTGAGATGGTTGAGACATGTGGAGAGAATGAACGATGAAAGGATAACAAGGAAAATTTACCTGGGCAAAAGAAGAGGTGTAAGGAAACGCAGCCGTCCAAGAACCACATGGCTGGACCATGTTAACCAGATCCTCAAGGACAGACGTGTTTTGAGTAAAAGTAGTCGTAGAATGTGTATGAGGAATCGCATGAATGTGACGGAAGCCTGAAGTGTGTGTAAGATAGGAAAGTCTGGCGATTCTCTCTTCCTACCCCGCAAGGAAGGTGGCGTGAGGGTGTAGTATAGTATAGGATCAGTATTTTAACTTCTAAATTGTTTTTAGAGCAGTTCTAGAGCGGTTCTAGTTTTGCACGACTATAAAATTGTAGGGTATGATTGCTATTATGTGATACAACTGAAAACAAAGTACCGATCAATAATGCAACAGATATAGACGTAATAAAAAGGATTGAAGTGTTAGTAGTTGAACGTCGCCTTTTTCAGCAATGAAAACTTTAATATTATAATGCACTCACATATAAAATAACGCCATTATCTACATTTTCATGCCAGAAGATCTGGAAATGCACTTATACGAATTTGTACGTGACAATTCTGTTTGACGCTCTACGGACTTTATCCACATAAGTTGTCATATTAAGTTGAACTTTTAACACGTTCTATGTCACTCGTGTCAAAGGCATGTGGGTCAACAAATTTTGACCTTATCCAAGCGTTCAAAAAGTGGGGGTATAAAAGGGGTTTTTCACTTCGTTTAAAGCAGTCATTCCCAAAGGGGGCGATTTCGAGGTGCGAACAAAAAATTGGGGGTCATTTAAATGCATCCCGTCTAAGCAGGTCGTGACCTAAATGCCACTTAAATTTAATTTAAGGTTTTCATTTTGTGTCGTTTTAATTATTAGAAATATAAAACTTAACGTGCGATTTCATACTTTAGAGGATAATTGCCATGTACATACGTAACAATTTTCAAGATTTTTTGTATAACTGTCTGTTTTACAAATAAAATAAAAATAAAATAAAATACTTTGTTCACTTAAAGAATAAATAAAAAAATATATAAAAGAAAGCTGAATGAGGGGGGGGGGAGGGGTCTACCGAAAGTATAAAACCTGTCAGGGGGTCTACGAGATACATAATTCTTTTGCACATAATTTATTCAAATGACCAGGTGTCACAATGGTCCTACGGATGATAAACAACAATAAACAATAAACCAAAAAGTTTTAGAGCCTCTGGTTTAAAGTCAGAGTACGTGTGGAGATACTTGACGTATTTTAACGAGGTTGACTGTCATGATTCCATAGAAGCTCATTAGTCCAATTAAGCTTAAACAAGACACGATTCAGATATATTATCTACAGAAAGCTTCCATGACCTTTACTTTAACGAGTTCATGAAAAAACACACAGAAACGTTTTCTAAATATACTTAGTCTGTCTTAAATTAAATTTTATGGGTTTTTGCGTTTTATTACACTCAGACAGACATCATTGAGATGTTTGTCTTTTAAGGAGCATAGTATTTAAACGTGCGAAAAATTGGGTCGGGAAAAGTAGGATTACTCAGCTAATGATAAAGATATCATCCTAATACTTAACACTTGGATAAATAGGAATGTGTTTTAATGACTTCATTGGTAAGAAATGTCATTTTTATAAATTTTCTTGATAAAAAAATCCAAAGTTACCTCTGAAATTTATAGAGGCCTGAGATTTTTCTTTTACTTTTTTGGATAAGATGCTGTAATTTGTTTGATGAAATTTAGAGGCGGTTCCCGACTTACTCCACTTCACAACACAAGCTTTTAAGCTTTCTGTGAAGTGCACAAAGATTTATTTGTAAAAAGTATTATAAAAAAAAATGTATTTTAAATCACAGGGCCTCAGTGAATATTTTTTTGCTAATCGGTCCTCTTTTTAAACAATAATCTAAAATCGATTCATTTCTATCCCTTCTCACCGCGTCCTTTGCGAGGAAGGCAGAAAGAAAAGATCGCCAGACTTCCTTTTCCTTACCCATACTTAATGATTTCGAAAAATCCACGCATACGCACTCTACGACTCCAGTCCTCAAATACGTCCGTTCTTGAGCAACTGGTTAACATGATGGAGCCAAGTGGTTCTTGTACAGCCGCGCCTCCTCACATACCTCTTCTTTGGCTCTAGTTTACCTATTGTTTGTCATCCTTTCATCATTCATCGATTTTGTCGCTTGCGTTATTCGTATTTTGCTATTAAATTCTCATGCGAAATTTGAAAAAAAGTGAAGCGATAGTAGAACGACTTTTCTCAGAAGACATCGCCCCTTAACATGATTCATTGTTCACAGATGTAGTGTAGGTATTATACCCTCTATACAAAGTTGTTGTTAAGGGTAAGAATGATCTCATTGAACCCGTGTAAGATTCAATTATCTCATGCAATGTATTATGATTATATTCTATTGTCTAGTCACAACTGTAAGTTAGTAGGTACTGCAAGTTATTAGAAGAATTGTTATAATTGTATAATTCTTCTTTCGTATGCGAATACAACCATTGTACAAATGATCTGGGAGTCTGAGTCAGAGCTCCGCGTCAATATTTCTCAGATATTCAATTGCCCTTGGCGTCACCTCATGGACTTCCCAAATATTCTTGATAAAAAAAAGAGTGTAGGAAGTGTAAGAAAAAGACCTCGAACTACCACGACCGTGTCCACCAGATTTTCAAGGACATGTGTGTTTTAAGTATTGTTTATAATTATGAATCGTTCCTAGGCCATTTGCAGGCACTTGGACTCGTCAAAGTTACATGTTATCAATAATTTATAATACACTTCGTCATGGTCGTAAAACTAGGTACATATTCTACAACACTCAATAAGCACACACAAATATGGTGCAGTACAGATGTGACATTGCAGTACAGACTCACAATCAATTTTAATATCAGATAAATTTATTAAACACAGAATCGTATACAGTACATGAGGAATTGAGGTGAGTACCTAGGGATTGGGCTGTCTGACGATATGTTCTCTCTGCCTACCCTGCGGCGTGAATGAAAACAACCGAATGCAAACTTACTTATAAGATAAATGATATTACAATGTATGGATTTAATTATTATATTTGCGGTATTTGCTCAGTCATTTGTATATACTCGTAAGTATGTGCTGCGCGCTGTGTATGAACTTTCGTAATTAAGTTCGTATTATTGTATTACGAGTGTACAAGAAATTTAGTTATATTTATAATCTTATATTATTATTATATTATCATTCCATTAGTAAATCTACATACCTTCCCAAACTTTTTTGTCTCGTAGACCAATCGGCGATTTTTTCTCCGTATGACACCTACTTGCCAAATATGGAAGAAATCTGGGCTGGACTTCAGATAATGCTAGATAACCCCGACTTTACAAGGTTTAAACTTACGTTTATCCAGTAAAAAAATCTTGAGTAAACCTGGTTTTATCTGTATTAATGCAATTTTGAGGTGGTCGGTAGCCTGGTTTGTAACGTGCTCGTGCTGTTTATCCAGTGGGCGCGGGTTCGATCCCCGATGCCGACCTACTCCACTTCACGACCCAGCTTTTCAAGCTTACTGTGAAGTGTACAAAGGCGTATTTGTGTTTATTTAAATTCATTTAATTTAAAAAAAATGCCCGTTCTTCTGGTATCCGTAACATAAAACACAGAAATCCAAATACTCAGCTGCATAACTACTTCACAGTAGGTTAAAAGCTTGTGTCTAAAAGTGCAGAATAAATAGTCGGCGCGATATTTTGGACCCTCTGTTTTTTTTTTGGGAGCACTAAATTCGAATATGGAGGTACCGGGTGGTACCGGGTTCGAGTCTCAGTGGTGACCATATATTCTGCACTTCACGGCACAAGCTTTAGCTTATTGTGGAGTCTGCTGGAAAGTATTTGGGTTTATGTACACCAGTCCAGATCCTTTTTTGATGCCCCAATCTGATTTTTTTTTTCATTTCTGAATGTTTTACCAACGTGCACCTTCATTTTTGAGTTGTAATCAATCGCTGGCTGTATGAGGGGTGACTTTACTGGGGCCCGGTATGTTCGTCTAAAATAAAAAATAATAATCAATAAAAAAAAATACTATAATAACAATAAAAATAATCAATAAAAAAAAAACGTCTAAAATCAATTCGTCTAAAATCAATTAGTTTAAAATCAGTTCGTCTAAAATCAATTAATTCTAAATACTTCTAAAATCGACGAATTGATCGTCAGGCAAATTGATCTTGGCCGAATTGATTTTACACGAACTTACCGTAAACCGGCTTTAACGAAACTTTGAGAACCTATGATTTATGCTTTACGTGTAAAATTAATACGGACTACTAACTGAGCTATAGGCTATAGGTATGTACATTTTACATAATGAGGCTTTTGCAGTGGCGGATTATCCATAAGGCAAAGTAGGCACGTGCCTAGGGGCGCGAGGTTGCAAAGGGGCGCGCGAGCCACGCGATGAAGTTTTTAAACAAAAATTAAAAAAATAGTTGTGTAAGTAAGTATGCACCTACTTACACAATATAAAAGATTATATAATTCTATAGAGATGTAGAGTTTTTAATGAGGAGCGGCCAGGTCGCCTGGCAGAAGGGGTTACCGAAGAAATCTTTGAAAAAGTCCACGAGATGAATCTTGCTGATCGCCGAACAAAAGTGTGTGAAATAGGTGAGGCCATAGGCGTGCCGTACGAAACGCCAATTAATATTTTTCAGAACAAGTTAAGTGTGCAAAAGGTGTCGGCCCGATGGCTGCCACAATTGCTCTCTTTGAACAACAAGCGGATACAGGTGTCAAAGTCCAAGCAGTTTCTGGACCTCTTTAAGCGAGATTCGATGGAGTTTTTACGTCAAGCGTCACCGTTCATGAAATCTAGATACATAATTATACGACACGGACCAAGGAATGGGCAAAAAAGTGTATTTTTCCAGGTGAATCTCCTTCAAAGGAGGAAAAGACGGTCCGATCGGCCGGAAAGGCCACCACCACATTTTTTTTGGGATTTGAAGGGAATATCATCATATTCATCACGGTCTTTTTGCAAAAAGGCAGAACGATCATGAGACAGTATTACGGTGAATTATTTGAGCGATTCGATGAGAAATTGAAGGAAAATTGAAGGAGATATGGCCCTAGTTGGCTAAGAAAAAAGTGTTTTACCACCACGATAATGCACCAGCACATTCCTTCGGGGCTGTCGCGGCCAAATTGGATGAAATACGCCGCGACTTGCTGCCGCGCCAATCATATTCATCCAACCTGGCTGAAAACATGGCTCGGGGGGTAAAAATCAGCTCAAAGAAGGAGGTTTTTCCCGAGAAAGAGATGTATTTTAAGGAGTTTAGCAGATCACGTTTTTGGTCTGCTAAATTCTTCATACCTAACACAGAGATTTACACTTTAAATGGCAGAGGTGTTGGGATGAGTGAATCGACCTAAAGGAAGATGACGTTGAAAAAAAAAGAAAAAAAAATGGAAAAAACTTTCATCTTCATACCTAACACGGGTACCGCCCTCGTATAGGTGCTAGTTAAAATCTATATAATATAATATGGACGCTAGAGGGGCGCCGATGAGGTGCTTGCCTAGGGGCGCTCTCAGCACTTAATCCACCTCTGGGCTTTTGATAAGGGTGCTCCACTCATTTATTATTATTAAGTACTTACCAATGCAAAGTATTTTACATAAAGGGTGTTCAAATTAAGAATATGAACTCTCTCTCTCTCATCATCCTGACTGATTTCATTAAAATTGAAATAAATTTCATGTTGAGATTAATTGAGTTATGTAAATTAAATGAAAGATGTAGTTAGGTACTTAGTAGGTCGTATTATCGATTCGAGTCAATGATGTATTTTCGAAAAAAATGTAATGTATGAAAATATAATGTATTTTCGCCAGAGGTTTTTGTCTGTTGCAATCACAACTCCATCCAGTCTTTCCTCATACACTTTGCCACCTTCTTCTGCCAGCTATTTCTGGGGCAGCTCACTGGTTCTCAGGGCGCTCTCTCGACTTTCAGAGCTTTTTTTTTTTATTTGTTTTTTTCTAAAAAGGATCCGGTCTTGATACACAAACTCAAATACTTTTTTGCACACCTTGCACTAGGCTAAAAGCCTGTATCGCAAAGTGTGGAATACACCTACCTCGCAGACAGTGGACCGCACGGCATAGGACGGGTCATGTTTGCTGCGGTGACATGCTCCACAAGTGAGGAATGAGGGATGATCCACAGTGCAACTGTGGACACATGAAGCAAACCATGCAGCACATCTTGCGTGATTGCCCCATACGTGCTTACCCCGATACAGTTGACAGTGCTGCCAGCCTGTACCCTGAATTCCTCCAGTAGGTAGAGGCGCTGGATGTCAGACTTTAACGCTGTGACAACGCTCGACGTTGCGAAACGATAAATAAATAAATGAACAAAAACTACTCCCAAGTTTTAACTCTTGTGAACATTCTCATTTTCTTAAAAAAGTATCAATAGAACCTCTCATAATATTCCAATTATAATATAGTGTTTCTTAAACATTGTTCACAGGCTTTTGTTACTTTGTCTATTCACTATCTAGGGTAAGAAAATGCTATGATCATATTATTATTAAGTAGTGTGAATATAATATCGCATCTTTAACAGGAAAGTGTCACAAGTCAAAAAAATCCCAGGAATTGTTATTATTTTGGACTCCATATTTCAATTAAAAAAAACTGTCAACTATTTGTTTAAACTTCACTGTGTATATTGCAAAATATTGTGGTAATTTGAAAATTATAATGGCAGATCCCACCACCACCTAGGAATGATTATGCCAAGGAGAAGAAGGGCAGTAGAAAACAGATTATTCAATAAATATAAAAGCATTTCGGTTTTTTAACTACGAAGTATGTATAGAAAATCTGATGCCCTCATCAAAAACAAATCGTAATTTTTAAATTATAAATAAATCTTCATTAGCTATCAAAATTACAAGAATTACAAAACAAGACAGTTATATTGTAAAAGTGTGCGGACTTATTGCAAGAGCAATATCTTATAGTTAACCCATTCTTGTCAATTTATGTTTTTTTTCATACATGTTTGTATTGTGTAGACAACAACTGTTTTGATTATTCATTTGTTGTGTTTGATTGAGGCATTCGGTTGCAGTATTCAAAATGATACAGCGTATGTGATCATAATTTAGGCGACGTTAAAAATATTGTTATTTTGTAATAGACTGACGAGCACCTCCTCGAATGTCGAGACATGCCAGTGAGGTGCGATGCGAGGGACCTGATGATGGTCACTGACAATGTTGTAATGGCTGCTATTTTCTGGAGTGGGTTGGCCTAGTGGGGAGAAGCTCTGACCCGGAAATGAATGAATGAACAAACTAAAAAAATAATATTTTTTTCACATGTGACATTAGTTTGTTAAGTGTGCGATAGTCGTATATTATTTGGAAGAATGGTGTACGGAGGACATAAGCGCTCGGCTCACATGGATGATATAGCTTAAAATTAATTATTACGGCGAGGTGAAATATTCTCTTAGTAATAATTTCATACTTGGTGAAATTCCTTGGGATTGCAGACAGAACGGCGGGATAAAGAATAATTTATGCCCTCCGCTTTACAAAGGGAATGCTGTGCTGTGCTGTGAAAGCGCATCGGGGACGCGTCGCACAGCTTTTCACCATAAAATACTCGTATTATTTATATGCTACGCTGGTTTTGGAATGTTAAATAAAAAAAAGTTTTGCTATACGTAGGATGTTATACATATTGCAATAAATTCCATACGTCACCGTCGCATGCAAACAAAGTCTATCTACTGAATTTGAATCTTATGTTTTATTAATAAATTATTACTTTTTTAAAAAAAGAATCTAGGTTTATCGAGGGGTAGGAATTTAAGGGTAACTTAAGAGTAACTTACTTTTTTTTTAAATGAAATTGGGTTTATAGAAATAAACCCAAATACACCTTTGTACACTTCACAGTATGCTTGTATTGTGTATTGTGAAGTGGAGTAGGTCGGCATCAGGGATCGAGCCCGAGCCCACTGGATTAACAGTCGAGCGCGTTACCAACCAGGCTACCGTCAATATTTACTAATTGTATTTTTTGCACGCTTTTGTAAAGAAAGATACCCTACCTGCGACTATATAGAAGTAAGTCATGATAAAAAGTTGTCTGATAAATATAAATCTGAAAGTTTTTACAATAATACAATTTTAAAATCATCATTGGACGAATGTCGCGTGGGATGAAGTAACTATGCTTGGTGATATATCTAAATGATTTTAGGTATTAATTTTTGTTTTATTTTATTACAGGTATAAGTGCAAAACAGAAAACAACTATAGATATAAGTAATTGAAGTTTATAGTTCATTCATAAATCAGCTGTATTGGAACTGGATCTTTCTGCACTGCGCAGAGATCACTTGATCAAGTCAAAGCCGACTCGTAAACATCTGAACATCTATCCTGATTCCTCCCCAAGGGAGTTCACATAAAAAATAAACTACATTATGTGAATTTAGATACCTCTCGCTTCTGTTGAGGAAATTTGTTACTACTTCTTGTCAATCAATCCTAATTCTTAAACTTCCATTCTTTTGAATACGTACCTACATAGTTTATTAGTGGTCTTTGCTTCGGAAAAAAATACGCATTTTCTTGAATGGATTTTCTTTTCGTTCTTATACATATTATCGTAGAAACCTATTCCTATATATTATTATCTACACTATGTATTATATAATATATGCTAGGTAGATACCTAGTTTCATGGGCGTCGCCAGCCTCGGAGCTAGGGGGGGGGGGGGGGGAGACAACAAAATTTTGAAAATTGATATAGCATGAAAAACGCGTAAATAGCGCAGCAGGTAATTTTTTTTATAAGACATGCTGAAAAAGGTAGTGATGTGGTTTGTTTATTTGAAAATGTTAACAATATGTATGTTTTTATTAAGTTATAAAAAATAGCGCCGCAAGCAAAATTTCTGAACTGATGGATTTTCATACTAATTTTATAAAAGTTATGATATGATGAAACAATGTGTGGTAGTACTGTGATTTTTTGTGAGGTTTTATAATTTAGTATGAAAAATATATTTATACCTATTCCAATCTCTAGGGGGCAGCTGCCCACCCTTGGCAACGCCCATGCCTAGTTTTATCATATTATAGGTATAATGTATGTTTGTACGCAGTAAGGGTTTCCTATCTTCACCTAGTAGGTAACTTTATGGGTGAGATATCTTGTGTGGGTCGTTCGCAGTGATAAATGTATGAAAAGGGAAAGTACCTTCCCTTAAGGTGCCATACCGACTGAAAACGCAAATAATTGAGACCAAAATGAAGGTGAACAAGTTGAGATGGTTGGGACATGTAAAGAGAATGAACGATGAAAGAATAACAAAGAAAATAATAGCTTCTTTGGTTTTTTTTGGCATTCATTGTGGGGTAGTTTCAACACATTTTTTAATTAATTTGATTCAACTATTATATACCACATAATATAATTCTATGTGTGTAGTATATGGTACATATGTAGTTAAATCTAATTAATAAAAAAATGTAAAGAAAATATACAGGAGAGAAGGCTGCGGAACCCTAATTGATCTACCTTTTTTTGGGTAACCCTATCTCGTCAACAAAAAAGAAAATTGACAAAAATACATTTTATCAGGCATGATACGTTTGTAAGTATGTTATGTTCGACTTGAAAAGAAAAACTATGTTTTTAGTTTAAAAAATCTTTACTGCACGTAGGTATTTAATGTGAAGAATGAAATCGCAGCATTTACTACGACAATACGCTCTAACTCTCGGAACCCTAGGGTTCCGCGGAACACATTTTAGGAACCGCTGAGCTAGAGCATATCGCCCCATAATGTAATTCTCCTGGTACCTTTGGTTCGTTATGCGTTTTGTTCTCAAAAGGCGTTATTTTTTAGTGGCAATTATCTTTGATATTTGCTGTTCTTGTGTCTTATCACGATGTTTATTAGAAGTTATATCCAATGTCAATGTCTATACCTAAGAAAACTCATTCTATAACAAATATCTGAGAAATGTGTAGAAAAATAGACAAAGATTATGGACTATTATTGTGGATGAAGTCAGTAAGATAACGATTTAATAGCTACCAATTGAATACTATGCCAACTGGTTATAGAACAGTTTTGGAACGGTTCTAGAAACAATCTAGGATCTAAATTTTTACCGGAGCAGTATTCTTACAACACAATCGAGAAACATTCGCCATTTCAGTTCACCCCGGCTGGGATTCGAGCCCAGACCTTCGTCTCGCATAGTAGGGATCTTATCCACTACATGACGAAGAGCGACGGCTGTATATATAGTAAATACCTATGTATTGTTGCCATTCTTACTGCAGAAGGGAGAGGGTGGTATTTTTTATACACACCCGCCATCTTTTATTGCTAAGCCGAAGAACACTGTTCACAATCAACTTTGCTAGATGAGAGGAGAGGCAACCTGGGACCTGTACGATAAAAATTCCCAGTTTCGGTAGGTGACAAGAAAATAATCAGTGCATAATATTAATCTGTGCCTTCCTGATATTTTGATGAAACTCGTATTATTCCAAATTGAAAGATCAAGTCTTGAAAACGGAAAGTCGATTACACAATAAATAAAAAATATTTTTATGAAGCAAATGTTAAACCTTCCTTGAATTTTTGAACCGTTCCAGAACAAATTTAGGACAAAATATTGTACCTGAGATATGACCAGACATATAATTTTTTATTCTTGTTGATTCTTTCATAATAAATTCTAACGGGATAAGCGTGACCAAACTTGGACCTAAAATTTTACCTTAATATAACCAGATATTTTTTGTTATATAGAGAAGATCTAGGACCAATATAGGACCAAATTTTTTACTTCGGATGTATAGTGGTGGTGGTCGGTAGCCTGGTTGGTAACGCGCTCGACTTTTAATCCAGTGGGCGCGGGTTCAATCCCCGACCTACTCCACTTCACAACACAAGCTTTTAAGCTTTCTGTGAAGTGTAAAAAGATGTATTTGGGTTTATTTCGATAAACCCAATTTCATTTTTAAAAAAAAGTAAGAGACCCTTACTCAGATTATTCCAAATAGGTTCCAACTATAATACCTATACAATATCATTAGAGTTGATGTTCTGGGTAATTTACATTCAGTTTCAGATAAAAGGCTCAATCTTGATTTGCAAACTCAATGTCAGATAAGATATATCACTCACAAATCACACACAGCCGAAGAGAGACGGGATGGTGGCCGACAGAGTGATATGACTCTTTGTGTTGTAAAATTACCTTCATTGTTTTTACATCCGTCAGATAGATGGCGGTTGAACGAAATTATATCAAACTCCCCCGTTATCATCCGATAATGGTTTGGACAAATTATATTTGACTATCATATTTGCTATCATACACATCAAAGGAAATTCAATTGGACCAAATTAGTTGGCTATTTCATATGATAAATTAGAATTAGTACCTGTATTAATTAGTAGATACTGTACATTTCCCATTATAACTACATTTCATACCTACGTTATTAATATTAAGGTGCGGCAAGGTAATTTTGTGTATACCAGCACCGCTAATTCTTCTTACTCTTGCCGGGTGACCTGTTTGTGACGGCGGGCTATCCTGGGATGAGGAGGTCCAGCTGTCCTTCCATCTCTTGGGTGGCCTTCCTGGTAATCTTCTTCCATCAATGGGGTTTTCCGTTTTGACTATCTTTGCAAGTCTGGTGCCATCCATTCGGTCGACATGGTCCCTCCAGAAGCGTCTTCTACATTCTACGTCTACTTCATTATTCAAAAATAACATACTTGCTTTTGACTTTTGTAAAAAGAAAAAGTGATGACACGCTTTTATAAAAAAAGATCTGAGTTCTACTCATGGAGCGCTTTTATGAGATAAAAAACACGGCTGGATGTGGAGACTGAATTTGCTGATCGATCTATCGGCGTCTCCCGATAGCTTGAGCTGAACATAATCTGAATTTCTTTTACAATAACACCCTTTTATACGATATCACACATGAACCCACACAACTCTTGGATCTTCTCAACCATTTTATACTCGTATATATTTTTTGTCTTTGTTGTAGGCCGATCCAATATGGAAAAGAATCGTAATGTCACCCAGTTTACAGAATTGCTGAGAGTTTCAGGACCCGAGTCCCAGGAAATGGGTCAAAATTTAATTGCATGATTTGGAGACAATAACAACGCCGAAGGAACTTTATTAGTCGCGTTATTAACAAAATTGGTCTACATTAGGGTACTTTTATTAATTGTCCTCATAGGTTATATCGACTGTTAGCCATGTCGGCTGTTGGTCATGTCGATTGTCGGCTATGTCGACTGTCGGCTATGTCGGCACTTGACTATGTCGACTGTCGGCTATTTCGACTGTCGGTTATTTCGACTGTCGATTATGTCGACTGTCGGTTATGTCGACTGTCGGCTATGTCGACTATCAGTTAGGTCGACTGTCGGTTATGTCGACAACCAGTGACGTTACAGAGTTATAATAAAATAATTGTGTTTGTATTTTTTCCAGATATATGCCTCCAGTGACCCCGTCCCAGTGGCGTAACACAAGACTGGCGGACCGTTTCGCTCCCGCTTGCCCCCAGGTCCCACCTTCGTTACCAAATCATGCAGAAGCTCTTCTACAGTATCCCAGAGCAAGAGTTCATCATTTGGAGAAACTCCTACCTTTGCTCAAGAACTTCTCTGAAGACTGCCTATACTTGAATCTCTATGTTCCTAAAATTGGTAAGTCCAATTCATTATTCATGCTTAAGTTTAACTTAGCTCATGCCTAACTCAAGCATTCGCTAGATAAGAAAGCCACGAGAGTAAGGACTTTGTTAAAAGGGAGTTTTCATTTGCGAGCTGTACTCAAAATGATGATATAAAGAAATTACACTTTTTATTAAAATCCACAAAAAATGACTGTTTAGATTTTCGTGGATTAACAACTCATCTCTAACTTAAAATCAGACTTTGCCAGATAAGAAAGCCACGAAAATAAAGGCTCATTGTGAAAAGGGTGTTTGTATTTAAGAGTCATCTACTAAATTGTGATAGAATGAAATAACATTTTTGTACAAAAAAGTCACCTAAATCCAGTTCACATTCTCGTCTTTCAGAATGTCCCCTTTACATTATGTTTCATTTTGATATATTTTTTTCTTACAGTGAATTTAGCGAAAATTGTTTTGTCTTAACGATTCTCAAAAGTTGTCTATATCGACCCCAGGGGTCTATTCCGAACTGAATGAGGTCCATTTAAATTTTAAATGGAAACAAAAATTTGGACAAATATAAAAAAAATATATGTAAATGGGGTCTATAAGGATGGATCCTATTTAAGCAGGTGGTAACTTAAATCTTACATAATTCTTGCTTATAAAATACATGATAATGATTTCAAGAGAAAGTCGCTGCAGAGGGGGAAGGTTGGAAAGGCACCTTGAAGATTTTACTGGATCTTACTCCGGTCTCAGGAATTGGATCCGAAAAAAATTAAAATGCGAGAGGTCTATCACAAATAGAAAAAGAAACGGCACGTGATCTACCTCTGGGTTTTTTGGAATTGTTTTTCTAGAAGGAATTTTCTCTGAAGAATTTTTCGTAAAGCGATAATTTTCATTCTATAAATATGAATAGGATACCTTTTCCTACATTTTGGTATTGTTTAGATTAGATATTGTTATTTCTCAGAAGAATAAAGACTCATTCATTCCCAGGCTTGTTATTTTTAGGCAAAGGATAGAATAACGGGTGGTGGTGGGACGTTGAATAATGTAAACAAGAAACTCATTTTTATTCTCTCATTTTCTCAGTTAACTACATTTTAATAAGGTAGGTCACGCAAAAAAGGGTCGGTCAGATGTTTCAGAAGAATTTTCAGTAAATTCGACTAATGGCTAATTCGACCATACTATTTAAAAGTATGAAATTAGTCGAATGACTTATTAGTCAAATTGATCAATTAGTATATTTAAGGAAAATCCCGGGGGCTTAGGCCCTCCACATCGCCGGGTAGCTCAGGCGCATTAATAGCGACCTCTTTAACCGCACTTCTAGCAAAGTATTATTAAGAGGTGGGCCCAGGGTTAGCCTTAAGGGAGCCCCCCGGCAAACCCCACCCCTGAATTACGTTCCTTCGATATCCTTGTCCAATTAGTATAATCAATTAGTATAAGTCAAATTTGAGTACATGCGCGGTTGGCGCAGTTGGTTGAGGCGGCAGTCTCTTGAGCGGGAGGTGCCAAGTTCAAACCCCGGCGCTGGCGATGTATTCCACACTTTGCGATACAGGCTTTAAGCCTAATGCAAGGTGTGCAGGAAAGTATTTGGGTGTGTGTATCCAAGCCCAAATCCTTGAAAAAAAAACTAGCTTTTAGTCGAATTGATCGTTAGTCAAACAGTATCAGATAAATTGGTTTGAGTCGAATTTATTAGTATTAGTCGAATTAGTTATCAGTCGAACAAGCTATTATTCGAATTTACTGAAGTAGGTGCGTCATTACTGTGCAGGCGCTCGTGCGCAGCACATCATCCCATCCCAGTCTTTAGAAGACTTCTTCAAAATATGTAGGTATATTGGACAAATTATTCCCTAGAGTGAAATGTAGGAGAGATTCGTTTAACATTAAGTATGTTTTAAAATGCTATTTAAGGAGAGGAATAATCAAATCTTTCCTGGTGTAAGCACTCCTTGGTACGTACAATATAGGCCTCTGAAAAGCTAATCGATTTGCCTGTTAAAATGAAGACGATTAAAATTCTGTGTAATGGGTGTGCCTAACGTAGTTAACGACTACTAAAAACTTTCTACAGAAAATTATACATAAAGACCATTGGGTACTGTTCTTGTTAGGTTTTTGATTTTTAATAGTCTACGTCCTAGCCAGGACTCATATGCCCAATCTCACCAGCTTTTACCTAGGAAGGAGACTGAGCCCTAAGAAATTTCTATACAAAAACGGGGATAATATTCTATTTATTGAATTTAAAGAACATTACATAATGACGTCCTAAATCCATATGAAATGCAAATGCAACTCACCTACTCTGGGCGGAGATATTTGGGCACCTAACGTTAGGTGAGCTGCATGTTGCATTTCATATGGATTTAGTGCGTCATTATGTTGGTGGCTGATGTTCTTTATTCAATAAATTCAATATTATCCCTGTTTTTGTATGGAAATTTCTTAGGGCTCTCCTTCCTAGGTAAAAGTTGGTGGGATTGGGCAATATATCTACTAACTATGCGTTTACAAATGCAGGATCGCGCAAAAAAAAAATGGATAAAATCGAATATTTATAAAGTTATTGTCAGAAGAGACGATAATAGTCTTGAAAAACTAATGGTCGTGGGAGGAGTAGAAGGCAGAAGAGGTAGAGGAAGATCCCCACTAGATGGACTGACCAAATCAAGGCTGCCACAGGTACATCAGTGGTTGGAGCAATGCGTACGGCGGTGTGTCGGGAGAGGTGGAGGACAACAATCCAGAACGTAATACGGATAAGGAGAGAGGATGGTCACGACCCTCAGCAGTGAGGACATCGACGCAGAAGAAGAAGATAAAGTTATAAAATTTTGCTATTGTACGTATATTTCACAAAGCATTTACTTCATGTATTAATGCGCGTATTATTTCTCATTACATTAGGTACATAATAATGAATAGAATTTAATAATATAGTATATGTTAGTGGGTAAGGGTTTTCATACTGAAACAACACAATGCCACATAATACTCGAGATTATACAAGTAAGAAACATAACAATTACTATAGAAATTTATAACTGTCATATCTTATATACAGAGCTGGGAAGAAAAGCGTTAATCCGTTAACCGTTAATTAACGAAGTTAACATTTTGGTTAACGATTTAACGCTTTTCTTACCTCTAAAAATTGTTAACGGACTATTTAACTTCCGTTACATTTTACTTCCGTTAATTAAGTCCGTTAATATTTGATTATTTGCACAGACATCATCCACTGCCGGCGCTGGCATTAGATAATCCAAAGGTTGTATGGGGTTATGTGTGGTATCGTATGTGGGTTGGGATTTGGAAAAGAAATTTCGCTTTGTTGGGAATGTTGGGATACATCGCAATAGTGTAAATGTGATAGTAGTTGTACTAATGTAGTTCTATTTCATGCCATTTAACCGTGATTTTTTACATTAACGCTTTAACGATTAACGATGTTAACTTTTCAGTTAACGGATAATCGATCAACGAAGTTAACTTTTTGATTTACGGTGCCCATCTCTGCTTATATAATATTATTAAATCCATTTTCACGATTTTCTCTTAACTACGCCATAAAACGGGCAGGTAGCATTAACCTTTCTACGTGTCGGTACTGTAGGTGCGCAAATTTTACTTAACTAAGCGAAATTACAGTGACTTTTAATGTATTTTTCGGCTTACATTAATTCGGTTATTATACTTTTGTTTAATTGAAACAGTTCTAAGCCATTTTATTGCTACAGAAAACCACAGGCACTTTCACCACTTTTGTTAATTATTACCCTTTTTACCTTATTTATTGATTAAACTTTGATTTTCATCAGGGTTTAATTAAAAAGAACGAAGTACTTAGTTTTAATTCTCTTTCTCAATTCATTAGACGATTCTACCGCAACGCCCGAACATTTTTTCAGCAATATTGATATTGAAATATGAGTTTTATAAAATACCGTTGACACTCTCCACAGCCAGTGAAAATCTCCTACAACTAATTTTTTCAGTGTATAACTTTTCCTCTTCAAATTTTAGTAATTTTATAATGTCCCAGCACTATAAAATTTAGTACACACATATTTTTTTTAGGTGACATGAGTACTTTGAAATTGTAGTACTGTTTTCTCATAAACACGTTTCAATTGGTAATCTTTATCACTATTTATATAATAGTACCTATTGGTACAATCGCCTATGTCCAGGAATTAATTATACACTCTCAGAATACATATTTTGAGTAACGATAGAGCATTATTTTGTCTAGAACATAGCCTATTACAAAATCAACCGCCTCTTACGATTAAGGAGAGAAATGACTACAATTACGAAACAACATGATGTAATAGTAGTTGCATCAAACAAGGCCCACCTGGCACAAAAACTATCTATCTATACCCTCACGCCACCTCCCTTGCGGGGTAGGCAGAGAGAACGGAGCGCCAGACAGCCCTATCTTTGCACACACTCCTAGCCTCCGTTACATTCATGCACTTTGTCATACACGTTCTCGGTTCCTTTTACTCAAAACGCGTCCATCCTTGAGGATCTGGTCGACATGATCGGACCAGGTCAGTCTCGAGCGGCCGGGCTTCCTCACCCCTCTTCGCTCACTCAAATATATCTATTTTGGCATCCTTTCATCTTGTCACAAAAACTATGCCCTAATTTATTTTTTACATGAAGAGTTCTTAAACTTCTTATGGTTAGGTACTTATTTTATTGCATGTACTTAAGATCGCAGTAAAACGTATTCTGGAGAAATCGGCACATCGTCTTAATTAACTATCCATTTTAGTATTACCCTTTACTGTGGTTGTAGTACCCACTACTTAATAATTATGACTTGAAAGGACAACTGGACTTGTATTGAAGTAGCCGTCATGTATTTAATTTTCTCTGAGAAAATAATGATTTGGGAGAGCTGCTTGGGAGATCTCTTGAAGGTGAGCATTTTCGTGACAGGTCATAAATTAGCGTGCATGTTCCAATTGAATTTAAATTAAGTTCACGCCGGAATTGTGTAGCGCACGGCAGGGGGTGGTAATGGGTACTCTAGGAAACATAGGAAACCATCAAGTACTACGGAGTACCCCTACTCTGTACTTTTTATTTAATGAGCTTGTGTAGGACCGTTTCTTTTGGGATCTCCGGCTTATAGAACTGGCCTTCACTGTTTTTTGCTTTTTTTCTCTCTGTTTCCGTCCTTTAAGGCAGGTGTTCCTTCTTTCTTTTTCTTCTTTCTCAGCCGTTTTAATTCCAATGCTAGAAATAGACCTCCTCTTTGACTTTCCACAGATCCCTATCTTGGGTATGCTGCATCCACTTGCTTCCTGCGATTCTCCTCACATCGTCAGACCATCTCACCTGAGGTCTACTTCCTACGCTCCTTTTGCTTATTCTATTGGTTGCCATTCAAATGTTCCTAGATAGACGTTTCTCGTCTTTTTTCAGTAATGCGAGAAGTTCGTTATTTTCCAAAATATGGGAAATACTTTTCAAACTTACTCTACAATTCGTATCCTATACATTTATAGATACCCTACAAAAACTAACGTTTTGATGGTGGGTAGAATAATTCGGTATGGAAACTATAATAATTATTAGGTTCAACTAAATTTTAAAATTGTTTAAGCCTATCATTATTACAGTAGTGTGCGGACTACAGGTAGGTATTTATTCAAAATACCAATGAGAAGAGAAAATGGCAAAAATAATATAATATCATTTGCCTACTGCATAATACTACTAAAAGATCGGTAAAGTTACATCAAAAGGATGGGAAATTTGACGGTGATTTGTACCGCGTGCTTTCAGAACGTTAAGCTTATTTAAAAGCGTGGGAGAATAAAGTTCGCTTTGAACGTTTGAAACGAGATAAGTATCTTATCTACCAATCTATCTATCTATTATAGAGTTATGTAATACCTAGCCTAGGATCCCTTTTAACAAGAAATGAACCGATTTCAATTCATTCATACATTCAATTCAGATTAGGTACCTACCAGCCGCGAAGGTTGGCTTTTTGACCTAGTTAACTCGAAGGAGAGGCGCAAGCCTCCCCATATACTGTACATTTAATTTTCCCTAATACACCAAGGACCGCTGTACGTCTTCCCTGTGGGTGACGCATCGGTGAGGGATAGTGATATTGCGTTGTTTCCCCTTGAGAGTGAAAGAAGATGGATTTGTCGTAGTTTTAGGTTATTTAACATTATAGAAACCGTCGCATAGCGGGTTACTTTGTAGTAGATAAAGAAAAGAAGAAAATACACTTGCGGACACTGAGCGTTGTTTGACCTACTAAACGTCCCCTCAATTAAAAGTGCCAACTGCCAAAACAATATTGCGACTTTGTAAAAAGTGTGCATTCATTTGAGAGTCATTTCTTAAATCACGATCAAAATGAAATAACTCTTTCTATAAGACTTCACGAAACAATGACATTGATTTGTATTTTTGTGGTATTCTTATTTGACTTCATGTTTATTAAGTACTAAATAGTACCTAGGTACGGGAGAATAACCAGAATCCATTTTTTTATTACTTACGTCAGACTGGACATGACTAAATATTCAAATAACAAATCGATCACCCTTAATCAAAAGATAACTCGATGGAAATCGTATTCTTATGTATCTTCGCGGCTGTTACCTATACCAGTGGCGAAGGGTGGATTTCTGCAGAAGGAAAGCCGGGGCTAACATTTCTTATGGACTTAGTCAGATTAGACACTTTTATGCCTGTAATTTTTTCCAAAAGGCAACTCGATGAGAATCGTATTCTTATCTATCTTTGCGGCTGGTACCTACGTAACTCGACTCGGAATTAAATGAATTTTACAAAAAGGATCGGAATATTTCATACCTTCCTTCATTCCCTACCTTCTTAGGCCGTCATCTTCGTTAATGAACTGAGAAAGAGTACCTTCAAACAATGAATATCCGTGATGTAATGAAATTCATTAAGTAAAAGGTTTTAATAGATTGGATAGGTACTTATACATTAAATGTTCCTGATATTTTATATCGGGAATACCTTATCCAATAGAGATATGAATGCTGTTTTTTTTTATTAGTAGGTATGCTTTTTCATTGTACCAACCATATTTCTGTAATAGGTACGGAAAATTGCGTCAGGAAAAGAAAGATTACTCAGCTAATTCTAATGATATCACCCTAAGGCCGGGTTTCCACCTGCAAGAAAACTTCCGCAATTAAAAAGTGTCCGACAGTCTGTCAGATAGTAACTTGCAGGTGTAAACTACGGAGTTTACCGCTGCAAGATACTCTCTGACAGACCGTTGGACACTTCTTGCAGAAGTTTTCTTGCAGGTGGAAACCCGGCCTACGACTTAAAGCTTAAAACATGGAATATGTTGTAGAGCCTCTAGTTTGAAAATTTTTGAAAGTTTGTATTTTGTAAGTTTTTTGGATAAAAAATAATTCCGAAATTATCTCTGAAATTTGGTGGAACTAAAGATTATTTCCGTGGTTTGTTTGACATAATGCTGTAACTTGGTTAATAAAATGCTTAAAGTAAAGTTCAGGGACTCTAGTACTTTTATTGAAATTCGTTCTCCTTTTTATACGTCGCTTATGTTATTCTAATTTCTCGCTTATATTTTTATAACAAATAAGAAAAAGTGGAAGTGATAATTGAACGATTTTTGCTCAGAGAGCATATTGCTCCTTAACGTTTGTTATGAATTACCCTCATTTAGGTACTGCAAGTTTTTTTTCTATAATGCCAATACGATCAGAGCATTAGAAAATGATGTGGGAAGAGGGGAAATAGTGTTGGCTTCTCTGTGTTCTTACGAGGAACGTGAAGGATAGCGTTATAGTTAGTTAGTTTCTCTTCTTTCTCTTGCATTTTAGATCCAGGGATCTGTTTCTTGTACAAGGGTCTCCTGGGACAGCGATCTCCAAGGAACTCCAACGATCTCACCACCTATTTGCTCTGGTCTTCCTGATTGCCCTTCTGGGATGTTATTAGCCACCACGTGTGGAAGTCTGTTATTATACATTCTCTCCACGTGGTCGTGCCAGAATCTTCTTCTTTTCCTGCCCCATCTTACGATGTCTTCCGTGTTGCAGGTTTCACGTATAATTGTATTCCCGATTCTGTCCCTCAGCGTCTTTCCCAGAATAGCGCGTAGTGTTCTCATTTTCGAAGTTCTAAGCAGTTAGTTAGTTGTGAGACAAAACTTCGCTCTTTAGCGTAATGGTAAAAAAATAATAAACGGATGTAGTATAAAATAATTATGATTCTGTGTCGGGAAATAAAACATTACATTAATATAATGAATGCGAGTATATGCAGACTCCAGAGTTCTCATATATTTGGTACGAGAATATCATTAAGTGTAGTATCATTTCTGAAAGCCCTAAAGCTAAAAGTTGAAAGTAAGCTCCTAAATGGAAATATAATACAGTGAAGTAAAGAATAAATAATATGGAGATATACATAGCTCCCTACATAATACGTAGAGGTATAGAGGGTAGGCACCTATAAGCAAACATCCAATACACAACGACCGCAATATCGAGATAGTACCGAGTCTCTTGTGTATACTTTAAGGGATGTCGCTCTTTTGTCGGGGACATCTGCAGGTCTCTTGTTTTTAATACACGTCCACCTTAAATAGAGCTCAGTTGAGTCTTGGAAACCAAGGTCTTCTGAAACCTTCGCTTTTGTTGTGGAGGGCTGTTTCTACGGGTTATGGTGACCGTGCAGCGGGTCCAAGGTTGTGGAATGGCCTTCCGGCTTCCACTCAATGTTAGGTGTGCTAAAAGCCTCGTGGAGTTTAGGAGGTCGCTGAAGACTCGCCTACGGGTTAATCACTGTTATTTTTAGAATTACAAGAGTAAAGTGAGCAAAAATCGATTAAATGTATTTTTTATTATTTTATACTCTTTATGACTATCCTATATGGTGACATAAAAAATGTAAGGTACCCTTAGGGCAATTTTATCGCTAAACGGGTTCCAGAATAGTCCAACTATTATTATTGATCTTCTTCTTGTTGTGCCATATCAGGTCCCCCCGACGTCGGCGATCACTCTGGCGAAAAGTTCCCTGTCCTCCGCTGCCCGGAACAGATCGTCCACCGTCCTCATTCCGGACCACTCTCTAATGTTGCGCAGCCAGGACATCTGTTTTCTGCCAACTCCCCGTCTTCCCTCCATCTTGTCGTCCAATATTAGGCGGAGTAGGCGATACCTTTGATGAGGTATAACAAAATTAAAATAAAGTGGGTTGACAACCCTGTGAATTCTGTGTGTATGTATTCCGTGTGGATTTCTCTATAGGTATGTATACACAAAATGACTTGTTGTGTACTGTGTCAGTAGTATAGAGTCATATTCCGCCTTCCAATTCAGCGCGGGCGAGCATCGTGGTGAGAATCCACACTGGGCGGCGGAAATTCAGGGAAGGGGTGATATCCGCCCTGTGGAGAAGTGGCATTTATAATAATATGTGTAAATATACAGTGTGCGCTGTTAATTCATTCAATTCCACTTATCTGCTGAGTAAATGGAAAAAAAAATGTTGGAAAATTTAACAATTTGTACACACACACAGATATGGTTTAAGTAAAATAATTATGCGAATGTTTACATTGTCCCTTTGTCAATAAAATTTCATTTTGTAAAAAAGAGAGGGTTTTGTTTTTCAACAGAAAAAATGTAATTAAAAGTCAACGGATTTTAATGTACTTACACTGTATAAACCACTACCACCTTTTAATGTTGATTTTGATAATCAATTCGATAAAACTTATTTGAGGGTTGGTTGGGAAAAGATAGTTTTGATCATATCAGGGCGTGGAATTATGAATGCTATATTATTAAAATTTACGGAACATGAATGACAATAAAAAAAAATGGAAAAGCCTGTGGCCATTTTTGTAGCGGTATGGAGGGAGGGGGTCACAATAAGATATGAAAAAATATGAGTAGAAATAAAAAAAAAACTTATTAAAAAAACTAACTAAAGGTGTGTCAGTTACATACAGTTACACACAGCAGTAACTGGTTACCCCATTATTGAAATGTAGTATGTATTTCGGCTGCCTCAGAATGGACTCATCATAGTGAGACAGCGTAATTCTCCAAACGTTTTCCTTTTTTGAAAAATGACCTGACCTGCTTATGGAGAATTCGTCGTCTTTCGGGTATCCTTCCTTATATTGAGGCAAGTTGCGGTAGTCTTCCTGAGTATCATCTGATATGGTGGTCTCTGGAAAACAATTTCCATATTATTAAATTAGTTTCTTGTGGGTCACCCGTTTAAGAGTGTGCATACCGACATTTCAAAAATTTCTAAAAACGGGAGACCTTATATATCGACAACCGTTACTAAATATGCTTTGGAACAAAATAGGGTAGATGCATTGAACCTTTATCTAGGGAATAAGCGTAAAATATTTTTTATATCTTTTATAGATTTCTCAAAAAAATAAATTAAAAACACCTCTGATCTTTTCTGATGAAACTCGTTTCCCGAATATCGCGGAGCAAAATTTTTTTTTGTACTCATAATATGCATTTAAATCTATGGAATAACGGTATAAGTTTTTTGATAGACGCAAAATTAACCCCAAAAATGGAAAAAACGCTATTTTCACCATTTTATCATGCGATTGTCACGCTATTTTGAACTTTCTGCCGTGGGAAAAAACTGTGACGTCATTCTTGGTTCCATGCCCTTAATGGTCTACTTCTAAACCTCTATCGATGACTTTCACATTTAATTATTGAACAATTGATTTTCGTAATATTTTAAAACACTCTGAATATAGGAGTAATCCAGGTACCTCTAGCGGAGAGACAGTGAATGTATTCTGCATGCAAATCGAACGCAGCGTTATCCATGCAAATTATACTTTTAAAAATTGCCGGCAATTTCAGGTGCCGGCAATATAAAGTGAGATATAATTTATTAATGTTTCTGTAACACAAAGTACGCTTTTTCGGTTAATAAAAACCATTGTTTGCTTCGCTTCTCACATTTTGTTTTCTCTTTTATTTGGTTTTTTTCAGAAATGAAAATATAATAATATATTGGAGGGAAGTAGCTGAATATTGTGGAGTAAGTACCTACCGTCTATTGTAAAATAATAAAAAGGTTTTTTGTGTAATTATATTCTCAAAATTCAGATACCTCTACATACTCTTTCAATATCTTCCTCTTTAATATTATTTTATATTTATTTTATAGCCCACCGCTGAAAATATGACGTATTTGCTTTTGAAAGTTTAAATATAGGGTCATAGGTACATTGACACGATGATATTATACGTTTATAAAATAAATGTTTATTTGTGATTATAGTTGCACATTATTTTATGTAATTCAAAAATTCCCTAATTAGAAAAAAATGTCCACATGTGCCCATTGTACCTGATTGAGTACACCCCTATAGAACACTGGTTTTCAAACTTTTTTCCGAGTTTTCACCTTTTATTATTTAAACTACTCAAGACTACTCAGGACTATACGAAAAAAATATAAAAATTATTCTAGTTTCTCCATGGGCGTAAATGTGTTAATATTATTTTATAGCCCACCGCTGAAAATATGACGTATCTGCTTTTGAAAGTTTAAACATAGGGTCATAGGTACATTGACACGAGGTTGCAAAGAAAATCTTGCGGCGTCACTTGCCTCGTCCTTGAATAGTGAATAGTTCTCACGATAAAGTATAATATATTATTAAATAATCTTGTAGGCTTTCGCAGCGTGATGAATCCATATTTTCGTTGTTGGTTCTTCGGGAGAAAGTGGTCTGTGACAAAAATAATTATTACTGTATGAACGTATATTGATAAATAAATAAATAAATAAATTGTTTACAAAAAATGCCTCATGCACTTTTTATCATAGAACTAGCAGATTACCCACAATGGTTGAAAAAAACTGAATTCTTATCTACTTTTCTTAAAGTCTCTGGGCGGAGATATTTGGGCACCTAACGTAGGTGAGTTGCATGTTGCATTTCATATGGATTTTGGCTGTGATGGTGGGGCACATTGATGTTCTTTATTCAATTTGAGTACATGGTTGGCGCAGTTGGTTGAGGCGGCAGTCTCTCAAGCGAGAGGTGCCAGGTTCAAACACCGGCGCTGGCGATGTATTCCACACTTTGCGATACAGGCTTTTAGCCTAGTGCAAGCTGTGCAGGAAAGTATTTGGGTTTGTGTATGCAAACCCAGATCCTTTTTTTTTTAAAATAAAATAGAATATTATCCCTGTTTTTGTATGGAAATTTCTTAGGGCCCTCCTTACTAGGTAAAAGTTGGTGGGATCGGGCATTACAGTTGTACAATGTAGCAGTACCTAATAATTCACTTATATTATTTCTTTAATAATTTAATAACAACTTTATTATTGTAGTGAATCTTCCTCCTAGATGAACAACACGCTTCGTTCCTTTCTATAATATTTAGATTAAGTACTAGTAGGTTCATAATATTTGAATTAAACTTTGCATTCAAAGGCGTGCTGTAAAGACCCGTAAAATAAGGAGAGTGCCTTTGTGAATATTAACAACTAATATAGGTACTTACAGAGAAGTAAAACCTTGTTTCGTAGACACAAATAGGTTAACACAACAATACAGGCCTTAGAACAGACCTCGTCTAGTGAGGCAGTGTAATTTTAGATGATAAGTATAACCCCTGCTTTCCTGTGCGCACATTAACCATGATTGTTGTTTTATTCTATTCTCAATAAAAAAATATGGTTTTACTTTTATTTTTAATTTTATTTTATATAAAAAAATAATCATTCATTCATTATAATCCTATTGAGGGTCACATATTGCATCCAGACTTTGTGAGGCACTCAATTTTGACCGCCCTAGGGTCACAAGAAGTGACTTTTTTTTTCATTTATTTTATTTTATATGTGATATCCACAGAGACAACACCAATACAAGAATACATTGCGGTACAAAAAAAAAACATCTCATGTCAATTCTCCCATTAAAGGCACCCGCACCATACATCAACAACAAAGGCTGTTAAAAAAATTGACATAATATCAACTCAAACCAATCAGTGCTGATCACAGATCCCTATCCTGGGCAAGCTGCATCCACTGGGATTCGCCTCACATCGTCAGACCATCTTGCCTAAGGTTTTCAACTAGGATAAAAGTTATTAAATTGAGATGGTTTGGTAATGTGGAGAGAATGTCTGACGATAGAATGGCAAAGAAAATATATTACTCTTTAAGAGAGATTGTGAGAAAACACGGTCGTTAAAGGATCACCTGGAGTGAATTTATTGATAGTTGAATATGTTAGAACGGAAACGTGAGATCGTGAGATGAAAGTGATGGAAACGAGAGATGTCTCTGTCCTCTCCACCTACCTCGCAAGGGATACGGCATGATGGGAAAGATATTTAATTAAGTCGTATTTTCAAGTGGGATGTTTTCACAAATTTAATTAATCTGTGAACTTCTTGTTGGAGTAATAAATATTACAAAACTTCTGTCTAAAACTCGTTTAAATACCTCGAGGAATATTCAGTAGGTACATCTAATGCATTTTACAGAGTTAATAATATCTCTAGGGATTCTAACTCTAAAAGTTCACTAACCGGAGTTTGTGAACAAATATCGCGAGGGACATTTGCGATTAAATTACATTTTTAATACGTAACTTTCGTAATAATAAGAAAACTCAGTTCATGATTAACTTATTAATTTTCTACAAGGTTGTGACACCATGAACATCATCAAAGGTATTCAAAAGTATTCTTAAAAAATTAACGAATTTAATTTTAACGAAGATAAATGTAACGAATGTTAATTTAACGAACGTAAATTTAATGGTTAGTTAATGAAGGAGCGAAATTATTTCCTATTACAAATTATTACGTATAAAAGTTTATTTTGTCGTTAATTTATTACTGTATTCATTTTGTTACAATTATGAAAACGATGTTTTTACTACAGAGTAAAAAAACTTTCTTGTGTTTCGAAATTATGTGTTTGTAGAGTAACTATAAGACGTAGAATCCGAGTTAGGAATGTCATGGACCATTAAGCTAGACTGAAATGTCAGTTGACAGGGCACATATCTAGACAAAATTAAAGTAGGTGGGATGGAAATCGTGGGCTAGATCGAAAGACATAGGAGACATGGGTAGAAGAAGTAACCTCGGTAGCTGGTAGACAATGGGAGAGAAAGGTGAGTGGTATGGCAAATTATTTTGAGCAATATTACTAGAACAAATTCCAACTATAAGAGTTTAACGCAAATATGCAAAAAATCTTACCTTCTGAATGGCGAGGAAGAGGCTTGAAGGAAAATGCCCAAAATCCTGTCGTTGTCTCCAAATAACATGCACAACACAACACAAAGTCGAGTATTTTAAATATCACAACGTTGTTATTATAATTATAAGCCAAATGATTGCTTAGATGCGGTTTATGAATCGAAGCGAAATTCAAAAGAAAGCGGAGAGCAGAAAAAACAGATGCGTGACGTACAAAGTATCAAATTGAACTGGGGTATATCTTTTTTGTCTTTGTTAAGTTTTGACATTTACAATTAGGTGAGGCGAGAAAGAGATGGAAACAGTAGGCACTATGGATAGTTTTGGATAGGAGCAAAGGAGACGAAAGCACCTTTGCAATCTGCGAACAACTCCAATGTATTCAGATCTGCTCCAGTTCATTGCTCGAAATGTGGATACGAAGCTAAATTCACTTCTATCACAAATAAATGGCTCAACCAGTGAGTGATAAAAAAGAGTGGAAAAGTTTGGAAGAGGCCTTTATCGAGAAGTAGCGAGATCAGGGATGAAAAAGAAGAATCAAACATTGGCATCAAACACTCATAGATGAATATATAATATTGAAAAATATTAAAGAAAATGTATTCAGCGAGCAATGGAAAGACAAATGTTGGGCGTCAGTTTTCGAGATAAAATTAGAAATGAGGAGATCAGACGTCGAACAAAATTTGCCGACATCGCAGAATGAACAGCAAAGCTAAAATAGCAGTGGACGCGACACGTGGCTAGACAGGACAGTGTCAGATGGGCATCTAAAATCCTGAAGCGGAGGCCCTGGGAGAACAAAAGAGGCGTATGAATACCACAGAAAAGGTGGAGAGATGGCATTCTCCAGATTACGGGTCGTAGATGGCAGCAGATAGCCCAAGATGGAAGACAGTGGAAGAGTTTAGAAGAGGCCTATGTACAGCAGTGAAACGCCAGTGGCTAGCAGTAAGTAATGAATAAAAATAATAAACCTACCATTGTTTTTGTAAAATTAATTCTTGCATTATACCCGACTGACCGCAGATTCTGTTCTGATTTATGAAGAGTAGATACCAACTTACTATTTCTCCCGACGAATTCTTGTTGTTTTAGGATCCGTTTACTTAAAATCGCTCTACATTTAATCCTATTACGTTTCTTCTCAATATACAGCAACTATCACAAGCTTTGAAAAGCTTATTACAAAACTGACTACCAGCGTTCCCATTGTAAGGATTAGGCTCAACTTAAAGTTTTCTTTGGAGAACCTTCCGATAAATGTTTACACAGGAGGAGATAATTAATTTAGAGAAGTAAAATTACTTTTCGCTCAGTTATACTTTAAACATCGCAATACAATAAAAGTATAACTACAGATGGTTTCAATAAAATTATTTCGACCGCCAGCGGAGGTTAGCTACAAGTGGAGTTGCAAGTTGTATTGTTGATAGCCCTAATTGTCGAATCTTGTCATAATGCGCCCGCTACACGCTCGCGAGTCACCGCGACCTTTTGGTGTTCATGAGTAAAAAGGGGTGCGGATGGAACGTTTGTCTTGACGTATACGTTCGCCCTAGTGAACAACGTTTTATAATCTGTAGTATGTCCATTTTGTATATTTATATGTGTTTGTTGTTTAATTTAAGTTTAAATAAATATATAAAAAAATAAATACGTAGTCGACCGTTGACGCCTTTTTGCTCATGAACACCAAAAGGTCGTGGTGACTCGCGAGCGTGTAGCGGGCGCATAAGAGTTGTCGAAGGTCTTATTTTAATGTATTAAGGTGGTTTTCCACGGTCAATAATAGTGCGGAGCAGCGTGTATTCTATTCTGCGTTCGTCCTCAATATCATGGACTGGGCGAAAACACCTTTACGCATAAAATATTTCGGTGCATATCTAGATACTAAAATAAATTTTGTATAAAATATAAACACGCTTTAATAACTTAAAAAAGTACCCAATTTATTTGGTATAAAAAGCTCTTCCGACAATGGGTTGAATTAGCATTGTGAATGTAGATATATAATAAATAATAATACAAAAATACTTTGTGTATGTAGGTAGGCACTGCAGGGGCGAAGAATCTAAAGAATCCGATTCTTACCGAGTTAGCTTTAACAGCACTATTTCAACTATCTTTGGTTTTTCAAGGTGTTATAAAGAGGTTAGATTCATTTTAGGTGACCAATCTGTTAATAATAATTCTTCGTAATCATATGTCATTAAATTGGGCACATAATAAATTGTACAAAACTTTTTACATAGATACATAAATATAATAAAATAAAACAAAATAATAGGGATATAAGAAGAGAAAGGATATTAGGAAAATGGTTTATTGGGTAAGATTGGTGGGAGAATTATTTTGAGAGAGATAGAGATGCTTCAGTTTATTTTTAAAAGAATGAATCGTAGGAGCAAGTCTGATGTGAAGAGGAAGATCATTCCATAATCTGGCTGCATGTGTAGTGAAAGATGAGGTGAAAAAATATGAATGGTGCGAGGGTATGGTTAGCGTGCGTCGTCCACTCGAACGTAGAGATTCCAAGGGTGTGAAGTTAGATTATACCAGCCATTGTGGATCGGATATTAATATGGTCGATTACTTTGGGGGCACAGTCGGGGGTCCACTTCTGCTCTGGCTTCGTTACTAGAAAATATCACCTTCGCCACTGTTATGTAGCTACTTACTGGCACTTTGCAGTACATCTATATTACATAATGCACAGTACGAGTTATTTAGAATAGAATGCTTTACGCTCTCTCTACTTCATATTTTTGTAATAATGCTTCTGCACTGTTAAGGACTTGGTACCAAGAATGACGTCACAGTCAGTTCCCACGGCATTAAGGTTCAAAATCGCTTGAACAATCGCATGATAAAATAGTAAAAATAGCGTTTTTTTTCCATTTTTTTGGGGTTAATTTTACGTCTATCAAAAAACTTTTACGGCTTATACCCTAGATTTTAACGCATATTATCAGTACAAACAAAAAAAAAATACTCCGCGACTTTCGGGAAACGAGTTTCCGTCTTTCGGAAAAAAGATCAGAGGTGTTTTGCACATTTTTTTTGAGAAATCTATACAAGATATAAAAAATCTTTTACGGTTATTCCCTTGATAAAGGTTCAATGTATCTACTATATTTTGTTCCAAAGCATATTTAGTAACGGTTGTCGAGATATAAGGTCTCCCGTTTTTAGAAATTTTTGAAATGTCGGTATGCATACTCTTATGGAGAAATTTTAGGAAAATCATTTTACAAATAGCTTCTTAAGTAGGCGCCTGGAATGACTCCCTCATCCCTCACTACGACTCCCAACCACCACCTTCTGTTATTTCTTCTTTGAATCTTCGTACCAACGTTTTTTTTTTATTACTATTTTGTATTACAGCTAAAAAAATAACATCTTTCTATAGTGCCGCGGATAGTTAGAAAACGGTTTCTTTTGAAGATTTATTTCGTACTCTGGATTCAATTTTTAAAAACAAGGGTTTTTTTTACGTCACGTCAGTGTGAAGTTCAAAAAGGTGAAGGACTTATTTATTTTTAGAATCTCTTTACAATATTTAGTGTCTTTTTCTTATTTTATTTTTAAACTGTTAATTGTAAACAGGTAAAAATGAAATACTATAAAAAGAATAACAGATTAAAATCCACGTAATGACTTTAATTACTCGCGACTAGTGTTCGACGATTCTCATCCCCATCATCAGGCGTTTAATAATTATGCTCTTTTTTGTTATTTTTATTATTCTTAATTACTTATATGTTGTTTATTATATATTTATTTTTCCGTTAATACCTACATCGAAGTTTGTAGGTACAATGTACATGTCGTAGTTGGATACTTAATAAGTAGTTATTTCAACTAATTAAATAAATAAATCTTTATTCCCAAAGAAAAATATGTGGAGTTACAAAAACAAGAAAATGGTGGTGTGCAAAAGGCGGACTTATTGCAAAAGCAATATCTTATAGTCAACCCGAAATAGATAATAAGTAGTATGAACATACAGCGAAGGATAGACTTTCCATCGGGTTTATTTTTATTTACACTCTTGGTGAACAAAATACAAAGATATGTTAACATTAAAAATATAAATTTTAACATTTGTTCACTAGGGCAAGCTTGTCACAATGCTGCGATATCTGCCAGTGAACCCCCCTTATAACTGATCGCTTAAGAGTATGAATACCGACATTTCAAAAATTTCTAAAAACGGGAGACCTTATATCTCGACAACCGTTACTAAAAATATGCTTTGGATCAAAATAGGGTAGATGCATTGAACATTTATCTAGTAGTCCAAGAGCCCGCTGCTTAATTTATGACGTATCTGTTTTTTGATCGAAATGTGGTATAAACGATAGCTTACCAATAGGGTATTACATCGCACTAGGGTTGCCTATCAAAATCTTGCCGCAACCCCCCCCCCCCCCCCCCGAAAAGGTCCCTCTTCGCGGTTTTTCGCATTTTATAGGAATATGGTAAGAGATAGGAGAAAGTAGTCAATGACAAAAATAATCATTGTTAAATTCTCTACAAAAAAAGTTATTTTTTTCGTAGAACTAGCAGTTTACCCGCAATGGCCGGTCCAAAACCGAAATTCATTTAGAATACAAAAAAAATGTATTTAAACTAAATTGGTTGAAAATTGATAAGAGCTACAGAAAAATAGTCAGAGAACGAATTAATAACCATAGTCTTAGCTACAAAACGAGCTATAACTTATGTTCATACAGCTAATAATTTCGGAGTTATTACAGTAAAACTCAGTGACGAAAATTCTTAAAATTTAGTTTTTCATAAAATAACCAGTGATATAGCGCCGCAGGCCAAAATTTTTTTTCCATAAAATGTTAGTAATAATGGGTGAAAGAATCTGAAAGAAAAAAATTCAAACTTTTTTTTTTATTTTTTCAAAAAATATCCTGTTTTTTGACCGGCCATTATGGGTAAACTACTAGTTCTATAAAAAAATTGACTTAACGTTTTTGTAGAGAATTTAACAAGGATTATTTTTGTCATTGACTACTTTCTCCTATCTCTTACCATATTCCTATAAAATGCGAAAAACCGCGAAGAGGGACCTTTTCGGGGGGGGGGGGCAGGGGGGGTTGCGGCAAGATTTTGATAGGCAACCCTAGTGCGATGTAATACCCTATTGGTAAGCTATCGTTTATACCACATTTCGTTCAAAAAACAGATACGTCATAAATTAAGCAGCGGGCTCTCGGACTATAGGGAATAACCATAAAAGATTTCTATATCTTGCATAGATTTCTCAAAAAAAAATGTGAAAGACACCTGCGATCTTTTTTTCCGAAATACCGAAACTCGTTTCCCGAAAGTCGCAGAGTAAACATTTTTTTGTACTGATAATACCTATGCATTAAAATCTAGGGAATTTTAAGCGATTGTTCACGCGATTTTGAACCTAAATGCCGTGGGAAATGCCCGTGACGTCATTCTTGGTACCAAGCCCTTAAATCTTTAATACCATATTCCAATAATAATGATGTATTATAAATATGAGAAGCAGTAGTCTTATGACTAGTTCATAAAATCGTTTTGTTGTGTATTTAGTTAATCGTTAATAATGATATCAAATACCATAATAAATTATTAATATTGACCGGTTAATGGAGTGCACGGGATGCAGGTGAGTTATAATAATGGCTAATAATTAATTGATGGATAATTAATAATTATTATATGGATAAATAATATTGTATGATAGATTAAATCTTAATGAAGAATATAAAGCGCTCCTGTGGGATTACTTAATTATTTCTAAGGTAGGGATATGATGCAACGTTTATTGATTTTGCAATTACGATTGCCTAGGGCCGCAGGACAATTATTTTTTCGTTTTCATAAGACCATATTCTACAAGTTGTCTAATGCTGGATTCCACCAACTTATTAGGTGAGGAATAGCGGAGATGGGAGCCACTTGTCATTATTTTTCAAACAAAATTTATGCTCTTCTTATAATATAAGAAGAGCATAAAGATATTATCTCAGCCGTTTTTGTTCCAATGCTGGACATAGGCCTCCCCTTTGACTTTCCATAGATCCCTATCCTGTGCATGCTGCATCCACTTGGTTCCTGCGATTCGCCTCACATCGTCAGACCATCTTGCCTGAGGTCTTCCTACGCTCCCTTTGCTTTTTCTAGGCCACTTGAGAATCTTTTTGGTCCATCTAGAATCTGAGCGTCTGGAAACGTGTCTCCGAAACGAAACTCCATTTTAAGGCAGCTGCTCGTTTTACCACGTCAGTGACCTTGGATTTCTCTTGTATCCACTCATTTGTCCGTCTATCTATCATCGAAATACCCAGCATTCTCCTTTCCATGGCTCTTTGTGTTACCAGCAGTTTTTGCTAGGTGGCTTCTATCTCCGGTAATATTTGAAGAGTTTTTTTCATGATTTGCGGCCACCTTTAATTATGTAGGATAATAACTGATAAGCTGATCATTTTACTCAAGGTCGATTCAAGTGCATACCTATTATTATTTTAGATGCCCGAGAAATTTATCTTAAAAACAACACATTTTTGGAGGCTAAATTATTGTAAGTATTCACATTTGACGCAAGTGGTAGTAATTATATTTAGGGTTCATAAATATCTTTTTAAATTGTTCATTTTCTAAATACATTATCCACAAGAAGAGTATTATTACTTAAGCTGGCGAGAGAGGGATAAAAACCAGCGTTTTTTTTATCTTCATAAATACAATTTGTTGCCATATTATTATCAAATTATAAAATTATGGCGAATTTTTAATTACTTACTTCATCCCGTCTTAAGATTATGTTTTTCAACCACGATAAAAGAAAACAGAAATTAGTTTAAATTTGTTAAGTATCTGTTATCTATCTATCTACGCAAACACAGTATTTACCGATGTGAGGTAACTAGCGAATAGCGTGAAGATATGCCTGTGGGAATAAGTAGGCACCCTATTTTTATTTTTTATTACACATGGAACAGATACAGTCACACAAACAAACATTGACAGGTACATTAGTTCAAAGATATTAATATACAATACCAATAACATCCGTTCACAATAAGCACACAGGCAAAACAAATAGATTACATTACATAGTTACATTATGAAAGGATCCATGTCACATGCATGTTTATGTCATATAATTTTTCAGTGTTATAGAACCAGAGAGACGCAAATTTTATTAATTAAATTTAGAGCGATGTCTCCATTCTTTTTGCCCCGATCTCTTCACTGCTGGATAAAGGCCTCTTTTGTTACCATGGTTACGTCTTCTACCCATCTCTTCTGTAGGCTTCTGACACCACTTTTGTTTGTCTCATTGGCTGTTGAATGTGAACTTATTAAGTCCAATTCTATGAAACTTATTAAGGGGAGGGGTAAGATCAATGACGTCACGCGTTATTTCTCGCGGTGGCGCTGAGGTTCAAAAACGCATTATCAAATGTGAAAAATAGCGTTTTTATGAATTTTTAGGGTTGATTTCGCTTCATTTAAAATGTTTTGATCGTTCACTAGATTCTGATTATAAAAAACACAGACGGTAAGCGACAGACATTAAGGAAAAAATATTGTGACTAAAAAAAAAATCAGAGGTGCTTTTCACAATTTTTTTTTGAGAAATTTCTACAAGATATAAAAAATCTTTTACATTTATTCACTATACAAAGAGTCAGTGTATCTACCCTATTTTTTCCAAAGCATATTTAGTAAGATTGTCGAGATCTAAGGTCTCAAAAATAACTTTTATTTTAAATGTCAATGTGCCTACTCTTAGAGATGTTCTCTTTTAATAAGGCAGGTTTTCATTGTAACATAATTTTAATTTTTTTAGTTCATAAAGCATCAGAATTGGGCAACGGGCCTATTGACCTTTGTGTACCTATGCCAAAATAAATTTTCTTCAACGTAATATGAAAATATATGTGTTTATATCTAGGTGTAATTTATTTTACATACTATAAGGCCATTAATGTGTGCGGGTTGGCAAACATCAGTGAAATATATTACAATTCCATAATATCATATTTAAATTTATGGATGACACATCCATGGATGCAAACACCATTACTTAATCATCATTTCTATAGAAATCTACTAAATTTAACTTAGGCACTAGGTATTTAGATTTCTTACATCTCATAAATTTTCAATACTTTATTTACTTTACACATTCATAAATTACAACGGTATCTATCATGGGCATCGTCATATATCTTTTCATACTAAATGATAAAACCTCACAAAAAATCACATTATTACGACACATTTTCTCATCATATACAGTATGATATTATTATATTATAAGTAGTATTGTATAGCACAATATGTATATTGATTTGTATATCTTTTAAAAGGCTTTAAAGCCGTTTATTGAATAAATAAATAAATAAATAAATAAATCATGGCATACATTTTCTAAATTTTGATTCGTAAAAAAAATTGCCTGCGGCGCTATTGCCTGTGACCAGCAGACAAAATTGTAGATTTAAATTAACCCGGGGTCGTCTCTTTCTTGACGTAGTGTATGTTGTGATATTTTTCAGTAAATCATAACAAAATAGCTCACTGTAAAAAAATATTCAGTAACATCAAAAACTTTATGGCGTAAACTCATTTATCATGCTATCGTCTGACGTATCAAATTTAGGGACTTCACGGTATAAAGTTTGTGGACTGCTAATAGATGGATAGGTACTCGTAGGTACTACTAGGTAGCCATCAACTACATCCCGTAATTTGAGATTGCCCATCGATAGTTTATTTATTTATTTATTTATTGAGACACTCACCCAAGATTAACAAAACATACACAATTACTTACTTCCGATGGCCGTTCAACTGCGGTAGAGTTTTGCACTCCAGAACAATGATCTTCAATTCTTCCTGTCTGCACCAACGGACTCCAAGTCATCGCCAACATTTAATACGCTCAGATTTCGGGTAAGATTGTTCATCAATCTCTGTCATGGTCTACCCAGAGGTCTCCTGCCCACAGGTTTATTTTGCAGGGGATGTTTTGTGGCTCTTTCTTCTCCCGATATGACGACGTGTCATCTGATCCAGACCAATCTTCTGGACCTGATCTCACTGGTGATTAATGATTGTCCCGTCAATATAAGAATTTCATCATTGCTTCTCAGTCTCCAAGTTCCTACTGCAACTCCAGGTCTTGGACCTTATAACAATTACAAGTATGAAAAACATAACTCAGGTCAACCCCCCAAATTACGATTGTCCACAGTATGCACATAAATAGATAATGCATATGTTATATTACAAAACAGCATTTTAAGATTTAAAAAACTTTAAAAAAGGTCAATTTTTGGAGCTCAATAGCTCCGCTGCTATTTACTATAGAATAAAATTTTATAGCAAATTTCATAATTTACAAATCTGCTTAAATTTTTTGAAACAACGAAGTTTTATTGTGTAATATGCAAAAAGTGTTTTTTTAAGTTTTTTCAAGATGGCGAAGAGGGCGGAGGGAAGGAGGGAAATTGTGCAAATTTGAATTCTTCATTACCCCATCGACCTTCACATCATACCAAAAATTCACGGCTACTCGATCTATGTTGGCAAAATCTGCTTGTTAATCGTACTAATGGGTGTTTTTTATTAAATATAAATCATATAAAAAAAGTGTTTTGTTCTCTCTGCCTACGCCGCAAGGGATACAGCGTAATCATTAATAAATATATAACTGCTGAGCATTGTAAAGACAATTTTAAATTTAATCGTTTTTTTATGGCGTTATTATAGATTTTCGATTAAATAATAATGACATCCTTTTCATCTGGTGATTAGGTTCGAATAAAAATCTTGAGAGAAAATACGCCACTAAGTAGATACTGGCAACAAAAAATAATAGTCATTATACGCTGTGTTTAAGAATTTAATTAGTTTTGAAGGAACAACTTTGATTAGTCCAAAGTTTGGAAGAAATTAATCCATCATTCTCATCACCCGAATACTTGGGAGTTTCCCCTAATTTCCATGATACAACAATTTCCTGGGCCCAATATCTGTCCACCCTGTCATGTTGACTATATAAAATATTATCTGCTCCTTAATATTATATATTATGTTATATACAGAAAAAGAGAGAAAATGTCTTGAAAATATCTCTATGTAGATGGGTATGTAAACAATCTTTTAGGAAAATTAAACCAGTCTAAAAACATTAAAAAAGGGGTATAGTGTAAATAATTCTCGGAAAGCTGTATACTGTTTCAATCTCTTCATTAACATGCAAAGAAGGTTTCTTGAAGTTTGCACCAATTTTCCGCTTGTGCTAAGTACGGGGTGTCCCAAAAACCTAGATTTGTTTAAACTTTTTCAGTTTTTCATTAATAACTCCTAAACGAAGCATTCTAGGAAAATTTTGTCATCCTGTGAATTAAAGTAGATAAAATTCTTCGTCTTCTGAGCACAAATACTACATTCTACTTACAAAGCTGGTTTTCCTGGGTTAAATGGTTGATAAATGGAAATAGTATTACGCGTAAACAATATAGACCTAGGTGTTATAGAATCTAATCGATTGCCAAATCCAATAACGAATATGCTCGTTAGCTATAACTGAATAGGTACATCAGGTCTGTTGCGACGTAGTATGACATAAAAGCTAAAAAGGCAACAACGCTGGCATGAAAGAGTTTGAATTTTTCAACAGGATCCTAAAGGCAAAATAACTACTTAATTAATTGAATTTATTTATTTATTTATACATCAACGGCAACAATTTCTTGTTGGTACACAGTGTCAATCTTAATATTCTCAAATACATAATCAAAACACTACACAAACACAATCTATCGCTTCCTAACTTATTAATAAAAATAGGATTTAATTATTAATTCAATAAGGGTCGACATCTATTCAAAAACATTACAATCAATGCAATGCGAAAATCTTCCTATACGTATCTATAATTAAAAATACGTACGTATAATAAAATTATTTTATTTTATTATTAAGGGCATGGCACCAGGAATGACGTCACAGTCTTTTCCCACGGCATTAAGGTTCAAAATTGCGTGACAATCGCATGATAAAATGGTAAAAATAGTGTTTTTTTCCATTTTTTGGGGTTAATTTTGAGTCTATCAAAGACTTTTACGGTTATTCCCTAGATTTTAATGCATATTATCAGTACAAGAAAAAAAAATTACTCCGCGACTTTCGGGTAACGAGTTTCCGCCTTTCGGAAAAAAGGTCAGAGGTGTTTTTAAATATTTTTTTTGCGAAATCTATACAAGATATAAAAAATCTATTACGGTTATTCCCTAGATAAAGGTTCAATGCATCTACCCTATTTTGTTCCAAAGCATATTTAGTAACGGTTGTCGAGATAGAAGGTCTCCCGTTTTTAGAAATTTTTGAAATCTCGGTATGCACACTCTTAACGTATAAAAAAATATTTTAAAAATTTTCTAAAACCGAATCCAGATTACATCCATCTAACAATATCAATTATACTTTCCCAAAAATATAGGAATCTATTGAACTAAATTACGAAAAAAATTTAATTAGGTACTTCAATAATCTAAGAACAAAATAGTACAAGACGTACGTAGGTACGATTATCATTTTATTATAATGAACATTCCATAGATTTCACCCATTTTTTTCATTAACATGCACTCTACAGTTTATCGAATATTCGAAATATTTAACCCATATTATCTCTCATCGATTGTGCATAAGTGAGCTATATCTAAGAAATACTAGAACATCAACTGCAATATGCAGATACCTGAATAGTAATTATCTCCTCCACTTAGGTTATTCATGAGCACTTCCTATAGTTTAGTAGAAAGTCTATGCATACTTAGTAGAAAGGTGATGAAAGTTGATAAATTATAAATTTAATACTCTCGTTTAATAAAATTCTTTACGAGTAAGTATTTATTGGAACAATAGATGTACAATATAATAAGTACATTTCTACAAATATAAGACCATTAACACCTGTTTACAAACGGATGAGCACATGCCCCAAAAACAAATAGATTTATATTCTTCCTTCTAGGTTATTCGGGTGTTGGCTGTGTGTCTGTTGATTTTCTCCAGCTTTCGACAGCGATACTGATGAAGTAGATCTTTCTATGTATACGTCCGTCGAGTCATCAGTAATTTACTGCCGCAGCGTGAGCAGTGGTGTGTTGAAGGGTAAAGTTATTAGCTAGAGAAAATCAACAGACACGCAGCCAACACCCGAATAACCTAGAAGGAAGAATATAATATATACCATGCTGCGAAAACCTACATCAACAAATAGGTTTCTCTACAGTCGTGTTAATTGTGGCGTTAGTGTATTCTAGAGCAGAAACCTGGTACTTCTTAACATTAGTTTCGAAAACAGTCGCTGAACTGGATTGCAAAGGATATTTTGCGGAAAAAAGCGAGAATAGCAATAATTTCGTAAAATTCGGTTCAGATATCATGACCTTCAAAGCCTTATAATTTGGTTGACAATTGATATATATAAGATCGCAGTAGCCTATGTCAGCCAGTGATTCCTTACGCTTCTAATGAGATATTACGTTATCTAATCGGACCTTTTCCTGCTTAGATCAATTCCTGGAACAAAAGACCAACTATTTTATAATATTGGAAGATTAATGCAATAGAGTAGTGATTGGGAAGAAGTTAATAGTGGAAGAGGGAAGTGAAAGAGCAAGAGGAGGAGGGGAAGGAATAGGAAGGAAGAAAGTAGATAAGAATTGATCCATATTATAAGACAAATTAATCAGAAAGAGGCATTTTGTCGAATACCAATCACACATCAGCGCATTCTATCCAATTCTTACTCGGACGGTCTATGGGCTCACCGGAAGCGAAGGTAGGAACACTCCGGCCGGAAATTACCCTTCTAAAGTAGGTACTTTCTGAATTTGAAGTGGTATAAAGCGTATGTGGAGGCATACACGTGTTTGTGCCTTGCATCCTTTTAAAAAAATAATGCATGCTCGTATACCGATTATGTGAAATTATCTACGTTGTGGTACGGTTCTGTGGACCTAAAGAAGAAAGTGTAAAGAAGCTTAGAAGTGAATATATTATTAGGAGTTGAAGGGCCATAGAAAGAGAGGCCATAAGCGGGAGAAAGTTCGTCTCCGGTGTTGAAAAAGGATAGCTCAAAATGAGGATGACAGCATACCAGGCGCGAAGCTACCGAAGAACACGATTCCCATCGAGTTACCTTTTGGATAAAATGATTGGTATAATAGTGTCTAATTTGACGTAATCCAATAAGAAATGTTAGCCCGGCTTCCCTTTTGCAGAAATCCACCCTTTGACACTACAGCATACTGATACACCAGAAGAATCTTGGAAGAGGCGACATAAAAAATGTGAGTCTAAATATAGAAAACTGCCAAAACTGGAAGAAAAGTGAACAAAGATAGTCCAAGTCACCGACCTCAGTAATGCGAAACGGTGTAGAAAAGATAATTATTAATAGAAACAGAAAAAAGCTTTTTGTGAATTCATTGCTCCTTATCAGCTGTCGTGAAAAAAATTAAAAACACCTACGCTGTTTAGTGTTCATCGGGCCGTAGAATTAGATACTGAATTTATTTCCCTCCAATTACCATTAAATAAACTATTTATAAGCAAGCCTTACAAATCTCCTGAGATTAAGATAGTGAAATGTCTCCTTTACGGTAGGCATATTCTATTGTATTATGCTTTACTTAGGCATTCGCGTTCCCATTTCAATATGATATTCTACTTAAAACCGTATAGTATGTACTTTGTCCCAATATTGTAGTCTAGAGATATCATCTACATCTACATCTACATAATGCATAAGAAGTAAAGTATTTATCTGGATAGTAATGATTTAAAATCTACGATCAATTCAACGAATGGCAATTCACCGAAAGGAATTGGGCTTAAGACTTCGTCAATTAAAGAAATCGAATATTCGTCTTTAGCTGCAAATTCTAAAAAAACAACGATTTAACGAGGTTTGGTTTAACTAGCTACCAAACAGTGGTAGAATCACCCATTCAACGTAGAAGGTTTCAATGTTATCCTTTTTTTGAATCCCGGAATTATTTTCGATAACTTGTGTTTACTCAGTTAAGTCTAGTTTCGGCGCCATAAATTTTTCTCAGCCAATACTGAGAGAATCGTCTTCAAACTGAAGACAGTGATAGATGAAAGTGTGGACTACAGGTTGGCTGTCCTAGAATTACAATATTTGGAAATTCCTTGAACAAAAAATATTCCAAAAGTGCCCCTGATATTTAGGGGAAATAAGGATTACAAAATCAGCCAGTTAGGGCGGACTGTCGAATTATATAAAAAAAGATTTTACGTCCAGTTTTTTAGATGTAAAAGTGTAATTTAGCCAAAACACTGGTAATTATAAGCAAGTTGGATGTCTTAGATTTTTTTATTAAAAAAAAGGTAAAATTCACATTGTCGCTTAGTGTCGAATTCACGTAAAATTCGTTAATTTGTTTTCGCTGAATTTGTATGAGGTGAATTTACCGAAGACCAAAAGCAATAATACGAATACACATTGGTACGGAGTACATTACACAATTCTGCCTCTTATTGCCTTCGCTTTTCATATAAATATTTTCACGTTTCCACTTGCTTCCTCATTTTATTTCGTTGAGCTTCAGAATCAGAACGTGCCTAAATAATAAATGCGTCTTTCTTTCGCATGACCTAATAAATTTGTCTTTCATTTTTATGAAATTAGTCAAACCTCCCGGGGATTTCGGGAAGAGCAGGGGTACAATATTGTCTATTTTTATCAACGGTTTTTACTGCGTTTATTGTATAATGTAGGTATACAACCAAAATACAATCTATGTATATACATATATAAAAATAAGTCCTTTTGTTTTTTAATGAATCTGATAATGTTTTTTAACGATTTCGATAAACCCAAATACAACTTTGTACAATTCACAGAAAGCTTGAAAAACTTGTGTTGTGAAGTGGAGTAAGTCGGTGATTGAACCCGCGCCCGCCGGATTAACAGTCGAGCGCGTTATCAATGTATAAGTGTTCGCATAACTCCCGCATTTTACAATGGATTGCGGCGAAAATTCTCAAAATTTCGTACCGATCTGCTTTAGGTTTTAACGTTGCCATTTAAAAAAAAAAACTTTTACTAGAAGGTGCCATGATGATGAGAGGATCCAAGGGTTGTGTGGGGTAATGTGTGGCATCATATAAAAGGGCGTTGGAAAAGGAGTTCAAAGCTTAAGTCACATTTTCAAGTCACAGCTCAAGCCATTGGGAGACACCGTACCGTTGCGAAGCACGGGTAACTTAGCTAGTAATTTATAAAACTAAGCAAAGAAGAATATAAAATAATTCTGAGAAAATGTGATTTGAATCTTATTAAGATACTTATCATGAAAATATCTGAACAAATAATGTGATAGGACATCTAATTAAAATCTGAAAAAATACTTATATACACATAAGTATTTACTGAACATTTATTTTCTAAAACAATACCATTAATATTGAATAAGAACAATACCCTCTCTCAATGTACATCTTCTGAATATGTTTTATACAAAACAAAGGATGGAATAAAGACCCAGACGAATTGCTATTCAAATGGTAGGTAAATGTGAGTAATTAAATACTGCATAGGGGGCATCATCGAAATCAATGGCTAAATATGTGTAATATATATTTGAAATTCAGGAGACACAGAGATTCTATAATTTCGGAAGTGCCTTTGTTCCAACGATCTTTTATTTATTTCTTAGTTTATCATACTATACGCTTTTAAACCGCAATTGCAATATGGCTGTTTAGTGCTCCTTTCTTTAGTTCATTCATGTGACCCCTAAATAGGTGTTTCACACATTTAGCCATATTGATTTCAATTTACCTATCATTTGAGGTACATTTCTTTCGCGCCGGGCCTGGCTTTTTAGAGCATTCTCCTTTTTTATCATTTGAAAATATGTTCAGGATGCTAGGTTGTTGATTAATACATTTAACTTTCACAAGTTAAAACACCCTAATAGTACGGTGGCTGTGCAGAGAGAGAGCGAGCAGTCGGTAAAAATTATCTTTGAATCTAATTTAGTTATATTGCGATAACTACGCCACCTGTCGTGGAACATTGCTACTACTTATTTGTGACGGCTAATACAAAGTCTTAACAAAATATTTGCATTCGGTGATAGCTTCGTAAGGTTAACATAGTATTTAGAAGATGGTCAATTTCATTCCTACATACTCGTAATATTCAATAAGCTTGGATTCTACCCGGAAAGTAAACATCATTTAAAGTTTGTGCCTCGGTATTAAGTAAATCCTACTTGTACACATAATAACACATCTTTATGAACTATTCGCATTATATTTTATCACTATATTAGAGTACACTTGCTGCATACTACAGTTAAATTAGACATTTGCCTTGCAAAAGGTAAATAGATACATTTAAAACGGTATACCGAATTCTGAAATTTTTGGAAATTGGGTAAAAATAATTCCACACAACTCCGATAAATTTGATCATAAACACAATTAACGGATGAATCTCGTTAGATAGGACTCTCGACTAATTAGAAAGTACAAAAATTTACCCGTGTGACCCATGTTGTAGCCAGGATTAGACAATTTTAAGGTGGACTACATATGGGTCATTGGGCATATCTGGGTTAAATAGCTTAGTTTAAGACTCTAAGCGGGCAGAACACACAACGATAGGATCAGAAATGAGACTATACGCTCTGACTGCGATGTCGAGGATATAGTAAGGTAGGGTAGAAGTAGACGACGCTTCTGGAGGGACCATGTCGACCGAATGGATGACACCAGACTTGCAAAGATAGTCAAGACGGAAAACCCCACTGGAAGAAGAAGCCGGAAGGCCACCCAAGAGATGGAAGGACAGTTGGACATCCTCATCCCAGGACAGCCCGCCGTCACAAACAGGTCACCGGCACTATACAAGAGGAAGAAGAAGAAGTTTAAGAGTTATTCAAGCAATAAAATCAAAACCTTCGGAAAATTATAATTGTTTGAGTTTGAGAGCTCATATAACTCAGTTATTATTAAAATCTAAAAATTAGATATTTACATTTAATGGGAAATAAAATGTAGATTAAATTTGAGACGTATGATTTTTTTCTGTAAAACCAACCGTTTGGGAGATATTTTGAAAATAAAAATATATGGCAGAAAATAAATGGGTTTTTCCGCTACCAATTGGAGGGCGGCAGTCCTAGAAGGTCACATTTTTGAACTTAACATTGTAGGACCGGCACTAATAACATACCAAAAATTCAGAAGTACCGGACCTTTTGCATAGCTCCCATAGAACGGTATTCCCCGTGTACTGTACTAATATAGGATTGTTTGTATAGAATGTGATTACGAGTATAATTCTCCCTTCGGGCCACTTAGTGAGTTTGTACGACAATCGTAAAAGTGTTTATTCTCACACAATAAACTAAATATAACCTAGATTTATAGTATATACTAGTAATGTACCATTTGGTAGTAAACAATAACGGCGACATAAGTGGTTATATTATCTAATATTATAAGTATTCTCTTGATAGTATTTGCTATAGCCTTCTGGGACGTGTTAGTTTTCAGACAAATAAGTAACGCTGAAGTGCGTTCTGGATCCTTTAAATTACAACCGGACATTCGCTCAGCTAACCCATTCTAGTGATTTAATTCAATTTATTATGATTTGAGATACACCTAAATTATTTTCGGTATGGAATCGGAATTTATCTGTATTGCACAGACGGCAATAGCAACAAAAAAGTGCAATATTCTCTGCGCCTCCTAGAGTGGAGTAGATGGAACCACAGTGTTCCTACTCCAGTTAAAAACCAAAAATCAGGTTGCAAATGTTGCGTCCACTCCTCAACGGATGGCGTTAGCATCGGAAAATTGGTACATTGTGAAATGGTTTCCATCAGATGTAGCATATATGCAACTTTAAAAAATTATACAATTGACAGCAGGATGTGGTGGAATAGGTGAACGTTGCTTTGGGCATAAAGGGATCACTTATGCCAGCCAAAGCCGACTCGTAAGCGTCGGAACACCCATCCTGCTTCCTCCTCAAGGGAGTTCACATAACGCTACATTATGTGAATGAAGATGCCTCTCGTCTCTGTTGAGGAAAAACTGTAATCAATTTATTATCTTTATTTTAAAACATTTTACATATTATTATTTTCTGTTATACTCGTAGAAAAATGTGTCACATAATAGGTTTTTAATTGTCATATAAATGTAGGTATATTGTCCATTTAAACAATAGTAATTCCAAGTAATTAACATGCGTGTCACATCACAAGTAAGCACTGTTGTATTGTGTTGTGGTTGTGTCAACAAAAAATCTGAAAACGTGGCGTTGACATTATTACAGTGTACATATTATAATACGTACAATGTTTCACATTCTGTCATGTTATCATTTATAAATAGGTAGCCGTAGCTACAGTGACGTCACTCATAGTAATATGTACAAGCCCTAGTGATGAAAGGGAAAAAGAAATCCCACATTCGTGCCTATGTTCGTAACATTTTTCACATTATCCTTTATAGGCTCCTAAACCGTTCATCCGATTGAGATGAAACTTTGGCAAGTTGTTGTGCTTGCTCCAGGGACGGTTCGTAGTGGTTAGGGGTACGAGGAGGGGGACACGAAAGGGGGGGGGGCATTAAAAAAACTGAGGGGGGAATCGGAATGAAAAAAGTGATATTAGTGTCAAATCCATAGTTTTCCGCGTCTTTTTGCCGTTGCGAAGTTGTATGGGCGATACAAGGTGTTTTTCGCGATTATCTTAGTCTCAACATTTTGGTTTATACGAGGTTCTTTCTTAGGACGGCAGTATAACACTCTCACATTCCTGCAACGCTAATAAGCATGTCCATGGGGAATATAGGTATGTATATGAGTGGATTGAACGAGTTCTTTTTGTTGTTTTAGTTTTTTTTTATCTGAGTGACGTAAAACTAAATTACATAATTAACATTCAAATACACGTACGGTTATTATTTAATTTTCATGCTTTATTCGTGTTAATGAATATTTAATCAAGCACCGTTTTCTCTCACAAATTAATATTAATTTAATTAATTACATATCTACATAATACTAAAATTTAAATTATGGCTACTACTAGACGATTCAGATATCGGAATCGGTTCATTTCGGAGAACCGTGTATCTGTTCTGTTTACTTTACTATATTGTTTACAGTGTACCTGGTTACTTTGGGAGTTCGTTAGCAGAGCAGTGACTGTAAACTTCTCATTGCAAACCTGAGGTTAAACATAAATAAATAAATAAATAAAACTTTATTGGCCAGTAAATATATGAAACAACAGAAAAAGAAAATACAGTGTGCCAAAAGGCGGACTTATTGCAAAAGCAATATCTAAACATAGATAAAATTCATAAAAAAATAAGGCAAGAAATTTGATTTGCATTCTGTTCCCTTATACCTATTTCAGGATCGACCGATCCCCTAGGACCAACAGAATAATGGCAGAGTACTTTGAACAATGGGACCATTGCATTTCGTTTCTATAACGTATAACTCGAGAAAACATCTCTAAAATTATAAATTTCAAAGTTTTATAAATTACAATCGAAAAAAGAGAACAAAAACTTATAGTTGAAGATTCAGTTCCAATCCAACCGAATAACCATACATTCCGATTGAACCGATCTTATACTAGTTGTATTCATTCAATTTATGTGTTTTTAAGAACTGATCTTGTAGTTGTGGATTCAAAAAGCGGGTAAAAACAGGTCTCTTCGATCCGGATAGAACCGAGTACATCCCATACCTACTTCGCATTATATTCGTGTACCTGCCAGTGCCTGTATATCAAATTATATCGTTACTGCTACACATTCGTATCTAATATGGATTTCACGCGTATAAATACTTTCAAATTATATTTTTGTACATTAGATTATATAGAATTGATAAACCTACTTAACTACACGATGTGGGTACGCAATTTAATATGATTTAAATTAATTACTAATTATTTTAATTATTTTAATCTCGTTTCAAAGTTTAATACAAAAGCTGAATGTTTAATTATAATAATTATTATTGTAATCATGTGGGCAGAACCTTTTCCATATAAAGTGAGGCTTTTTAATATGTACCTATGTTGTTCTATCCTCCATAGATAATTCTCCGATCAGCAGGGCGTTTCTTTATTGTAGGCACATGGCATACATTTTTACCACGCTTGTGTTGTTTTTGTTGTCTGATTCTAGATTTGGTCTGTTGTTATACAAATTGATTTATTTTTAACTCGTTTTTTTTTTTATTTAAGCCGTGTATAATAATATAATTTATGTAATGTCACGCATGTTTTTTCAGCAAACCCCGGCAAACATTGTGAAACAGAATACAAAATTATTCATCTTTTTAGTTTTTTAGAGCATAGACGCACTTCTTATCTAGGGAACGCTCTGCTTGGATTTTCAATTATTTTCATTTTCCTTAATAAAAATATTATTTTCCTATGGTACTAAATTATCTAAAAATTGACAAAATTTGACTGTAAAAATCGTCTCTTAAATAGTCCATTATTGTTTTTTGTTAACACAAAGAAACAATTCATAAGAATCGATTTAATTTAAAAATTATCTGCAGATAATAAGCGAAATGAATATTTCTAATAATTAATAAGTGTGAGTTCACGCTACTCGATATAATGAAAATAACCTCAGACACCCCGTATCGTCTGAGAAGGTAACACGTAAAAAGCATGTCGCTGCGTCCCGTTGAAGTCCATATAAAAAAAAAATAATGGTGCAACAATTGCTGACGTCACGATCGCAAGACGTCACTCTCTTTACATACAGCCTTAAGGGTGGACTTATTAATTAAAGTCAGCCCGGAAAAAAATGTAGAACGATTTACATTCCTTTTAATACTTCTTTTACTATTTTTGCTTTAGCTACATAGCGGTAGAAACTGATGTAGAGTTTGTAATTGTAAATAATGACAGATCTTAAGAGTGTGCATACCGACATTTCAAAAATTTCTAAAAACGGGAGACCTTCTATCTCGACAACCGTTACTAAATTTGCTTTGGAACAAAATAGGGTAGATGCATTGAACCTTTATCTAGGGAATAACCGTAAAAGATTTTTTATGTCTTGTATAGATTTCTCATAAATAAATTTTAAAAACACCTCTGATCTTTTTTCCGAAAGACGAAAACTCGTTTCCCGAAAGTCGCGGAGTAATTTTTTTTCTTGTACTGATAATATGCATTAAAATCTAGGGAATAACCGTAAAAGTTTTTTGATAGACGCAAAATTAACCCCAAAAAATGGAAAAAACGCTATTTTTACCATTTTATCATGCGATTGTCACGCGATTTTGAACCTTAATGCCGTGGGAAAAGTCTGTGACGTCATTCCTGGTGCCAAGCCCTTAATTCCTATTGCTGCGATTGAGCAAGTATACGAGCAGGAGAGATTATCTAACATCTGGATAAAATTATTGTTATGGTGTTATTCTCTTATCTCGGATTTCAAATAAATGTAGGAGGTTACATTACAATAATGAACTGAAAGTATCTTTATACAGCCGGCATTATAATAACAGAAATTATATCTCTATGGCTTGTAGGTAGGAAAATTATTCTTTCGACAAAAAGATTTCATTTTGTTTAATAAAAATTTCATCATGATAATGTTATTAGGTGTATTATCGAATGAGGGTTTTCATATTATATTAAAACATATCAATAAAACATACTAACTGCCTCTGCAATAATCTCTATTAATAAACGAAAGCGCCTGACTGACTGACTGACTCACTCATCAACGCAGTGCCCAAACGGTTAATCCTAGAAAAGTGAGATTTTGAAGAAAGATAGGTTTTAATACAAAACCTTCAAACCTATTTTTTCAAATACTTTTCTGTTCACTATAGGCTAAAAGCCTCTGTCGAGAAGTGCAGAATATATTGTCGGGTCCGAGATTCGAAGCCGGCACCTCCTGGGAGCCCGGCGATGAACTGCGCCTTTTGTACCCTTTGTCTGATATTGTTGGGTGATGATACTTTTTTTACGCCTTGTATATCGTCTTCCCTCTATAATTTTTCCCTTCAGTATGAGTTTTGTAAAAGGGTATGTACCTGTATTTTTCACAACGCCTATACAAACAATGTTATAATATGTATGTAAGTATACATGGACGTCGCCAGCCTCGGAGCTAAGAGGAGGTGAACGAAAATAAAAAAAAACGATATAGCATAAAAAATGCGTAAATAACGTCATAGGCGAATTTTTTTGTGAGACATAGTGAAGAAGGTCGTGATGTGGTTTGTTTATTTGAAAATGTATATAGTACTTTACACAATAATATGGATGAAAAATAGCGCCGCAGGCAATATTTTTTTATGAAGTTGATGGATTTTCATTCTAATTTTAGAAAATTTATGATATGATGAGAAAATGTGTGGTAGTAATGTGATTTTTTTAGAGGTTTTATCATTCAGTATGAAAAAATTTATACCTAATCCAATCTCTAGGGGGGGAAAAGTTGTCCCCCTGCCCCGCTTGATGACGCCCATGTAAGTATACATAAAAGTTCCAAAATATACCTAGAGTACTTACAAATATACCTGCATCATAGTAAAACCTGGAGAAACTAAAAGAACCCTGGAATAATTACTCTCCATAAAAACTCGCCAATTTCTTTGCACGTGTTTTTCCTTTTTACAACAATGAAAAAATATACCGAAAAGCTTGTACAAACTATACTAGATATAGAAGTTTATTGTAAAAATGTTTCTTTTGTTGTAGGAAATGAGGAAATTCTGTTGGTGTATTATATTGTATAGTATACATAATTCATTAAATCTTGCCATACACAAAAAATCATTCATTATTTTTATATCTTTACTAGTTTTATAACCCGACTCTTAACATTTTCGTAAAAATGCTCAGCATAGATACGTGAAAATGACCTGATAAAAAATTAATAGATGTCGTTAGAGTGTATCTACGGCGAATAACTTTTTTAAAATTAGAAAAAATCGATAGATGGCGGTTGTCCCTACATAGGTACTTATATAGGTACTTGCTGTTTTTCACTGAGAAATTTCTATTTAACTTTCTTTTATTAGGATCTAGGTTCATACACACAAATTCAAATATACTTCCCTGCACACTTTACAGTAGGTAAGCTAGAAGCTTGTGTTTTGATGTGCAGAATTATTAATACATCGTGAGTGCTGGGATTCGAACACTGCACCTGCCGCTTTGGAGACCTGCGCCAATCACATACTCCTAATGTATTCATTACTATTCGTCTATTTTTCTCGCTTCCACAGGCCTTTTCCCACTTATTAATACTTGAAAGTAATGAATTATAACCTCCTTGGATAAGGACATTGAAGGAAGGTAATTTGGGGGTGGGGTTTGCCGGAGGCTCCCTTAAGGTGAACCCTGGGCACACCTCTTAATAAGATTTGCCTTGAAGTGCGGGTAAATAGGTCGCTATTAATGCGCCTGAGATACCCGGGGATGTGGAAGGCCTGAAGCCCGCGGGATTTACTTTCAATTATCAATACGTATCAATCTATTCCCAAAATATGAGTCTTGAGCATTCTCCTGATTTCGAGTTTATCCCGGATAAATTACTTACATACAAACAAATATAACAACACTCTTTTGTATAATAATATCCTATCTAAGAATCATAAATAATACTAGGAAAATTCGTAGTTGTATTTGTCATAAAATAAGAAAAAATGTTGCTCATTCATTCTGGCATTAACTCGACTAACATTGTGGGGACAATCTTCCAAACAATAGTGTGGCTTCTATGGAATCTTGTTATTGTCTTACAAATTATATTTCCTCGATGTTTTTATTCCACAGAACTGTCGCCAATAGAATAAAGGAAGTTATTAGAATATACTCAATATGGAGGTTGGTGAATGGTGGTACATCAACAACCACTTTGTGAGGGTATTTTGATAAAATAAACTCATAGTGATGTAACTATGACAACCATTTACAATTAGGCATTCGAGTATTATAAAATTTTTCTTTGCAGTATAGCGTAGGGTGCATTTTCTATATCTTGGCAGCCGGCGGAAGTTAGCTGCGAGTGGAGTTCAAGATTGTATTGTTGGTAGCCCTGATTGTCAAACCTTGTCATAGAGCTGTCAATGGTCCGCAATATTCTCTCATTGTATCTTTTACAAGTAACGTACGATGCCGAAAATATTACAGAGCGGCGCTAGAGAAATCATTTTTAAGTCAAGATATGTACTTTTGCGAGTTCGAAAAAGAAAAAAATACTGCGATAGTCCCTTAAAACCGCCATCACAAGTTTGGAAAACAAAGTTGCCAGTTTATCCTAACAATACAAAAATTGGCTAGTTTTTTTGAGCAACGGTTCTGAAATATAATTTGAAAGTAGCGAAAAAATGCAATCATATCTTATTATCACATCAAGCAACGCTAAACCAAGTTTGCTCTGTGAGACTTCTGAAAAAAAAGATATTTGTACTAATGTACCTACCTACCTAGTATATTGTTGATATTTTGTGATTGGATTTGTTCCAAATAAATAAATATCTTCGCGAAATTGATATCAATTGAAATAAAATATTTATTAAACAAATTTATGTGGGTGACTGGTAATATGATTCAATAATTTAGTTCGTAATATTGTTAAAAAGAATTTCTTGTATATCCATCCCGGGATGTGTGTATTTGTATTGATATCCCATTTTATTATACTCGTATTTGCTACCAAATCCCTTGATAATACACTCGTTTGTGATATTCCATTTTCGTCTCTACAGAATACCACTATATATTCTGCGATACACCTGTAATATATCAGTTCACAATACCTAATATGAAATCTATCTGAATAAAATATTAGATACCGTATTGTATTACTTAATCACTATTTATTCTATTATCTACCTACAAGGTACACATGGGCGTCGTCGAGGAGGGCAGAGGGGGTAGATGCCCCCTCTCACAAAATTGGCATGCCAGCCTGCTTTTTTTTTAGCAAGGTCCTAAACTTCAAAGGGAAAATAGCTTCCAATTTAGAAAGAACCCTTCTATCGCTTTGAAAATATTTAGGTTATACATATAATGGGTACATGGTTGGCACAGTTGGTTGAGGCGGCAGTCTCTCAAGCGAGAGGTGCCAGGTTCAAACCCCGGCGCTGGCGATGTATTCCACACTTTGCGATACAGGTAGTGCAAAGTGTGCAGGAAAGTATTTGGGTTTGTGTTTGCAAGCCCAGATCCTTTAAAAAAAATGGACAACACCTATTCAAAATTATAACATAGAGTGACAACCACACGAAGTCTTTCGGAATTTTTCGGAAGACGTACGTATGTACGTTTAGCATATTTGTTGTCGGTAGTTACTAGTTATGTTCATTGATTGAAGAGTTAAACAAGTGGTAGTGCTTCATTAGTTCAGCATTCTAAATTCAAAAAGGTCAAGAGAAAGTAATCAACATGTCTGGCAAGTTCTATTTTGTGTTACGAGTAGTATGCCCCTTGAACTTAAGGGGCCATACTCGTTAAACATTATAACTGGTCTCATTAAGGACTGTCATTATGTGAGGAATAGTGTCATTTTGTGAATAATAAAACTAGGTAGGCACTTGTTCATTAATCACTCACTTTGGGGTAAAATGTAAATTAGCGTTTTCTTTTCATTATCACTTTTAATGTTCGTAATTTGTAAAATCTACGAATTTTAATGACCCCACCGTTAGTTTTAATTTTACACAAAGACCTCATAAATTACCTACATTCTATGATGTAATAGGACCACAGCTACCAACGTAATTGAGAATGATTGTTTTATGGAGAAAAAAAACGCACCCGCTCCTGAAAATAAAAACCACACCTTTTCTTTTAACCCACAACTGTCCAGCGTGTCCATTTGGACACATTTACTCCCGCGCTAAAATAGTGACATTTAGAAAATACGTAAGTTTCTTAATTTTAACGTTTGAATCTATTGTTAGAATTTGAATATTTACATGGTTAGCGCAGTGAAAGATGAACTTATTTATTTATTCATTTAAGGCCATATGACATTTAACATTTAAGAAAATACCATATCGCAAAAAAAGAATCAAGAAATACCATTTAGGTACAATAATGAATTGGTATCATGCACCTTCAGTAGAATCAACTTATGATCCATTCTTAACATAATATGACAACTTTTTACTTATTTCTAACATGCACCAAACATGTTCCGGTTAAAAAATTACTTATATGTAGAAAATTCTACGTTTCACACAAATGATAATTACCTAATATTCTTATATCCATTCAGATAAATAAAATTTTCACAAAGATTTGTGAGTATGTACCAAATGGATACAAAATGAATAATTACAAGCACCAATCGAAATGTAATATAGAACCTTTTTTATCTTACAGGGTAGGTGTTATCGATTTTTTTAAATTACATTGTTAATCGAGTAACTCTTCAGCACCCACAAAAACCACTCTTCGTTTTAATTAAACTAAACAAATATCTACAGCGTCCTTATAAGTGTATTGTTCAACTTACCACAATATCTAGGTGTTAAATTATCCCGTTTTTATTGGTTACTAGTGTTTAAAAAGGACTGCTTAATAGTAAAAAAAATGGTAGTTCACAGAGTTCTTTTAGAAATAAATGGAATTTATTTATTGAGATAATTATTATAAAACGAACAAGGACTCGAAGCTCCTTCCGAGAAATCAGCCAGTTTGCAGTTTGACAAGAAAGATAAGGTTTTCAATGAGGGTGCTACTTGTAGCTATTTGGCAACAATAGGGGCAACACTTGTAAAATTTCAATAAAAAAAACAATTGGCAAAAGAAACATACCGAAAAAAATACAAGACAAGACAAAGGTAGTATGCCAAAAGAAACACTTATTGCAAAAGCAATTTCTTACAGTCAACCAGTAATTGTTGCCGGCAAACAAAATTGGAGTTTTTTTCTTTTTTAATAAAAAAAATAATCTGGGTTTATTTCGAAAAACCCAGAATTACAACTCTGTACACTTCACAGACAGCTTGAAAAGCTTGTGTCGTGAAGTGGAGTAACTTGGCATCGGGGAAAGAACCCACACCCACTGGATTAATAGTTGAGCGCGTTACCAACCAGGCTACCGATCACCTCAATTATCAATTAACCCTAGAACATCTCCTTCCGAGCTGTATATGTGTTATTATTCAATTACAACCGAATGCACACGAATTCTTCAGAATTTTTTTATAAAAAAGGCGTACGTAAGTCTAGCATTTTATGTATAAGATACGGATTAAATATAACGTAATATTATACAATATTGCTTCGCTTAAAAAAATAACCGACACAAAAGAAATACAATATGGTGTGAACAAAGTGTACAGGGATAAATGAATGAGAATACACACTCTGCTGAATAATTTATTTTGTTTTCCATCTTTTCTCACAACGCAAAAGCGAAATAATATCATTATGGTAACACTGGAATTCTCTGCTATTATTTGTACGTAGGCACCTACATACATCATGGCTATGTTGGTACCTATGCTCATACAATTTGTATGATAAACACTATACCTTTTTACATTTTTTAATCATAACGTTACGAACCTATATTGTTACAGGTAACATTATATCTATAGTTTGCGAAGTGAATTCTTATAGCGTATCGTAGATTTGGTGGAGGCCAATATAGAAAAAAAACGTTAAGTATGTAGATTGTGCCTGATGTCGTTCACTTTTATGGAATAATTCCCCAATGAAGAGTGAAATCATCCAATATGTTATAGAAAAGTGTAATTAGGCATCCGTCCACAATATCACGGACAGTGGAAAGTCACCTTTATAATTCTGAAACTTTTTTCCACAACAAAATCATCGTGTTATATTCCTAGCTTCAAATTTTGAATTAGGCGAATGGCCGCCCGCGAATCACGCAAAAACTGCTGGTAACACAAAAAGCCATGGAAAGATAAGCTCTAGGTATTTCGTTGAGGGATAGACGGACAAATGAATAGATACGAGATAAATCCAAGGTCACCGACGTGGCAAAACGAGCAGCTGCCTTAAAATGGAGTTGGGCAGAACACGTTGCCAGACGCTCATATTCTAGATGGACCAAAAAGATTCTCGAGTGGTAACTTAGAACAAGCGAAAGGAGCATAGGAAGACCTCAAGCAAGATGGACTGATGATGTGAGACGAACTGCAGCAAGCAAGTGGATGCAGCATGCCCAGGATAGGGATCTGTGGAAAGACAAAGGGGAGGCCTATGTCTAGCGTTGGAATTAAAACGGTTGAGAAAGAAGAAGAAGAATTATACATATCATAAAAATGTGATTTAGAGTAAAGGTTCCACCTACCTATATATTTCAAACCAGAACACAAGATCGGGGATTATCGGACATTCTGACAAGCGATCGTTGCCATCGTTGAAATATTGAATTAGAAATTTGAAAGATAGGGGATACGGGATAATTTAATATCAAAATATGATTTTGAGGAATCTCTATGGGTCTATTTCTGATAAAATCAATGTTAATTTACCTCACTCAGATTGATGTTATTGGATATTTTCAGTTTAAAATAAAAATCATTGGTCCTTCCCTGTGGGATCTCTAGGTATCCTTTTTTTTCGAGTGTCGTGTATTTTGTCAACATCTGACAATTTACACGAATGTGACGGAAACAAAGAGTGTGTGTGATGATAAAGGGCAGCTTTTCGCGGTGTGAACGAATAAATAAGTAGGAATAGTTACTAATCTTCTTTTCCAGTTTTACTCGTTACGATTGGTTTGCAGTAAAACCCCATGTCTCTTTCTCCACTCATCCCTGTCCTCAGGGCCGGATTTAGAGGTGTGGGGGCCCCGGGGCAACAAAGGAGTGGAGGCCCCCTGGCCAGTGACGTAGCGTGGGTTTCTGCCGCCCGGGGCGGAAATCAAATCCGCCGCCCCCCTTATTTAGGCATATAAATCCAAAAAGAAATTTTTTCCAGTTTTAATGAAACGAATGTGATTTAATGGATTTTTGAAATTTTTGGTGGGGGCCCCTCTTTTGTGGGGGCCCCGGGCAGTAGCCCCAGTTGCCCTCCCCTAAATCCGACCCTGCCTGTCCTGTGCGGTTCTATTTAACTCTTTTAAACCCCACATCCTGGCACAGGTGGTTCAGCTATTCTTTCTTTGGTCATGATCTGTAGTATGTCCCCTCGATAAGTCCGTCAATTAATCCAAATAGGAGACCCTCTTGACGCACTATGTGGCCGATCTATCTGGCACGTCTTTACTGATAGACATACAAATTTTAAAAAAAGTTCTCAGTCTTTTGCATAGCACAAAAACATTGAAGTATGCCGAAGTTACTAATATTGCCGGATTTATTTTGATATGATATTGTTTTTTTTTACTGGCTCTTGTTTATGTCTATCTGGGCTTTGTTGGGCAAACAGGCAACATGTACATTACATTTATATTATTGGTTTTTTTGCGCAATAGGCGTATATTTCTACAAAGTAAATCTATGGATTTTGTGAATTATTGTAGAACAACCTATCCAAATATATCTTTGCCTTTTGACAGGCAGAGCATGAAGAACCAAATATATATTCGTAATTCCAACAGTAAATATTACAAATATATTGTATTGTATTTAGAAGTAGGTAAATGTTTAAAGGTTTTTCGATACTTTGCCTTTATCTCACTCCTTTTTCAGCTTTATAATATAAGGGAATAATTCTTCACTTAAGAGCTGGTATACTTAAGGACTCAATGGAAAACTTGAAATTGTTTGTTAAGAGATACAAGAATGACAAGATGCGGATATTTTATTACAATAAAACGACGGCTGTCTGAATGCTTGGTACTACAAGTTTTCATCACTGCTTGATATATACAGGTATTTTTCTAAACGTTTCAATGTTTTTTTGTCACCCGTCTTTCTATAGGGGATTTTGAACAGACAGATTTTCGCTGTGCGAACCAAATCGCTTCACGAATTCGCACAGCTACCCCATTTATACAGTTGACTGAAATTAAAAGAAACAAGGTCATTGCCGCATGGCACGCACAGCCGGCCGCAAGTCAAAACCTACTTTTCTTTGTCGTTTGCGATTTTATTCATCTGCGGCTTAGTCAATTTGCTATTTACCATGGGCGTCGTCAGGAGGGTGCAGGGGGGTAGCTTCCCCCCTCTCCCCTAGAGATCGGAATAGGTATTTCTTTTTTCATACTAAATGATAAAACCTCACAAAAAATCACATTATTACGACTCATTTTCCCATCATGTCTAAAATTTGTATAAAAAATCCATCAAAATACAACTGTTTCGTAAAAAATAGCCTGCGGCGCTAGTTTTTAATTACTTTTTATAAAAAATATTTTTCATATACATATGCAGTTAAGTATTGTGTACATTTTCAGATAAACCAAACCATATCACGATCTTCTTCACTATGTTTCACAAAAAAAATCGCTATTTACGCGTTTTTCATGCTATATATTCTTTTTTGCCCCTCCCTAGCTTCGAGGCTGGCGACGCCCATGCTATTTGCATGGTTGATTTTCGGTGTCCGGCTAAATAAATAGAATAAACAAAATAAATAAATAGATATATTATCCTGTATGTATGTGTTTTAGAAATAAAAATATACTACATTCTCTTTGAAACAACTAAATATGACATTCCGGGTTGGGAACGTCACTGTTTTAAAGGTTCTATGACAAGTTTTACAAACGCCTCACTGAAAGAGTGGGGATTCCATGGGGAAAAAATTACCTACATAAGATCGCATTTTCTATTTAGGTATTTACTGAATGCGTATGGTATTTATGTATGAAAAGTCAAATGATAACTCATGGCGTCGATAGATGGCGCTAGTATCACTGAACAGACGCATGTGAAACGAGGTCTTCGTTTGTATAATACAGTGCCCACTTGCTCGCTGCGATTATGGCTGCGATTTGTCAAACGAAAAAATCTAAACCATAGATTTAAAACTGTAATTAATTTTTGAAGACCTCTCGGCGTTTTTTTTTTGTCGGAGGTCGTCTTTCTATCAGTGTTGCCGTTCTAGTATTTTTAATAATAAACTAGTATTTTCTGAGGCATTTTGAGGAATCTAGTATTTTCTGAAAATCTGGTATATTCTAGTATTTTGGACTTAAAAATCTAGTATATTTTGACCTAATTCTAGTACTTTTTGGCACGTTTTAATTATATTTGAACACGTTTCCAAAATTTGTACAGAAATTACCAAATAATGAAAAAAAAAATTGTGAAGATTGTTGGTTTTAATTTTTTTTTTTTAAAAAGGGTAAAAAAAAATATCTGGTATTTTTTAGTACTTTTTCGACATCGCCTAGTATATTCTAGAATTTTCTGGAAAAAAATCTAGTAGATTTGCAAATTTTGAAACGGCAACACTGCTTTCTATCCCTTTTCTTTCTAATCATGCTTTAGTCAGGACTTCAGGAGTGACGGTGATGGGTATTTATTGTTTATAACTAGAGTCGTTCAAATCAGCTTAACTGTAAAAAACACTATAAAATAAACCTAATTTCCTATTTTATTTAAAGCTTTTTTGTCAACGTCCATATATTTGACAATTTTTTAAAACATAAACATAAGAAACTTAAAGAAAGCAGATGAAAAAGAATCGTTTGAAAGTCCAGTTTATTTTTCGCGAAGAAACCCTCACTCCAGTGCGGCGAAACTCGAGTGGGTCATCCCCGTTTACTGTTTGGTTGATCAACAAAATGAATCAAAAGAATTAATATAGCGTGTACTTTTAAATTATTTCAAGATTCATGAAGTGAAATGGGATACGTGTGCATTTATTGTTTTAGAACAATGTCAAAGGAAACTCTGCGTCCGTCCGTAAAATCACGGACCCCGTGGGAAGCCACCTTAAGTCAGACTACTTAGGTATTATCTGCAAAGTGATTCTTCATAATATTTCTGCAAAGTGTGCAGTAAATCGTTGAACGTTTAGAACTTAAATCAACAACTGCTACTAGCTGTTGTAGGAAACCTTCTGCATTAATTCACCATCACATTATATTAAAAAAGTCTCTTATTTTTATTGCTTAGAATCCTTTTATAAACTGAATAATTTTCATTATAAATGTTAATTTGCAGAGTCTAGCGAGATACTTGGAAATAGAGAAAGGGGAATTCGTAAAAGCTTATCCATCTTTACCAGTGTTTTGCCACATTTGTGTGTCGTTGTTGTTGGCTACAACGATGACAAATAAAGTCTACATTTCCTCTTCTGACTGAAAACTTATTAAACTTATTAAAATACAATTCATAAAGTTAGTTTAGCAATGAGATTCACTACCTATTCTTGAGAGTTGTGTGGGAAAACACGTGCAAGTATCTTGTGTCCTTAATTATAATGCTTACGTCTATTGCTGGTAGCCCCACATTGGGAAAAGCCGAAATGGTATAGTTAAACAAATCAGACAGAGTCCATGACGATTCAATTGGCAGAGAAAAGTTTCAACTAACCGAACTCCTCTGGAAAAATCAGCATAATAAATAATATTGAAGGTATATTTTTTATAGTATTTGTAAGTATACAATATGCAAGAAACATCTTTAGTTTCAATACGGTTCACCTATGCATGGGTTCCTACGTAACAAATATGTAGATTCACTTTAAGAGTATGCATACCGACATTTCATAAATTTCTAAAAAAGGGTGACCTTATATCTCGACAACCGATCCTAAATATGCTTTGGAACAAAATAGGGTAGACGCATTGAACCTTTATCTAGGGAATAATTGTAAAAGATTTTTATATCTTGTATAAATTAAATAAAAAAAAAAGAAAAAAAAAACATCTGATATTTTTTCCGAAAGACGGAAACTCGTTTCCCGAAAGTCGCGGAGTAAATATTTTTTTTGTACTGATAACATGCATTAAAATCTAGGGAATAACCATAATTTTTTTTTGATAGACGCAAAATTAACCCCAAAAAATGTAAAAAACGCTATTTTTACCATTTTATCACGCGATTTTGAACCTTATTGCCGTGGGAAATGACTGTGACGTCATTCTTGGTACCAAGCCTTTAACAATAAAACTTCCCTTGTTCTGTACAATGTACCTATGTAGTATGTAAGTATTATTTGTGTCAAGCAATTGACCCAAGCCGTTCACACTTTACTACCATCACGAGTGTGGTGATTTCTATTCAAATAACATGTCGGGTTTCTCCTTTTTGTATCAACGACTCAACCCGACCAGAAGGTATAAAACTAAAATGAATAGGGATGATACGCTCGTGAGCGATTCTTTCAAAATAATGGATTAAATTAACCAAAGAATCACTTGAAAATCTATTGATTCAGTTCTTTCCTGCTGCTTACCTCCTTGGATAAGGACACCGAAGGGACGTAATTTGGGCCTACCTCTTAATAAGATTTGCCTATAAGAGCGGGTAAAGAGGTCGCTATTAATGCGCCTGACCTACCCGGGGATGTGGAGGGCCTTAAGCCAGCGGGATTTTCTTTCAATGCTGCTTATAGTCTGTATAAACTTCAGCTCTGGTACTTCGATTCTTTTTCACTTCTTACATTATAATATACTCGTAATACGTAATTAAGTCTCAGTGTAATATAAAATATTAAAATACTAAAGAGTGTAAAATGCTCTGTTGACATTTCTTCAGGGATATACCTACTATAAAAATTTTAATAATTGAATCATAACAAAAACTGTCGGATGAATCGCTCTTTAAAATTGAAAGAACTTGTGCGTTGAAGAGGCGTCAAAACTGACAATATTTAACATTTGCATCATAGAATGGACAAAAAACAAAACACAAGGTGTTTTTACTGATATCATTCAAATGAATCGATTCATTAAAGGGGGTGAATTGAATCATATAGCTTTGTAGATTTTCACTGTCCTTGTTAATCTCTTCTCCATTTTTCTCAGGTGCACCGTGTGTAGATTGTCAATGTTGTCGAGCTCTTGGACTACTTGCTGAGGCATTACAGTCACGCGCGGCCGCTGATAAAGGCAAAGGCGCACTGCGCTGCCACATTAAACATAAGAATATGCCTATAAATAAATCAATATTAAATTGAAAACGTTAAAAAAAATTAATTGTACCTCATACATTCATCTTTATAATATTGCACGTACGCGTACTCATACTACTGTGAAACTACTCTAGTGTGATAGTGTATGTGTGCGGTGTAGGTGGAGTAAATCTCACGCATGTGTATTGAAGGCCGCGTGCAGAATTTCAAATGCACAAAAAAATATCGATATTTGTACTAAGATCTCGAATCCTTCGCGAACGGTGAAATGAGGGAGAGAGTGTATGTTTGATAGAGAAATTAACGCGCTAGAAAGAGACGGAGGCGGCAGTGACTAAGTCAGCGATATAATTTAAAACATGCGTGATTCGCGACGCACCGGTCAAAAAATGATTTATTTGTAGGTAAGTTTTTAGCGTTAATTAACGCAATTACAATGTTAGAACCGATTAATATTGCGTTGCGTCGAAGGGTGCCTTCCCACGACAAGTGAATCCGGATTCGTACGCGAATCTGGATTAATCCCTTCCGGATGGATGATTTCGTGCACGGGGTATGGGGAAATAGTTCCCTATTTTTATAATAATATAATAATTCATTGTATTAATATTTTTAACTTTTTAACTTTAACGTTGTAAATTTTGAAAATATCTTGAGTCCGTTGAAGCAATAAATAAATAAATAGATAATATAATAAATAGATAATAATAATAAAGTTTTATACATGAACTCTACAATAAAACTTAGAATCCCTCAAAGAAATACGCGCACACAAGCTCTGTTTCACATAAAAACACATAACACAAACTACATCCGAAACACAGTACTTAATAGAATTTACGAAACATATAACACTTCCTTCAATAATTTAGATATCTTCAACGCAACTAAAAACACATTCATCAACTCGGTCAATAAAATCTTACACACATCACCCCTATTAAAATAAAAATGAAAATAAATAACATTGAACTACCTACACATAAAATACCTAATATATAGTATATTATTGAAAGTAGATTGCAAATTATTAGTTTTAAATATTTTTTATAAATACGTTTGGTTTATTATAAGAACACATATTATATATTTTTTTTTATATAAGATTGTAACCCTTCCTCTCTCCTATCCTCATCCCCTTCCCAATGCTCACTATTGATTATTAATCGATAATTACATTTATATGAATCACTTTACTTAACTAATTATATATATTAATAAGGTAACACTATAATAGGCTTTAAGTATTTTATTATCTCTGTATATATTATAAATGTTACAAGCTGTTGTGTTATAAAAATAAAAAATAAAAATAAATAAATAAAAATAAATAAAATAATTATCTCTGTCATACTGTTGAATATATACTAATTCTGTTTTTGTGTTTAAAAATTAGATCGATCAGGTACGAGAATAAATTATTGTCTTTACACCAATATTAATTGTAATTTAGTAAAAAAAAAATAAAAGAAAGCATTGCCTGCGGCATTAATTAAACTTGTTTGTGGGTGATATTTTTTAAAGTTTGTCACACGGAGTTTTTGTATCTTGTATCACGCGTTATTTTTCAACACCGGTTTTTCTCAAATTAGCTGCTAATCTCTTTCAGTCCCGTTATGGGCCCGCTACACGCTCGCGAGTCACCACGACCTTTTGGTGTTCATGAGTAAAAAGGCGTCAACGGTCGGTTACGTACATGTCAAGATAAACGATCCATCCGCACCCCTTTTTACTCATGAACACCAAAAGGTCGCGGTGACTCGCGAGCGTGTAGCGGGCGCATTATGTGTCGGGGTGTACATTATATTTTATTTGTACGGGAAAAAATGTCTACCATAACTGGAAATTAGAGAACCCATTAAATAATTTATTTATTTATTTTTAATATTATTAATGTCGATATTATCAGAATAAAAGAATACCGGCCCAGTATCAGTGCAAAAATTGTGCTGTTTCAGGTCCGTGGTATTAGAAAAATATAATGATTGGTACCTTAAACTTTTTTTCATTTTAAATAAAATTATAATTTCTTTATCATTCGTGTGTTATTTAGACTAATAGATTAGGTACATAATTTTTGAAGGGAGACATTTGAAAGATTGGCATCATACTGATAAAATGCACCACATGGACTTATAATTCGATGTAACAAAATTCCAGAAAAATTAATTCAATAAATAATAAGAAAATATAATGTTCCCCACTCTATGGCAACTGGGGAATCTAAATTTATACATTATTTATTTTGATTTTATTTTTCGAATTATGCGGGTATGTCTGTCTCCCTCACTCTCGTTGTATATTGTAACAGTACGAAACCCATAAGCATATTGCTCAAAATAAATAAACCCCACAAAAGTCGTACAAAAGCCACACAGGATTTTTTTTAGGGATAAAAGCACAAATTTAATTGAATTTTGTAAATAAAATTAATTGTATCGATTAGTATTCGAGTAAATTATATTAGGAACTAGAATAGATTAAAAAATACGAATAAGCAAGCGGATCTAAAATGGGATAGACAATGATTTCAACATTTTATAAATAATTCATCTACTGAAATCCAACTAAAAAGTTTAAGCTTTTATTATTTGAGGATTTTTTATTGGTTTTTAATCATCTGTAGACCATATTTAAGGCACTTGGAATCGTCAGGTTTACAAACACAAAATCAAATGCAATAAATCAATAAACACAACAAAAAAGAATGAAAGCAATAAACACATAGACAATACAAAACTATAACACATTTGTGGTACAATTTAATGCAGGTCTGGATGTAAATTGTCCAGAACTACATTAAGTACGTCATATTTCTGAAGGGTTTTTGTGTTTTTTGGGGTTCATACTACATCATCGTAAATACTCCTATGGGTTTTTCTTCGGAAACCGTTGTGTATACACGCGCTGAAACATGTAAGTAGGGTTGTCAACATTTTTTCAGCTGATTATTCCATCTGCATCAATAAGTAATTTTAAAAAGTTATTGGAAGCCTGGTTGCTAACGCGCTCGATCCTCGATGCCGACATACCCCACTTCACGACACAAGCTTTTAAGCTTGTTATGAAGTTTACAAATATGTATCAGGGTGTAATTCGATAATTTTATGAAAATAAAAGAAAACATACACATTATCTTATTGTTCTTGATATCAGTTCTTAACTCTTTTTTTGTTGCTTCCTTCATTGTCCCCTCCTTTCTTCCTCTTCTTCTTCCTCTTCCCATGCTTCCTCCTTCCCTACCATAAATGTTTTATAGATATAAGATATATATTTTTAACTATGTAATGTAATCTATTTGTTTTGCGTGTGTGCTAATTGTGAACGGATGTAATTGGTCTTGTGTATTGATATTTTTGTATTAATGTACCTGCCAATGTTTGTTTTTGTGACTGTATCTGTTCCATGTGCAATAAATAAATAAATATCTACTTATCTATTTAAATAAAAACTGTCATTTTATGAACTGCTTGAATTTTATAATATTTTTATTTGCTAGAAAAGTGTGGTTTTCTCAATTTTCAAATTAATGTAAATTACACACTCATTCGTCAGTCGAAAACTGCAGGCAATGATATAATTCTTAAACTACGTTTAAATTTTACAAGTGAAGCGGATTTGGTTGATATTTTCTTAGTTGTTGCCAAAAAAAAAAATATATAGTATTTTGCGATCCATATATTTCTTGCAACTCACTTTCAATATTATTATTATACTCTAGTACGGTTGACAACCCTCGTTGTTAGTGAATATATATCCGAAAATATATCGAATAATAATTATTTTTATTGTAAAATTGTTACAAAAATATACAAATTACCCGACTAGCAAAAATTACAACACGTTATTTTCAGTTAATGTAGGTAGCTACATGTTATCAATTTAGTATCATATTCTTGTATTATGTATTTTTGTACCTATGAATAACTTTTGAATCAGTATTAATTTACAGTAAGTAATGTTAAGAGTATGCATACCGACATTTCAAAAATTTCTAAAAACGGGAGACCTTCTATCTCGACAACCGTTATTAATTATGCTTTGGAACAAAATAGGGTAGATGCATTGCACCTTTATATAACCGTAAAAGATTTTTTATATCTTGTATAGATTCTCAAAAAACAATGGAAAACACCTCTGATCTTTTTTCCGAAAGACGGATACTCGTTTCCTGAAAGTCGTTGAGTAAAATTTTTTTTTGTACTGATAATATGCATTAAAACCTAGGGAATAACCGTAAAAGTTTTTTGATAGACGCAAAATTAACCTGAAAAAAAAAAAAAAAACGCTATTTTTACCATTTTATCATGCGATTGTCACGCGATTTTGAACCTTAATGCCGTGGGAAAAGACTGTGACGTCATTCCTGGTGCCAATTATATAGGTAATACCTACCGATTCGGTATAATACTTTAAGTAAAAGTTAATGTCGCCGCCACACGCTTGCGAGCGTCTACGAGTTTTTTGCGTTCATGAGTAAAAAGGCGTCAACGGTCTGTTACGCAAACGAGCCAAGATAAACGTTCCATCCACACGCCTTTTTACTCATATACACAAAAAACTTGTGGACGGCGACAAATGGAATATATATGTATTACGTTTAATAGTTATACTATAGAAAATGAAGTAACGTAATAAGCTAATAGGTACATAAATATATACATAATTATATTTTTTAATAAAACGTTTTTTATTTTGTGAGAATCAACACACACACACACACACACACACACACACACACACACACACACACACACACACACACACACACACACACACACACACACACACACACACACACACACACACACACACACACACACACACACACACACACACACACACACACACACACACACACACACACACACACACACACACACACACACACACACACACACACACACACACACACACACACACACACACACACACACACACACACACACACACACACACACACACACACACACACACACACACACACACACACACACACACACACACACACACACACACACACACACACACACACACACACACACACACACACACACACACACACACACACACACACACACACACACACACACACACACACACACACACACACACACACACACACACACACACACACACACACACACACACACACACACACACACACACACACACACACACACACACACACACACACACACACACACACACACACACACACACACACACACACACACACACACACACACACACACACACACACACACACACACACACACACATAATTATATTACACATTTTGTAATTATCAAACTATAAATTAACATTGAAATAATTGAAAAAAAAGTTTAATTTTAATTAAAATACATTTTAAAATAGAGAAGAAGAAATAAAATGAAAAAAACTGTCTGTTTGGGATGTTTCCTAAAGAAATATCTACGTATATGTATATTGGATTCAACACTTGTATTGCAAGTTATCCAAACGCTATGGATTAGACGGATTCATCTGGATTCATCAAGGCGTGTCCGCGGATTCACAGGCAACCTATTTCCCACGATCCGTGCACGTCTGCGATATTACGTACCGCCATACAAATCGCTATGAAAAAGTCTGTAGATTCACGGACTCACTCCTTCCCACGGCATGCGAATCTACGGACGAAGCATGATTCACCTTCCGTGGGATATAGCCAGAAACACCGCACAACACATTTGGCGCGTATTTTCATTGTTTACAAGTTGCACTCAGTCACTATTTTAGGTTGAATAAATACACTAATATCGATAGTTAAGAATAATTGAAGTGCAATCGAACAAAAATTGAGCAGGTAAATGGTTTTATAGCATAGGTTACTGAAATATTAAATAAATAAAGATATATTTTCTCAATACTTTAACATTATTTTCATAGCATAATATGTATACTCGTATAGCAAATGAACAATCGATTTATTAGATCGAACCGTAATTCGACAACTATTATTTATAATATGGTTTTCGTACAGTGTGAGTCGAAACATGGTTACTCTTAGAGTACTGCGGCCCCACTCGCAGCTGAGTAAGAAGTGTTGGAAAATCCTTTTCTTGTCTATGAATGTATCTACATACCTAGTAGGTTTTATTCATATTTTGTCAACGGTTGATTATAGGTTTACTACATTATTTTTAATAAACACGACTACTATACGACTTTTTCTGCCACCTCCGTGGTCGGGTGGGGCCGCGATAGTGGAATAGTGCCGAATATTTTTGTGGAATTTATTACTGTTAGTCTGCAGTCGATGTGGGACGAGGGTACGATACAGTCAGATCAATTTCTATTTATCCCTTTACGTCGCATCCCTTGCGGGGTAGATAGAGAGGACAAAAATCTCTATACCTAAACACACTCTTGCACATATAGCTTACTATATATACCTACCTACACACATTAATATCTTTTTGAGATGGTCGGTAGCCTGGTTGGTAACGCGTTCGACTGTTAATCCAGTAAGCGCGGGTTCGATTCCTGATGCCGACCTACTCCACTACACGACACAAGCTTTTCAAGCTTACGCTTAAGCGTGTAATTGGGTTTATTTCGATAAACCCAGATTCATTAAAAATAATATATAAGGCTTTCTACTCGGCTGCGAGTAGTATGCGCTCCCTAAAATAATTTCACGAGCCGCCACTGATTACAGTAGTCCTGAAGATGGCCTCAGCAAGTAGGCTGAAAGCTCGACAACATCGATAACCTACACACGGTACATCCGAGAAGAATGGAGAAGAAATTGAATCAAATCTCGGAAATGAATCGAAAGTTAACATATCTAAAACGAGACGGTTTGACATTCCTAAGGTTCAATATATTGTAGGCCGTCTTGTTAAATCCATACCTTGCCGGCAATACGAATGATTGCCGTACACATAAAAAAAGAATACCTTCGTAAACAAGAACAAATTTGATTCAAAAGAAAAAAAAAGAAATGTCTTCAAATTCTTTCTCTTTTTACGTAAATAAAACCTTCGGTAGAAATGTAAAATCTAGGTAATGATAGCTATTCAAGCCTTATTACTTAAGAACAACCTCCGACGCTTTGCTGTATTTTAAGAAAAGGATGTAAATTTGTTTAACCTACCTACATGTAAAAGTATTACCCATCTTCTAAAGTATTATAAAGAAGAAAGTCTTTTGTTAAATTTTTCAATGCAAGATCTTACAGGGAAAGGTCCGATTATATAATGTGATATATTATCATTAGAGGCGTTAGAAATTACTGGGTGACTAATGCTGGATTTCACCAACTTTTTAGCTGAGGAATAGCGGAGATAAGAGCCACCTAGCACAAATTTTGTATGAAAAATAATGATAAGTGCCTCCTATCTCCGCTATTCCTCACCTAAGAAGTAGATGAAATCCAGCAATGGTCTACTAATTTTTTCGACATATTACTAATTATCAACCAAAAAATACGGCTTGTAAGGCCATGAAATTTAAACCGAATTCCACGAATTTGTCGCTATTCACACAATTACGAGCATTAGTATAATACTCCCGCTACATGCTTGTCATGGGTCGCGTTCGAGTGGTGTTCGTGAGTAAAAAGGCGTGTGGATTGAATGTTTGTCTTGACGTGTACGTAGCCAATGGTTGACGCCTTTTTACTCACGAACACCGTTTGCTCGGAACTCGGACGGGCATGTGGGGGGGCATTAGAAATACGAGTATACAACCATGTGATACCGAATATCTAGTAACAATATTATTATGCATTCGTAGATGAATAATTCCATTCAATAAATGAATTGAATATTCGATGAAGATTACGTATTCATAATGCAATTTCTTAGGTTACTCAAGAATTGTCATGGATTTATTCGGATTACAGAATTACGTATTGAAATATACTGGCATTCCCTTGGAATACAGTCTTCTGAGAGCTTCTAGGGTCCTTTCCAGGTGTTGGCAGTGAAAGAAATAATTAACTCAGTTCACACAATATCACTATATTGAACAACAATAAATACAATGTATGGAGGCCTACGCTATGTCTGTTCCCAGCTGAGTGTAAAACCAGAATGGTGGGTTGTCCCCACCTTCAGAAAAACCTTCCACAATATTAAAACCCCCTCCTATGTAACAATGCCCATCGCAATTGAATTTCAATATAACTTAGAAAAATCAACTTATAGGTGTTTTCTCTACCTAATATACACAGTTTACCTGGTTTTTCCTGGCATTTCTCTTAAGGCGACTTTTCAAGATCTGTAATATTATAAAATTAATAATAAAAATAACACATGGGAAGAGATAAGTAAACGAATAGTGGCAGCCAACAGGTGCTACTTTGGACTGATAAGCCAACTTAAATCCAGGCTACTCTCACGGAAGACAAAAGTCACTCTCTACAAAACCCTGATCAGACCTGTCCTCCTGTATGCGTCAGAAACATGGAATCTAACCAAACAGGATGAAAAAGCATTAGATATATTTGAGAGGCGTATCCTGCGACGCATATATGGAGCGGTCTGCGAGAATGGTGTCTGGAGACGGAGACACAATGCTGAGCTCTATCAGCTGTACGGTGACATAAGCGCAGTTCGAGCTGCTAAAATCGCCCGACTTCGATGGCTCGGTCAGCAAAGAGATCAATGATTGTCAATCCAGTGGGAAGAAGACGAGTAGGAAGGCCAAAGCTTCGCTGGCTCGACGGGGTGACGGCTGATTGCAGAGCGCTGGGTGTGAACTGGAGGACCGCTGCTCTGGATAGGAGAGGATGGCGACGGATTTTGGAGGCAGCCAAGACCCACCAAGGGTTGTAGAGCTATAGAGAAGAAGAAGTAATATTGCGGACGGATGCAAATTTTTCAACATACTTTTACTACACTTGCGTTCCACTGCTTGACATAGGCTTCTTCTAAATTCTTCCATTGTCTTCTATCTTGGGCTATCTGCTGCCATCTACGACCCGTAAGCTGGACAATGTCATCAGCCCACCTTTTCTGTGGTCTTCCTACACTTCTTTTGTTCTCCCAGGGCCTCCAATTCAGAATTTTAGGTGCCCATCTGACACTGTCCTGTCTTGCCACGTGTCCCGCCCACTGCTATTTTAGCTTTGCTGTTCTTTCTGCGATGTCGGCAACTTTTGTTCGACGTCTGATATCATCATTTCTAATTTTATCTCGAAGACTGACGCCCAACATTTGTTTTCTGCATTTTTCATCATAACAAAATGTATTCATCATAATAGAATAGGGCCAAATATCCTATGTTAACCGTAGGAAGACACCTTCATAAATACGAGTACAAATATTGCGCGGATGGGGTATCTTTGTATAGGCACATACGCACACACAAACAGTAAGTACTTCATAATAAATTTGTAATAAGGTCTTAATTAATTAAGTAAATTAAATAAATTTGAGCATAAAGTTTGTATAGAAGTAATTTAATTTATAACCATATTTGGCGTGCCAGTGGAAGTCCTGCCCCCAGGGCATGACCTACCATGGCCAATGTGGAAAACCCTCAATAGGATCAGGGCGGGGGTCGGTCGCACAAGGAAGAATCTCCAGAGATGGGGAATGGCAGAGGACGCGACGTGCGACTGCGGACAAATACAGGACACCGACCATCTCCTAGCATGCCCAATGGCTCCTGGACGGTGTGCTTGGGAGAAGTTCGCAGATCGCACCCACCTTGACGATGACGTCAGGGAGATTGTGGCTTTCTGGGAGCGGATGGGACTTTAGTCTCTATATGTTGACCGACACGAAAAGAAGAAGAAGAATTTATAACTTACGGTACCCACCTACTAGGATAATCATATTATGCAATCTACCAGGGGCGAAGCTAGCTAAGAACATGATTCCCATCGAGTTACCTTTTGGATAACATGATAGGTAAAATGATGTCTAATCTGACGTAATGGTTATCCTATTATATTCAAATGTTAACCCTGGCTTCCCTTTTTGCAGAAATCCACTCTTCACCACTGCTATCTACCTAGTACCTACTGAATTATTTACTGGCTTGAGATTAGATTATATACAGGCTGTCTTTCGGATTACTTATAAGAAAAATGATTATTTTATATAGAAAAATTATTGAGAACATGAAAACATATCAGAGAAGTTAAATGAACGCGTGACCAAAAATCTACCGTAATGCCTCTTCCACATGCTCGCCGACGCTCGTGTGAATGAGTAAAAAGACGTGCGGACGGGGTGATTGTCTTGGATTTTATACGTAATCGACGGTAAACGTCTTTTTACTCATTCACACAAAAAACGTGGAGGGTCGACGAGCATGTGGTAGACGCATAAAAGTGTCCAAGAATATCTTTCTTATGCGTTTAAATTTTAGATATTTTTTTAATTTATTAGGTCGAAATAAAATGGAGTGTATAAATTTATTTTACTATAAAATACTAGAAAAAACGTCTTGTTTTAGTAAGTACAAGTACTTATGTAATTATTTACAGAATTGGACCTAATATATTTCTACATATTTTTTGGAAAAGGGAATTATTTTTTAATGGAGAAGGTCGCGTATTTTTTTAAATTAAGAGTGTGCATACCGACATTTCAAAAATTTCTAAAAACGGGAGACCTTCTATCTCGACAACCGTTACTAAATATGCTTTTTTGTTACTAAATAAGATTTTTTATATCTTGCATAGATTTCTCAAAAAAAATTAATCAAAAACAACTCTGATCTTTTTTCCGAACGACGAAAACTATTTTCCCGAAAGTCGCGGAGTAAAATCTTATTTTTGTACTGATAATATGCATTAAAATCTAGGGAATAACCGTAAAAGTTTTTTGATAGACGCAAAATTAACCCCAAAAAATGGAAAAAAAATGCTATTTTTACCATTTTATCGTGCGATTGTCACGCAATTTTGAACCTTAATGCCGTGAGAAAAGACTGTGACGTCATCCCTGGTGCCATGCCCTTAATTCGTATAAATTTGTTTCCTGAAAATTTTGAAAAGTTTGATATGGTAAGTTTACAGCATTAAGGCCACGGCACGATGATAATTGAATCATACACCGACTTATTTGGAACTTTTATATACATTTTTTTTAGAAGAAAAATGTTTCAATCCAACAACAATTCTAAACAAGTTTATAACTTAGTTACAAGATAATTGCAATTGTACACTGGGATATTTTGTACATTTCATATTTTTACAAAAAATCTAGGTCAACGACAATTTCGTGGGCTAAAAAACGGTAGGTTCTTAGCAAAATATCATTATTAGTTGTGCTTCTGCGTCCGAAAGGAATTAGATGAAAAGAAATCGCATAGAGTAGAAATCACGGGGAGAATATATCACACGGAAAAGAAATTACACATAATAAATCACATAAGAAGGATAATAAAATTTAGAGAAAAAATCACAAAGGGTAAAATTTGACACAGCAGAAATCACATAGAGAAAGAATAACACATAAAATAAATTACAAAGGGTAAAAATTTTACACTGAAACATTGGTCAAATCACATATAAAATATCTCACAGAGAAGAAATCGCGTAGAGTATAAATCACACAGGAAATAAATGACGTATAGTAGAAATTACATAGATAAAAAATCACATGGCGTGCAAATCACATCTTTTTCCAAACTGATTTTGGAAATGTCTCCGAATTATGATTAGACATGTAGGTACTTATTAAGATTTGCTATATTACTCCATTTAACATATAGGTACTTAAATACTTTTTCTCATTTTCATTGTGAGTCACATATTTTCAAAGTAAATTTATCGTGAATTTCCACCAACCAGTTTTAGAATAAAAGCCAACGGAAGGGAAATCACATTTGGGATTTGAAAACCCAAATTCTGATTTGATTATTCATTATTTGATACCTAATGTATTTTGTTTATGGCCACCGCTATCAATTTGATAAATTCACCCTGGGGTAGATAGGATAAGAGTGTAATGAACGGTGAACGATTAATGGGGGATTCGGTGAATGACAGCTGGTAAATAATAAGAGAATACTCTCTATAGAGAATAGTCTGGTGCCAGGAGAGAATCACACGCGAAAGGATATCGCGGGAAAATTCTCGCATGGAAGAAATCTCACATACAAGAATAACACAAGAAGAAATAAAACATTTTTATTCAAAATTTATTAATAATTTATAAGACAGTATCACCCAGAAGGGCACCCAGAATCCTAACATGTGACGACCCCAAAAACGATGGGTAGATGATATAGTCCCAGGTGCAGGAGGAAACTGGTTGAGCAAAGCTCAAAGTCGACAAAAAATGGAAAACGTTAGAAGAGGTCTATATCCAGCAGTGGAGGGATGGCTGAACAACAAGAAGAGAAGACACTATAATTGATATTTTACAGTTGAATTTAATGAACTATCTAATCTCCAGTTAAAAAAAAAACTTTTTTTTTCAAATTAATATGAAAACCAAATTGTATAATAAAGGAAAATGCTCATTTGATATGGAAAAAACATGGGCTGGCGCAAATGAAATGTAATTCAAATGCTAGGTAGCTAATTCTGCATAGGTGACATCATGGAAATCAATGGCTAAATGGGTTAAAATGGGTTTTTTCGTGCTGTGATATTTTTGCATGTGAGATTATTTTCGTGCGATTTGATCGTGTGTGATTTTATCATGTTACCGAATAGTCTCTGTATCAATGAAGTTAAAATATGAATCAAATACTGGATGATTTATTGCTCGAGTATTTGCGATAAATAAATAATACATCACTATAATAGGATCCATCATATTATTATATTGAACAAAATTATTTATTTTACTAGCTTATTTAACTCGGATTTATCCAAGTTCATTTACGTTAAGGAAGTCCATTTTTAAGGTAAAATAGAAGGCTAAATATTTAGATTAAAATCCACAAAAATACCACACTCTTCTTTAAAAAAAAATGGATCTGGATTTATCGAAATAAACCCAAATATATCTTTCTAAACTTCACAGAAAGCTTAAAAGCTTGTGTTGTGAAGTGGAGTAAATCGGGTATTGAACCCGCGCCCACTGGATTAACAGTCGAGCGCGTTACCAACCAGGCTAACGACCACCTTCAACAGTAAGAAATGCAACAATACATAGGTACTTAATGTACACATTTACTAAAAAATAAAAATATTTGCATAGATAGAATATTGTGATAACTACTTATTAGTATGGAGTAGAAGAGTAGTATTTGGTTACGAAAAAATGCTGTAAATCATCTTTCAAAAAAATTCAAGGATATTTTGCTTCGGTGCCTACATATCCTGGATTTCATATTAGGATGCATGACGAAATCGCATTGGACAGAATCACGTAGATGAAATCAAAAAATATCCGTTTGATCATATTAACACTTGCAGAGTAGTAATCGCATGTAAGAAAATATTTCGAGAAATAGTCATAACTACTCGTATGCTCTACTACCACTTATGGTTTCAGCGCTTAGCTGCGTCGTTGATTAATGCCAGCCTTGTTAATTGGAAGAAATCGCAGATCGTGTATGAATGACGAAGGTAATGAACGTGGTGGAAGCGACAGGTGAATGTGAAGGTAGAATTTATGGCTTTCTGTCTCTCTGTTTTGACGCGGCGCTGCGTTAGTGGATAGACTCGTAGTTAGATTTTTAACATATTTTTGTGATTCAAGTCGTGAGTATTGACTTAACCATAAGTGTGTGATTTCGCCTATGTGATTCAGTCTCACGAGATCGTATCACATGTGATTAGGTCATAACACATACTAATACAACATAATAATATTATAAGGGGAGTGTGATCAATACGAAAGGAAATTCCTTCATCTTGATATTAATTTTTCCTACGCTCTTCCCAAATTTCTTGCACAATATTATTTTTTTGATGAATTACCTACCTTCCCCGGCCCCCGTATTAAAAGCCCTGTCTTTATTCAACCACAAAGTATTCATTGTTGGAGATTTATTAAATTTAATTACATTTATATTCGGAGATTTATTATATTCTTCATTTTTATTCCAACGTGTACATGCCTTTGTATAAAACTCCTATCCATTGTCGCGGCTACGGGTTATTCATGAATTCATTGTAATATCTTAATCGATTGCTTTGCATACAGAATAAGGCCCTCGGGTTCAATCCATTGTTCATGAATATTATCCTTTTGAAAAGGAAAAAGAATAAATTATTTTAAAGATAACATTATTAGAGTCAGAAAAAAACATTTTATGATATAGTTCAACGATGAGTTCAAACGTTACGTACAAACACGTGCACAGTCCGTGATATCACGGATCTCGGGAAACCACCTTTAGAAAAAGCATACTCAGGGTAGTGCTGTGTATTGAGGCAAATATGCAATAATATCAGGCACGTTCTTTAGGAGGGCGCCAAATCATCAAAGATTAAGTAAAAAAGAAAAACTTCACGAAACGCTTTGTCCGGGGTGTCAAATAGTATTCATAGACACGCCAGCACAGCACCTAGTAAAAACTTTTTTTTAAATATAGCGCATCAAAATATTTCATTAACGTTCTGATTTCTTCTCTCTTTGTCTTGTCGATTTCCTCACTGCAGTCACTGCTGAGGGTCGCGGTCTCCAAACACCCGTTGCCTGACTAATCCCCGCCACGCAGCTCTGTCCTCAGCAAAATGCACTGCTCCATAGATGGAGTGGGCAACAGTCTGCGTAACCTGGTCTGTCCATCGCAAAGGTGATCGTCATCTGGGTCTCCGTCCTGGCGTGTTTCCTGTGATTATCAGTTTCTCGAGATTATTTATTCGGAAATGATTTTTTTAGCCTATGTAGAAGCTTACAATGTATTACTCTAACTATACTGGAGCAAGAGTTCTGAACATATTATGACATTTGAAATTATCTCATAGATACATAGTAAAATATTCTGTTTGATCGCTTAATGCTGATTCAGGAAATTTCCATATGGAAATGTCTGATTTCATATAATTTCAATGTTCGCTGAATTGAAAATTGTGCCTTTGTTATTAAATTGGTATCGAATTAGAAGGTGCTTAATTTTGGTTACGTTGCTTGACGGATTTCATCTCATCTCATCCAACGCGCTGCGCCGCTTAATTACCTACAATAAATCACCCTAAATGACAGCTGATGGAATAGTCCGGGCTGAGAAGCATTCGTATATATGAGAAACATAATATATTATTATCAGTAAGGCAGAAACCAAATTGGACTTATGTTTCATTACTGCAGGGTATTTCTATTCTAGAGTTCTAGAGCAGTGTTCCGCAAACTTTTTATGTTCAGGGTACACCTATCAAATCAAGAAATTTTAGAGGTAGACCCAAAGAAATTACATATTAAGTACTAGAGATCTGAACTATGAGAGCAAAATTTCGAATCCGTTGCCCACAAACTGTCAAAATTTTCCATACGATTTGACAGTTTGTGGGCATCAGTTTTGTTACACTTCTAGCATTGAGTACTCTGTCTAGGTAGTACTTAATATATTATGTCGCTGGGTACACCAAAGAAAAAAGCAATGTTTATTTAACATTTCTTTATTACTAAAATCAATATACCTAATATGAAACGTGAGCCTGTTTTAACTGAGCATAGGCGATCAAAATTTGGAACAATCGTTGATAAGGCTGCTCTCATTTCTTCATATTGATCGTCCTCAGGCGTTCCCTTTTTTCGATTTAATAGTAGTTAGAGTTGAAAATCCCAATTCGCATAAGTAGGTTGTGGCAAATGGTTATAGAGTTGCAACAGAAAGCAGTGGATACTTCGTGGTATTATCTTCACAAAACCTTGCTTTTTTTCCGCGGCACATCAACTGATGACCACGGTACACCAGTGTGCCGCGGCACACGCTTTGCGGAACAGAATCTAGAGTATACACGGAGCAAAAAAGGAATAGTATATAACCCCGACGAATCTCCCAAATAAGTAGGTCGTTCATAAGAGAAAGACAAATAGAGGAGAGATATTTTCGTCTACAATTTGGAGAAAGTTTTGACTACATGTTTAGTCAATACTGTTAAACAGGGTATTTCCTGTGTAAATTGCAAAATAGGCCATTTTGTATGCTGTTTCTAAATTTCCAGCAATGACCCAATCAGACAATTGATAACTAATTGATACAGAGTATGCAAATCGTATAGACAATTTAGAATATATCGGGACACATTTGTTTTATTTTATTTGGGTGGGTTGGGTAGTAATATGTTCTGCGACCTATAAGATCTATTGTACTTTCCCCACTCTATAACCCAAATACATATGGTTACTATCGAGCAAGAGCAGTTTCTTCAGTCCCAGACGTCTTAGAAAGTCCAGGAGTAGGATGGGATCTAGAGTAAGTAAGCAATTCCATCCTATATCTTGTGCCCGCGCAGAGTCGATTTTCCACGAGTCTCGACGGGTTGAACCCCAGTGATGTTTGTACTGGTGGACGCATCCTACGCTACTGGTTAGATCCCACTTGACGACAAATATTTTGTCTGATCTATAAATGTAAAAAAATATTTTTTTACGTATTCATTTTTTACTACATATAAAAAAAATTACGTTCATTTATAACCTACATTTTTATGCATTTTATCAATACAAAAAAAAAACCGTGAGTATCTGTTCGGAAAAAAAATAGATTAGTTTTTCACACATATTTTGATATATAAAAAATCGTTTACGTTCATTTACTATAGATAAAGTTTCAGTGTACGAGTATCTACCCTATTTTTTTTCTAAAGCATATTTAGTAAGGTCGTCGAGATCTAAGGTCTCCTGTTTTTTGATTTTTTTTTAATGTCCAGCCATAATGAAAAAATAATAATTATCAAGACATACTCGTATGTATCTAAGGGTATTTTGATTAGATTACAAGCCAATCAATCCTCCACACTCTAGGGAACATAATGTGTGTCAGAGTAATGAATTATAATATTCGTAATATAATAATCTCAATTTAATTACAGTACCTACACAGAATTAATATTGTCTCACATGTACTCAGCTAATTGAAGACACATGCGTAAAGTTACATTAGGAGGGATGTTGAATCAAAACGTAATTTGTGCACAAAACAAAGTTCACAAAATTTAAAAAAAATGAGAGACTAGCGTGGAGAAGAGTGACTCTTAAGAGTATGCATACTGGCATTTCAAAAATTTCTAAAAACGGGAGACCTTATATCTCGACGACCGTTACTAATAATATGCTGTGGAACAAAATAGATTAGATGCATTGAACATTTATCTAGGGAATAACCATAAAACATTTTTATATCTTGTATAGATTGCTCAATTTTTTTTTTGAAAAACACCTCTGATCTTTTTTCCGAAAGTCGCGGAGTATTTTTTTTTGTACTGATAATAAACATTAAAATCTAGGGAATAACCGTAAAAGTTTTTTGATAGCCGCAAAAAAGCATACATATAAAAAATACTATATTTTTTTAAGTATATGTATGCTAGTGAGATTTGGACGTGGATGAAGAAGGACAAATCAGGGTTGAATGCAGTGGAAATAAGATAAGTAGTTAAGAAGAATGTGTGTATTTATTCAATAAAAATTATAATGCTAACCTATAAGCTAAGCTAACCAACCCCAGATCCTTAAAAAAATGGTTTAGAATGAATGTCTGTTGCCAAAAAATATGTAGTGCATATTTTTATTTGTTGCTCTAAGTACCAGAGCCCATGGAGAAGGGAGAACTGTAAAAATAAAGTTTTTTTCTATATGCATAAAAAATATTAAGTATGTGGATATTAAATCCAGTGTCAAAAAAATCTTTTACCCTCCAATTGTACTCTGGGAGTGAGTGAGCGGTTAAAATAATTTTGGTATATTGTGGACGAAATACATTTTGATTCTACGCCCTTCTTAATAATATTATTTATTATACAGTGTTCGCTTCCTCATGTCGTGTCTGCAATATGTTTAGTAATCCTAGCAACACAATTCTATGTAATTCAGCAACACAACTCCGAACCGTGACTCATCTCAAGTAATATGAAATAATGAATGACGGAACCTTGTACGTTACTTGAAGCTAGACCCAGCAACATTCGATTCATGTCCGAGATTTGATTCATTTGATACGATTTGCCAAAATGATTCGTTCGAATCGACTCATTTGATTCACCGATTCACTAGTATCCGGCCGGACGTAGTTTGAGTCGTAGAGTTGAGTCCATCTCGTTCTTTATCATCATGTATAACTATCACTATAGTAGTTTGTATTGTGGCTTATTTTATATTTACTTAATGAGTTGTGATCGAGTGTTTTAAATTGTATGTTGTCAAAGGCCGTGGGCCGTAAATTGTCTTAAATAAATAAATAAACATATCATTAATGTATTTAGAATAATTTGCTTTGTAGCATTTTATCGCTGTTGGAAATTCAATTTAGAATACAGTAAAACCTAACCTACAGATGTGAAAATGAACCGGAAATCGCTGTCGTGAAAAGTACTTACACATGTTTTGTAGTACTATTTGGCATATAAATTTATGTAATTCGAACTATACAAATATGGACAATGACAGGAAAATGCTATTTTTAGTAGTTATTTCAAATATAGTTGATGTTATTTTTGACTATGTTGAGAGTGCATTACGCAAACTAAACTTCGTCGGAATGATTCACCATACTGTATAAAATAATTGATCCGTTCAACCAGTTGATTGGATTAATTTTGATACGATTCATTTATTTGGTTCGTTCATTTGAATGAACGGTTCACGAACGACTCGACTCTATTCGTAACCCAAGTTACCTACATCAATATTAGTCTTTGGTAAACCCAGGTGATACTCAGTTAAGTGGTTTGAATTTACACAATTTCAAGCATTCTCTATCTGACGTACAATTGGTTGCAACTAGCAACATGAAGGTAGATGGATAATAATATGCTCCATTAAGCGTTTTGTAATTGTTAGTTATTGATAACGAATTGAAATTCAATAGATTTCGCTTCATTTGACTCAATTATTAATTGTGACTATGTTAAGGGCCCTTTTCACAGAGGTAGGTCTCTACATTATGCTCCTCCACGCTTTTATTTAACTTCGTCTACCATTATTTGCGACTACATTTTCATCGTCAAATTTTATCTACCTTCTCAATGTCTCAGCGCCTTGAAAATTTGCAGACGTAGTTTCAAACACACAATACGGGAGACCTTAGATCTCTACAACCGTTACTAAATATGCTTTGGAAAAAAATAGAGTAGATACAGTGAACCTTTATCTAAGGAATAAAGTCTAGGGAACTGGAACAGGACTGATCATATGCATTAAATTAAAGTCTAGGGAATAACCGTAAAAGATTTTTGATTAAAGCAAAATTAACCCCAAAAAATGGAAAACAGCTATTTTACCATTTTATCATGAGATTGTTCACGCGATTTTGAACCTTAATGCCGTGGAAAATTACCGTGACGTCATAGTTGGGTCCCGAGCCTTTTAAGTCTATCTTTGAACAATAATACACCCCCTCATTACGTTATTCTATTATGACGAAGCACTTTGACATTTCCACATTGTAATTCATTATAGTAAATAATTTGTAAGCGCTTGACATTTTGTATAAGTGGAGTTCAGAACAAATTTAATCAAATTCAGAATTAATTAATTTATTAGTAGGTAATGGAAGGGATTAGGCATTACTTGTTATTCTATTCAAATATATGAGAACCTTTTATTTCCACTCTAATTTAATATTGTAAATAGTTTATGCTTAATCCCATATTTGTTTCGTCCTTTCCACTACGCTGGTTTCGTTTTTAGGACAGTGAAAGAAATCGCAGAGCGTATAATATGACGAATGTTATAGTATATGTGATGGAGACATGTATATAAGGATAGATGTTTGGGGCGCTCTGTCCTCTCCGCCCACGTCGCAAGGGATAGATAGATAATTTGTGTGCTAATGTCGAAGGAATAACTAAAAGAATATCTTTTCATTTAAGAGGCCCGAAAACTTTTACATATTTATGTAAACTAGTGTCTAACTAAAAACTTAGTTTTAAAATACGTATCTCTAAATTTCTGAAAGACGTAGATTTCTCTGGTAATTTTAATTGAGAGAACTACATACATATATTTCAGTTGGCAGTAGTTTATGCATAACAATCGTATATAATAATAATAGTTGGTATTACAAAAGTGGTTTTGGGTTTTGTACCGAGCGATGTTTTGCAATGAATGTTTGTGTTTATAGCAAATGGTATTCAACATTGTTCCAACTATTAAATTGCTGCAAGATGCAAGGAAAATAATTACGAAGCATTTCCTATAGTACTTCCATACATTGAAACTTACATACTCTCGAATACAACAGTGTTGTACAATTGCTTTGCATTGGGTCTTACACATGCATTTGTAAGTAGTTTTAAACCATGTTACTTACGTGTGCACATTTAACAAGTTACAAATATAAACAGATATTAATTTATTATGGGACCTGGGTTCAACCTACCCCGCAAACAATGGTCGACCTTAAACAGGATCCGAACTGGCCACGGTAGATGCGGATAGTTGCTCCATAAATGGGCAAGAGAGACCATCCCCTTTGTGAATGTGGCCAGATCGAGACTGCTGACCATATAGTAGAGGGGTGTACTGACAAGAAGTTTGCAGGGGTTCTTTAGGAAATCCACAAGGTGATGCCAAGGGCAGTAGATTACTTGCAGAATATTGACGCGGAGCTATGACTCCAAGATAACTTGTACAATGGTCGTGTAAATACGAAAGAAGAAGAATTTATTATAAGTTAATCTAATCTGTTCTCCTTCTTTACATACTAACATCCTCGATCACTGCTTTAAAATCCTTCGTGAAAAAGGGTTTGGGGGGCATTTTAAAAGAGTGCGTTTTGAGAAGAGACTTTTTTATTTTAAATTTTCGGCGTTTGAGGAAAGGTTTATACTTTTTAATCACGATTTTATTTAGCTATTATTGTTTTTGTTGCCGTCATCTGCATTTAGATTTTCCTGTTCAGATTGCCCGGTACCTTTTTTTCCGGCAAAGTACCCGTTGTCAAGTGATACGTGTGGCATGGAAGAGTGTTACTGTTTTTAACCAACTTTCTGGGTGAGGAATAGTGGAGATAGGAGCCACCTAGCACAAATTTTGTATGAAAAATAATGATAAGTGGCTCCTATCTCCGCTTTTCCTCACCTAAGAAGTTGGTAAAATCCAGCATAATGTGTGTTACCCAAAAAAGCATAACATTATCAGAATATTGTTATAAAATAAAAAGCTGGTAAATTGTATATTGATTTAGAAAGATAACAAATAATATAATATTATCGGATACTGTCATGTTGTCGCGCTGCTAAGTTGGCGATGGTTGGTTGGCTGGTTGGTCCCGTTAGAAAACACTTCCGTTAAATGGTGTTTATCAAAATATCCGGTTGTGGGAATATTCTCGTAAATCATTGCCTGGCCTGATGACGTTGTAACGACTCTCCTGTCACACTTCATCTTCTTTTGCACTCATCCCTCGCCGTTTCACCCCAACGACCTCCACATAACGATACAGTTACTTACAGGGTTACCAGATGAGAACCGAACTGAAATTACCGAAAAAAAGCCAAAAATAATGCTAATGAAAAGTTAGGACCCATAACATGAAAATACAACATACATACCTAGATAGAAAATAAATTCTATTAAGAGTATGCATACCGACATTTCAAAAATTTCTAAAAACGGAAGACCTTATATCTCGACAACCGTTATTAAATATGCTTTGGAACAATACAGAGTAGATGCATTGAACCTTTATCTAGGGAATAACCGTAAAAGATTTTATATATCTTGTATAGATTTCTCAATGTTTTATATTAAAAACACCTCTGATCTTTTTTCCGAAAGACGGAAACTCGTTTCCCGAAAGTCGCGGGGTAATTTTTTTGTACTGATAATATGCATTAAAATCTAGGGAATAACCGTAAAAGTTTTTTGATAGACTCAAAATTAACCCCAAAAATGGAAAAAAAACTATATTTACCATTTTATAATGCGATTGTTCACGCGATTTTGAACCTTAATACCGTGTGAAATGACTGTGACGTCATTCTTGGTGCCAAGCCCTTAAGAATAAAATGCCGAACCAGCGCGGTATATTTGTTATACTAAACACAGGGTTGAAATACTGAACGGTTCGGTAAGATATCGAACACCTGGAAACCCTGATGACGATACAGTTATTTCCAGCAGCAAGATTCACCGCCCTGCACTTTGTATATGATACCATAAATTTAAGCTTTTCATAAAACATCATAACATAATGTGGATTTTTCCTGAAACTTCGGAAGAAAACGGTAATATTTACGAGTATTTCAATGTTTCGTTTACTATTTAAGTAAGTTTGTAATACTGCGCAGTTTTTCCGGCGTTTCGACAAGCTTTCCATTGCCTTCGTGGTAGAGGAAAGTACCACTGCCACAAATATCTCTTCCTCTCAGATTTGTGAGAAAGAAGTATTTTTGTACACAAACCCAAATCCTTTCCTTGAATTTAATCAATTTTATTGATTTTTTTGAAACCGAGATAATGGTGAAGAACATCTAGTATCGCCCATGTAATTGTGTCCATTTATGTATGTACGTGGAATAGGGTGTTCATGGGTGGCTAAAAATTTTCGTCGAAGTCTCACTTTTTGTGTCGCATATTTGAGGAGCTTGGTAAAATCAAATAGGCACGTTGTAAATAATGGAATTAATATCAGTTTTTTGTTTGAATGTATGGATTTTTTTTTAATTCACTAAGCTACTGTTATCTCACTATGACGGGAACGTTGCACGTTCAAAGAGAGTCTTCGAGTCAACGCTTAGTAGGTAGCTTAGTTAACACAATGCACTTTTAGTAGTAGGAACACAATATTCCCATAATTTTATTATTATACATAATCATTGTTCTGTGTCGTAGCAGGATGTGAAGTCTGTATTATTATGTGCTGGTATTAGGGAGGTATAATGGCCGTCCGGTTGTCGGTAGGAAGACAGGGGACTTAACGACCAAAGACTTAATTGGCAGGTTGGGTAATTAATTCGCTCTGTCAGTGATTCTGTATGCCTCCCATAACGTAGAATAATATTATACGGAAAGTGATATCTTCTATTATTCCCACTACATACATGATGGGTAAAATAATGGGTAACAGGAACTAATTATTACTTCAACTAGACAGTTATATGTTTAATGTTAGGTTTTGAGTACTGTCAGTAAGGTAATAAAGTTGATTGAAGACAGTATTTTATTACACGATAGAGTTTTAGACTTATTCTAGACTTTAAGTGGGCATATGCACTGAGCAAAAATCGTTCCATTTCTGCTTCAACTTTTCAAATTTTGTATGAGAATGTTAGCGCTAAATAAAAATAACGTAAGCGACCTTTTTAAAAGAAACCTGGGAAGAAATTAAAAAATCTAAAACAGCCAATTTGTTAATTTTATAATTACCAGTATTTTAGCTAAATTATACTTTTATATCTGAAAAACTGAACGGAAAATCTTCAGATCCCGTAAATTTTAGGAGTACTTTAGGAATATTTTTTTATTCAAGGAATTTCCAAATCCTGTAATTCTGAAACAGCCGATCTGTAGTCCATACTTTCATCTATCAAATACCAGAGATTTGTATTTGCATAAAATAAATATCGTAAATATTGATTGTATTGAAATACACCATATTTCATGAGATGTTTTTCATTTTGTTTCAGGTAAGTCCAGACTTCATTATTATTCCATTCGGCGATTAGAAGTTACAAAGGTTAGTATGTTTTTGTTCACCAAATGCAAAGTGATAATATAATGAATGGAGTTCAAAATTTTTGCCACTAGATACTAGGTGATTCGTGAAAGTGACGTAGGCGTATATTGAAATATGTTTCTTTGTATCAAGAAATATCCCCCAAAGAAATTGACGATGTTCTGGTCATGGATAAATGAAATATTGAACGGTATTCATAATGAAAATTCGTAGGCATTCGACGAAACTTGTTTTCTCAGTGCACCCTAATCATTAAAATAGAGTATTATTTGGAACTATTTTCATGTTTTCTATGTCTATCAAAGCAGTATGAAGAGATCTACAACTTTACATTTTTCTATATCACCATATACTCGTAGGATCGTCACAAATAGTAAAAATAATAGATATTCTATATTAAATCACCACATAGGATCGTCACTAACAATAAAATAATCAAAATAAATTTAGGTAATCAGTTTTGGTTTATTAACTCTTGTGTTTAATACCTCCTTTAGTTAACATGAGGAATATTGAAGGGTGAAACGGTAGAAGTAATAAACTTGTATGATGCTCCACAATTCCTTGTACCAAATGACAACATGCCCGTGAGATGCTATAGTGTACTTATATAGGTAGATACTACAGTACAAGATTATCCTTAACCCAAATCCTCAACAATAATCGATAAGTAAAAAAGTCTTCTCAATTTATTGAGAAAATCTGAAGTAAAATGTTTGATTTTGACGTTCAAGGGCGTCGAGTGTTCGAGAGAGCGAAAAAGTCTTCTCCCTCTCTCATTCCAAACCCATTCTTCTCCGTAATATCATCCTCCCCCCACGGCGAATCAACAGGATTGGAAGCCAAATAAATTCAAAATGAATAAATTTATATATCTACGTATTTTATATTTCTTTCAGATATTTTGCTGAGTCAAAACATGTAAAAGTTCTTAAAAACGCCTTCGCATGTGAATATTCTGGAAATTGAAAGTCGAAAAGTTGTAATTTGTCTTTGAAAAATCATTTCCATATTTTGTTATTCAGTAATATGGTATGAGTAATATTTAACTACAAAAAATACTAGTAATATTTTACTTACAATACCAAATCATTGGATTGTGTGAAAAAGATTTGTTTAAAGCCTTTGTCCTGATGTTTTATGGCTTTTAGGCTTTCCAATAACTTGTATGTTGAAGATAATATGAGCAATTTTCTTTCAATTTATGACAAGTCTTGGATATATATTTTTTGTATTTTTTTCTACTAAAGGAACAAGTAACTTCATATCTGATTGTCTCGTAAAGCTATAATAAGCTTGTGTTGAGGCTTTCATCAGGCTTTTCAACACAGGTAGTTGGCGTCTCCAAAATAGTGTTTTTCAGCACAAATATCTAATTGTAAAAAAATATGGTAGATATATTGAACCTTCATCCAGTTAGATTCCTAAAAAAATATTGATATCTCTAATTTTTTTCCCAAAGTAATTGACTCCTTTCGTGAATGTCACAAAGAAAAAATATTTCTCTATATGCATTAAAATCTGCTGCATAACCATAAAACTTTTTTGAATAGAGCGAAATCGTCCCCATAAAAACAAAAAAATCTTAGTCCTTAAATTTGATCCTAGTGCCAACCAGTAGATTTTTTTTGTGTGAGCGGTTTTGAACGTTAAAGAAATATTTTTAGGATGCTCCTCTTAATTTTTAGGTTAAAAACACGTGTATAAAATTTCGTACTGTGTAGGAATAATCTAATTCCATCTTGTCCGAACCATTTCAACTGTAAGTGTTACAAATTTTATTTCACATCCTCAGGTCAAAGCTCGAACCTTTCATTTGCATTGTTCAAGTATATTCTTACGAATGTTTTGTAATTTATTGCCAACATAAACCTCCTGGATTTATATCCGTACTCTTAAAAATAAATGGCAGCTATGAAACTTAAGACGGGTCGTCTATGTGGTCTTACAAACTCCCACACTGTGTAGATATTATGACGTGTAGAGCATCTGACGAAATCACATTGAGATAAAATCACATACATTGCAAATCGCATACTTCTTTTTCTTCTTCTTGTGGTCTTAAACCCGAACATCCTGGGTCCCTAAATAAATAAATAAATCCAGCTCATCCAATCATCGTACAGCTGTCTCCGAGGCGTCATGCAGCTCACTTAGTCCCCCGCCGAAGGAATATAGGGGGCACTGCTCCATTATATGGTCCATGCTCTGGGTTTCCCCACACGGGCAAGTGGGGGAGTCAACCATCCCCCACTGGTGTAGGTTTGCCGTCGAGCAGCCGACTCCTGTCCTGAATCGGCTAAGCCTGCACCATGACCTTTTTGGTAGAAAGAATTCGGGCTGTTGTTGGGTTGAGTCGGTCACCAGATATCCTCTGGGATGTAAGGGTCTAAGTATGAGGAGGAAGGGTATTCTAGTCAGATGACAGAAAATTCAACGACAAAAGGTGGTTGCTTACAACTCACTTGAATGAGTTTTCTATCTTTTTGGTTCTTGGATGACCGCGTTTCCTATGCTTACACCACCAACGTTTATCATTTTATTCTTTCTAGAGCCAAGGGTCTCTGACTTTTGCTGCCTCTAGCTCAAATAGCTTTCTCACATTTGTTGATTTATTCATGTAATTAGTCCCAAGTCACTTGTTATTTATTTTTCCTCCTTGTAGCAGCAATATTGAAGGAGTCCTTCCTATTGAAGGAGAGTGCCCTTTCGACTAACCCATGGGGCTGTCTGAGCAACTTTGAAATTAAAAAGTTATTCTGGTATGCGGAGGGCCTTCATTATGTGAATTATTCTCTCTAAAATGACTGTATTGACTGTGTGATTTTGTCTTTGTGTGATTGTTGCTTATGTGATTTTATCGCAGGTGATTTAGCCATGGAATGTATTAATATAAGGGGACTTATGAACACGTATGTAACTGCTCATATCTCATATAACGATTGCCATCTTTGTTCTCTTTTATATCACGAGTATGAGTGAGTTTCATATTATGTTACTATTTTATTTGATATAATAACCTTACCTATTACTAAAGAAGCAATTTCGAAATCTAATAACATCACTTTTATGCTGTAAGGTACTACTACATAATATATAGTTCCATTCCTTTTTTAGCGACATCATTTTAGCGATACAAGAAACAAAGCGTTATCTCGTGTTTATGATAAAACAGTAGGTTCTACAATTTTAAATTGACAGCGTGGTAAAAATACCATATTCTTCTTCCTCTTTTCTTTAGATCAGTTGATCTGTTCTGGCAGGAAGCTCCTTTACCTCAGGGACGTCAAGAACCAACTATCCTTCCATCTTTTGGGCGGTCTTCCAGGATGACCAGGTGGTATTTCGTTGGCTGCAATGTAAGGGATTCTAGAGTCGGCCATTCTGTTTACATGATCCCTCCAGAATCTTTTTATTGCTTTGCTCCATCTCACGATATCTTCCGTGCTACAGGTCCGTCTTATACGAGAAAATTGAATGAACAAAATATGCTATGTTATTGAATTGGACAAGTCTCTGAATAACACATTGCAACTTCACTGACTGAACAATTTAAAACAATATTCAGTTAATTTGCATACATTTGTATGGCTGCTTATATTAAATTTAACACCGATGTTTCTATCCCTTATTCCCCAAACAATGCAGTTACTTCATTAGGTTAAAGGTCACTTGTATTAATTTAGAACATTGTTCGGTATAAAGTATTTACTAAAATAATGAATATTTCAACGGTTTACAGAAATAACTTGAACAATGTACAGTAACAGTAATGAATTTACTTGTTGGACTGAATTTTAAACGAACTAAATGTTAATTCGTCACTTCGTTTGTCTATAAATAGCAAAATCGTTTCCCTACAAAATACTTGTCAGAAAATCATTTCAAACGTTTCACTAACTAAGCATATTGAGAAATAGTGTTTCCTTCTAAAGGTCTTTTTATTTTTATTTTTTTATTTTATTCATTAAACAAACAGACAGTAATACAAAAAATATTAAATCTTAAAAAATAGTAACTAGTTAAGTGTACCAATAGATGTTTGTTATCAATCTTACTACAATGGCAATTATCCTCTATGTGTTAATACTAATGATAGAAAGCGAATTTACATACGAAAAAAAAAGAAAAAGAAAGATAATACAACAATGTAGTATCAGTTACATTACATATGCTCAATTCAATTCAATTGAATCAAAGCCTCTATACATTTTGTTTTTCCTCTTTATCCATTTCTATGTTGTTCGTTCCTTTGGTTTTCCTTACTGCGTGTAGAGTGGTTGAATAACCGAGCTTTCGGCAAAAACTACTTCACCCTGAAGATGGCAGTTGTATCGCCGCCAAAAGATCGGTTATTCAACCACTCTATATGCAGTAAGGAAACCTGAAGAACGAACAACATGGAAATGGATTCATCACGCTTCGAAAGCCTACAAGATTATTTGATTATTCCCTTCTTTACATTACGTAAATGTGTATTTTATCAACTAATAGGTATGTGTTTTATCTTTAAACAAAATCGTCTCATAAATATGCCTGGTTGACTGATAGAAATTACTTCGCAGCTCCGCCAGCTATAGATATTAAATAAATAAATAAATAAATCTTTTTGGCCAAAACAAAAATGCATATTAATTACATAAAACAAAACAATCGTAGTGTGCCAAAAGGCGGACTTATTGCTAACGCAATATCTTACAGTCAACCCGAACATTAGTCATACTGCCAAAAATCATTTCGCATCCTATTATAGCAGGACTGTGATATGTAAGTTACAAAGTTGCGCTACCTGAATTAAAGTATGTAACAGAATTTCTGTCACTCTTGTAACAAGTAAAAGCTTAAGAATACATTAAAACTTTTTTCTTACGTCGCGATACCAATTCGTTGACTTTATCTCAAGCTTTTTTTAGCAACACGTGGAAAATTCTCACACTTCGACATCTTTTATGAACTGAGAATTGAAAGGTCTGCTAAAATAGTATGAGTATTATCCGGGCTATGAGGCCGTGGTCTATTGGGAGCGTAGTTTACTAAAATAGTATGATTATTATCCGGGCTAAGAGGCCGTGGTCTATTGGGAGCGTGGTTTACTAAAATATTATCCGGGTTAAGAGGCCGTGGTCTATTTGGAGCGAGGTTTTACAATGTTTTGTCCAACTCTTTGGTGGACAACATCAGCGGATTGTAATTTATTGTAAGTTCAAGTGGGTAATGTTGTTCTTGATTTTGATCACTCTTACACACACATGAACTAACACAATTCCTTGATGATGTCCACCAAAGAGTTGGACGTAACGTTGGGAAACTACGCTCTTAATAGATCACGGCCTCAAGGCCCGGATAATACTCAAACTATTGAAAGATTATGTTCTTATATTCTACTCAGATAGTAGGTATGTCTAAAAGTGTGCGATAGTGTCTCTAACATTATTATGTTAAACCAAATTTCGTAGAAGAAAATAGGAATTAACGTGGATAGGGTTAGAATAATACCCACCAAAGGCACTTAAGCCGTTCCTAAATTAATCTGATTGCGGCGTTTCTCCAGAGCACATCAAGGCCTCAGTATATGATTTTGATTTTAGTAATAAACTACATCATTCCACATAAAATAACATGTCGGAAACTTAATAAACTTACCTGTTTAATTTCCTCTCTCTTAAAGAGCAACTCTAATAATTTGTTAATTTAATTTTCATTAAAAATGTAATGAACCTTTTATTTCAAAAAAGATCCTTGGAAGATAGATTACAGCCATCACATTTTTGTACCATTATTGGTATTCGAGTGTCTTGGTGCCAATGACATAAACAATGTTTCTGTCTGCTATAAGGTGCGAAAACGAACCTCAACGAATTTGAGGACACACATTGAGACTAATGAAGTTAAATAGAAGTGTGTGGCAAACATTCATTTATTTATTTAGTTCTCTCAACAGAAAAAAAGTAGCATATTATGCAAAAGCTTATGACTGATCTTTGCTGGTCAGTCGGGTCACTATGATCTCTTAAAAACACTCACGGGTTCAAAAAACTTAGTATTTTCGCCGACACTCTGATATTGTGGAATAAGTATGAGACTAAATATTTTATAGCTGGCAAGCAAACATCATCTTATCAACATGATTGCTTGATTTTCGAGCAAACCGTGTGTATGTAGATTGATTTCAATCGATGTTTTGATACTTCTGCTGGATTCACATGAAGAAAACTGCAATAACAGTAGTGTCGAAACGTCGATTAAACTCAATCTACAAACGGTTCGCCCGAAAATCAAGCAATCGTGTTAAACGTCCACCGTGAAAACGTTCAAGAATTTCTGATCATCTTATCAAGTCATTTGCAAGTTGAAATTCTGGAAAGCTATGCGTTGATGCAAAAGGTTATTGGGCATAGAAAGATGAACTGAAATTGGTGTAAGTATTTGAAATGTTATTACCTACAATGTTTTGTATTATGGAAAATGTCAAATGTTCAGTAGAAACGCTTTCCAGGTACATATCTAGGCACAGTACTTTCATACTGTGTAGGCGAAGATAATTTAATCTTTATAAGATAGAATACAAGTATATTAGAAGGGAAAAGTAGGGTTGCCAGGTGTAGATTCTATATTTCCGGGAAACTTCTACACTCAAGTTCAAAAACTAAACACAAATGGGAGATATTATAAAGCCGTCATTGGAATATCTCCGCCAACAAAAAACTGCATACGAAAGGACATCTATAGTGGTTGCTTGGTTGACAGTTGTTTTTATTTCCGAGTCCAAATAGCGAGTCTTTCCAGTTGACGAACCCTGGGCTGTTGAGGTGCCCGAATCAGGGCCTAGAGATGAAGCAAAACAATAATAACAGTTATTAGTTTGTATTTAAATTAATAACAGTTATTAACAGTTATTAGGCATGTTGATGTGGCCATAAACGAGACAGTCCGCACTGTGTCTGGATGCCTTAAGCCGACGCCAGTGAGGGACATCTATCCAATTGTGGGTATTGCCCCTCCCACTGTCAGAAGACAGGTTGCGGCTGAGACAGAGCGACAAAAACAACTATCCGATCACAGACATCCCATGTACGGCCGTGAAGCCAGACAACCCCGGCTAAAGTCAAGAAAAGGCTTCGCTGAAACAACAACACCGCTTCCCGGCCCGCCGGAGGCACGCCGGATTGAACTATGGCAAGCGAGCCTCTCTGATCGCGTGCATGTCAAGCCGAAGGAGGAGATGGCCCCTGGATACAATCTGCCATACCCAACTTGGAGAGCACTAAATAGATTAAGAACTGGGGTGTCGTGCTGCAACAGTGACCTCAAAAAATGGGGATACACGGAGGACGACACCTGTGAGTGCGGAGACATACAGGACAACCAACATCTACTAGTATGTCCTAAAATCGGGGAGACATGCGCGCGAGAAGATCTTATAAATGCAAGTGACAGGGCCGTACATGTGGCCAACTATTGGAGGTTCTTGATTTGAGGCATCTGGACACGGAAAGTAAGTATTAGTTAAAAATAGTTTTTAAACTATGTTTTTACAATACGAAATAGAAAAAAGCAAATTAAAACAATCACTTCAAACGTGTTTAAGAAAACCAACTTGGTGATTATTTTCCTAGGCTTTCCTTATTTTTTTGATTTAGAAGGTTTCTTTATTTTGTAGCGACATTATATAATTAAAACAACAAACATAAAACTTTGTTTACACCACTTTTATTTTGACCAGAGTCATCCCTTCTTCAGGACTAATACAAGAATGAATCATTAATTCTTGTATTAGTCCTGAAAAAGGGAACTTTGTTCCCGAAACATGTTGACTCTAGTCAAAATAAAAGTGGTGTGTACAAAGTATAATATTGTTTTAATTTCCTTATTTTGTCGAACACCTGGCAACATTAGGTAGGTAGATAGGAGAGAGAGAGGTTGTTATATAATTAATTGTATAGGCCCCACCGCGAGATGGAAATGCTTTTACATAAATTATGATAAAGATTCTCACTTGATTAAAGCTCCTGCGCCACATTAGGTACTTACCTACTCCCTAGTATACGCCTTACTTCTAATTAATTGTAACAATTACATAATCTTGATGAACGCCAATAGTAATTCAAACAAATTAATTGCAATTATTCCACATGAAATCTTGTAATAAATTGGCTTTTGTGTGATATATTATGTATATTAAACGTACGGTTTTTAATTTCATCAGTCTATACTCCTAGAGGTGCGATCGATCGATATGGATCTTTTTTTTTTCTGATGCCTTTTTTTACCTGTGATTAATTTTATTGAACGGTTTTTTTTTTTAAATAAAATGATATATCGAAATTAACACAAATACACCTTTTAACACTTCACAGTAAGCTTGAAAAGCTTGTGTCGTGAAGTGGAGTAGGTCAGCATCGGGAATCGAACTCGCGCCCACTGGATTTACAGTCAAGCGCGTTACCAACCAGGATACCGACCACCTCAATTGTGTCGTGAAGTGGAGTAAGTCAACATCGGGAATCGAACCCGCGCCCACTGGATTAACAGTCGGGCACATTACCAACCAGGCTACCGACCACCTCACCTTTGGGAACAACGGAACATAAAATAATTAAGCAGATTCTGATGCAAAGTCTAATTGTCTAATTCATGTACAAACATAATAACCGATATGTATAATATCGCGTAAAATATGTGTAAAAACAGAGGTGACAAGACTGCAGCTATGTAGCGCACTGGCCGTAGGTACATACAGAATAATTGTAATAGTAGTTTTATGTGGCGCAAAATAATAAATTATGTTAATCATTTTATACCATCAACTGTACATTATTATATAGATAGCGGTATTAAGGGCATGGCACCAGGAATGACGTCACAGTCTTTTCCCACGGCATAAAGGTTCAAAATTGCGTGACAATCGCACGATAAAATGGTAAAAATAGCGTTTTTTTTCATTTTTTGGGGTTAATTTTGCGTCTATCAAAAAACTTTTACGGTTATTCCCTATATTTTAATGCATATTATCAGCACAAAAAAAAAACTTCCACTCCGCGACTTTCGGGAAACGAGTTTCCGTCTTTCGGAAAAAAGTACAGAGGTTTTTTAATATTTTTTTTGAGAAATCTATACAAGATATAAAAAATCTTTTACGGTTATTCCCTAGATAAAGGTTCAATGCATCTACCCTATTTTGTTCCAAAGCATATTTAGTAACGGTTGTCGAGATAGAAGGTCTCCCGTTTTTAGAAATTTTTGAAATGTCGGTATGCATACTCTTAAGTTAATCATTTTATACCATCAACTGTACATTATTATATAGATTGCGGTATTAAACGCTTTATAGGAATATAATAATATTATCATATAAAAAAATTTATAAAAAATCCACGTTTTTCTCGGGCCCAAAGTGAACTAAAAAGAGGAAAATAACTTTTTCGGGGCTTTGTAAATCGATCAGTAAAAACGCATACCTAAAGCTACCTCTAAAATTCTACAACTAAAAACGTGGGGCGTAATTTGAACCTACAATAATTGAAAATCATTCAAATTTTCTTCTGGGGCTGGGTCCCAATGTACTGGTGATATCATACTTGTGTGTATGTGTGTATGGTATGTAAGTACATTACAAGTTAATACTGATTGTACTGGTGTGTATGTGTGTATGGTATCATACTTGAGGATTACATACATACATACAAGTTAATACTGATTGTACTGGTGTGTATGTGTGTATGGTATCATACTGGTGTGTATGTGTGTATGGTATGTAAGTACATTACAAGTTAATACTGATTGTACTGGTGTGTATGTGTGTATGGTATCATACTTGAGGATATTGGTGATATCATACTGGTGTGTATGTGTGTATGGTATCATACTTGAGGATTTTGGATGTATCCAAACCTAATTACCATACACATTGATGTTAATACCGGTGTGTACTGTGAAGACCCGACACTACATCACCGGTAACTGGACAGACTAACCTAAAGTTATTCTACAGACCAATTCTACAGTTTTTCTACCTCCGCCCCTATAATTAGATGTCGATAGTAATTAGGCTTGGATACATCCAAAATCAAGCTTGCAGATTAATTCATAAGATTTTCATACGAATGGGTAAATTTCTGAAGAAAATTTGAATGATTTTCAATTATTGTAGGTTCAAATTACGCCCCACGTTTTTAGTTGTAGAATTTTAGAGGTAGCTTTAGGTATGCGTTTTTACTGATCGATTTACAAAGCCCCGAAAAAGTTATTTTCCTCTTTTTAGTTCACTTTGGGCCCGAGAAAAACGTGGATTTTTTATAAATTTTTTAAATGATAATATTATTTAACTCTTTTTAGTTTTGGATGGTTAATCTTGCGATCATTTTTGTAAATCTGAAAATTTAATCATAATTAAAAGAAAACAATTGAAACTTCATATATGCATTTATTTAAATTTAACACACAAAAATCATGCCTTCTTTGTTTCCAAATTTTTTGGAGTACCAGACCCAACCACGAGGAGGTGAGGCAATTTTGAGAACTTGACTCGGACTCATCATCGGTCCAATACAGAAAACATAAAACACAAACAAACACAAGACATTCACAAACATAAAGATGGAACTTAACTGACGAGTGAAATTATTGTTGATCCGGTGGCTGATAATTCCGCATTAGTTCCATTTCTTTAATTGCATCCTCGTTGCATGGTTTTCTTCTAGTCAGCTTACTGCAATCCAGTTCAGTCACACGTACTCCTTCGAGAGATCTCACTCTGCTGAGAGCCACATATGCCTGTCCATCTTGGAAAAGTGACTTTCCAAGATAGACAACAGCATGATCAACAGTACAGCCCTGCATTTTGTGGACTGTACATGCCCAGCAAAGAATCATTGGCAGCATTCTCCGCTCAATTGTTCCATGATTGTATTTAGCTGGAAATTGTACAGCTCGCGGTTGAATCAAATGAACGCCGTCCTGGCCAAAATCTACACGGACTGATGGAACATCTGTATCATACATTTGATCTCTTCGGAAGTGAGGCCACACTATCTCTACAATATTTCCCATAGAGCCGTTGACAAGTCCTTTTTGAAGGTCAATATTAGATCGCAGCATAATCTTTGCACCAACAAAAATTTCCAATTCCTTGGGCATACCACCAGTTTTGTTAATATCGGCTGGCACGATATTATCCATGTTGATATTTTCCACATTACGCATCGCATCAACTAGTCGATCTTGAGCGCGAATCTTGAAAATTCGAATTCCAGGTTGTGTTCGATAATAATCTAATACAGCTGCATTATGGTCATCAACCTGTTTTCTGCATAATCGCATAAACGACTAATGTACAATCATAAAATCTTTAAAATCTTGTATTGTCATCGGAACTAAGCTTGCACAAAAAGTTTCAGCTCAATTGGATGTTAGGAAGTGGTCGAAAAATCGACGCGTTAATTTATTAATTAAGTTATTAATTATCGCATAAGCGACTAATGTACAATCATAAAATCTTTAAAATCTTGTATTGTCATCGGAACTAAGCTTGCACAAAAAGTTTCAGCTCAATTGGATGTTAGGAAGTGGTCGAAAAATCGACGCGTTAATTTATTAATTAAGTTATTAATTATCGCATAAGCGACTAATGTACAATCATAAAATCTTTAAAATCTTGTATTGTCATCGGAACTAAGCTTGCACAAAAAGTTTCAGCTCAATTGGATGTTAGGAAGTGGTCGAAAAATCGACGCGTTAATTTATTAATTAAGTTATTAATTATCGCATAAGCGACTAATGTACAATCATAAAATCTTTAAAATCTTGTATTGTCATCGGAACTAAGCTTGCACAAAAAGTTTCAGCTCAATTGGATGTTAGGAAGTGGTCGAAAAATCGATTGCAAGATTTACAACACACAAACATACAAGAAAGCAAGCTAAGAAAAACGTGGTAATAATATAACTAACAATTTTGTATTTAAAATTACCTATACAAATAAACATTATATCGCCGCTCGTTTTTTACTTTGACTTAAGCGCCACTTAGGTATAAAATGAGTTATATATATCATTGGAATCGTCTCGACGAGCTGCGTCGAATGGTCCAAGTTCAAGGTCAATCAGAGAGCTTTTTTGGTCGTTTAGTCAAATGAAAAACCAACTTTTATCTTTCAAAAAATAGGTGAAGCGACGAAAATTACAACTTATAATTCGCGAATGGCGCTTTGTTTTGCAAAATTTTCACAATTCATGAATGTTTGGTTTATAAGAAAAACAAACTTAACACATAAAACAATGCGAGTGGCGCTTTAGCTTTTTTGACTTATCAAAATTATTTAGACAGATGCACTTTAGTCAAATCGTATAATATTAAATCTAAACATGTCCTTCGTTTAGTCACATTTACATGATACTAAATAATGTTAAATTGTCGTTTAGACTTTTTGAATTTTGGATATTATTCGTTTCATGTCTTTTAAGTCATTTCTACTAAATACTGAATTAAATAAAAATGGCCATCAGTCACAGTAGATTGTTACTTTTTAATTTTATGTAATGCGTTAATCATTCTTAGTAATTGTTTATAATTGAATTTGCACTTAAGTATTTTTGCGGTTATAACAATAGCTGATATTTGGTACATCTGTCGTCGTTTAAGACAAAATGTTTGAAACAGAATTATAAGGTTTGAAAATATTATTATCGGTCGTTCAACTAACAACTTCATTGTCAATACACGTGTTGCTTTTGTGTGCGATGGGCGCGAACGTATATACCTATTTAGAATATATTATTTAAGAAATATTTATAAAGAATATATTTAGAAAACTTTTACTTTCCTTCTTTTTTGAAACAGATATGAAGATGAATACGTAGAGTTCCAAGACATTGATCTTCAGTTTTTATTACTCACCAAATTTTTTATAAAATACAAGAGTTTGTGTGTTAGCCATTTTAACTTGGAAGTGTTTGGAAAACATGGTTGCATTAATCACTTTGAATTATAACGATTTTATTTTCAGCGCTAATTTAGACATTCTGCTTGATACAGTTTGTCATAAAAAGTTCTATTAGCCATTTTGAATTATTAGAAAAAATATATAAATGACGTGTTAGTCATTTTGATATTTTTGAGGAAGAGTAAAAATGGCGTGTTAGTCATTTTGAATTATTAGAAAATATATATAAATGACGTGTAAGTCATTTTTTTTTTTGGAGGAAGATTACAAATGGCATGTTAGTCATTTTGAATATTCATGATTTTAAGGAAAGTGGTCATTTACTTGTTTTGAATTAATAAATTTCGAATTATACTAAATATCAGGTTAGGCATTAAGGGATTAAGCGCCATCTAACTCACACAAAAGAGACTATATTTATTAAACATTATATACTAAAAAATATAAAAAAAATTCATGAACAAAACCCCCATACAACTTATTTAAATCGGATCATAAATAAAAAAGTTATCAGGGTTTTCCTGTTTTTTTAAACTTTAAATCGCTCTCCTGAAAAGTTGACCCTCTGTCGCTTAAGTCAAAGTAAAAAGCGAGCGGCGATATTGTATGCAGGCGTAGGCATACAATATAACGACACATAATTGCATTATGCAAAATTAAATTAAAAGTACAACATTAACCTATAAAATTATCATAGAAGTTTAACAGTTATTATGTTTAATTAAATACAAAATTTAGGGATGTACCTAGCGATACCGATACCGATATAATCGGCAGACCGATAAATCGGTATCGCCGATTACTTGTCAATCGTTATCAGTAATATAAAATGTTAAATTCAATCTAGATTTTATTTCAATTTATTTAATTTCATGGTGTTCAGTTATAATGCTGTAATTATGGGGTGTATCATGTACTGGGACCTATAAGATCTATTGTACTCCCCCTACTTTTCGCATCTGGTAACTACCCAGTTAGAGCAGCCCCTCTAGTCTTCGACGTCTTACTAAGTCCAGCACTCGGAGGGGTTTCATTATAGTTACTTTGCGTGCTTCATGAAAATTCATAAAAAACGGTTTTGTTTAAATTAAATTTTGATGTAATAAATTTTATCATGTATTTTTTCTCCAAGGTAACGTTTCTGTTAAAAACACATGTAAGTAATACAACACAAAAAAATTGTAGGTATTTGAGAGCCAGTTTTTTTTGTATGGAACCCCCAAAAAATATTACCCTCCAGTAATCGACTATGTATAGATAGGGACATACAACATTATACTAATTTAGTTTTCTTTTCTAATAAGCTATGGATATCGGTTTCACTGATTATTTACTGCAATAATCGGTATCTTCTCGACAACATTATGTATCGTCACATCCCTAACAATATTGTGGCGTTTCGACATTGAGTGATGTAAATTATATTAGTAATCATGAACCAACTTCAATTACAATTAATTATATTATTCTCAATCAAATTTGTTTTCATTTAATGGAAAATTAACCAACACGATTGACCTGCCATTAGTAAAGCGTGGCTGAACGAATATCGGTTTTTGAAAGATACGTTTTAAGGATTTGACTGAAAAATATCAAACATTTTTTTTTGTTTTAATAAAATTTATAATTCTGTTAAAAGGGGTGTGAAATTTATTCAAGTACATTTTTTTTAATTCGGTGGTACTCGTAGCATCATACTGAGAGTTCGTTGACTGACAGTCAAAATTATCATTTGGGAGAGTGATCAAAAACACTGTCGAAATTCATAATTGACTTTCATTATTGCTTTCTTCTGTACGTTCTAATTTCTACATACATTATATCATTATTATGAATATTTTGTCCATCATTAAGGTCTTTCAAACGAATGAATTTTTATTAGTATGTAGTCATCTAACCACCTAAAGCACTTTGATTTTTTACCACTGTATTAAGATTACGATAATTTTTTATTATACTATTAAGAAAATAGTTGATTTTAGATAAAGGCGCTGCATATAGCTTTATGGCAAACATAGTGGCAACATTTGTAGTATTTTGACAGATATGTCATTGTTGCTAGCACACAAAACTGTAGTTCCAAATCAATGCGAGACCAACTCTTTTCATTGTAAATACCGATTAACTTCGATTTAATTGTTGAAATAACTTTTTCGTTATTACATACATACATACATCTTCATCCCCTTCTATCTTTTATTGGATCGGGGGCTCTAGGCATCTATACCAGAGACCTTTATCACTTGAAGTCTCCTTCAGGACCTCCGCCCACTCCAACAACATAGATAATTATTTCTTCCACATATTTTCGCGTGCATTAGCAGATCTCTGAATACTAGTAACGTTATAATACCTAGCTCATTTGGTAATTAAAATTTCATATAGATTTCACGTTTATCCCGAGTTTGGCCGCTGCCAAAATTGACCTTTGTTTATAAATAATAAAACCTATTAAGCTTAGCCACCCTCATTACATGCAGAATTAAAAGCCGGTTTATTGAGCTTACATAATTCTTGTCCAAACCGAATATGAATGTAACGCAGGAGTATGCGAACTTTTGCAAGTTGTTCAAATATGTAGGTACCTACGTAACTCAAAAAATTTCACGATAACAACGCCTTAAGCTATTATCGAAAATTATTCAGCTATAATACAATTTTTTTTAATTGAAATTACGAGCCATAAAAATGCTTTGAGTACCTAGTTATAGATAGATGTCGACATTTTTTTTAATTTATCGGTTGTATCAACTTAAATTAAATTGTTACATTTTGTTTTATAATAGTACAAACATTACAAAGTAGAATAAAAAAATACTATGCAAAATAAAAATTCAATTTACCACAGAATGTACGTACAATAATGTTGATGTTTGGCGATGGGCCCTATTTTTGAATCAGTAGAAAATTGTCGCATACGATATTTCTCAACTACTGAATTATCTACAAGTCCAGGATAAGTAGGAAATGACGTAATTATCGCATAGGATAAATCTCTACTGATTCAAAAATAGGGCCCCAGTTCTCTATGGCTACCCCGCAAACAGCGTCTTTTTTGACGGGTTAAAAATGAGTTCATTAATTAACAACATGAATTATTTATAGGGGGTAACCTAATACGAAATCAATAAATTTACCCACTTTATCGCTTGTATAAAAAGGTTAATAAGATTTTTCCATATAAAAATGCTATCGACAGATGTAAATATTGTAGTCTTATTGAAATATTATTGTTTTCAATTAGGTGTAAAACGTATTTTTTCAGTGCTGAAATTATTGGTACTTTATCACCACTGTATTTTTCAATAAAATGTATTTTTTATTAAGCGTTAGCAGGCGGTTTTTATACCAATATTATTTTTGTAATACATATCTCATTAAAGATTTTTATAGTTTTCAGTTGATTATTTTTTTATGCCATTTTTTGTTGAAATCGTAAAAAATATTGATTGTTTTTTGATTTCATTTTGTTGATTGGATTCATATGTATATAAATAAAAAATAATAAAAATACATATAAGTACGTACAGGAAATCCATCTATTGTATCTTGTATCTAATCTACCTACCCTCTCTCATTGCGTTTATTTAAACAAATAAATGAATAAATCTTTATTAGCCAAAGATTATGAAGAGTTACAAAACGAGACAATAGTAGTGTGCTGAAATCGGACTTATTCCTAAAGCAATATCTTACAGTCAACCCGTATTACTTAGATTGTGGATACAATAATTCGACATACAAAGTTTATAATGTTATTAAAAGTAGTCATATTGACATTGAAAAATTTCTAAAACGGTTGATCTTAGATCTCGACAACCTCACTAAATATTCTTTGGAAAAAAATAGAGTTGATACCTACATTATACTTGTATCTAGGGAATGACCGTAAAATATTTTTTATATCTTGAATAGATTTCGCACATACTTGTAAAACACATCTGATTCGTAGCAGCTCGTTTCCCGAAAGTCACGAAGAAATATATTTTTTTGTATTGATGATATGCATTAAAATCCAGAAAATGGCCGTAAATTACTTTGATTGCAGTGAAACTAACCCCAAAAAATGGAAAAAAAAACTTTTTTTTACAGTTTTACCATGCGACGAGTGTATTGACAGTGGCGTCATTGTTGGTCCCGAGCTTTAAATATAGGTTCCTAATTTTACGGTTGAAATGAATTCCGTGTTTTTGTTATATTTTTAGGTTGATTTTTTTATTACATAATTTATCGCTAGCGCATTATTTCCCAGTCACATAAAGGTCAATGATTAATGTACTTTATTTCACATTGAATTATTTTAATGACTGTATTTGCGAGTAAAATATCAAAACTTTCTTATCTCATAAAAACACAACATGACTCTATAATGTTTGTTTTGTATAACACAATTACTCAAACCCAAAAGTTTTGCGTGTATCATTATATGAACTTATGTTACCTGGAGTAACCCAGATTGAACATTCAAACAACTGGATCATGTAATACCTACTATATTATTATATTGTTGCAATTTTTTATAGTTAACGTAAAAAAAAAAACATAATATTAAAAAGTAAAGAAAAAGCACTGTGTTACTGCCTCAGAACATACCTAGCTTAGCGGAGCAGTGCAACTTTCTATGCTAAGAATGACGTTTGTAATTCCTAAAGATACTATTAGGTACATCTAAATTTATGTGTATCCCTATGATTTTTATTTTGTTTCATTTGATTTGTTTGATTTTATTTTGTCACGGTAATTTCCCACGCCATTAAGGTTCAAAATCGCATAAAAAATTGGTAAAAATAACGTTTTTTTTTTTCTTTTTTTGGGGTGAATTTCGCTTCAATCATAAGAATTTTACAGTCATTGGTTATATTTTAATGCATATTACTAATACAAAAAAAAACTCCGCGACTTTCGGGAAACGAGTTTCTGTCTTTCGAAGAAAAGATCAGAGGTGTTGAATATGTAGGCATATTTCTAAATATCATATACCTAAAAACACAGAATTTACTTGCCATCCCCATTATTATACCACTAGGTATGATGGCTGTAATAGGAGATTGTTAAATACTATTAATATTTTCTCAAACTAAACTTTGCAAGTTATATTTTTTTTACGATAACACCAAACGAAAATTATATTTCAACATTTCCTTTTTTGATTTCTGATAAAATCATTATTATTTTCTACGTCGTACCATACACTAAGTATTATGTACGTTTTTTTATGAGCTTTTGGAAACTGAAATTAAAAAAAATAATTGGATTCTGGCATTCCGCCAGCGATTACCCCGAGAAGAGCTTATCTGTGCTTCTCGGTGAACATAGGTAGGAGTTAGGAGTATACTGATCTTGCAAATAATAATAGCTTTACTGTCTGCTTACTAAATTGAATAATTTGTCATCGATAAAAGAAAAAATAATTTATTACTCTGCGTCTGCAGATAATCTTGTAAAGAGCAGGAGTGACTGAGTGCGGCCTCCGAGCATATGAAGGGAGCTTCGATGACTTCCTATACCTGAATAAGCCAGCGACTGAGTATATAAAGAACGTTCAATTTAATTTCTGACGACCAAGCCTACTTGCAAAATTTATCATTGCCCAATGTCCAACCTTCAAACTTTTCCCTTTGAGGGATGCGATATATGTACTTTTTTTGAATATACGATAAATATATAGAAAAGGAATATAAGCAGGCCCTTCTTTCCCATTAGCCACAGTGGGCAATTATTGCCCAGGGCCCCGCGATCCAAGGGGCCCCCTAGTTCCTGCTAGATCACCAATTGATCTGAGTAACCAACTACTTCATCCAATTTTAAAAAAAATCGCCTGCAGCACTTTTTGTTGTTTTTTTTTAATATCATATCAATATCAAAATTCTAGTTGTTCTCTCTACCCTACATTTTCATGTATTTTCGAGATTTTCACACGCTAGGAAATAAGCATTTAAAATAAAATATTTTATTTTTATTCTTCCTATTTTACTGTACCTACCCTAGGTATTATGTTTTTTTTAGACTAATCAAGACTTTAGTTAATGATAATATCAATACGTTGTGTACTTCAGCAAGTATCATTAATGGAAAAAACTTGAATGTAGGTAAACCAAAAAAAGCTCTCGAAGCGATAATATTCTGGGAGTATGAAACTACTTAAATAAGTAAAGAAATGTTTTTAAATTCTCATTAACTTTCAAAAGCTTCAATTTCTGATATAAAACATAAACTATAATTTGAATAATAATATTATGTTAAAGTTTTAAAACACTCAAGGCCATACCTTAATTTAGCGGAAAGTGTTTGATAACTGATATCGTTTAGCTTTAGACTCGTGGCCTCTTGTACTTTCACTCAAGTGGAGATTTTAATTTTAAGTTTTAATGAAAATCCTCATAAGCTCACGTAGGTACTTTTAATGATGTAGTATACTTGGCGCTATGTAGATAATATGTGCAAATGTGTGAGGACAGAATCACTTGTGACGAAATCGCATGGATTCAATCACAACTTTAATGGACACATCTAGATACAATAACATAGACTAAATCACATAAATAAGTTCGTGATTGTCTCAAAGTAAAGTAAGCACTAAATCGTTGTCTAATTAATTAAATATTTGGTGAAATAATATCGTATAGGTGCGTTTAATTTTATCAATGTGTGATTTTAACATCACATGAATTAGTCAGGATAACAAAAACTACTCATTGTAACAATGTGTTAAATAGTTTTGTGTCATTTTTTTCAGTAGACAAACCACAATATTGTGAATATTTAGATACGAGCAGTGTAAAAAAATCAAACAACTCACTTATTTGATTTTGTCTACGTGGGATTTCGTCTTTTTCATGCGTTCTCTTATGTATTTGCTTTCGTACTAAAGTGATTTAATCATTTTGTCCCATGTAATTAAGACTATTATACTTTGTCCCTTGTTATTCGGTTTCTTGTTCTTTTGTGGTATGTGATTTCGCCTAATTGAGTTGGTCCCTAGAATATTCGGAGAACCATCTTAGCCTTGATAAAGATATTTAAAATCTCCCAATGATTCTGCTGTTTTTACTCAAGAAAACCTGTAAACCAGCGGAGACCGCATACTTTCGTCCATATTATTTAATCACATGCGATTTTGTCCTATGTGATTTAGTCCAGTATAATTCGTCTATTGTATTTGGTCCCATGCACATTTATCACATGTGATTTTTCTATTTATTTTCCCCGTGCGATTTTTTACGTACGCGATTTGGCGATATAACCGCGCAAATAGTTGGTAAAGTAACGAAAGCTTTATATTATATCACGCACATATTTTAGTACTCCACTCCCACGTATCTATGTAGAAATACCTACAGCGACAATTTATTTCACACACTTAATTAAATTTGTAATATGAATGTCTACGTAACTTTCAAGAGGTACACAATATAATGTTTAAGAAGATATAATATTACCTAGTTGTGAGTGAACACTCAAACTCTAAACGTTGTCATATCAGTAATCCAATATTGCTTTTGTGTGTTTTAAAGTTCTGCGATTACAAAGTATTTTAGTCTACATGCCTACGTGAATTATTTATTTATGAAGTGAACATTTTATTACATATTATGCGTACACATATTACACGTGCCTCATATTTTAAGAAAATCGATAGATGTCGATAAGGACATTATAATGTAATGCTTTAGGAGTAAAGATAGCACAGTATAATTCGGGTTGACTGTAAGATATTGGTTTTACAATAAGTCCGCCTTTTGGCACACTATAATTGTCTTGTTTTTGTAACTATGCATATTTTCTCTGGCCATAATAGGCAAAAAAAATATTTTAGAAGAAAATAAATTCTATCAATAGCGCGCCGAAAGGTTTAAGAAAGTAAGTAAAGTGGTTGGGAGAATTCATTCCTTTTTAACGGACGAATAAATTAGCGAATTTATGCTTCCATTGTCCATTAAATTGTTTTTCATGGACCGGATGTTTTCGATTCATGACTGGGTAGGTGCCACGATGGTACTTTGTATGTATAACTACAAAATATAGCATAGTTTTCCCGGGAGGCTGCCAGGAAAACCATTTCCATAATTAAGAATATCTATTTTACACTGATCACAAAATTCTGAAAATAATTTTTATTCATTGTTGAGGCATTAACTTCGTGTTTAGGTCTATAAGACATTTTGAAACAAGGGAGTGACTGCAAGACTGGTGTTGTGACAAGAATGAAAGTGAATAAACTAAGATGGTTTGGGCATGTTGAGAGAATGAAAGATGACAGGATGACAAAAAATATACATTGAAGTGAGCGAAGAGGGGTGAGGGCACTCATAAAAGAGCTTCCCCCCCTCCACCCCTCTTCGTCCTCTTATACCTAACGCTTCATTCCTATTTTTTCTTTTCTCATCATTTCTTTTCTCTCTTTTTTGTATTTGATAAATTCGTAATACAATTTTTTTTATTTTTTTTATTTATTCAATCAACGGCTTTAAAGCCTTTTAAAGATATATAAAACAATATACTTATTGTGCTACTTATTATAATATCATACCAATACTTATACTCAAATTAATAAAAATATATATAACAATAGCAACAATACCTGCAGTGCGAACTTATAATATTCCGCCACTATGATAATATTAACTACATATATAATATAAGTAAACAGTGAGAACAGCACTATACATAGTACCAGCTATATTTGTACATAGGTAGGCGCCAGGTAGGTACCATAACGTCACCTCAATGCACTATACAGAATCAAGAGTACGCAACTAGGCACTCGTAACAATAATCTTTAGTTGATGCTGAAGTACACATACAAAAAAACAAATACACAATACAATCTAACTGTAGGTAAACAATTGTTATATCCGACGAGTGAATGTGTGAGCGAGATTGGGTGTGGGTATGTGAGGCGACCGGAATGAACGCATATGTTTTAATTTAACTATGGCGCATGCTTGAGTGTGACAGGTAAATGGACTAATCGTTTTATCTTTATGTTCTCATATATCTATAATTGTTGTCTGTTTTGTGCTTGTTGTAATAAAATGAAATAATAGATTAAATCTATATTATACCTATTTATGTACATGGGAATTCACTAGAGATTGCCATTAATTTTCCCGGTTTTATTATTCATAATTTGGAATTCACAAAGCACTGCCGTAATGAGAATGGGAATAGAAGCTTAAAGCTATCGAATACAAATTTGTCGGTAGATTTCATTCTCCAACGACGTTACATAATATAGGAGTAGAAGTAGTATCTAATATTTCATTATATGGATGTACTCGTAAAGTACCTAAACAAATCATCTCAAGGAATTAAATTAAATACCAATTTGTTTTAGAAAATTACTTTATGTAGTTATATGTTACAGTTAAAGAGTATATTTAGTTAATGTACATGTTACAGTTAAAGCATAAACAGCAGCTAATGTATGCATTCACATATTAGTCAATGTATGTATTAACTAATGATTTTAGTCAAAGTGGTAACTCCATATAAAAATTAACGCTACAGATAGTGAGTGCACACATTCACTAGTCAATGTATGCATCAACTATTGTGGATTTGTTAAAGCATAAACAACAACCAACAGGATATTTTTTATAGGTTCAAGATGCATTTTATAAGAGTATTCTAGATTAATATGAGAGTTTTGTTAAAAAAATTGTATATTTATTAAGGTTATCCTGATTAAGAAATGCAAAAATTAATCAAATTTATATAATTCTCACTGATAGCTGACAACAGTGCATATAGGATAACAGCTGTGCGCGAATGGAGGCCATTTTACTTGTTTCAAACATTGTGCACGCTTTGACTGAATGTCCTTTGTGAATGTACACACTAACTAGTCAAAGCCTAAATTAGAATGATTGTGCACACATTAACTGAGCGTGTCAGTCAATGTATGCATTGGCTAGTTAGTGCATGCATGCACATTGATGACTTTATATGTATGTAAATTATTATTTCACATTAATAATACGGCGTCATTAGATGTCGAAGATGTGAAGGTTACCTACTTTAATTATTAATGTATTCTTCAGTTGAATTTTAGGGGTTAGCTAGAAGAGATGCAGACACAGCCTTGAGATTAGCTAGCTCTAGTGAACATTGAATGTTCTGTTCTATTTTATTCTATCCCCTCAAGCGACTTCCCCTAAGAGGTAGGCAGAGATAACAGGTCGCCAGACTTTCCTACCCCATCACACACTTTGTGCTTCCGTCACATTCATATAATTTGTCATACACACTCTTACTTACTTTATGTGTCCGGGTGGGTCATACCCTGCCACTCCAATATGCGGCGACAATAATCGCCTTGTCATTCCTTAGAATCAGGTCCCCAGGGATGCAGCTTTCTCCCATCAGGAGACATATTAGCAGGTGGCTGTCGTCCTGGGTCGGTTGCCATCAGGTAGATACCCCAACGTTGGAGATTATTTTTACAGCGCGGAACACTCAATCTTAGTCTGTATACACACTCTACGATTCCTTTTACTCAGAACTTTAAGAATCAGGTGACGTGTGCGAAGTACCTAATCATGCATTTCTCAAAACCTCTCAGAGCGATGAACGCTCTTAAGCTTAACGTATTTTTCCCATGATTTATGTTAAGAAGGGTCTAAGTATTATCAATAGTATCTAGTAGTAGTTGACTTTATTTAGTTAGCTTCGTACATGTGGAAGACTGAGACGTCATTTCGCTTTATGTTATTATTCAATGTTTAAAAACTTTACAGGAGTTGTATACTTGCCTTAAGTAAGTACGTAAGTACTCTAACAAAGCCTGTTTTTAATATGACGTTAGCGCTGAAGCAATCCCAGACATAGACACGCATTAATTTTTCAGTAATTTTATACTGTAGTCGTAAAAAAAGCTCCAGGGACAATATGGGACAGTATGTCGAATATAACTCGCCATTTTATCATTTTCAAAAATGAACCTGGCATTTTGAAAACAACGCAAGTCAAAGAATCAAACTTTTACAGAATTTGTTGTTGTGATCGGATTTCTAAGTAAAAAATGTCTTAGGATGATTGGTTACTTAATTTTAATATTACAGAATGATTAAAAAACGTCTTACCCCAAGAGGCCAGTCCATAGAAAAGTGATGTATCTGTCAATGCCAGAGAACGTATATACTATTCTTTGTTAACCCTCTCACTACCAGAATATAATAGAGGGGTCATAGAATTTTTTTGTCTATGGATTTAATATCTATATATTTTTATATGAATTTAGAACAAAAAAAAAATTTTTGCGTTTTTCCGTTTAGGACTTCGCCCCACGCCCTCCACGGAGGACACTTGTAGTTCTTTACTGGTAAAACATATTTAGTTATAAACAATAAACATTCTATAATAAGTTTACCAAGGATTAAGTATAAGACTTTGCTTCAAATGAATTTTATTTGTTTTTGCGTTCTGTCCTCCAGGAAGGACACTGGTAGTGAGAGGGTTAAGGGTTACCAGAAGGCAAATTCTATTCACATTCTATTCAAAGGCTATTCACACGTTTGAATTTGTGATGGCTTGTCCAGAATTGGCAAGTATGTGTACCCGGCATCAGGTAAGCCGTAATGCTATCATTGGTTTTCAGTGAATGTGGATTTCCACTAACACCGCGGCGACGAAGTATTGAAATACTTCTTCTCCGAGTGCCATGTCAGGTTCTCCCCTTGTCGGCTATCACTCTGGAATAGGCTTCCCTGTCCTGTGCTTGCCGAAACAACTCCCCTAATCTCTGGATTCCGGCCCATTGTCTGATGTTTGTCAGCCAGGACATTTGCCTTCTCCCCATGCCGCGACTACCTTAAATTTTCCCCTCAATAATTATATACAGCAGATTATACTTTTGGTTAAATTGATCATGAAAATAAAATTTCTGTAAAATAGTGACTTGCTTAGTTTTTTCGACAATGGATTCAATGACAATTGTGTACCTTTATTCTTTCACCAAAGGAAATATAAAATCATAAACACCCCATAATGTATTCATATAATTTTAAATGTAAAAATGCTTTTACATAAAATATTTAGTTGTCTACATGTAAATGTATTGCGCGTGTAAGCTCGACATTATTTTTAGACGTCTTTTTTCAGACGCAATTATAATTAAATTTTCATTTGTTCTCAGTCGTAATGACATCAAAATGAAACAAAGAGATTTTAAAACAAATGGTATATGACGTATACTCGTACTATACGTGTTCATATTTTTATGTAAACTAGTCGACGAGAGTATCAGAGTATCAAGATTTTTTATCGAGCACAGCACCTATATTTACACTATTTTTAGTTTGTTTATTGTTTATTGTTGCTTATCATCCGTAGGCCCATCCGGACACCTAGAATCGTCATTTGAACATGTCATGTAAATAAGAATTACAATTAAACAATAGCACATTAGTATATAAATATATGGGATTGTAAATCAATAGACAGAAAATATGATTCAAGATCAATGCTGATCGGGGTGTAAAAGGTTCCGACCAGCATTTCGTCAATTATTTAGTTAGCTTCACTCGGCATTTTTGTTTTTGTTATCGTTGTTTCCAAATCTTGCAATCGACGCCTTTTATATCATTTCCAACCTAGCTCGAGCTCTGAAACTGTCACCAATTGTGTGAAATAGATGGCATTACGATTCTGTACCACATTTTTTTTAATAGAAGGATCTGGGCTTGCATACACAAACCCAAATACTTTCCTGCACACTTTTCACTAGGCTAAAAGCCTGTTTCGCAAAGTGTGGAATACATCGCCAGTGCCGGGGTTTAAACCTGGCACCTCCCGCTTGCGAGACTGCCGCCTCAACCAACTGCGCCAACCTATTTCATTGGGTCAGCCTTCTCTAGGTACAAAAGATATGCAAACGTTTTGAGGATTAATGGTTTGAAATTATCCGTCAGTTTTGAAAGTAACATTTATAATATGTTTCAGGTAAAGAACACTTTTAATGGTTTCGCAAAATGTGCTTTTACGAGTAGTATCTGTCTACTTTGATTACAGAGTGTTTGATACATTACACGTGGATGCTGAGTAATATGAAACACGAGTACTTTGAGAAGGATGACAAACATACATTACATTCGCTTTATACACAAACGTTTAGGCGTATGAAATTTAGAATGGGTTGCGAGCGAATCTCATTGCTGAAAAAAATGTGAAAAGAAATTGGATTTCAGCATTCATAACGTATTTTCAACGGGTTGAAAAAAAGACAATATACTGTCAAAACTGAAATTCAGTTTCTTTCATTATTGGAAACTTTGAGTTTCATTATTGACAAAATTATTGGACAGGTGCGGTGGTAAGGTAAAATACATGACTAATTAATAAATCGAAAGGTATCAAAATATACAGTAAGTAATCCTAAAAAAATATTTAAAATCAAGACTTAATAACTTTACATCCTAGACCCCTTTTTCGCGGTCTTCTAAACGATATCCAGCAAGCCCACCCGGGGTGCTTGGGTTCCTTCTTGCCGATGGCGCCTCCCAGCAACTTTCAATATTTGTAAAAAATATATGAGTTCTGCTCGTGAACCACTTTCGTGAGATACCAAACACTAGATCCTCTCGATCGCTCCGTGTCTTCCGAGACTTGACGAGCCGGACAACATCTGACTATCTGACTTACGATCTGGATTTCTTTTCCAACACAAGGGTGTTCATACGAGGGTGTTCATAAAGGCCATACGATACCACACATGACCCTACACGACCCTTGCTCCCTGAGTAGTCTGAGAGGAACAGACTGGCAAATCTACAAAATAAGATTTCTTTTGCGTTCGATGTGTAATATTACAAACCGATTGCATACGAAGTTTTCCGAAAAATCCTGGATACGTACGTACTACGCCAAGCAATTCAATTATGTATTAGATTAGATCATATTTCTTCTGGATCGTAAACGTTACAAGCCGGTGATAATACTGTCGTACATTATCGGAAATTATTGAGAAACACGTAGCTAGTTATGAAAGTTCGTGGCTAAAGCTTTTCTTGAAATGTCCATGGAATAGACACAGAGCGAGAGAATTGAAATAGTCTATACTTGTAGGTAGTAGAGTACACCATAACGTGATCAAAACCATTTTGAACAGATGTTCGGTTTACGAAAGAATCTGAACTCTTTTCAGCATTGCTATTATAATTGTATAGATATTGTTAGTATTTTATGAGGCATAATACCTTTAAGTATTTTTAGTTTAGTTTTTAATTTTTGTACATCATTTGAAAGAGCATAAATCACAGAAGTTTTTTTCCAAATTTCTGAATCTTAAGGCAATTTCCTTCTTAAGGAAAATCTCATCTTAAGTCATGACTCATTTTTGAAATAACTATTTATCGAAATTAAATCCGATATTTTTTTTCATTATTGTTTCTTTAGATTGAAACTAATGAGTTCAATAGATCAAACATAATATATTCAAGAAACAAAAAAATAAAATGCAGAAGGAGTAGGTATCTTTACTTACGAAGCTATTGGGGTAAATCTTGAGTAATTCGGGGTTTTTAGATAAAAAGTGAAAATCTCGAATAACTCGAGAACCGTGCGACTTTGGACTAAGGTAAGTTTAGCTCAAAAGATCCCAAATGACCTCTACTATCACCCCTGAAGATATATACATCCATCTATCAAACACCCTGTATAGTCAATGATTTGCTACAATTCTCCAAAACATATTTTCTTTCCATATTTATTTTAATGGCTTTCATTTTGCGGTAATACCTACTTTGTATGCTTCCAACACTGCTGTTTGTTAATATTAATTTTATTCATGAATCGCCATTACCGATAATGCCAAAAACTACAATAAACCCGTACACTACAATATTATCATAAAACTGTAATTGTCCTACAAATAAATCCACTAGAAATATGCAGAGAAAATTTATAATTATTATTTTATTCACATAATTACCATACAAAAATGACATGCACTGTGTGTTTATCAAAAATGGGGTTTACTGCGTAAAATTATGGGTAGTATTTTAGGTAGATGTTTTTCGTTTGGTGTAAAGAAAATTCCCACACTTTAGACACACATTATAGTACTTAGAGTCTTCTTCTTCTCAGGTTTCAATCCAATGGATTTGTTTGCAGCAAAGAACACCTCGCTTTCCACTCCCCCCGGTCCTCCGCACAACGCTTCAGCTCCAAGTATGAGTATCATGTTGAAAAATATATCCTTCTAATCGTATATTACACTGTATTAAAAACATAGTGGGGGGGCAGATTCGCTACTCATTCTAAGTCATAAATGTTTGCATAAAGTCCCAAAGTCCTCACTCACTCGTCCAGCTCCTTCGCGGTCCACTCTGAACGTAGGTCTCCCTTGATGATCTCCAAATACCTCAAATTTGCGGCCTTCTGCATCCACCTGCCATCTCCCGGATGCCATATACCCATCCATCTCTTCGTTAGGCGTCCCACTAATCTAGTTGATATCCGTGGACTCCAGCTTAGCACTAACCTCATACAGATACAGTAAATGTTGAAGGTTTTCACGGTGTGCGATTGACATTGTTTCTTGAGCTTTTCGGGTGAACCGTGTGTAGATAAACTTGATCGACGTTTCAACAATCCTACTGGTGTCTTCCTCTGTGAAGGACACATAGAAAGACACAGAGGAAGACACCAGTAGGAGTGTCGAAACGTCGATCAAGTTTATCTACACACAGTTCACCCGAAAAGCTCAAGAAACAACGTCATACAGATACAGTTGGATTTATTGAAAAAAAAATCGTCTAGTCTGAAGTGCAATGTACCGTGTATAAAAATTGCGTCACGAAACTTTGCCATATCATCGATATTTCCTTTACTTGATATTGAATAGTAAGGCATGTTTATCGATTTATCCTTTTCATTGTTCCCTTCGTCGAACATCTGTTAAACGTCGATTCGGTGATCACCTCTACACTCTACAGTCTACATGTAGGGATATTTGCTCGCATTATTTGTATTTTGTTTGAAGCATGATTGTTCCCAATTCCACGCGAGCGAATATCAATCTGTTGGTTATTTTATGCATGAATGAAATATTCAATAGTATTGTATGTGACGGGACGGTTTTTTTTTTCTAGAAAGAAAAAACAAAGGCTCTGTTTTTTTATACATTTCAGCGAAACAAACCCAAATACGTTATTATAGCCTTCACCTGGTCCTAGCTGAGTCATGTTTTGAGAATGCCACTTGATAATTTGCCGAAGAGTTGCCCGGTAAACTATAATAGCCAAGCAGAAGGAACCTTATAAACAGTTCATATCAGTGTGTATTTAGAACAGAAATAATTGCAAAGATAGCACAGTATTGAAATTTCGTGCTGATTCGAAAGTTTAGCGTATATTATATGAGTACTGGAATAGCTACTTGTTTATAATAATTAGGAATTCATCTTGTTTTTGTTACTTTCGGGTGTCGGACCCGCGGCCTGTAATTAAGTAGGTAAACTAATAAAGTACTAATACTAAATGAATGATCACAAATAAATCATGAAGCTATTACTGAGTAACACCCTAAGGTCGTTGAAGTTATTAAAAACTTTTCTACTTTTGAAAAACGAAGCGTTTGAAGACGCGAGGCATGTAACCAAAATCTATCTAGTGAGTTTGAATCTCATGGCTATAAATACTTGTAACTGTATTTTTGGCATAATTAATTGAAGATTTCAAAAGGTGTGTACGTGAAAGAGGGGAACAATGGCGCACCCGGCGCAACAAAGATCTGTACGATACCCATCAGGCCCCAAGCATCTCAACCCATATGAGACTGCTCAGTTGAGATGGGCTGGACACGTACTGAGAATGCCGGACACATGCGTCCCTAAAAGAATTATGCCTGGACACACAGGTTGAAGGAGGAAGGTGGGAAGACTCAGATTGACGTTAAATTAATTAATGTTAAAGGCTTGCGCCGTAAATAAATAAATAAATAATAAATACATATATACACAGACACCAATTCACTTAATGAATCTTGAAATAACTCAAAATGTAATTACTTAAATTTGCTTTTCTCCTTATATAAAGTCGTTTTTCTCTTTAATCGCAACAGGCAGTTAACTGGGAGTTCTCTTGTCTAAAACTGTTTCTGGACGTACGAGTAAGTCGATAAGAATGAGACAAGAAAGAGACCCAGAATGACGAACACCTCCTCGTATGTCGAGACATGCCAGTGAGGTGCGATGCGAGGGACCTGATGATGGTCACTGACAATGCCGTTATGGCTGCTAATTTCTGGAGTGGGGTGGCCTAGTAGGGGGTAGCTCGGACACGAAAATGAATGAATGAATGGACGTAAGTCGATTTCGTAGAAATGTATTTGAACCACAATGTAATGTTTTTGTATTTTCTTTGATTCGAAAAGACGCTATTTAATTTCGGGTGAAAGATTTTGATTATATGCTACGGTGAGCGTTTGAAAGTTTCACAAGAAGCAGGCTCAAAAGAAAATGCCTTTACCTTGTCATAACTTATTTTCATTAATGTTGAGAAATGAGAAACTTTGCTTAATATTGTAATATACTTTGAGTTACCTACCTACATCTTCAATAATTATACAATCTTCATAACCATACGTACATACAGAGGTGGATCTAAATCGAAAGAGCCCCGGGCGAATCGATTTTACAGGGCCCTTTTTTCTTCTTCTTCAGTTTCAATCCCGCGGATTGGTTTGCAGTGATTTTTTGCATCTTGATCTCCATTCTTTTTTGTCTTCTGCAGCTCTCTTCTTTTTATTTTTGTTTTCAATGAGATCTGCATTTTTTGCGAAGGAATTTAAAAATATCAAATATTTATAGCAAAATAACATCGCTTTTTCATCATGTTAAAATGTTCAATATTTATCGCGAAAATCTAGTAAATCACAAATATTTCATTAAAAAAAATCCGGCGGCGCGGCGCTAATTAAAATGAGGATCTGTTATGCATTGCATTCTGCAAGTATTTTTGTACCAGTGGACTTTAAAATGACTCTCTTTTATATACCTTCTTATCTTTTATGAGCAAATTTTCAACTACCAAACAACGGATCTTTTATGACTAAATTTTCAACTACCAAACAACGGATTTTAAAAAACGGACCCCAAATGAAACTATTGTACCCCAACGTACCTAATGTTTTTGTACCTAGGGCAATGAATAAGTTAGTATATTATTTTGTTATGTTTTTGTATCGTCAGCACTTTCTACATAGCTTGATAAGCTTAATGTAATTTTAGAAGCACTCCCTTTATTTTCTATGAATATTTTGTACTGTGCACATACTCTTGAAATTGAAGAAAAATATTATGCGATCCGTGAGATAGATACTGTATTCTGAAATTTATTTAGGAGAAAGTACCTGAATATTTACATCAATTACATAATTGAGTTAGTTGAATAAAATATACATCAAAATTTTCACTCATCTCCAAAACACGCTTTTATTTTACATCACCTGGGTTTTTTGCCTCCAAATCTTACAGTCGAATTTTAACTCATTTCAAGACTTGCAAGACTTTGTAACTTTCACCTGTTATCTTCACCAAATGACACATTAGATCAGCTTTCTCCGGAGACACAAAAGATACAAAGCGTTTGAGAGGATCCAAAGATTGTGTGTGCTCACTGCTAATATGTGGTATTGAAGGAATGGGTGTTGAAAAAGAAATTCAGATTTTGTTCAGCTCAAGGTTACAAATATTATACATATTTTGATTACAAAAAACAGTTTTTTTATTATAAGAGCGTAGATTTTAACGGCAGATGTCCACAGTGTGAGCCCTTTCCGAGCTATTATAGGCCGAGGTCTATTGGGATTTTTTTTACCGAACGTTTAGACCCACTTTTTGGTAGGTATCATCAGAATATTCTAGAACCACATCCACTATCCAGGTGCCACGATTCCCGATGTTGCGGAAAGGGTCGCTAGCCTTAAATGGAACTGAGCCGGGGATGTTGCCAGGTGGCACGACTCCCGATGGATCAAAAAGATAATTGAATGGCGACCAAGAACAAGCCAAAGAAGCGTTAGGAGAACCCAGGCAAGGTGGTCTGATGATATAAGAAAGTGTGCCGGGGGGAGATGGATGCAGTGTGCCCACGACAGGAAGCTGTGGAGGACCAAAGGGGAGGCCTATGTCCAACAATAGACCTAAGAGGCTATAAAAGAAGCATAAGATTTGGCCAAAGAGCGAACGATGGATAAAAAAGATTATTCAAACAGACCACGCGGCATTCTCATAGCTCATGGTCACAGTTTCATATAATTATTATTTTAAAGCAATTATCTATACGTATCCTAGGTATACTTGTACACAAGTTAGTTGTTTTCAATTTGTTGGATGTGTTTTATAAAATAAACAAGTTTGCAAGATTGTCTGCAAGTTGTAAACAAACATATTGTTGAGAAATTGGATAAGCGAGAAATAAAATAAAATAGCGAGGAAGCAATGCAATATTTCTAAGAAAAGGTTTTATTAGAGAATGAAATACTTCACCTCCAAGTAACAAGACTGGTTACAGCGTATCACGTACGTAGGGGAAAGTCGGACAACACGGCTAACGAATCGGATAACATGACGAATTGCAATTTTTAAAACGAATATGCGATATGTGGTACAATTTTTTCTGTATATTATATTTAGATAATAGCTCCCTAGGAGCAACAGAATAAAAAAAACATCGCAAGTAGATATGTATCTCAACAGATATACAGTAAAGGATGGACTTACAAATAGACTTATAATTAAGCGTGGGTTGGTTTACTGTGCTCACTTTATACTTAAGTAAAATTCACAAAATTCTAGCCCATCCATCAGACGGTCACGATCCACTAGGATCCACTACGACATTGAGAAAATCCGATATTTTCATAAAAATTAATTGCGACAAAAAAACATTGTGATCGTTATGACCTCTCTTATTTTTTAATGTTTTGAAATAAATTTGAACTATGTCTATAACACATCATACGTTCATCATCTTGCCCCATACCAAAATAAAGTAAAAAAAGTAATGTCTAAAATTTACTTTCAATAAAAAAATGTATTTTTGCAGTTTGTCCATGATTTTGGATACTATAATTATATTAATTAATGGTTGACTTATGATTATCAGACATGAAGTACTTTATTAAATATTGTATGTGAAAGGAGCTACGATGTCTTAAGGCTTGGTGTTGTCATCTTGCCCGACCTTCCCCTACATAGTTGAGGTCATACTGAACTCGTGTATGGGAGATAATCTATAAGATATCTTTTCATCTGATATATAGTTTAATCCCCTTAACCCCCTGCGTGCGATATAAAGAAAATAATTTAAAACAATAACGAGAAATAAAATAATATAACACCATTCATTGTTTTACTTTTTCCTCTAAGGGGTTGAGACTTGGACAATCAAGTCAAAGAATCGAATGAAAATAAACGCTTTTGAAATGTGGTGCTGAAGAAAGACCGCATTTCAAAAGAAACTATTTTCATTCGATTTCCACTTAAGAAAAATCTTAAAGGACAGTTGCTCTTACTAAAAATCATTATACTAGGTATTATCTCTTCATATGTTTTGCAAATTTGGTATAAGACTATATAAGTGCAAAATAGGAATAATGTAAGGAAAAAGTGAAAAACTAAATATTTAGATTTTAATCTAACTAAAATAAGACGTTTTTTCCTCAATTATTTCATAGTAAAATAAATTCAATACACACTTATTTTGGATACATAATTTACAGAATTGGTTCTACTCTGGCCTTTTTACTTTTAAAAGCGTAGATTTGTGAGAAAATGTTTCCTTTGATTCTACCGGAGGAAATATTTAGAATTCTATTGTGTAGATTCTAGTAGAAGGAATTATTTCTAATCTGTTGTTTAAGTACGTACCTTTGCAGGAATTATCAATTAATATTCTAAGACGATATCGCTTTACTTAAACATTTACCTGGTACCTGAAAGGTGATGGTATTATCTTCTTTGATAACTGAATATTTCAGGGAAAATTCCATAGAAATGCCTAGTCATATAAAACTATTTTACTTACTATTATTATACGAATATTTGACATATACCTCCGAGATTATAGTTTGATGTTATAGTATCAACATTTTCTTACACTACGCAATATGTTTTCGTGAAAAGATGGAGATTTATGCCCAATCCCACCAACTTTTACCTAAGAAGGAGAGCCCTAAGAAATTTCCATACAAAAACAGGGATAATATTCTATTTATTGAATAAAAACAGACATCCAGCACCACCACCACAGCCTAAATCCATATGAAATGCAACATGCAACTCACCTAGCCTGGGCGGAGATATTTGGGCACCTAACATAGGTGAGTTGCATGTTGCATTTCATATGGATTTAGGCTGTGGTGGTGGTGCTGGATGTCTGTTTTTATTCAATAAATAGAATATTATCCCTGTATTTGTATGGAATTTTCTAAGGGCTCTCCTTCCTCGGTTAAAGTTGGTGGGATTGGGCATTAGTCTGTTCTGTTATCATTCTATTACGTATTTTGATTCGAGTTTACTTTAAGATATTGCTTTTGCAATTAGTCCGCCCTTTAGCCAACTACTATTTTCTTGTTTTGTAACGCTACATTTTTTTTGGCTAATAAAGATTTATTGATTCAGTTTGAGATATACCTAAATCATTTTAGGTATTGAACCGGATTTATCGGCATTGCACAGACGGAAATACATTACAGTTTTTTCTTCAACAGATACGAGAGGGTTCTTCATTCACATAACGTGGCGTGATCACTTAAACCAGTCTAAACTGACTCGTAAGCGTCGGAACACATTCATCCTGCTTCCTCCCCAAGGGAGTTCGCATAATGCTACATTATTTGAATGTAGATACCTCTCGCTTCTGTTGAAAAAAATCTTTAATGTCTTTCCATCTGTGCAATGCAGAAAAATCCAGTTCTAATACCTAAAATAATTTAGGTATATCCCCCATGACAAACAAATATTCCAAAATTTACTGAAACTTGAATTTGAGTCCACGCACTTGACATAAAAATTACCAAGGATTAATATTGTAACGGTATAAGTAGTAATATTCATTAAATCGACACCCCATTTTTCCATCACATAAATTAGTAAAGTAATTGAAAGGGATGAGTGTATCTCCTACGAAAATAAACATTTATATGCCTGTTTCCAATTAATCTGTGTTCGTTTTATTGGTTACGATGAATAGATAGGAATATATTGAGGGGGGTGATGTGTGTACGACAGGTAGTTATATTATACTCCCGTATTGATTTGTTATTCTGCTCTTATCGTCGCATAGTATTTATATATATCTGCTACTCCCAAATTTATATATAACTAAATGTATCCCGTGAAAAAACGACGCGGTTTGCGGGGTAGGCAGAGAAAAAAATCGTCAGATCGTACGATTACCTATCGTTACACGCAAAACTATTTATGTAAGTAAGCATGAAATGCTGCTTGTAGCCAGGCCATAGAACTCTAGTACCAAAGGGTTCATCCTACACATACTCCATCAAAACCATTAAGTCATGACCATTCTGAGAGTAATTATTCTCAGAATAGCATTAGCAAATGTCTCTTCAGAACCACGTAGCCAGAGTCAGGAGCTGTTTGTTACCGTTCTGAGAGTAATTTTCTTCAGAATACTAGTGGCGAATGCTAGTTTAGAACCTTGTAGATTCGCAGGAGGTGCAATAGCACGTAATTTTTTTAATTACTTAGTTATACTCGGTGCTCATACAGGTGACAGATATAAACACGTAGGTACATAATGTTGGCATACACTAACATAACATGTAAACTTAAGCACACAGTTAAAATATTCGTGTAAGATCGATTAATTATTATTCACACACGACAAGGCACACACACTACAGAATAAACAAATAAACAATGTTTGCAAATGTCTGTTCAGGAGACAGAGAATGTTATAAGCCACTACAGTATTTACTAATTCACTTTATAAAACAAAATGTACAAAGTAAAGATCTCAATGACCTGGTAAACTTATGTAATTCAATTTTAACGCGCGAATTCTATCAATGAGGGCATCTACCGAAAACTTATTGAAAGCTCGTAATAGCAACGAAAGAAGTAGTAATCTCAACATGTATAATATACAGCAAAGGATGGACACTCCGTCAGGCATATGACTGATCGTCATTATACGACATGCAACAAAAAATAAAATTATGGTATAAAAAAGTGGTATTAGCCGAATAATTATTGCTGATAGCTGAAGGTGCTATGAACGCGAAATATTTTAAATTACGTATACCTAAATATATTCTAACAACTTGAAAAAATCGCCACGCTCCTGAGTTATATTTAAACCCGGTTTCGACTAGAATTATGTAAGTGGATGCTAAGGCTTGAGTTTGCGTCACTGATTCTATGAAACTTCTCCTCTTGACACGTGCGATCAATCATAGGCGAGACCGCATTATTGCTTCCTTTCTGTGTCACCCTCACACTTCACCATCACACGTTATATCTCTCCCTTTTCCTCGCACCTGCCGGCTGCCTGAGGATATATTTGTATCAAGATAAAACCAACATTTTTCTATCCTGGAGAAAGTAAATATAAACGAAACAGTTGTATGATAGGACTTATCAAAACATTCCGTGTTCTGAAATTCCTAGCACTTATGATATAATAGTACAGAAATACACACTGAGATGTTTTTTTCCTATATTTTCGTAGTCGAAAATATTTTTATGTAATCATTTAAAAAAACGTGCATTAGAATAAAGTGAATCTATTCTTGCCTCTTAGCAACAAATATGATATATTTCAGGTTGTCAAAAATGAACAAATATTTCAGGTTCAAATCTCAGGTTTTCTAAAGTACCGAATACCACGATGCTGGAACCCAAACACCGTCCAAAACACTCACATTAAGCTTTGCGTTTTAAAGTGTAAATGTAGAAGTATAATCAACCTAGTAAGTCCAAGAAATTCGAACCTAGACCTCGCGCTTAAAAGTCTGCACTTCAACCAACTTTGCTAAACATATAGTCTTTGAAATTTTAGGTAAGGTATTACGGAAGTCCGCACTTCTCTCCCACGCCACTCCTCATTGCAATGGATTTAGATGGATGGATGGACTGTCTGTTTTGTAGAAGTCTCCATAATTTACAATACTAAAAAACTAATATAATAATTAGACATTTTTCGCCAGTTTTGCGAAAAACAATCATAAAAAGTTTCAAAAATCGGAAGCCGTTATCACTCAGTCAAATTAAAATAATTCCAAATCTATCACAAGACGAAATAAATTAGAAAACTTTGCCCAATCTTAATTTCGTCATAAGGTTTTTTGTTGATCTTGCGACATTTGCTGGATGTTAATAAAAAAATATCTTCGTAATCAAATATTCCTTAAATTTTTTCAAGTAATTAGAGTGATCTTGTATATAAAATACTTATGGATGCATCTTTCCTTGTCAAAATTTTCGATAGATGTCGTTTGCTTCTGTAGTTACATATTCAAAATTATTGAAAATACATCATCCTCAACTTAAAATATACCATAGAAGAAGAATAGTTATCTCAAAAAAGGTCCCCGGTGTCGGGAGATTATAACTATTGATCATTCGAGGCGTTCGCCTTTCTGTTTCTAGCTATTGTAAACAGCTGCTCAATAAAATTATTCTGATTCTCGTCCATTCACGGATGTTTTTGAGTCAAGACGTTCCTGTGGATAGCTCGCCCAATTAGGAATTTCTAATAATGTGCTCCAATTACGAAATCATACGCTTAGCCATAATTGTTGAAGATTTTCACGGTCAAAACTTGACACGATGGCTTGATTTTCGGGGGAATCGTGTGTAGATTGACTTTTTATCGACGTTTCGGCACTCCTACTGGTGCCTTCTGAAATTAATAAGTAGAGAAATAACTTCAATATGTTATGTGGGCGCGATTTATGGGCGGATTTATCGCCTATTGGCAATCCCTTCCACTTGCACCCCTTGGAATCTAAATAAATAAACAAAAAGTACTTAATGTAGGTACCTATTAAACATACCTATTAAATACGTTTGTAGGTACCTACAAACACGAATTCTTCTTCTGAAAATCAAACCATCATGAAATTATTTTACTTAAGGCCCTATATGCTGTCAGGGGGCTTCAACGCCCTGAATCTTACTCAGCCAATAATTAGGGAATCGTCTTGAAACTAAAGACAGTGATAGATGAAAGTATGGACTACAGATCGGCTGTTCTATAATAACAGGATTTGGAAATTCCTCGAATAAAAAAATATTCCTAAAGTACCCCTAAAATTTACGGGATCTGACGATTTTCCGTCCAGTTTTTCAGATATAAAAGTTTAATTTAGCCAAAAAACTGGTGATTATAATCTTAACAAATCTGCTGTTTTAGATTTTTAAATTTCTTCCCAGGTTTCTTTTAAAAAGGTATAATTCACTTTGTCGCTTACGTTATTCTTACTGAGCACTAACATTCTCATACAAAATTTGAGAAAGTTGAAGCAATAATAGAATGATTTTTGCTCAGTGCATATAAGCCCTGCTGAACTAATTTACGCAACATTTTCTATATACGTATAAGTATATCTCTGTAATCCATATTAATATAATATTCACTACAGTTATACATTATGTTTTATATTATTATGTATAGAGTTGTCTCACTTTCACAATAAACACACTGAAGCTTTTATAGAGTTACGGGATTATTATTTAATCCATAGTGTACACATTGTGTATACACACCTATATGTGTATACACAATTCACAAAATTGCATTAAGTAAGCTGGCAACACTGCATTGTACTAATCCTATTGCGCACATAATGTGCTCAATATACATTGTGATAAACTGCTTAAAATATTATACTGAATAACATTTTATTTAATATAACATTTAAGGGCATGGCACCAGGAATGACGTCACAGTCTTTTCCCACGGCATTACGGTTCAAAATTGCGTGACAATCGCATGATAAAATGCTAAAAATAGCGTTTTTTCCATTTTTTGGGATTAATTTTGGGTCTATCAAAAATTTTTTACAGTTATTCCCTAGATTTTAATGCATATTATCAGTACAAAAATAAAATTTTACTCCGTGGCTTTCGGGAAACGAGTTTCCGTTTTTCGGAAAAAAGATAAGATGTGTTTTTAAAAATATTTTTTGAGAAATCTATACAATATATAAAAAATCTTTTACGGTTATTCCCTAGATAAAGGTTCAATGCATCTACCCTATTTGTTCCAAAGCATATTTAGAAACGGTTGTCGAGATATAAGGTCTCCCGTTTTCAGAAATTTTTGAAATGTCGGTATGCACACTCTTAAAACGTACTCGTAAAACAATTACAGTATTATAATTATTAATGACATAGTGTGATTGAATGGTGAATACATGTTTTAATTAAATATGTTTTTACTTGAAATGTTTTGATTTACAAATTAATTCTTGTAAAGCGTTGGATTTCTCTTCATTCCGTTGTATATACAATGTAGTTTTCCTACAACAGATGGCGGGTGTATTAAAAATACCAACTCTTCCTACAATAGTGTGAATGGCAACAGTACGTAGGCACTTAATGTATACGAAATTCGACAACACAACCGTCGCTCCTCGTGATGTAGTGGATAAGATCCCTATTATGCGAGACGAAGGTCTGCGTTCGAATCCCATCCAGGGTGAACTGAAATGGCGAATGTTTCTCGAGTGTAAAATGATCACTTAAGCCAGTCGACGTCGGTCTTAAGCCCGACAATGTTCATCCTTAATTCTTCTACTCTGTTGAATTGTTGTAATATTGTATGTATAATATTATATTTTGTATATTATGTCTAACCCATTCTTGAAAAATACTGTGATGGTGTAGTTACTAAGCAGGCAGTAAGATTTTTATATGCTCAAAAGCTAGACTTATTCAAATACCCTGATATTTTTCTCAACGAACGAGTATTGCACACTTCTAAAGTTTCAGGTAGACTTTCAGTATTACTGGTATGAGTCGACTAACTTAAGTTGAAAACCCTAGTGTCTTTAGTATGTGGGTTTAGTAATTACTTATCCCAGTACATTATGGGAGAATATTCAAGAATAATACGGGTATTATAGTTTGCGATTAGCGAATATTAAAACTATCCATCTTTATACCAAGAAACTTCCCTTCAGTTTCGAGAACAAAAGCCTCAAAACTTGTTGTTTTTAATAGAAAACTACTGCACATTTGGATTACTTTTCCTTCGTATCTTCAAACCGGAATAAAGACAGTAGGTACTTACCCACTAGTGATAGGCAATAGAAACATATTTTACAGTCGAAATAATCGAATGTACAATCGACCGCAATAATAAATAAATAAAATAAATAAATAAATAAATCTTTATTGAAAAGAAAACATATCTTCCAAATGGCGGGTTTATTGCCGTAGGCAATATCTGCCAACCAACCACTTGTGACATTAATTTGATATACATATTACATACAAGTGTATGAAAAATAAGAAAAATATAAATAAATATGAAAATAATAATAATATATAGAATACTTATACATACATAAATAGATATGTGGATGGGATGAAGGACAAGGAAGGAACCACGGGATTGTCAGTTAGATGGATTATTTAAGGAAAGGTAATGATGTCTGAACTGGCTGCAAGCAGCAAACAGCAGAAAGGAATGGAGGAATATGGAAGAGGCCTATATCCAGCATTGGAGGACAGAGGGCTGAAGAAGAAGAAGAAGAAGAATGATGCCTCAGTTTACTTTTGAAAGAGAGAATAGTTGGAGCTAGTCTGATAGGAAGTGGAAGGTTATTCCATAGTCTAGCCGCGTGTGTAGTGAAAGAAGAAGTGAAGAAAGATGTGTGATGTGAGGGTATGGTTAACAAACGGCGTCCACTTGAACGTAGAGATAAGCCAAATAAAAATAAAAATAATCGTAAAAAAATCGAATAATCGAAGTACAATTAGGTTGTAGTGCACAAATTTAATTCTAACGCAAAATGCATGGGCAACGTAACAAGTTGATAGGTAGTTAAAAAAGTCGATTATTTTTGTGAGTCAAATAATAAGTGTCCGCAATATCATCTACGATAGTAGGGTTTACTTAAAATGCTTTAGCTCAAAAGTAACTCACTGCTTTATTTCAAGAGTTTTTACTCAAACACACGATGATATTCAAAATGCACATGCCGATTATTGCAGTCGATTTGTATTGTAGAAAAAAAGTAATTTATGCAGGTACTTGATCGAATTGGTGCGATATTTTTTACTGTCGATTTAATCGATCAATCGCCCATCACTAGCGGGTACCTACCAGCAATTCTTTTGAGAAAAGGATGGTTTTGAACAACTCTAAGAAGAAAGAAAACTTACTTTTTTCTTAATATTAAATAGTGATTAAAAACAACACTCCTTTCATTTTTTCAACGGTTTTTTTTTTCTTAAGACAGGCTCCTCTTTGATAAATATTTTATGAAGTATTTAAGTATTTATCTTTCGTTTTGCATAAATATTTAATATTTTTTCCACTTCTGCACCTCGATTCTTTATATTATTAAATTAAATCCGCAAATGCGAGATAGGACGAGAAATGAAGTGATTAGAGATTAGAGTGACTGAGAAACTATTATGTTGTAACTATAGAATAGATGTGATCAAGTTGAGATGATTAGGACATGTTACAAAGAAAATGTACTTGGTTGAAAGAAGAGTTATAAGGTAATGTGTCTGTCCAAGAATTCCGTGGCTTGACCATGTCTGCAAGATGCTCAAGAATGGAAGTGTTTTGAGTGAAATTAATCGTAGAGGAAAAAAATTGTGTCGAAGGCAAGAAATGTATGAAAGAATAAGGCGGTCTGGCGATATGAGAATGTGTTTTTATTTCCAATATGATCAGAAATACCTACCTTGAAATAACTCATAAAATTTGTTCTTTCAGAGTCATCCAGTTGTAAAAAGTGTGTATTCTATCTCCTCACGCCCCACATCTTTTGCCTTTTGGCACACAAGATTGTCTTATTTTTTTGTAATCATTGTAATCATTTTGGTCAATAAAGATTTATTTATTTATTATTTATTTATCTATCCCCTTACGGAGTAGGCAGAGGGAAAAGATCGCCGGACTTTCCTATCCTTACACACACTTCGGGCTTCCGTTACATTCATGCAATTCGTCATACACACTCTACGATTCTATTCGCTCAGAACACGTCCGACTTTGAGAATCTGCTGTACATGGTCGAACCATGTGGTTCTAGGACGGCCGCGCTTCCTTACGTGTGTATACCTATAAGTGTATATACCAATAAATAAAAAAAAACGTGATAATAATATTGGGAAACAGACTCGAAGTGATTCAGAATTACAGGAAATGTAACGAGAAATTGAATAGATTCAGATTCGGGGGAAGAGGAAGTGTTCAATAAAATAATAACGAACGTTAAACGAGCGGGTTGTGTACCAACTACCAATATTGTGTTCATATTCAAGTTTAGTACGTAATAACGGTAACCGTTGATGTTAATGGCATTTTGGGAGCATTTTACCAGGATCACAATAATATGAGTCGCGAGGGACCATTAGCCGTCAATTCCGTAGTGCATTGCAGTGTATAGTTTGCTACTGCAAGCAGTGCGGGAGTGAGGGTTAGTGGGTTTCATTCAACGGCACTCATGGTGGATTCTACGTTTTATGTACATTGTACATCACCCCAGGAGACCGCTCATACTAAAATGGAAAAGAAGTCAAACTGTATTGTAAAGTACACCCTTAAATCTACGAGTCCAGTTAATGGTAAGTAAACTTGTGGGCACTTCACTATGTATTATGTATTATGCATTATTACTCGTAAAAGGCAAATCGTTATCCGAGAATTACTTTAGAGTAGACATATAACATCATATATAGCTCTAGTTCACCTACGATTATGCTTTTGAGCATAGATAAGTTGATCGCCTGTTGATGAATGACTAATAAATTGAAATGAAATGCCTAATATGTGCACTATAATGACAATATTGACATTTCAAAGATTTCTAGAAACGGGAGACCTTAGATTTCAACAACCTTACTATATACTTGTGTTTCTATGCGTCACGGTCATTTCCCGCGGCGTTGAGGTTCAAATCGCACAATCGTATGATAAAATGTAAGAAATAGCGTTTTTTTTTTTACTTTTTGGGGTTAATTTGTTTTCATTCAATTGAACTTTTACGGTCATTCCCTAGATTTCAAAAATTTTCACGATATGTAAAAAAGTGAGAGTTTGTGATATTAAAAAACTTTGAAAATCTTTAATATTCTTGTTATGATCATTATAGGTATAATATCCATTACACGACTATCTACTCGGAATATCTCTCTGACACATATACCTTCCGACCTACTCGGCTTTCGCATTTCCATAATTACACATTTTTATATTTTGTATAAATTGGGGACCCCATTAGGCCGTATGCTGACATTTTCCCTTTCTTTTTGTGTCGTTTGTCCTTTCATATCTGAAAGAGACATTTTAGGGGAATAAAAAAGTTTTTATTTTCGTATTTGATACCTACTCAAGATACCACGAATACACAGCGTTTTTTCTTCCATATTTTAATGTACAAAAGCATAGCCTTTAATATAGAGTGAATCTATACAGCTTTACTCTTATCCCTCGCCTCCCTTGCGGGGTAGGCAGAGAGGACAGAGTACCAGACTGCCATATCCTTGCACACACTCCGAACTTCCGTCACTTTCATGCAATTTGTCACACACGCTCTCCGATTCCTTTTACTCAAAACGCGTCGGACATGTTGCCACACTAGGCGATGGCCTGTTCTAGGGAAACATTAATCACAATATAACAGTTCAAGGTAACATGCAAGTACCTACGAAAAAAAATAAAATACTGAAGAATAAGCAAATTATTGGAGAATGTTGTAGATTGATTATGGGGATTTGTTCAGTTGATTTTTCTGATTGTGTGCTTGTACTATTGTATTGTTCACTAAAAGTATATAATATTTGTAGCATCTTTAGCAATATTGTAAGGCGATTCCTAAACACTGATATTTCAGGCACAATGCTTGTATTTTAGGCCCCGCGCATCTAAACCTAATCCTGTGATATCCGTGATATCTGGATAGGTGAATTTTTCCCAGTATTAGGCTGATGAGTTTATATGTCAATCATGAATGATAATATGTAGACTCTTCTGGCTGATAATACTGAGAAGTGTGTTGACAAAGTCATGCCTCCGCGTTTAATGCTGAATAAAATATTTTTGAATAAATAAATAAAAGTCTCCAGTAGATGATGACTCTAGTCAGGTAACGACGAGTACGAGTAGGTACGTTATTAAAAAGTTTTCATCTCCATATAAAAGTTCTTTTCTCAGTGATAACGAACTTTCGCAAAATTAAATTAAATTGTGATGTAAAGCTATTAGGGCCTCAGTACTCACAAGTACCATGTTTTTCCACGTTTGCGTTAGTTGAACATAGACTTAAAATAAGGGAGAAGAAAAATAGTTTCATTAATAATTTACTCTTCACTTTAAAATTTACATATTTATTAAAATATTGTGTCCTTTGCGGGGTAGGCAGAGAAGACAGACACAAACTGATATCCTTACATTGATCTCCCATTTCCATCACGTTCCTAACGTTCGCCATATCCTTGAGTATATTGTTAATGTGTTCACTCCTAGTAGCTCTTGGACGGTCACGTTTTTTCACAACTTCTCTTTCAGACTTACAAATTTTCTTTGTCATTCATCCAATATCAAAACAAAAATATATAAGTACATAAACGAATCATTACATGTGGCACAAAGTTACCTCAATTATCCGGGAAAAAAAATTATTGCCTGGCAGGGGTCAATATGTGTAACAATATCGATCAGCAAATACCAATTGCTTTTATTATTTGTAACAATAGGTCAGATTAAGACCACTCGTGAATTTGAATGGCCAGCGCTTAACTTTACTTAATTATATAGCAGTTCCAAGCATGTTGTGTGATCCTGCCAGATAGGCATTATTATAATGTGCCACGACCCTTTTGTTCCGGAGCCCAATTGTTTGGTAGTTAGACAAAGGGAGTAGACGAATGGGGAATTCATTTCAAAGCAGTTCTGCAATTTTCTCCACGAGAAATATATGTGGTAAAGTTTTAATTATTTTCGGTATTCGACATAATTTTCGATCGTTATATTATAATATACGAGTATTTTACAACCATAGGGGATTATTATTATATTTTAGTATTATCTATATAATAAAACAATTTCTTTTCGTATGTCGTGTTGTAAAAAAAATCAATAGATTTCGATAGTTTAGACATGTACTGATGTAACACGTGATAAATCGCTAAATTGTTTGAAATACATTTGAAAAACGAATTTATTCAGTATTACTTTTTTGTCTACTTTTTCCACTTTTTTTCTTGTAACTATCTTATTTTTCATTAAGGGATACAAACTCATTCTTATTTATTGAAAAAAAAACTTGCCAATCGGGATTTTTGATAATGGATTAATATTTTCAAGCAGGAATAGTCTAGAATTCCTACAGCATAGGCAGTTTTTTTTTTAGATTCAGATTTTGCGATTCTGAAGCTGATCTAGTACAACCTTCAATCCACTGGGAGGGCGGATTGGATTTTCAGAAAACTCGGAATCGGGCGCCACTTTCAGGGTCCAGTTTAGGTCGCCACTAACATTAGTTAAGCTAAAGTCATTGTGTATAGAAATTTTAATATTGGCGTGATCCGATATCGTGAAGCTGAAAAACGAAGAGTACCGTCATTTACGTCTGTTTTCTTCTAACAGTTTTTTTTATTTTTTGTTTTGATTATTTACCAATAACTTATTGTTTTATTGTTTTCTATCGTCCGTACGCCCATTCGGGCACCTGAACTCGTCCATTTTTACAATTATAGCATATTATCAAACAATAACAAAAACAATAATCATTATAAGATCAATACCAATCAGAGTGTGAAGGGCTCTGATTGACATTTCGTCATACATTAAATCAATTTTTCAACATATCGTCAATGGAGTAAAACACTTTATCAACGAGATACTTCTTCACACCTCCGCGGAAGGCCGTATCATCCAGCGATTTTTGAATTTGTTTAGAGATCGTATATTAAAATTTAGATTCTGTTTCAGCGGGGCTTTGAACCCTTGTTATTAATGAATTACTAACTTCACTTAGGTAGACACGGTAAAGGTTTGATTTAGGTTAGCAGTATATTTAGGGAAAATAAAATATGCGTAACTTACGTACCTATGTACACCTATAGGTATTACACTTAATTTTCAAATTATGATTTATGAGATAAGTTCATGTTGTGTTTTCCCGTTGAATCAGCCCCCTTTAGTCTAAACTAAAAATAAGACTTCCTGTTTCAAAATCGAATGTACCAACTCTGCCGTTGAAACTGAGATAATCGCGAAAAACGTCCTGCATCTCCCATATAACTCCATACATTTGCACGATAAAGGTGGCTTTAAAATAGGGGTTGCCTATGGAAACTCAGACTTTTAAAATGACTATGATTGAAATATGTGGATCTAAGGTTGAAATAGTCATTTCGATAAAAAAAAAACTCAAAATGCCTAAAGGTGGCGTATACGTGGTTCTTGCTTAGGACGACAAGGGAGGAAAGGGACGAAACAATGGATATAGGTATGTGCCTAAGGATATGCAAGATGAATACGACGCTCTATCCCCTTTTTCTATCCTGCAAGGAATACGGTTATAAATAGATAGAGATAGATATATATTATTATTAACTTCTAACATCTTGTTACATGACTAGGGCATAAACTTTGCGACCTGTACAACGTTTCTGGATCGCCTTGAGAGATTCTATGTATAGAAATATCGATGTTTGAAAAAGAAGGGACCATACAATTCTATACTAACCAGCTTCCGTTCAATATACCATAAGGTAAAATATTAAAATTTTTGATTCTGTTTGGCAGGCCTTATATAAAAATAATATGAAAATTACATAAATATTTTTTACTTGTAAGTATTGGTTCAATATTATATTATACCTACGTATAAAATAGGGAACGAAAAGCGAAATACAATACGAAATAAGTTACAAAAAAAAAACTTCTTCTTTCATAACGTCTCTGTATCCGGATACAAGACGGAATAATTTAAGTGTGAAAAATGAATAAAAATAACAATTTCGCGGGTAACAAATCCTTCTGGTTAGACGTAAATTATAGCTTTTTTCACCGTTTCGCAGATTTAAGACAAATTTTTCATACGATTCAGCACCTAAATTTACGGTACGTATTACTGGGTCTTAAGGTTCCCACACAACGTATATCTATACATTACCTACGTTATTCATATTTCTCCGTGTTGTTACGTTTTTACGCTTAAACGATCGTAAATAGCCATCTTTTAATAGTGTCGCCAAATGTGCCGTGTAACAAAAGGTGGAAAGGTTAGTTCTTTATGAATACGCCTTATTACCTTCCGGTATTAATAAAATAACGCTCCAGAAATGTTTCATTAAATTTAATTTATTGATTGTAAACTGCCTGAACAGCTAACTTACTTAATAATGGGAATGTATGATTACTTTTTTAACTTAGACTTAATACTTCGTCTCTTTAATTGCTAGTGTTTTCAGACGTTCCTCATAAGAACACAGGGAGTCTGGGGAGAATAAAGAAATAACTTGCTTAATAGTTGCTTCCCTCATTTTCTTTTTCATTCTTCATCCTTCGCTACCATAAATATTTTATAGATTTAAGATATATTAATTATATATAATGTAACAAGTAGTTATATCTCAACAGATACACAGTTATGGATGGACCTTCCATCAGGCTTATGACTGATCGTTGGCTGGCTTAATGTGATCACATTACACCTAAGTAACATTTCCAGTACTTTAAGTGTAAAGTGATCACATTAAGCCAGCCGACGATCAGTCATTAGTCTGATGGAAGATCCAACCTTTGCTGGGCATCTGTTGAGATATAACTACTTGTTATATTCAACAACGACATGTAGAAAATTCCGATGGTCTCACAAAAATATAAAATTGTGATTCCAAAATAATCTTATATACTCGTATAATGTAATCTATTTCTTTTGCGTGAGTGTTAATGTGTTTAATTGTGAACTGATGTTGTTGGTGTTACATATGTATTGTATATTAATGTACCTGCCAACATTTGTTTTTGTAACTGTGTCTATTCCATGTATTATGTATAAACAAATAACCGAAAACTTGACTGAAAATTTGTATACAAAAAATATGTATAATAATCATAATTTTGGTCCCGAAATAATGAAATAATACAGGCTATATATTATGCAGAACGCGGATCGCATGTAATTACAAAATAATTTACAAATTGGCTCAAATGTATTTTGATCTAATATTAATAACACTCGAACATACAAAACAAATTTCCCGAGAGTATCTATAGAAAACTATTTCAAACATGTAACTGTATCATAATATAAGAGAAAAAGAAAGTAGTTGTCTGCGTAGTTTGTAGATAAACGAGAAACGATATTGAAACTTTTTCGGTACAACATATGGTTAAGGATGTTACGAATGTTCGCATCAGCATTCGCATATGCGAAAGATTCGCATCATTTTATACATTCGTTAAAACATCAAAGATGGGAATGTTATGCGAATGCGAGTGTCATACGACAAACATTTTTTATTTTATTTTATTTAGTTACAATATAACACAGCTCAACGTTACAGCGTTAGCCTATGTGCTGAGCTGTATACAGAAAAAGAGTGTTCAAAAACAACATTCAAAATATAAACAAAAAGGTAGGAAATCTACAATCTACAAATCTACAAATGAGACAGTCGTGGAAAACCCTCTCGACTGATGGAAAACCAAATGTTATAAACATGACAAGTTGACAGAACTTGCTTGCAAGTACTCCACCTGCCAGTGTACCAAGTAAACAATTATTTGGTGCGCTGCCTTATAATATATGAGCCACTGCGAAATCGCAAAACCAACCAGGATATTATTTTTAAAATATAATTTGCTACTTTGAAAATTTGACTACTAATTATATGTTCAATTTGATTGTAACTTAATTAATTAAAAAATACGACTGAAACCAAAATATAGTGATTTTTTTGCCTTTCCTGAATATTCGCATTCGCACATTCGCATTACAAACATTCGCATTCGCGAATGTCTAAAATATGACATTCGTAACATCCCTGGTATGTGTGCCAGACATATAATTAGAATTCAGGCCACTTTTGTCATACGAGACCGGTCCATTTACGAAAAACGAATGGATATTTTTCACAAACGTAAGATGGCAAGTCATAACAACGCGCGTTTCGTACGTGACCTGACCAAAGAAAACGCCGGAAAATGTGAAATAAAAAAAAAATAAAAAAACACGTTTTAGAGGTGAAGCAGAAAGGGAGCGATATTGTATGAGAAACCTCGTGTATCGTATAATATTATCATACAACTATTATACCGCTATGAATGGCTGGATTAAATGTAATGGTAGGAAATGTCAGAAGTAAGACCACTTGAAGGAGAATATATTAGTTGTTATGAAACATTTGTTTTCTCACTCTAGGCCTAAGTGTACTTTCATACTCGTAGTATACGAAATTATGAAAGAGTCTAATTTATCTTTACGTTTCTTGGGGAAGAAGCGGTAATTGAGGAAGTATCTCATATTTAAACTTTATAACGTAATTCGTAAATTAAGATATACCTACATACTACACAGAGACGAGAAATTCAATTTGAAGCTTGAAAAACATTGTTCAAAAACACATGCCAATTAAAGGTGATGGAACTCTTCTCTTACTGGTACTATTGAAAGCATCATGGACATGAAATATTTGATACACGTATCATGTCAGTTAGAAATAAGAAATGAGATGGAACATGGATCGTACAGCTAGACTGAAATGGCAATGGGCATGGCACATAGCAAGACAAGATAATATAGTAGGTGGACACCCATACTAATAAAGGGGAGACCAAGAGATGCTGGGCGGACGACGTGACCTCGGTAGCGGGTAGACAGTGTGTGCGAAAGGCGAGCGACAGGAAGGAGTGGAAACTCTTGGAAGAGGCCTGTATCCAGCAGTGGAGGGACCAAGGCTGATTAAGAAGAAGAAGAAGATCATGTCAATGTAGGAACATCGGACATGAGACTTCAAAGGCAGGAAAACCCTATTACAATATACAATACTAGAACGTAAAAAAATTGTAATATTATTTTCACACCTTTTATAGTGCCTGTAATATTTTTGTCGCTCCTCAAAATTGGATAACCAGAGGAGACATCAACCAAACTAAAAAAATAACATTGTTTAGTACTACCGCCAGTCTTCCTTCCCACGCTAAGCGTATAGGCATAAAAAAAATAAAACCAGGGAGGTATCATTGATAGTTATGAGTTACTAAACAAATAATAAAAGTAAACATTCGACCACCTTATGAGAATCAGGATTATATAACGTCCTAATTTATTAAGGTTTCACGAGAAAAAGATGTAATGAAAAACCACATTTTGATTTCTGTAAAAAAACAGATCTTATCCTAAGTAATAATATTTTCTATCACACACGATAATATGTGTTCAGTGATATCAATAAAAGATAATACTAAAACAAACCTTTTTCTTGTGGAGTTTATTAAGCTCATTCTTAGAAACACAATATTTGACGGGTATTTCATCAATCTCTTTACAGTCAAAGAAAATAAGAACGTATTACTTATTTCCACCTGTTATTAACCATTAATTTCTTCACGAAGAAGACATATTGCCTTGACTGAATCTTTACATCAACAATCTAAATTTGTTAAGAAATCAATGTGCTATTGTTTAGTATCTAATCACCTTTTATTATCAAGATTTTTTCAATTTCTAGTAGGTATATCTATTGGTTTCCTTAATATTAATCGACCACATAAACACTAATATACAAATTCGACTACATTTAATTCGACTGATTACCAATTTAGAGCGTAAGACGCATACAAAGAATGATACTACTATCAGTATAACTGCACCCTTTAACGTTCCTTGAAGGAACGCAGAGAGGTCACCAGACCACGCCACACTAAGGCAATGTACACAATAAATACCAGAAAAGAGGGGTTAGCTGCGATAAGCTCGACTTATTGAAACAAATGTTGTAGCATCACTTACTTACTGCTAGCCACTTGCGTTCCACTGCTGGATATAGGCCTCTTCCAAACTTTTCCACTGTCTTCTGTTGGGCTATCTGCTGCCATCTACGACCCGTAATCTGGACAATGTCATCTGTCCAACTCTTCTGTGGTCTTCCTACGCCTCTTTTGTTCTCCCAGTGCCTCCACTTCATCAGGATTTTAGGTGCCCATCTGACCCTGTCCTGTCTTGCCACATGTCCTGCCCACAGCCATCTTAGCTTTGCTGTTCTTTCCGCGATGTCGGCAACTTTAGTTCTATGTCTGATCTCCTCATTTCTAATGTTATCTCGAAGACTGACGCCCAACAGAATGATATGTTATCACGAAGCCTGCGATAGTAGAGTGCAAGCCTACATCCTCGAATTCCATCACCGCCACGAGTGGTGACGTCACCCTGTATCGGTGACAAACACCTTATCTCGGTGACAAACAATTGAACTACGGAATATTTTTTCCCATACAATTTTGATGGTGTAATCATCGTCAAATGTCAGTTGGGCCCAGCCTCCATGAACAATATGGCGACGGCCTCGGTTATCATATTTTATGTGTTTTGTTTACCTGTAAATAAATAAAAGAAGCGAGAACTTAATGGGGGGGGGAATGAGTTAATTTTGGTTGAATTTAGAACCTAAATATACCTAATGTAAATCTTAATATAGCAGAAACAGGTGGATATATACGCATCTATCTACTAGGTATATAAAGTATTAAGATCACCTTGGTATGGTAAGCTGAAGGATGATTTAGTAGATGTAGTAGTAGGTAGTCTACGCAGAATTACAATTAGATGTGAAGGATATGGCCGCGGGTGGCATGGAAATTAGAATACCAAATTCTCCATCCACACAATATTATAATTCTGTATTATTCTCTCCTCCTTCGTACCTACATGTAAAATAATAAGTGCCTGCTTAATGTTATTGCTCCGAGACCTGAAAATACTACTACATTATTATAATACTAGTGGGTCCCGTGAACACTATATTCACGAAATTTGGCATTTTTTATTAACTAACTACTCATACTGCCACTCTACCACGCCCTTCCAAAGTTCTTCGAAGGAACATATTGAGAGGGTCTCGGTCTTACCTACTTTCCATACTAATTCTACAAACGTACCTACTATAGTAAAGTATGATTATACCAAAAAATTCGAATTGCATTCTTTATCAATAATATAATAGGTAGGTATGTAGTACTTTTACGCGGAAAATTACTTCATTAGTAGGTACACTTCTAAATTTTAATTTTCGCGGAAAATTATTTTCATTCATAATTTCATTGGTAGATACATTCGATATTTCAAATTTTCATTCATACAGAGTGAGACTTCGACGAACATTTCTAGCCACCAACGAAGGCGTCGCTGCTTTAAATTTACATACATATTTATATAACTTGCAATATTTTCCAATGGGCAAGCGTTACATACCTACATGACTTGGATAATACGAGAATTATGTAATGGAATAAGGTCGCGTATAATCAAAGTCTACGAACAGTTTGGATTTTTAGATCGGAAGAAGATTCCAAATGAACTTTTTTTTTACTTCACGTCATACAAACATATTATTCCCGTATGGTTAACCCATATTAAACACTAAATAATAGATAAATAATTGCTGTTTATTGCAAAATAATGTTAATCAATACGATTTATACGAGTTATCGCAATTATTGCTTGTGTAAGCGCACCTTTACTCAGCGGCCCGGTAAGCAAACTATGGATAAACGCTTACTGCTTTGCAAAACTCGACTGGTAGAAAGAGCAGTTAAATAAGTCAAAGTTAAATCTGCTTCTTGTTCTTCATATCAGCCTGCTTCCGTCCACTCCTGGACGAAGGTCTCCTCCATCTGCCTCCACATCGCTCTATCTTGGGATCTCTGGATCCAGATGACACTAACGTACTTGAATAGGTCGTCTCTCCATGGTGGTCTTCCTACGCTCCTGGTAGTCGTTCTAGGTTTCCAGGTTAAGACCCTCTTCGACCACTTATCGTCTGGTTAAATTTTAGTTCCCAGCTCGAAGGACCATGATGAAAGACGTGTGCTTTCAGGTCATTGAATTAAAATCACATGTTACGGGTAGTAAGGCTTTATTATACTAAATAAACATTTGCAATACATTTGTTTTTATACAGTAACGATCAAATTAGCGACATTATTAATTATATTCAGGCGGAAATGAAAATAATGCATCCGCCAAGCATAGACAATTGAACAACCCAAGGTATTTAATCATAGACAATGAAATACTTTTATATTTTTAACAGGTTTTTGTTTGGATGCTACATACTATACACATGCATAGGTTACTTACATTCAGGGTATCTATTTTATACATGGATGTTGCTATTTGGTATAATACCCCTTCGTTCATCGTGCGTATAAATATCGGAATGATAACATTCATAGTAATAATAATACAGCTATGTAATAAATCATACAAGTAATCTAAAAACTTTTTCTCTTACATGTCAGTTTTCTGTGATCCCTTTAGAGAAATAAATCACTAAATATTTTTCCATCTCTCTCTCTCTCCTGTCGATTTCCTCACTGCTGAGGGTCGCGATCTCCAAACCCAAACACCCGTTGCTTGACCAATCCCCGCCACGCAGCTCTGTCCTCGGCAAGATGCACTGCCCTGTAGATGGAGGGGGCAACAGTCTGCGTAACTTGGTCCGTCCATCGCAAAGGTGATCGCCCTCTGGTGGTGTGGTGTTGGAGGCGCATGCTGCGGATCCCATGGACTGCAAGAAGGACAAATGCCTCTATCCTACAAGAACTTGGAATCACATCGAGATTGTCATCTCTATGCTTGGAAAGAATTCTCCAATTTTTTGGACACATCGCTCGCAGAGGGGGAGATAGTCTCGAGAAGCTAATAATCACGGGAAACACGCCGGGACGGAGACCCAGAGGGCGATCACCTTTGCGATTTTTCCATCAAGAACATATAAATCAATAGACATATTATAGCTTATCTGCTTCAAGGAATTCCCACGATTCCACATTCTCATGACTAGAGACAGGATTATATGCAATCGCATATTTACAGGACATATATCAGAGACAGGGTGAGGAATACTGAGATTAGAAAGACCTGTCAGACGGAAGATATCGTAAGATGGGGTAGGAAAAGGCGACGATACTGGAGAGACCACGTGGACAGGATGGATGAGGGCCGAATACCCCACATCGCTGCCCATAACATATATGGGTATACCCGTGGGACAACGTCAGCCAGGCAGACCACCAAAAAGTTGGAAGAATAGTTGGTGTTCCACATCCCAAGAGGAAGTCATCCGTTCAACTACAGATCAATGATCTAGAACAAGAGGAAGAAGAAGCATATTTACATATGCATTTGCATATTTTGCCAATTTATTCAGGATTTTGCATATTTCGACCAAAATCTACTGATTGTGGATATTTGGGTGTATGAAATTTTACCTGTATTTGCAAAAATTTTTACGTTTTCAAAAACAAAAATGTCGGTGTCTGGTTGAAAATGAAGTGTAGGTAAATAAAGTAATTTAATTAAAAAATAAGTACCCAATCGTAATTTTTCTTTTAAAAGCAAGATATTATGACACATCCTAGAACCGCGGTCTGCCAAACGATACCAAGCATAAATTAAATAAAAATATACTCAAAAAAAAGTCTTGTATTAACGTTAATTTGTTGTATTTATTGAAATTGATGTTGCATATTTTGGTGATTTTGTTGCATAGTTCGAACATTTATGATGCATATTTGCATGCATATTTCATCCATTTTAAGTTGCATATAATCCAGTCTCAACTCATGACTAACATATTACTCCAGTAGATATTTTATTAGCCAGGCCATTGAACGGTCATGTTATTTTAGGTATGAAAGATTTCATATTATGAATAAATACATAGATTCCTACAATATGATTTATTTCACAGTTACATACGTTTCCACTTTGGGAACCTATGTTTTATTAATATTTTTGAGTACAATTTTGGAATAGTTGGTTGGAACGAGGGTCTCTCAAACGGGAGGTGCCGGGTTCGAATCCTGGAACTGACGACGTATTCTACACTTCTTAAGTATCCAGGAAAATAGTTTCGGTTTATTTATATTCAAGCCCAGTTTATGTATTTAAGCCGGGGTTTGAACCTGGGACCTCCCGCTTGGGAGACTGCATGCTGCGCCAATCAACTATGGCAACCGTCTACTCAATCAAAAGTTAGCAGACGCCATATACACAATTGGGTTATTGGTCCATCTCATCACAAGAAAAGAACTTCATTGGGTTGCCATCTACAACCCGTAAGCTGGACAAGGTCATCTGTCCACTTTTTTGTGATATTCTAAGGCCTATTTTGTTCTCCGTTCGTCGTTGCGTTCGATCTTACCATATGCCCATGAGCGTCGCCAAGGGGGGGGGGGCAACTACCGCTCCCCCTAGACATTGGAATGGGTATAATATACTTTTTCATAGTAATGAAAAAAAATCACATTATTAACACACATTTTCCCATCATATCATAAATTTTCAGTACGAAAATTATTAAAATTATGTCATAAAAAAAAATTCACTTCGCCCATTTTCTTTAAAAAAATTCCGCCTGTGGCGCTATTTACGCGTTTTTCGTACCATATTAATACTTAAATTTTGAATTGATTCAACACTTCTGTTTGTAGTTTGAAATGTCACTCGTCTCTCTCACACAATTGTGCAACCAACATTATTGTGTGTTGAGATAAATTATTATATTTTCCATTTACTCTTCGGTGAGATTTTCCGCTGTCGCGATGCACTGGAGTGAAGTTTTCATAGTTCAGGAATAAATACGAATTCAATTTCTCACACAAGATGCTAGTAATCCAACTCAACTAGGCACTCGCCGCTCGTGTCGTATGGGGATATAGATTTCAAATAATTCTAAGTCAATAAAGAATGCATGCTAGAGGGTGTTTCATAGAAAATATTTTTAAGAACTACGCTTATAATTATCCATCTTCTTATTGGTTTATTGGATTTAAATCATCCGTAATCCTTATTTAAGGCACTTGGAATCGTCAGGTTTACATATTGAACAAAATTTATACATTGCAAACTTATGAACTGGAAAGTTATAACAGTTACAGCAAAAAAATAATGGAAGCAATAATTATTTACATGGTGACAAAACAAAATTATAAAAAAAGATGTGGATTAGTTCGATTCAGGTCTGGATGTAAATTGTCCAGAACTACATTACGTCAATGACAACATTCTTCTCTGTGTGTCCTGTTGGGTCTCTCCGACGTTGACGACCATTTGGGAGAACGCCTCTCTGTCCTGGGCAGTGCGAAACAGCTCCTCCACAATCCTGATGTCGGTCCACTGCCGAATGTTTCGAAGCCAGGATAGCTGCTTCTATTATACTATTAAAACAAATTAATGATCATATCAATAATTTCATTTTTTTTTAAATTATCATAAGATAAACAAACATTCTCAGTAGAATTCTGGCTATAATGCAAAACTCATTCTTTCCAATCTGTTTGTTGGAAAAATATCAATAGATACTTAATTGAACTTACTCCTAAATACACGCAACCTCTGTAACTTTTCAATGTCTTGCCCTTTTTAATGTATTTTGAACATAAGCGTGGTTCTCTTTCATACATTTAAATACGTAGGTATGTATTTTTTACTTCAAATGAATGTCACAAGTGGTTGGTTGGCGGACATTTGCCGATGGCAACAAACCAGCCATTTGAAAATGTATTTTTGCAATAAAGTTTTTTTTGCAATATATTTTTTAAAGGATCTACTAGTCTTGCATACACAAACCCAAATACTTTCCTGCACACCTTGCACTAGGCTAAAAGCCTGTATAACAAAGTGTGGAATACATCGCCAGCACCGGGGTTTAAACCTGGCACCTTCCGCTCGAGAGAATGCCGCCTCAACCAACTGCGCCAACCATGTACTCTTATTTAGAAAGTTTTTTACAATTGCTTATTTTGATATTTTATTTTATTTTTATTTTATTTTATAATCGTACACGGCCTTTAGGCCATTTGAACAAAGTATATTGCAAAAATCACACAAAAAAAATCAATCAATAAAAACAGTCGAACAATATTGCGCATTACACATAATTCATCAATTACAAATTAACATCATAACACAAAACCACACACAAAAAATAGTCTGATCTAAAAAGGAGACATAGCAAACTGATTAAACTGTCATAGAATGTAAATAACAAGTCATTCTCAACAAATAAAATCAATCAGGCAAGTATGCACTGTATCAAATATATTTTAAACATCCTTTATAATAAACAATATGAGAGTATGGCGGATGACTTCGTATCATATCAGTGACGCTTTGAAATCTCAACTCTTGTATGTACCTAGTGCTGCGAACGATTGTCAAACCAATACACTCCGAGTACTTATTGAATCAATACACTCCGAGTACTTATTGATTCAATACACTCCGAGTACTTATTGATTCAATACATTCCGAGTACTTATTGATTCAATACACTCAGAGTACTTATTGATTTTATAACATAATTCATATTGTACTGAGTGCATACTGCATTTTCTTTTGTTATAAGCGGTATTGCACGAGTAAATTTCATACATGCATTGTACTGAGTAATATGAATTCGGACATTGTCAAATTTTCTGTACCTCTGACATACATACACTAACTTAGATTTTTTTTATGATTCATTGATTTTTATGATTAACAAAAATAGGCACACATTTTAAAATATTATGTTCTATTTTTAACACACAAAAAGCACAATTGCATAATTATCTTAAAAAAACTTTTTTTAAGACATGATCTTTATTTTACAGTAAAATGGCTGTCCCATTTCATTTCAGTCGTGGGATAGTCGATTTACTATGAAATAAAAATGACAGCTTCTTTAAAAAATATTTTAAAATTGTGATTTTTTAAAGATAAATTATGAAATTGTACATATTTTATTATGTGAAAGAAATTGGACATATTTTTGAAAATGTGTGGGTTTATTTAACTCTTGTTCTTCTTCTTCCTTCAGCCATCTCTCCAATGTTGGATATAGACCTCTTCCATTTGTTTCTACTTTTCTCTATCCTCAAGTTTGCCAATCCATCTTCTACCCGCGACTGGGATAATATCGTCGGCCCATCTTTTCTGTGGCTGACCTATTTATTTAATTCTCTTCTTCTTATCAGCCTCTATCCCTCCACTGATGGATATTCCTGAGTCTTCTACAATTCTCTATTTTGGGCGGTTAGTCTCCACCTATGCCCCACCGACTCGATGATATCAATTATTTAATTATAAACCATTAATTAAAAGTCAGTGCGCAGCCTTTTTTTGTCAAAGGTACAGAAAATTTTACAATGTCCTAAGTATGAAAGGGTAGTACAGTGCAAGTACAGAACAGTGCACAGCCTTTTTTGTCAAATGTACAGAAAATTTGACAATGTCCGAAGTATGGAAGGGTATTTAGTGTAGAAAGTACAGAACATGTTGCAGAACTGCACGGTGGTTGCTTTGCGGTACACCACCGACAACCTTTTGTGTAGGAAACATTTTCAGCCAGCGAAACATTAAGTGGGTGTATTTTCACCGTACTACATAACATCCCTTATATTACAAGGCAACAAGAAGGCCCAGTTTTAATCAAGAAGTAATGAAAGAAGAAATAGAGGAGGTATTCCTCTGTATGAAATTGTTTATTTATTTTCATTTTTGGTGAACAAAATACTAAATTATGTTAACATTACAAATAAATGAGGTGGTCGGTAGCCTGGTTGGTAACGCGCTCGACTGTTAATCCGGTGGGCGCGGGTTCAATCCCCGACTTACTCCACTTCACAACACAAGCTTTTCAGCTTTCTGTGAAGTGTACAAAGATGTATTTGGGTTTATTTCGCTAAAAATAAAATAAAAAATATATTATAATTAGAGTTGTACCGACTAGTCGACAATCTGGTCAAAGAAGCCGACTATCAGGGCAAAGAAGCCGACTCTCCGGCAAAAAATGCTGAATATATGTAGTCAGTACCTAATAGTTAGAAGAATACAGGAAATAAAAGAAATCAATAGTACCTATTTACAATACGTTTTGTATTTTTGAAATTGCAGTCTCTCGATGGAAAGTTGTGGGGTAGTAGGGATTTCTTTCATTCTATACGTTTTTTGGCATGCTGAATCCGAATCCGAGGTTTGCCAACAAAATTTCGATACGGAACATGGCGAAAAATACAAAAAATGGCGAAAATATTCGTTTTCTGGCGATTTCTTAATAAGAACTCGAAAACCGACAACTTTCGTAAGTTATTTTAAGTTATATAAAGTATGTAAAATTTACTACAAAATTTCTATATAAAATTTTTCTCTAAAATAAATAGGAACGGAGCTGTGAAGGTCCAAAAAATGGCCAAATTTTCTTATTGTTTTACATTACGAGAATCGAAAATGTATTGAAAAAGTTTACCTTATTGCCTTCATAGGCGAATTTCGACAATTATTTTTTAAATTCATGAGTCATATTTTACCTCGTTGGAATCAGAAAACACAAAGAAAGCTATTAAATAATTTTTTATTAAAAAAAACCGTGAAATATTTGAGCTAGGCATGTTTAAATAATTTTATTTAAAAATATAGTAATTTGTTTAGGCTAAAAGTGGTTAACCCTTTTTAGCTTAAACACTTCACTATATTTTTAAATATAATTTATCCTGAAACCTTTCTCCATATTTACTGATTCCAACGAGGTAAAATATGTATCATAAATCTGAAGAATAATTGTCAAAATTTGGTGATAATTCGAACAAGGTGACCTATTCTCCATACATTTTCCATTTTCACAATTTAAAATAACAAGAAAATTTGGCCAATTTTTGGAGCTTGACAGCTCCGCTGCTAGTTATTTTACAAAAAAATTATATACCAAATTTGTAGGAAATTTTATGTGCTTTCATTCTGCTAAAAAGATGACCCACAAAAAGTTGATGGTTTTTGAGTTCAAATCCAAATTTCGAATCAGTTTTCTGATGGAAAAAAACCTTCGATGGAATATACTTATACGATTCCTACATAGACACTAGACAGTACCTAATATTATGGTCCAGAGGAGAATAAATTTCAATAACGTGACCTCCGAAAGAATGTTCCGAATAATTCTAGAAATGAGAAAAGAATTCCTACAAATGTCGTAAATATTCTTTTCACCATTTCGGGAGCATATAAATAATATCTATCTTTATACATTCCGATGTGTAGTTAGAAAGGTACATATTTTTCATATCTATCTAATGTTAGCTATATATTATTCATAGTATTCATCTTCTTCTTCGTCAGCCTTGGTCCCTCCACTGCTGGATATAGGCCTCTTCCATTTGTTTCCAGTTTTTTTTATCTCTCGCCTTTCTGACCCACTGCCTACCCGCTAACGAGGTCACGTCGTCCTCCCATATTTTCTGGGGCCTCCCGACACCTCTTCTGTTTTCCCATGGCCTCCACTTTACGAGTCTGGGAGTCCATCTATTTTCGTCTTGTCTTGCAGTGTGCCCTGCCCATTGCCATTTAAGCCTTGCTGTATGATCCATGACGTCGACAACTTGGGTTCTTCATCTGATTCATAGTACTACATGAATAACATTCAAAATCGAAGAAAAGCCCCGACGCCGTCGTTTCAGCAAGAAGACAGCGATAATAATGCTAGACTTTCGCACCAAGACTAAATCGTGAGTTGCGTGACACATGGGCCTTGAGGGCGGGATGTAGCATCGAAAGATCTAATAAGGTCGCAGTGACTTGATAGGGTTGCTTGGTCCCTTGATGTCAGAAAAATAAATTCTCTTACGTATACCTGGTTGATATGATAATTCGATTCGTAAACTCGATAATCTTACAATAATAGATAGCTTTAAATATAGGTTCCTAATTTATGTATAAATTTTTATAAAATCTGAAAAAGCAGGTGATATCAAGTGAAGACGATGTCAGTGGAAAGCTCGATAGATTTAAATAATAGACGTCATGAAAAGTTCACGCCGCGAAAGTCTTCAACAATACACTTAATAAAGCTTTCATCTGATCAGAATTTATAATAGAATTTACGTAGGTATTTACAAGACTAATATTCAATACAAATGATGACATAATGAATCAATATTTATAATATTGACTTAGCTTCCTCACCGACATTAACCCCTATGTTAACTTTGATTCTAAATCAACACAACATTCATATATAGTTAACTGTACCACGTATATTGCTGTGTGGTTAAATAAATTATGTAAATTGCTTGTCATTCGGAACATGGTGACAGTACTCGTATATTAGAGATGTTTCAGGAATAATTCTACATTATATTCATCATACTAATGTAGATTAATTATTATAAGTATACTTGGGTAATTATACATTGAGAGATCGGGTGAGGCTACCCGAATAAGAGAGATCTGTGAGACTAAAGACATTGTTTGATGGGGGAGTATTGTATCGATATGTCCAAAGAATGGACAAGACTGGACTCACTTATTCCACTGCACCAACAGTCTCACTGAACTGACCCTCGCGGAAGACCTCCCAAAGATAAAATGGCAGCTGGAAATCTAACTTAAAATAATAATAGTTCTCTAGTAAAACAGACCAACATGGCCGGGAATCGAACGCAGACCTCCAACTTAAATTGGTGAATATTACTTAAGTTTTAAGTGGACTCATAAGCCTGGTGGAAAGTCCATCCTTTGCTGTACATCTGTTGAGATATAAATACTTGTTATACAGTTTTTAACTATGAGAACTAAATTTCGGAAATGTTGCCTACGAAATGCCAAAATTCGCCATACGATTTGACAGTTTGTAGGCACCAGTTTACTTAACTAAACTAGCATTGAGTACGTAGGGTGCTTAATATAAAAGTATATGGGGAATACGATAGAGTAGAATGGGATCTGCTCTAAAATATTTTAGGTTATGTAATTATAATGATCATAAAACCACAGTTTCAAAATTTCCTTAATAAAAGTACAAAATACGTTTGAGTTCACTCAGGTAGGTAAGTACTCTATACAAAATGAAAGGGTTTTCAGAATTCAAAGACATTTTAAACTATTCACAGTATTATGTTATCAAACAATCATTAGCGACCTTATCGCATTGTAGGGACAGATCAATATGAACAAACTCGTACGCACAATCGTCAAACTTGTGTACCTAATTTAGACTTTATTATGAAAAGGGACTCTGTGATTTGTTCAGTAAGAATGTACCTACATCAAAAGGACGAGTCCCTTTTCTGAAACCTTTCATTTAACTTCAGTAAGTATGAATAAAGTATCAATGCTGTTAGGAATTTTCGCAACAATTTTTAACCAACTTTTCCGTTCAATAGAGTTTCGAAATTCTTCGACCTAGATGGCAATGCGATATTAATAACTGAAGATGGCTGGAAGAGATCGCAGCATTGTGAAAAACTCCACAGGAAAAATCATATAAAATTTCTTTTTTTTTTCTAAATCTCACAATTTATTTTTTATTAGAACATCGGAATTTATACACGTCGAAGTTGAACAGATATACGCCGAAGGATGGACTTTCCATTACGTCCATCGTTGGCTGGTTCAATGTGATAACTTTACACTTTGATGACTCATAAGATAACTACTTGTTATTTAACTACACCATGAAGAGAATCCAATGTTCTCACAAAAAGTAAATTATGATTATCAAAATAAATGTTGTTTTATTTTCATATTGTTACAATGAACTTCCGCCAAGGATCTTCGGGCAAAACGCTCAACATTCTAAAGAAATAAATATTTATCATTGTACGAGTTTGACGCACAAAAGAATATTATACTTAACCCCTAATTCATTCATTTTTTTTGTTATTTGTTATATTTTTTTTGGGAGAAAAGTTGCTGTCTTTCGATAAAATTCCGGAGATACCTGTTTTTCACATTTTTTTCTTGTTGAGGAACCCATAGGTACAAGATATGAAAGATCTGTTACGATTATTCACTAGTGAAAGGTTCAATGTACTAACCCATTTTTTTTCCAAAGCGTAAGGTTGTAGAGATCCAAGGTCTAAAAAAATCTTATTTTTTTTAAATGACTATACCCTTGCTCTTAAAAAATAATTGTCATCTAAAGGCGCCGACCAATAGGGTTGTATTTAATTGCTTGTCAAGAGTTTCTCTGATAATAAAATGTTAACGACCAGCTATCAAGTGGGGGTGTTAGTTGTTTTCGATAAAAAAATCCTTATTCCTTCATAAAATCATAAAAAAAATTATTAATTGTTTGTCCTTTGATAAGTTCAGTAACCTAACCATAAATATTTTTTTATTCATTTTGTTCACTTTCCACTGTGAAAACCCTTTAGTTTTTTAAAGATGTGGGATATTTTATCACTTTTCCTTTAAGGGCTTGGTACCAAGAATGACGTCACAGTCATTTCAAACGGCATTAAGGTTCAAAATAGCGTGACAGACGCACGACAAAATGATAAAATTAGCGTTTCTTCTATTTTTGCTAATTTTGCGTCTATCAAAAAACTTTTACGGTTATTCCCTAGATTTTAATGCATATAATCGGTACAAAAAAAATTTACTCCGCGACTTTCGGGAAACGAGTTTCCGTCTTTCGGAAAAAGATCAGAGGTGTTTTTCACATTTTTTTTTGAAAAATCTATACAAGATATAAAAAATCTTTTACGGTTATTCCCTAGACGAATGTTCAATGCATAAACTCTATTTTGTTCCAAAGCATATTTAGTAACGGTTGTCGAGATATAAGGTCTCCCGTTTTAGAAATTTTTGAAATGTCGGTATGCATGTTCTTAAAGCAGCGGTTCCTAAACATTTTTAACCCTTTCCTTCGTGATCCTATAAAAACTATCACAGTACTGCCAACATTGACACACTTCCACAATGATAATTTGAAAAAATCTGATAACCAAAAAGTTTAAAAAAAAACAACTACATAGTTCGCGCAGTTGTTTGGAGTGCGGACTTCCAATATGGAGGTGCCGGGTTCGAATCTCATTGCTAACTATGTATTCTGCAGTTCACGACACAACCTTATTGTAAAGTATACAGCAAAGTATCAAAACTCCAGATCCCTAAATATGTATGAAAAATTGGGTCTAATTTTCAAATACTCGTACTCATACTTAAGTGACGGCGTCAGGACTTTTCCATTGATTTTAACGCTATGCACGTTACATCATTTTTATGTAGTAGGTACATAAAATATTCTATTTTATTATTCTTTACGGCTATCCAATCGTCTGCGAGTGATCTCAGCCATCTTACAAGTTCAACATTAATTTGTTTATAGGATTTTTACACACCTACATTTTTTTAGAACAGGCGTAAGATATATTTATTTATTTATTTTATCTAATTGCATAAATCATACATACATTTAAAAAAAATGATTCAATTTAAAACAAAAATCATTAAAACAAAACATAATTTGAAATAGTGTTACTCCGGGGGAATGGATGGATGGATAATGGAAAGGATCTCAACAACAATGAAACAATAAAAAATATTATATACAGTTCATTATACTAAGCTCCAACGACTTATACAATACAATAGCATACAACAATGGCACAATCATATAAATGCAACACAACAAAGTGAACATTATGTCGACCAATAATTTTATGCATTACTAGCTAAGTTACCCGTGCTTCGCTACGGAAAAATGACAAAACAACCCGGCATACTTTATAGGCTTAGCTTTATAGGAACTGGACAAAATGTGACATAAGATCTTATACCATACATGACCCCGCGCAACGCTTGAATCCCTTCATCATCATGCATCTCTTAAGCAAAACCTTTTATCAAAAAACCGACGATGTTAGAACACTGAACATTATCGCAAATGTTATTCCAAATTTTCACAGCAATCTATCGTAAAATGCAGGCGTTATGCGAACACTTATAAAAATAAGACTTTACTTTATATATGTAGATTTATATCCTAAGTTTTATTTTCCACACACGTTTGCTCTTAAATTTATCGTTAAATAGCTGCTGTGACCATAGCAATCTTAATATTTTGTGTTAAACTATCTTCTACTCCAACATGCTGCTGTCTTTAGTAAGAACCGTGTATAAGCCAACAAGTTGAAACCGAAATGGTGAGTACATACATGGTTGGCGCAGTTGGTTGAGGTGGCAGCCTCTCGAGCGGGAGGTGCCAGGTTCAAACCCCGGCGCTGGCGATGTATTCCACACTTTGCGATACAGGCTTTTAGCTTAGTGCAAGGGTGCAGGAAAGTATTTTTTTTAAACGTTCAAATCTGTTCAAAAAAATAATAGAATATAATTTCGTGCTTACGTGGAATAGAGGGCTTCGAAAATATGGTTTACTTGTGGAATTTCAGACTTTGTATGGTTGACCTACCCCGCAAACAGTGGTCGACCTTAAACAGGATCCGAACTGGACACGGTAGATGTGGATACTTGCTCCATAAATGGGGCAAGAGGGACCATCCCCTTTGTGAATGTGGCCAGATCGAGACTGTTGACCATGTAGTAGAGAGGTGTCCTGATAAGAAGTTTGCAGGGGCTGTTGAGGAAATCCACAAGGTGACGCCAAGGGCAATAGATTACTTACGGAATATTGACGCGGAGCTATGACTCCTAGATAACTTGTTCAATGATCGCATGTATACGAAAGAAGAAGAAGAAGAAGATTGAAATAAATGTACCTACTCAAAGGTTGAAATACATTATTTTCTCAAAACACTTAAAGTTGGCTTATACGCTGTTCTTGCTTAGGATGGTAGCATGCACATTTCACATGCACATGCACTTTGGACCATCAGGTGTAAGTATTATGACGTATTATTATCTCCATCCGGCACGTATGCAATGTGCAATGTGCATACTCTACTAAGGAATTCACTTTACAAAGGATTTTCAAGTAGAAATGCATCTAAAATAATAAACCTCACTAACCTTATGGTGAGTTTTATAGTCCCGTTATGTAAGAAGGTGAATTACAATAGTCACTCCTGTGAGGTGAATTATAATAGTCACTTCTCTGAGGGGAACTTAACACGTGAAATTGAAAAGAATAAAAGTTGAAAGTTTCTTTGAAAATTTCTTTTGTATAATGATATTGGGTTTAGGGATCTGCAAACTCTAATACCATCTACCCTTTATTGAAAGTAATTTTTGGAAATTGAAACTCTGTGTTTTTTTCTTTCATCTTGTAAAATAATTTTAAAATATTCTTCTCTCCCTTTCATAGTTTTCCCACATACAATTTTTTCATATTACTCGTATATTTTTCAGTGTCTTTTACGACTTAAGTATTGGTTTAACAAAAATTTCTTACGTACCATCGTTCATTGATTCTTCAAGTCAACAATTAGCTCAAACGAGATTTATTTAGACCTTGCAAGAAATTCAAAGTTTTCAGAAACTTTGGGTTGTTGTTTATGGATGCCCAGTGGATTTACACTCGATTTATGGAATAAAAATCCTTGTACTAACTTGGAAGGGACGAAAAGCATAAGCTGGACTTTAGGTACCACCTATTTATAAATAATGCAACACACAATACGTCGTCAATTATTAAGAATTTAAGGAGGATAGGGTTTGCATGTGTTCAGCGAGCAATGGAGAGACATATGTGGGGCGTCAGTCTTTGAGATAAAATAAGAAATGAGGAGATCAGACGTCGAACAAAAGTTGATCGCAGAAAGAACAGCAAAGCAAAAATGGCAGTGGTGAGGACACGTGGCAAAATAGGACAGTGTCAGATGGGCACCTAAAATCCTGAAGTGGAGGCTTTGGGAGAACAAAAGAGGCCTAGGAAAACCACAGAAAAGGTGGACACATATTAGGTATGTGATATCAAGGAATCATTTATCACAAACGAATAATTAAGTTCAGAAGATTGTGGGTCAGTGTGGGTAATGGCTAAGGCATGAAGATTGAAGGAGCCTGCAAATATCGTCCAGAAATGTCCAGTGTCTAACTATATGTTCTACGTATAGTAGCAACCAGCTATAAGTTGTGCGTGACCACATAAATCTATTACCAACCATCATATTCCTATAAATTTATGAGTAACAACGTACGAACGAAGTTCCCTTATATACCTACGTTCTATCTTACTTTCATACCACTTCATACAACTTCATACATTGCTGGTTAGTGTAAGTATCTTAACAAGTTAATCTCCACGAGGATGGCTACCATATTATTACATTACCTACACTATGTTTGTAGGTAGATAATAATATCGTTCATAGTTCATTTCACGTTTTCTCAAGTAGAAAAATTTATTAGTTTCAACGTGTTTTTACTTCAAACATAAGAACTCCATTCCGTACTGTAAGTGTTACATTATTTATAAGCTATGTTTGCACATCAATAATTGAATATATTTTTTACGAGAATTTTACATTTAGACAAGTTATGTATTATATTTTATTCAAATCCTGTGGGTTTATTTTGACAATTATAGTCTAAAGTTGTAGGTAAATTTTGTCAATGTGTATTAGGTACATTTTAGTCTTAACTTGTAGGAAAGTATATATTTTATACATGTATTATTTATATAGGTAGGTATTCATTATGTATTATTTAGTGTTAACTTGTAGAAATTTTTATTAAATTGTTTTACAGTATAGTCAAAAGTTGTTGGTAAGTAAGTGCATGTTTACAATAAATGTATTATTTGTAAAGTTGAAGGTATTTTTTAACAAGGTATACTTATTATAATATAGTCAAAACTTGTAGGTATATTTTAACAAAGCGTACCTAATATGTTTTCGTCAAAACTTGTAATCCTGAAAAAAAAACAACTAAAAATCTAAAATATTTACATATATTTAGAATAGGTCATTACTCTCCTTACTGTTTATGTTTATACAGTTTTCAATGACACTCAAACAAACTTAGACTTTGAAAAATAACTTTGTTTGTATTTATCCAACGGTGATTCCAAAACCCAAAACCTAGATTGTGGTCACAAGTATGGTAATGTTTGATTGCGGACATGTCTCAACAGATGGCGTAGTAGTGAGGATCCCAATGTATGCACATGAGTTTCCTGGCAGGATGACGTAGACACAGTTAGGTTATTTGTTTGGAAAGTTGTTGGTAGGCTATAGCCAATATGTAAGCCATAGGGACAATGCTAGGGGGTAATGGGAAACTGTGATAGTTTTATTTTTTTAAAGACTTATCTACGAACCTATATAAATTTGTGATGTAGAAATCATAGATTTTAAATATTGTCGATTTTAATCTAATAGTGGACTTTTATAAATACCGTCGGTCAGAGCATTCAATATCGTGTGTTGAAAATAATTAATGAGCAATTTTTCGAGCAATAATTTTGAACAACTCGTATGATTAACATTATTTCGCAATATACAGCAATTATTTCGGCGACAACTTACGATAACGGAATTAGATAATTAACGTGCTCTTTCTCGAGAAATAACACGAGCAATTTTTCGAGAAATACTTGTGGCAACTCGTACAATTCGTATTGATCAACATTGTTTCGCAATATACAGCGATTATTTCGGCAATATTTAAAGCGAGACAACGATATTGAGTGCAAACGAGAAAGAGAATTATCACGATGTCGGTTCACAAATTAATGAATATCCAGTCGGTTTGAAAAAAATGTCTATTTTTTTACTCATTTTCGTTGTCGCCAAAATAATTGCTGTATATCGCGTCCTCTCTGCCTACCCTGCAAGGGACGTAGCGTGATGGTATATGTAGATAGATATCGCGAAATAATTTTAATCAATACGAGTAGTACGAGTTACCGCAATTGTTGCTCGTGTAAGAGCACCTTAATTCTCTTAGTTCCGTTATCGACATGGTTAATTGTATCATCAAAATTCATTCATTCGTTTGATCTGGCTCATTTCATCATCAAAATTCATTGTACAAGTTGCCGCAATTTTTGCTCGAAAAATTGCTCATGTAGTGTAGGTTAGTATGTGTTTTTTCCTTTTTTTTTGTTTGGTAGTCATTACTTAGGTAGTTTTTTGAAATGTTAATAATGATCTCTTTTTTCTGACACTAAATGTGAACGCATGTAATAGGGCATCATTTGAAGTCAACTCATTTTGTGTGTAATTGTATTGTGTTTATATGTATGTGATGTCTGTATGTGTCCCAAAGGCAATAAATAAATAAATAAATAAGAGCACGTTGATTCTCTTAGTTCCGTTATCGACGTGGTTAATTTTATTATCAAAATTCAAAACAACATTAGGTACCCATGGTACCTACGAGCAAAATAGTTTTCAACATATTGTGACAAAGGCTTTATTGTGCAAATTTACTGTAGAGATACCTAATGTTATTAATAGTAATAATATAGTTAAGTTATCATTGGACATCAAAGGCTACATATTGTATGAAAATTTGCTCCAGTTGTCGGACATTTAATTAATAATCTAATTTGATAAATGCTACGCTAACCGCACTATCATTAATCAAAATATTCCTACACAATACTAAGATAATCTTGACGATAACATACCAACAAAGTAGTCTACTAAATACACGTCTATGTAGTGGTGGTCACAGTCTTATGTATGTTATGGAAGTAGGGAAATATCTTACCCGGAAATAACTTATACAGCGTCTGCGATAATCAATGGAAATGAAAATCCCATGACAAAACGTTAAATAATATACCATTTTATCATTTTGCGAGGTTAATTTTGCTTCAATACAAACACTTTTATGATCAAATAATCTTGTATCAGAATCCTACAGTGGAGGCCCTGGAACAAAAGGAGAAGCGTCGGAAGACCTCCTAAAAGGTGGTCTGATGACCTAGTCCAACAAGCCGGAAGAACCTGGATGCGGAGGGGGAGAAACAGAGATGAGTGGAAGGAAATGGAAGAGGCCTACGTCCAGCAGTGGAGGGAGGAAGGCTGAGGAAGAAGAAGAAGAATCTTGTAGGCCTTCGCAGCGTGATGAATCCATTTCCATGTTGTTCGTTCTTCGGGTTTCACTGCGGGTCGAGTGGTTGAGTAGCCGAGTTTTCGGCAGCGATACTACTGCCGTCTTCAGAGTGAAGTCAGACGGTCGGTTGCGACGGTCGGTCAAGACGGTCATCCCTAGATTTTAAAATGCTTATTATCAATACAAAAAAAATCTCTGCGACTTTCTGGAAACGAGTTACTGTCTTTCGGAGGGTATTTTACACATTTTTTTTTTGAAAAATCTACGCACGATTAAAAAATATGTTAAGATTATTCCCTAGATAAAGGTTCAATGTATTAACCTTATTGTTTCCGAAGCATACTTAGTAAGGTTGTCGAGATCTAAAAGGTGTCCCGTTTTAGAAAATATTGATATGTATGTACATATGGCCATTGGCCATTCTTCAATCTCCCAAAAATGTATGAGCTTAACATTATCGCACATAATTTTATATTCGACTGCGGCGATAATTCATCGAAATAATCTAATATTTTATTATAACTTTCGCTATTTTTCTATGTACAATCACTTCACTTGTCGAGTTTTTCCTTTTAATTATTGGTCTTTTACTTTCTGCATTATTAACCAAATAAAAATACTACGCCAACAATGGAGAATTATTAATACTTTGCAGCCCGTTTCCCGGATCTTAGTTGAAACCCGGGATGTTTCCAACTATAAATAATAGAAAATATGCTTATATAAAGCTACCCCAATGTTTGCGGTTGTGTCACGGTTGCCCTAATTATAATTTACTCAGATATTTCACAAACAAAACAGCAAAACATTTAGGTACAAGTATCAAAAGAGAAAGCCTAAACTGCCATCTCTTTTTGAATTTGGTAAGTACACATTGTTTTTGTTTATATCTAATTCATCGGCAGACATCTTCTTATTATACGAACTTTCATTCTTTGCTTTTTGAAACAACTCTAAAAACTTTAAAAAAGCTTGACACTTTTGTAATTCTTTGACGCGTTATAAGCCAACGAAAAGGATTTGACATTTGGATTCGACTGACATTATCTAAATTATGAATTTTTCTTTGGAGTATTGTGAAAAATAATAATTATTATTATATACAAATATAATAATTATTATGTTTTCTGGCACACTGATAAAACCGCGAATAAAAACGCATTCAAACCGAAGAACCTATTTATTTTTTCACGTAAATTGGAGTCGCCCCTAGAATTACTAAAGTTGATTCCCGTTTAAAAAATGTATAAAATTCCTAGTAAAATTGAATCTATATCACACATTTCCTGTCGATTTTTTTTATATAAATCAATCTGGATATCTAAATCATAAATATCTAAATAAACCCAAATACACCTTTGTACCCTTCGCAGTAAGCTTGAAAAGCTTGTTTCGTTAAGTGGAGTAGGTCGGCATCGGGGATCGAACCCGCGCCCACTGGATTAACAATCGAGCGTGTTACCAACCAGGCTACCGACCACCTCGATTTTACTCGTAGACATTGTGTAACACTTGTGTAAAGAGAGGCATTGCATACAATGACTGATTTCATATATTTACGGTAACATATGCAAAAGATAGAACAGATATGATAGTTTATACCTGAAGGAATATATTCAAAAGATGGAATAGATGTAAATATGTAGTAGGAAGCGATGTATGCAAAAGATAAAACAGATATGAGTAGAGATAGGAGGTTACACTGTGAACACATTTTAGGAAGCTGGAATATGTGAGACCATATGCTGAAGTACTCCGTGACTTGGCAACTGCATCAGACACTTAACTCAGGTACAATATTGTCAGCGAGGAAGGGAAATAATATGCCCGGAAATAATACACGAAAGCTACATTATACAATAGCACGTAATGCCTAAAGACAACACAAAATTGTTGAAAGTATGTAGGTGTATCCGACCAGTATTAATTTTTATTTATTTTTTACTTTTTCAGTACAAAGACTGTCAATAGGTAAACAATAATTAAATACGATTACAACAAATATCTAATGCAAAAGAACCCAATAACAGACAAACACAAACGCAATACAAACATAATTACATGCAAGGAAGAGGTTATATACGGTATCTAAGTTTCTTCATTTCATTTCACTTCATTCATTTTTTTCATTATTGTGCTTTTTTATTTAATAAATTAATCCTATTTTACTGCCCTCATTTAAACGTACACACATACACTCACAAACATCTCTCGGTGTTGGGGTAATATGGGAAGGGAGTAGGGAAGGCAAAAAGATGTCAGAGACAGTCGGAGAAGGCATAGCCAGAGTAGTATAATATATTGGATGATATGCGCCCCTTTTTTTCTTACTACTTACCTGCTTCCGATGGCCCTACAACTCCATGGATCTCCACGCCTTCCTGTCTGCAGCAACGGACTCCCAGCCATCGCTTATATTTAGTACGTTCAGATCTCAAAAAAAAAAATTAAGAACACGCTTATTTTATTTCGAATTGGACTTAGTTGCAAAATTATTATTAAGTAAAATCAACATTTCATAACGAGATGTTGTTGCGTAACTTTTAAAAATATTAAAATTACCTTCTTAGAACTTACCTTTTTTCTCCTTCATTTACAAATTTTAATCAATCCTCTAAAATTAGACCCGAAACTTTTCCATAATGAAAATTTTATGTCAAAAAATGTGTTAAACTTTTTAATTAATCATTCTTAGGGTTTTTTTCTAACTAATTGCAATTAAAAATATAATGGTTCTTCTCAGAACGGCAATGATCACCGAACGAATTTCTCCGCAGTGAACGTCCATATCTGTGTTTCGAGGTTCACAATTGGATGAATTCACTTATGCATACGCAATTCATCGTCAAAAGTGAATCGTGCAATCTCAGCTTTATATACATAAGCCTGAAAATCTAGTAAATTAACGTAAAAAAGTGAATGAAGCGAAATTATTTACAACAAACGTTAAAAACTCTGAAATTCTGCATACGATTTTGGACCTTAAAAATGCAGGAAGTTTTTTCTTAATAATCATATCTTTATTTCGCAATTTTCATATTTTATTCCCAGCACTGATCGAGTAAAGTTTATCTTCGAGTGGATACTTGTAGGTACCTCAATAATTGTGACGTCATCATATCATAATCGTGTTTCATATCAAACTAGCTAAGTTACCCGTGCTTCGCAACGGAAAATTAGAATGATGAAGTAAGTCGGCAGTAGAGTGGAATTCGTATAAGAATGCGCCGATAATTCAAATAAACGTCATTATTTCATGAATTTTTATAAAAAGTATTATTTTATTTCCATCCTTAGTTTTAAAAATGACTGTTTATAAAAATACCTTTTAACAAAGTGCCCCACATTTTCGGCGCATCCTTATACGAATTCCACTTTACGACCCGAATAGCCTTCATCTGTTCATTCATTCTGACAACTTTCTAGAAGGTTCTACGATCTTCAATTAACCCTACATTTTTCTAGACCGGTCCTCTCGATCACTCAGTGTTTCCTGATAGCTTGAGCAGGACAAAATATAACTTACGATCTGAATTTCTTTTCCAATATCCTTTCATATGATACCACACATGACCCCACAGCCTTTGGATCCCCTCATCAGCAAAATTTTTCAGAAGGTTCCGAATTTCCAGAAGTTTCTACCACACAATATTCGTTTCCAGGTAGCTTGGAATTCGTGTACCAAGTTTGTTCGAAATTGATACAGGCGTTGCAGAGTTATGGTGGAACAAACATACATACCCACATACATACATATATATACGTCCATTTTTATTATATGTAAGTATATAAGATTCATATGATAAAAATGTCTACATATACTTTCCATTTGATGGCATTATATGTACACAGCATTATTCGTATCCCTTTATAGTCCAAGAGCCCATCGTTGAAATCATGACGGATGTGTTTTTTGATCGAAATGTGGTTTAAAAGAATGTTTAGACATAATATAATACATTGACATAGGGTTGCCTAGCAAAATCTTGCCGCGAGTACCTTTACCATGATGATTATTGACACCAATTTTGAAGCGAATTGCACCCATCTGTTTTTTAAGTAAAATTAGCACCATCGGAAAGAGGACGATTTGAAGATATAGAAAAACATGGGTTGCCTGTCCTCAGTCTGCCGCAACCCTAGGCAACCCAGGCCCAAAGATGCCATTTTTCGAAGTAAAATGCACCCATCTGTTTTTTACACGAGTGACACATCAAATTGAAGCTACTGTCTTCCTCGATACGATGAAATAGGGTTGCCTCCCTAAAACCTGCCGCAAATTAGGGTTGCCTGCATTTGAATGATGATATTTGAATGATGATGACCTAGTGAAAATGTGGTGGCATATCCAGGAAAATACTATATTTGTATTTTTTTTTGGTCATTTCTTATGTTTTTTGGGGTGCTGAATCCGAATTTTGACTTTGCAAGCTCCTACCTGTAATGGTTTTCGCGAAAAATGCGAAAAACAGAGAGAAAAGTGTTTTTCTTAGAGACTTTTTTCAGAACTCGAAAAGTATGCACTTAAGAGCAAAAAATGTTAGGACAAAAATAATCTGCACTAAATTTTCTATAAATTTTATTACGTTACATTTTTTCGTCAGACGCATGGTTTAGGAGCTATAACGCTTTAAAACTTGATGAAAATCGGAAAATTGTTCCAAATTTGTGCTTTATTTAAATTTCTGCCTACAATAAAAAAACTGCATACTTTTAAAGAATGAATTATAAAAGAAAAATGAATTCCCTACGATTATGTCTTTGGGGTACTTTTCGCTCAGATGCACCATTTAAGAGATAAAGGGTGCCAAAGTTTGATATAATAATTCAAAATTAGTATTTTCATACATTACGTTGCATTGGTTGATCTGTCGGTAGGTAGGTATTTCACATCATTACTAATACATACAAAGGTATATTAGCGCGAGTATACTATCAGCTAGCGAGTTTTATAAACAGTCAAGACACTACGTAATAAGAGTAATATCATTTGAAAGTCATTTGTTAAATTATGATGAAAATAAAATAACACTTTTTATAAAAAAACCGTGAAATATTAATATTTGTTTCAATTCTTGAGAAATAGTATGTCAAGCGTGGTAAGTATATAATGGTGGTGTGATAAAAAAATACTGCCAGTAAATAAAATTATGGATGTTAATTATGGATGAAAAAACATAAAACTAAGGGATTTAGGGAGGGGGGGTCGAATTTTACTCGGCTCGGCTGCGGGTGGAGCCGTGCGCGATAAAACATTATTTGCGCTTGTATATTTTAGCTACTCTTCCAGTACCCATGTCGCAACTTTGGTGGTAATATTTACTGTAGGTACTTGGCATCACCCGCAGCCGAGTGAAAAAAGTAATAGCAAAATCACAGTGGCCTGTAAAATAGAAAAACCCTTTTGATAACTCGGTAATATTTATTATATGTACTTGGCATCACCCGCAGCCGAGTGAAAAAAGTAATAGCAAAATGACAGTGGCCTAAATCCCTTAGTGTTATGTTTTGATAAAATAGTTTTTCTAGTTTGACAGGCCACTGTCATTTTGCTATTACTTTTTTCACTCGGCTGCGGGTGATGCCAAGTACATATAATAAATATTACCGAGTTATCAAAAGGGTTTTTCTATTTTACAGGCCACTGTCATTTTGCTATTACTTTTTTCACTCGGCTGCGGGTGATGCCAAGTACCTACAGTAAATATTACCGAGTTGATAAAATAGTTTTTCTAGTTTGACAGGCCACTGTTTTTTGCTATAACTTTTTCCACTCGGCTGCGGGTGATGCCAAGTCATATAGTAAACATTACCGAGTTATTAAAAGAGTTTTTCTATTTTACAGGCCACTGTCATTTTGCTATAACTTTTTTCACTCGGCTGCGGGTGATGCCAAGTACCTACAGTAAATATTACCACCAAAGTTGCGACATGGGTACTGGAAGAGTAGCTAAAATATACAAGCGCAAATAATGTTTTATCGCGCACGGCTCCACCCGCAGCCGAGCCGAGTAAAATTCGACCCCCCCTCCCTAAATCCCTCAGTTTTATGTTTTTTCATCCATAATTAACATCCATAATTTTATTTACTGGCAGTATTTTTTTATCACACCACCATTATATACTAACCACGCTTGACATACTATTTCTCAAGAATTGAAACAAATATTAATATTTCACGGTTTTTTTATAAAAAGTGTTATTTTATTTTCATCATAATTTAACAAATGACTTTCAAATGATATTACTCTTATTACGTAGTGTCTTGACTGTTTATAAAACTCGCTAGCTGATAGTATACTCGCGCTAATATACCTTTGTATGTATTAGTAATGATGTGAAATACCTACCTACCGACAGATCAACCAATGCAACGTAATGTATGAAAATACTAATTTTGAATTATTATATCAAACTTTGGCACCCTTTATCTCTTAAATGGTGCATCTGAGCGAAAAGTACCCCAAAGACATAATCGTAGGGAATTCATTTTTCTTTTATAATTCATTCTTTAAAAGTATGCAGTTTTTTTATTGTAGGCAGAAATTTAAATAAAGCACAAATTTGGAACAATTTTCCGATTTTCATCAAGTTTTAAAGCGTTATAGCTCCTAAACCATGCGTCTGACGAAAAAATGTAACGTAATAAAATTTATAGAAAATTTAGTGCAGATTATTTTTGTCCTAACATTTTTTGCTCTTAAGTGCATACTTTTCGAGTTCTGAAAAAAGTCTCTAAGAAAAACACTTTTCTCTCTGTTTTTCGCATTTTTCGCGAAAACCATTACAGGTAGGAGCTTGCAAAGTCAAAATTCGGATTCAGCACCCCAAAAAACATAAGAAATGACCAAAAAAAAATACAAATATAGTATTTTCCTGGATATGCCACCACATTTTCACTAGGTCATCATCATTCAAATATCATCATTCAAATGCAGGCAACCCTAATTTGCGGCAGGTTTTAGGGAGGCAACCCTATTTCATCGTATCGAGGAAGACAGTAGCTTCAATTTGATGTGTCACTCGTGTAAAAAACAGATGGGTGCATTTTACTTCGAAAAATGGCATCTTTGGGCCTGGGTTGCCTAGGGTTGCGGCAGACTGAGGACAGGCAACCCATGTTTTTCTATATCTTCAAATCGTCCTCTTTCCGATGGTGCTAATTTTACTTAAAAAACAGATGGGTGCAATTCGCTTCAAAATTGGTGTCAATAATCATCATGGTAAAGGTACTCGCGGCAAGATTTTGCTAGGCAACCCTATGTCAATGTATTATATTATGTCTAAACATTCTTTTAAACCACATTTCGATCAAAAAACACATCCGTCATGATTTCAACGATGGGCTCTTGGACTATAATAAATGATAATATAAAATATCGTTTTGTCGTCTTCTTGAAAAGCTTTTGAATGAAGACATATCAGTTGAAAGCGAATCAAAATAAATCCGATTTATGAATTTCTACAATACGTCGACGTCTGTTTATACATTAAGATATTGTTTTAAAGATACATTTCCATATAATATTGACGTACTTAAATTTAATATAGACGTTAAGGCCTTGGTACCAAGAATGACGTCATAGTCATTTCCCACGGCATTAAGGTTCAAAATCGCGTGAACAATCGCGTGATAAAATGGTAAAAATAGTGTTTTTTCCATTTTTTGGGGTTAATTTTGCGTCTATCAAAAAACTTTTACGGTTATTCCCTGGATTTTAATGCATATTATCAGTACAAAAATAAAATTTTACTCTGCGACTTTCGGGAAACGAGTCTTTCGGAAAAAAGATCAGAGGTGTTTTTCAAAATCTTTTTTGAGAAATCTATACAAGATATGACAAATCTTTTACGGTTATTCCCTAGATAAATGTTCAATGCATCTACCCTATTTTGTTCCAAAGCATATTTAGTAATGGTTGTCGAGATAATATAAGGTCCCCAGTTTTTAGAAATTTTTGAAATGTCGGTATGCATACTCTTGAGCCATCGATTTCGATGATGCCCGCTTTGCAGTATTTAAGTACTCATTTTTACCTATCATTTTAATTACATTTCGTTTGCGCCCGGCCTGGGTTTTATTTTCATACTAAATGAGCACTCTCCTTAGTCCTTTGCATCTATCTACCTACGTTGACATTCATGCTGAGATTTGAGTAGGAATATTTTCGGAAACAATTTTCATAATTTTCAAGTTTTGGTGACAATTTTGTCAAACGAAGGAAAGTGGATGAAATAATAATTATTATTATTTGCCGCAAACTTGAAACATTTTAGGCAACAAAGTTTCAAAGAAATGTTTACATTTTAGCCTTAAAATTGTTGAAAAGTGTGTACTTATTTTATCTCAACAACTCGCGTGTATTATTATTATTATTATTATTAGCTAAAGAATATTTTGAATAAAGAACGCGTTGCCCTTTTAAAAAAATTCAATTCTTCTATTGTATGTAATAATATGGTTGTTCCATTACTTTTTTTTCCCTAAAGGCGGATCCAGACGCTATGTTTTGTACAACCTTTTTTTAATGAATCTGGGTTTATCGAAATAAACCCAAATATATCTTTGCACACTTCACAGAAAGCTTAAAAGCTTGTGTTGTGAAATGGAGTAAGTCGGGGATTGAACCCGCGCCCACTGGACTAGACTAGACTTTTGTCTGCACAGTTCAAAACTTTGCAGATAAAACGTTGCGTGTAGACTGGAAAACTGCGCAGCTTTTAATCCCGCGCCAAGACCGTACAGTTGCAGCGATAACTGAGCAAAAGAGCATAAATATCTGTGACATTCTTTGACATGTTCTGACAAGTCGTTGCATGTGGACAGTAGCACCGTTTTCCGATTCATTTTGTTCCTCAGTTTCACTTCTTTTTTCAATTTTTTAACAAGACACAATGCCATAATTGACAACAGCAGTACCTTCTCCACGACGTTATCCTCAAAACTGAGCGAAATATACAGACATCACTGCACCGTGTGGACGCTCTATTAATTATTGTTTATTGTTCATTATCGTCCCTAGGCCCTAATTTCGGGCAGTTGGACTCGTCAAATTTACATAGTTATAACAATCAAAAAGAGTTTTGAACAATTAACAGTGGCAACGTGCCAGAGAAGTAGAATCAATGCAAACAGAGTGTAAAGGGCTCAGTTTGCATTTCGTCATGAAGTCTAACACCAATAACATCCTTACATAGTTATCCATGTTAAACTGGACTTATTGTCCTGGATAGCATTTCATCAATTGTATACAATTCTTTAGCCACAAGATACTTTTTCACCTCTCTTCTAAAAGCTCCAAGCTTCAGGTGTTTCAATTGCACCGTTTTAATTTCATCTTAAAACTGCGTAGAGAAAAGGTTGTACAAAACATAGCGTCTGGGTCGGCCTTAAAAGCCGAACAAACAATGTTTTCTTGTATAGAAAACACGATATTTTTCTTACAATTCCTCGGCATAAGTAATAACGAGGCAATATTGTCATTGTACAAAGCCTACCAACATAAGGAAGATTGGTAGGTACTTGCATTTTACGTAGAAGTAAATCATGAAGACTTTAGTACACTAAAGGATTTTCCACATTTCCGCAATTTAATGGAAAACAAATTTTATGAGAATACCTACGCCCCTGCAAAATATTGTTGAAAGCTAAACCACATTTTTTTAAACACGCTTAAGAAAAATATATATACGCAATTACGTGGTCTATAACTTTTGTATAAAAATTATTTTACTGTTATTATTATTTACTATGGCTTCTGCCACCGTTGGGCGGCAACGTCAGAAGGCTCAGAAGATAAGAGAATTAGGTATGCTATCTGTTACATACAGCATGTACCCTACAGAGCAACATCCAGGCTTTCAAGCCATTCAAAGACATTGGGTGTGGCATTGTGGATATCTACATATGGTCCAGGGAATGCTCTTAGAGGACAGTATGAAATAATTGAAAAAAGAACGTCTTATTTTAGTTCGTACGGCATAGCTTCGATCTAAAAGACACGGAAACAACTAGATGATCATCTGAACTGTCAATTATCTTAATTATGATAAGTTCATAAAGTGAACAACATTGTCTGCCTTTGTTATCAGCGTTTTTTCAACGATTTCATCATTATAATAATATGTATAGTATCAGGTGGATGGATAAACACACGATATCTACACGCACTATAAAATTTTGAGTACAATTTTGGAAACGACGAAATAACTCTACATACATTACAGTATTGTTTGTACATTCTTATGAATGTAAATTGAATGTTCCATGACAGCCTTTCTATAAAAATTCAGCAGATAGACGAGAATAACAACATTAATATGGAAGTACCTATACTAAACTCAGCAGGAAAGCCCAGACAACACCTCTTGGGAAATGCTTGGAGAATTATAGAACTTTTACAATAACGACGATGCCTCTGAGAATTGACATGGAGGTGTCTGTATATTTTTCTTTCCATTCTATTATATTATTATGTATTCCTTCACACAGCGTCTCTTGCAGTCAGGCAGAATAGGTAGAAAGAAAAGAAAAGCAGACTTCTCTGTCCCTTACGCCAAATTCTAGCTTTCGTCACATTCATCCAATTCGTCATACTCTACGATACGATTAATTTAACCCAAATACGTCTGTCCTTGGGCATTTGGTGGACACGGTTGACCCAAATGGTTCTTGGACGACCACATTTCCTCTATCATTAACGTATAAGTATATTTTTTGATATCCTTTTATCAGTCATCCACTGTCCATGTCCCAATCATCTCAAATTGTTAAAATTCATTCTAGTTAGAAAGTTTGTCTTACAATCACTTCATTTCTTGTCCTATCACTTAATGTTTTTTCCACACACTCTTCTTTATAAAAAATAGTATGTGTAATTCACTACATTCCAATTGACTACGAGAAATATTTTTTCTCTGTGACTTTCGCGATTGGAGTTATTTTCTTTGATCTTATTTCCACACTTTTTTTCTAGAATCTATAAAATATATTATGAAAGATCTATTACATTAATTTACTTGAGGAAGGTTCAATGTACCTATCTACCTTATTTTACGAAACATATTTGGAAAGGTTGTCGAGATATTTGTGCTTTTGGCAAATTAACGAATATCAAAAGCAGGTCCGGACTGGGACCTCAAACCGGCCCGGGTATTTTTAGAGACGTTTGCCCCCTACTTTCCACGAAACTGGTAAATAGCGCCGCAGACGATTTTTTTTTAAATGGGTGAATTGATAAACTTGGTTGATTTCTATAAAAACGCATCTGGATGTATATCTGTGTTACAACATGATAAAGTATTAGCGCCGCTGGCGAAATTTTGTCATAAAACGTAAGAAGTTAGAGACAAGAAACATCGGGACCTGTTCCCTTAGTTGACTGTTCAATTGTACAGAACATTTTCTAGATGGCGGTACAATTCAGTTTCTTTTGCATATTTTTTTCGCGGTGTAATCAGTCGGCGTTGTTGGCTAGACGGTCTTTTGGCTAGACCTATCCATCGGCTCTCTGACCCGAACGGCGGTTCGGGCATTTGCCGGAACTGCCCTGAGGCGAGGCTAACCCTAAGCCCACCTCTTAATAATATTTTGCTCGAAGTGCGGGTAAAGAGGTCGCTATTAATGCGCCTGAGCTACCCGGGGATGTGGAGGGCCTTAAACCCGCGGGATTTTCCTTCAATGAGGCAAGTCCGGGTCAGATCAAAAGGCTTGAAAAATATGGTTGGTACGTAAAATTGAAACTAAGGTAAAATATTTTCAATGTAATGATACCATGGTTACTAAAACCTTTTAATCCTACTTCCATATTTCATGTCGGTAGGTACATTAGTTCATTAACAAGAAGGAAAAGACCGGATCCAAATTGAATCAATCAGTCCCTAATGAGTCGATATTTATTTCTACAAGAAGAATATTATGTGCGTTATTATTATTATTGGGATACTTTCTTTTGAATCTTGACTCTTTTTTTTACCCTTTTCAGGGTAAAAGGCATAAGCGGAACTTCTAATTTGTCATTGATGGGGACACATCGATGGAAGGCAAAAAAAAAGGGAAATGGAAAAATCGTTACGTCAAGATGAGATCTCGCAAAGACTTCACGAGTAATTGGCAATTGTCAAAAACGGTCTGAAAATTTTGACAATAGAATTACGGAAAGGGATAGACGTTGACAATATATATTTTTTTGCTATTTAAAACGTATCTAAATTTTATATTCATTTTAATTGAGGTATGTTATTACTTTGGGTTTTTTCGTCGTGAAAAACTCATACCATTATGGTATATCCCTACAATCGGCTGAATGGGGTAACCAGTAAATGATATTAAAAAAAAATACGCACCATTAATGCGACTTTCAGAAAAGATGACGAACCACCTCAGGATTTGGGAAAAAGTAAATGTTTTGCGAATAATTGAATTTTGCAGGACTTTCGAAAAAGTATGAAACAAAAATAACCGGCTTATGTACTCTTGTGAATCCTTTTTGAGTTATAAGTCAACGTCTGAAAAAGACAATTTTTTTCGTTCTTTCTGAGACTACTCATTACGCATCACTTTTACGAAAGTTGCAATTCAGATTCAGCGCCCCAAGAAGCATTCGAGACGATAGATAAAAGAACTTCTCATATTTTTTCCCCAGATGTGCCATCAAATTTCCTCTGGCTACTGTACTACGGGGATTTTAGATATAATCATTTTATTCTGTAGGTACTATTATTTTGAATTTAAACATTTCACAGAGAAACGCAGGAATGTCGCGAGTTTTCCAGGTGCTCAGATCTTATTTTGGACTAAATATAATTGAAATGGAAAAAAGTATGTACCACATATTGATATTAAAATCATATGTAGGTAGATAGGATCGTTAATATGTATACATGAATAAAACAATTTATCTAAACTTTATATTTCTCTTCGAAATAAAGAGATTTTTTATCACTACATCTTCAAGAAAACCATATTATTGTCACGAATGTTATTTTTATGTTTTACCTTTGTTACGTCACTCAAAACTGGAATACAATTGAATTGAATTATCGTCAAAAAACGAGTGTCGAAATTTTCAATCGAATTGATAAGGTGTCACTTTGTTTGGAGTATTATTGTTTGTTTGTTGATAAAATGTTTTCTGTCAAAGTTAAGGAAATTATATTGAAAAGCATAAATACGTTTCAATATATTATATTAGGTATTTTGTCTCAATGTGTTTTCTTCACAAAATAATATACAACAGTATACGGACTGGAGATTGTGTCCATCAGACAAAAAAAGCAGCCAAAGATTGATGTGCACACTGAGATGCATGGAAAGACAGTCTTCTTATGTTTGGTGCAAGTCTCAGAAACAGAATAATACCCAAATGAAAAAATTAGACTTAGAATCCGAGTTCTAGGTGTCATGGATCGCACAGGTGCTGGACTGAAATGGTATTGACAAGGTTCATAGCAAGACAAAAAGCCGGTAAATAGACACCCAGGTTTATTAAATGGAGACCATGTGCAAACAGAAGGAGTATCGGAAGGTAATCTTGGTAGCGAGTGGAAAGCGGGTAAGAAAGTCGAGTTACAGAAAAGAATGCAAATGTTTGGAAGAGGCAAAATGGTGTGGCTGGCTGAAGAAGAAGAAGAAAGATATGTGTTCTCCAACAAGTAGGTTAAGGGAATAAATATCGACATAGATGAAACTGATTTTATTACGATGAAAAAGTTACAAAGTTACTATCGGAATTCGGTACATAGATTTTGTTTACATGCTACGGTGCATGTGGTGGAAAACAATACAGTAATGGTGATTACTGAGAGTGACCGTAAAAACGAAGGAACCATGATATTATATGGTGTAATCTCTTTATTAAACTTCGGTCAACGAGTCACGAGTGAGTAAGTTGATGGGAGACCATAACTACAGAGTACAGAGTACCTACCTATCTACAGAACATTGTCTACTGTCTGGCCAGGCCATAAATGCGAATTCTATGTAGATACGTGTGCTACAAAATATCATTCCAAGAAAATAAATATTCGCTGTACACTTATACATCTTCTTCCTCTTGTATTAGAACTGAGGATCTGTTTATTGAGACATTGTCCTCCAACTCTCTCGCCACCCCTTTGCTAATCTTTCGGTTTGGCAATCAACACGTGTCTGTTTTCATTCATTCTCAATTTCTCATGTCACACAATTTAAAAAAGTACCTATGTAAATAGCGTTGCAGATTTTTTTTGATAGGCATTAATTATACAATTAATTTTTGGAAATTCGGGATAATAATGTATTTTTTATAAGGTTTGGTGATTTTTGTACATGAATGTAGATCTCACGACGTCTGTATCTAGAAATATTTGGTGCCCCAATTTTGTAATGGCCCCATGGTGCATTTTACTTAAGAGTAATTTTAATTCTAATAATTTCTTTGCCATTCCTCTACTTCCTAAATGTGTCACATTTCTTTACCTTCCGGTACAAAAACTCTTAAGATCCGTACAGCGTAATGACCCTGTATTGACATCATAGTAGGTGGACCATATTGTATGGAGAAAGGTTCGGGTCCGTAGACACACCCTGATGTTGTCTTTTTCTTCACATTATCACACACACATACTCAACACTTATCGAGTGCGGTGCTAAATTCGCGAATTTAAATTTGAACATTACTTAAATGCGACATCGTGTCGACCAAATCCTCAAGGATGAACGCGTTTTGAGTAATAGAAACCAAAAAGCCTTGATTATAAATTGTACGAACGTTACAGAAGTTACGAGTATGTATAAGTTTAGAGTGGTATCTGGCTTTCTGTCCTTTCTGCCTACTCCACAAGGTACTCGCTGTGAGGGGGATAAAATGCGTAGATAATAATTTGACTTACCTACAAAATTACAGACATTTTTTTAATGCATATGGCAAAAGACCCGGCAATAACAAATTTAGAGTTAAATCTCTTAGCCAATTGGCAGCGTCAGCAGTGACCCCGTGGATTTCAGTTAGAACGCGCTCGAAACCAAAAATTGGACACTCAACTATATGGCCCATCGTCTGGCGGCGACCACATTCACAGTCGGGGCTCGGGGAAACCCAACATCGATGCATAAGGTTACAGACATTGATTATTATTATATTTATTATAACTTGGCAATTCAATAGTTGTTTATATCCTAATAAATCTGCAGTCAAATCAAAAAACGAGTATCACAAGTTGGTGCCATATAACTTATCTGACTGACGATGCTTCGTAGTCTCATAGAGTTCCCATGAAGAAAGTTAAAAGGTATAGTTAAGTCAAATAAATGGCCCTATCTAAATCAAAAATAATATTATCTACTTTAGTATTTACATTTATTTGAACACAGTACATAATAAGATGCTTACATTGTCACGCTCCATAAAGCCGTCTTCTCTCCGTTTCTATTTCAGAGAAATGGAACAAGTCTCCCCGTCCTACCCCTTTCCATATTTTCCCATCAGTCCTCCCTCTCACCCCCTGCTTCCTCCACCCACGACTTCCCTCGAACTGAAGGAAGTTTATCACCCTTAACGACAACTGCCTATTAGAAGTGACCATTACATACTTCATGATCACGTTTTTTAACATCGCCCAAGGGTTTTTCTTCTTCTAAAATGGATCAATTATTACGAATGTAAAGATTTATAGCTACAATTGATCATCTTTTGACAATAAGTCATCCTAATGGCGGTAATAATGTTGTACTTACGAGTATGTTCGTATCCTTAAACTATAAGACGTATTGTTCAATGTATTTAGGTATAGTACATAAAAAAAATATGTGACACGCTAAAGCTTTAAATAGACATTTCAGAAGCTCACACGAAAGCGTGACATTCGAAATTGTCAATGTTATTACTATCTGTATTAACTGAACTTCCCTCCATTCCCTCATCTTAAAAAAATTACACACACATTTGCTTTAGATGACATATTAAAATGCTGTATAGCTCCTGTTTATAAATACCTACAATTCAATGCATAAATTTTAATTAATTTAATTGCATCATCACATTTCTATACTCAACTAAAGCTACTCCTAAAAAACGCAACGTGGTGGATATTGAATATACCCAGTCTTCTTCTTCTTCCCCTTTAAATTGATCTTTGACCTGTTTAACCGGGGCTTCGGTCTGGTTCCTGTGACAAAGAGGTCCAACTTTCTCTCCATCTTTTCGGTGGACGTCCCGGTGGTCGGCGTTCTTCAAGGATCTCTTGCATGACGAGCTTAGGAATTCTTGTCGGGTCAATTTTTTCAACATGATGCCTCCAGAACTGTCCTCTTTTCCTGCTTTATCTTACGATGTCCTAAGCTATGTATACTTAATCGTTGTTTTCAGAAAAGTTTTTACGATAACTACCTAAATTAGACTTCGGGTGCAATACCATAATAATTAAAACGATAAGATATGTCACTTGAGACTTGCTTGTTTAAGCAGATTGATGTTTTTAAGAAGTTTTTAACATCATGTGCATCCTAATTAAGTTCTACACCTTTTTCTAATGTATGTAGAAAGGATTCGAGTAAAGCTGTTGCATTCACAAAACAAGAAAGCAGTAAATATAATTTAAAGTTCAACTTGTTTGAAATTATTATAAGTTGTCTTCGTATTTATCTTTAGGTGAGTAATACTCATATTCCGCACATAGTAAGTAAGTACAAGCAGGACTACTTAAACTTTGTGCAAAAGGGCCGCATGCGTCCCGCAAGGCCCTCATCAAAATGTTTTTAAGTATCTTTTCCTAGTCCAAGAGCCCGCTGCTTAATTTATGACGTATCTGTTTTTTGATCGAAATGTGGCACAAATGATAGCTTACCAATAGGGTTTTACATCGCACTAGGGTTGCCTATCAAAATCTTGCCGCAACCCCCCCTGCCCCCCCTGAAAAGGTCCCTCTTCGCGGTTTTTCGCATTTTATAGGAATATGGTAAGAGATAGGAGAAAGTAGTCAATGACAAAAATTATCCTTGCTAAATTCTCTACAAAAAATGTTATGTCAATTTTTTCGTAGAACTAGCAGTTTACCCGCAATAGCCGGTCCAAAACCGAAATTCATTTAAAAAACTAAAAAAATGAATTTAAACTTAATTGGTTGAAAATTGATAAGAGCTACAGGAAAATAGTCAAAGAACGAATTAATTACCATAGTCTTAGCTACAAAACGAGCTATAACTTATGTTCATACATCTAATAATTTCGGAGTTATTACAATAAAACTCAGCGGCGAAAATTCTTAAAATTTAGTTTTTCATAAAATAACCAGTGATATAGCGCCGCAGGCCAAATTTTTTTTTCCATAAAATGTTAGTAGTAATGGGTGGAAGAATGTGAAAGAAAAAAAATCAAACTTTTTTTTTATTTTTTCAAAAAATATCCTGTTTTTTGACCGGCCATTACGGGTAAACTGCTAGTCCTATGAAAAAATTGACTTAGCATTTTTTGTAGAGAATTTAGCAAGGATTATTTTTGTCTTTTACTACTTTCTTCTATCTCTTACCATATTCCTACAACATGCGAAAAACCGCGAAGAGGGACCTTTTCGGGGGGGGCAAGGGGGGTTGCGGCAAGATTTTGATAGGCAACCCTAGTGCGATGTAAAACCCTATTGGTAAGCTATCATTTGTACCACATTTCGATCAAAAAACAGATACGTCATAAATTATGCAGTGGGCTCTCGGACTATCCTGCGTCGGCGTCGTATGTCAACGAAAGCGAAAAACTGTGTCGGGTTGCTATGGTACAGGTGACGTGATCAGTTAGGTAGATCATCCTATGTTCTTCTAATACTGTCATTGTAATGTTTTGAATAAATTGATAAATAAATAACTTCTTATACAAATTATTCTATTTTTTACGGATGAAATTCTTATCTACTGAATTCAATTTAAGTTGTTTTCTACAGGGTGTTTGATAGAAAGATACAGATATCTTCAGGAGTAGAGGTCATTTAGAATCTTTTGAGCCAAACTTAGCTTAGTCCAAAGTCGCACGATTTTCGAGTTATTCGAGATTTAAACTTTTTATCGAAAAACCCCGAATTACTCTATAATGTGCTCATATTTTTGTTATGAAAATCTTAGGAAAATCGCCTTCGGTGCTATTTTTAAGGATAGGTTAGGCTAAATGTACCTATTTGCTTTATTTTTCTTGAAAAATCATACACGTTTCGCATTATATTTTGTAGATTCTGTGAAAATGGCCTTCGTATTATTATTTTTCTTTTGTGCGGCCCTCGGATACCTCATAGTTGGACATCTCTGGCACAGAGAATGATGTTTCCACTTTATATTTCTGTATCTTGGAATCATGGTTCATATAAGAAAACTTTGTTTTATTACGTTATGATGTTATTATGAACTTTAATATTGCATCACATTGCAACATATAATGTTATTATGATGCAAGGATGTTGCAACCATAAATATCCATACACCTCCAAGATGTACCCACTACCCATACACATGTTGCAACATGTTATTATTGTGAATAGAAATAAAGTTATCTTGAAATGTGTGATATGTACTCAGATCTCCGATATTTTTTCACGACTTTTTATTTAACTTCATTAGTTGATGTTGTTGTTGTTATCTTCTTCTTCTTAAACTACGTCTAGACTCGTCGAGTCTGTATTGACAGGATTGTTCTCCTGTGATGTGGAACTCCAGCTGTCTCTCTATCTCTGTCGCTTCGGTGGCCTTCCTGACGGGCGTTGACCATCAGGCACTCCATGCAAAGCGATGTATGGGGGTCTGGTGTTGTTCATTCTTGACACATATTGGTGCCAGAATCTCCGCCGCTGTCGTCCCCATCTGACTACATCTTGGACAACACAGATTTCTCGAATTGCAGTGTTTCTCACCCGACGTCTCAGAGTCCTCCCGGCAATAGTTCGCAGTGTCCTCATTTCTGCGGTTCTCAGCATACTCTTTGTTCTAACGGTGTCTGCCCTCACCTCTATGCAATATGTCAGAAAAGGTCGCACACAGGTCTTATAGATGTTGTTATCTGATTGTACATTTTCTTCTTCAAATCTTTATAACTTCACAATGCCCCAGCACCTTTAAATTTCGAACACATATTTTGCTTTAGGTTTATAGTTTCAACACTTTTCATTAAATTTTAATTAGTTTAAGTAAAACAAGTGGTTATCTTAATAGATATACAGCAAAGGATGGACCTTCCACCAGGCTTATGACTGATGGTCAACTGGCTTAATGTGATCACTTTACTATATAAGTAACATTCACCAATTCCAGCCCATGTAATGAATTAATGCGAAATATGGAAGGGGATGGTTTGTATATGTGGAGAGATCAAAGAAGAAGGCATTTTATACCTTATTAGAAATTGATTTTTATATTTTTTCTTTTATCAATAGTTTTAACTTACGTTGACCAATAACAGATCATGTTTCGTTTTCTCAAAGGACCGATTGACTTTTAAAAGTAATTGAACGTAGAAAAAATTGGTATGTTATTTTTGATCAATACTAATTGGCCCTTGTTAAAAAAAAAAGACTGCGGTATTTTGATTATTCATTATTCATTATGGAAAGCGAAGATATTGGATTACTTTTTCAATTAAATTAATTTCCTATTTAAAATTCACTTCACAGAAGTCTTTTTTTTATAACGATTTGTAAAAGTCTGTCTTCATAAATATTTTATTCTCTTGCATAATCGAGAAAAATAATGTCGTCCGTAGCTACTGTACCTATTATGTCAAGTGCCCTATTTAAGGGCTTGGTACTAAGAATGACGTCACAGTCATTTCCCACGGCATTAAGGTTCAAAATCGCGTGAACAATCGCATGATAAAGTGGTAAAAATAGTGTGTTTTCCATTTTTAGGGTTAATTTTGCGTCTATCAAAAAACTTTTACGGTTATTCCCTAGATTTTAATGCATATCAGAACAAAAAAAATTTACTCCGCGACTTTCGGGAAACGAGTTTCCATCTCTCGGAAAAAAGATCAGACGTGTTTTTCACAATTTTTTTTTGAGAAATCTATACAAGGTACAAAAAATCTTTTACGGATATTCCCTAGACAAATAAATGTTCATTGCATCTACCCTATTTTATTCCAAAGCATAATATTTAGTAACGGGTGTCGAGATATAAGGTCTCCCGTTTTTAGATTTTTTTGAAATGTCGGTATGCATACTCTTAAGTATCCTACGCCATTGAAAAACCTTTTTGTGAGAAATTATTTTTAAATCTGACCGCCCACGATAAGATCCTTCATTATTCAAGTAATATAATTATTGTCTGTTAAACGTCATCTAAAAATTCTTTTTATGATAAGATCGCTTTTTTAATGGGAAATCCTGGTTGAATATAAAAGAAATAATTGTTTGAAAGCAGGTGGTTAATCTGTTGGGATTTATTTTATGCCATTCAAGGCACTTGAACTGCCAGTAAGTTGTGATCTTGCGATAACAAGATCTCTACTGTGTTATTTGATCAGTTAATTATCCATACGCAATATCTTTTGATCTATGAAGCTTACATATAAGGCCAACATTAAATAAATCTTTTTTAGTCATAAAACTATCAAGGGTTATAAAACAAGATACGTAGTAGTGTGCGAAAGAGCGGACTTAGTATAAATAAATAAGTAAATAAATCTTTATTGAAAAGAAAAACATATCTTCCAAATGGCGGGTTTATTGCCGTAGGCAATATCTGCCAACCAACCACTTGTGACATTAATTTGATATACACATTACATACAAGTGTATGAAAAATAAGAAAAATATAAATAAATATGAAAATAGTAATAATATATAATAAAATATAATAAAATAATAATAATAATATACACTCATAAAAATACATACATAAATAGATATAGTGGATGGAATGAAGGACAAGGAAGGAACCACGGGAATGTCAGTTAGATGGATTATTTAAGGAAAGGTAATAGTAAAGTATAGTTGGTATCTGTTGAGGATGGCAATCCCTCCGACAGTTGAATCCCCGGCAGTTCGTTCTCCGGCAGTTTGTCCCCCGACACTTCGTCCCCCGATTGTCGATACCTCCGATAGTTGATCCCCCACAGTTGAAACGCTCACTAGGGGGAGCTGGTGATTGAAATTAAGTAAATTTAATATTGATGTCTATCGTAGAGCGAACCTGTGGTTGTTCAGTAATCGAAAAAACTCCGCTTACAGAAATAACATCTTCGTCGCCCAATGGGCTTACATAGGTAAAATACTTACCAGATTCTACCATTATAATTTTCTTTTGGACTGTCTTCGTTATATTTTGTTGGTTGTTTCACATTAATAATAACGTTTACCGTAAAATGCTATATCTTCAGTAGACACTGTACCCAACATTAAATTTAAGAGTTGCTGTCTAAATTGTATGAGATGAAAACGCTATTACAATACCTCGCCATATGTTCTCATTTCAGTGTGTGTATCTATTCCTTCGTATTATTTTCATGAATATATGTGACATTTTCCTGGCAGCAGAAGCTTTGTGTCGTCATGTGATGAAATATTATTACAGTTGATGGTACAACAGTTGCGCTGGATGCATCTTTAATGTGTTTACTGCGAGTTTTACAAACATTTTACTAAATCTCCCTACGTACTAACAGATCTATCAAAATTATATCTAGTATACCTACCGCACTACATACTCGTATATGTAGAGTGCTTTCCATACAATGCAGGGCTTTTCCTGAATATACGATCTTGTCTGTACAAAAATAATTTACTAGATAAATGTTTTTATTTATGTTTTCATCTGTAAGACGGATGTTGTAACTAAAATGAAAGTGAATAAGGCCTTCTGCCTGGAATGAACTTCTTGTACACATCAGAAAAACGAGAATAACTGCTGAACTCAATAGCCAGCTTAAAACTCACCTGTTTAAAAAATCGTTCAGTATAGTATAGAATAAGTAGATGTAAGTACTTAGGTTAGCTTATTGAATTGTAAAAGGTGCCCTTGAGGTGGATTGCTCCACAAAACGGCGCATTATAAATTGACCATTTTGTATTGTTATTATACATACACATATATGTACAAAGAGAAGATGAGTTATTGAAAAATCTAACTTTATGTGGATTTCTTTTCCAACGCCCTGTCATACGATACCATACATGACCCCACAAAACTTTCGGATCCCTTCAATCGCTTTTCATGTTTTTGTCTTTGGAGAAGGCTGGAGAATAAGAATAATCATAATGTCATCTAAAAGTGAACTACACAATTGGTGGAAGTTTTAGATCTCTATCTAGTCTGGGAAAGATTAAGAAAATTATTGCAAGATTTGGTAAAAACAGTAACGTCGAGGTCGAGTGAAACTAAATACAAAAGCGTGTAAAAAATATATTTCTTCCTAAATTTAAAAGAAAACGAGTCACACTTCAGCAGGTTGTTTGAGATGTTAAGTTAATTGTGATGAATTCAATTCAAACGGCAGATGGTTCTGAATATTTAGCCACGAGATACCGAAAATAAATGTCATTTTCTCTATCCTTTCTTCCATCCTTTCTCTCACTATTTGCTTCCAAGGGTCTTGAGTGTATATTGTATTCGGTTCACCGCATTTAGGTTCCTTTTTTCTGCTCTACTATCCCTTCTCAAATTACAACAATCACCAGTTTTTCCAAACTGTTATCTAACGTTGTAGGTAGGTAGATACTTTTCTAGGGTTACATGACGAAATCACACCACGCCGGGCAAAATCACGGAGACAAAATCGCAATTGGAAGAAATGAGATAAGGTATGACACGTCACACTTATGTCACAGCCTAATGTAAAGTGTATGTGAAAATAAAACGGTATGTAAGCATAGGAACACCTATTATTTATTGTGTGTATACCTATTCATACATATTACATAGTTGTAAAGCTAACAGAGTTCCTGTACAGCCATCAAGTGAAAAAGGTATGTGGCTTTGTCGAATTGTTGTTGAACCTGTTGCGACCCCAAATTCTGGACGGAACCACATAAATGCTAATATCGCTTTTTGATTTTATACATTTTTGGAGATTTTTTTTATGAATCTGGATTTATCGAAATAAACCCAAACACATATTTGTACACTTCACAGTAAACTTGAAAAGCTTGTGTCGTGAAATGGACTTAGTCGGCATCGGGGATAGAACTCGCACTCACCGTATTAACAGTCGAGCGCGCTACCAACCAGGCTACCAACCACCTTTTAAAAGTGTGACATTATTATGAAAATGATTATCGTCTCATATGACAGTAATGTGATTTAGTCTGTGATTTCGTCTTATGTGTGATTCTGTCCTAACATGTTTTTCTAGATAGTTATGTAAGTGTAAGTTCTATTGTCAGCGGTACGAAGATATGACGAAAAAAGATAGACGGAAAATTACAAATTCAGTCAAACAAAAAATTGCGCTTCAAAATTTAGTTTCACGTAGGTACTACGAGTTTCATGATTTTAATTTGCATTGTAAGCGTACTATACGGACGTCACTCGCGGCGAATGTCTGAAAACGTTTACGAACGTAAATTTCAGTGTTCAGTAATAATATTGTTCGTAAAGCTAAATCATGCAAAGTGTAACTTTATATCTATTACCATATGAAAGTACCGACACGCTGTAGTTCTCGTAGCGTGCAAAATAGGGCTGTAATAGAAATGGCGTAGTATGCGTAAACGGATGCAGTATTTGCTTCTTTGTTTGCTTATGCAAAGTCAAATACTTTGCTGTTCACTTTGCACTAGGTCAAAAGCCTGTGTGGAATACATCGCTAGCCTCCTGGGTTTGAACCTGGTACCTCCCGCTTGATAGACCGTCGACTCAACCAACTGATGCGCCATCCATTTACTGTCTTTATATCTGCAGATGGGGAAAGTGGCCAAAAAGTGTGCAGTGGCCCAGAGGTTCATTTTCTTTCTTCTCCCGATCTGATGACATGTCCGATCCAGGCCAATCTTCTGGAAGAACAAATGAGATAAATAAAAAACGAGTTCCAACTTCGCATAAGCAATATGTTATCTTGTGGACGGATGTCTATTTGGTCACAACCCTGACTAATGCAACATACTGCGATGATAATAATATCATGTAATATGTTGGTAATATGCAGATAAATTCTGTAATAGTATGCACAATATTCCTTAAGGGGAAAGCCTTAGAAGAGCTTTTATCCGTCATATTTAATTACATTAAGACAAGTACTTCTTGCCGAAAGTTCATAGAGTAATGAACAACTTAAAACTACACGTGAACTTATGATGCTAACATGATGATGAACCTACACTACATACATGTTAATAAGAGAATCGAGGAAAATTGAATTACCCATGTTTAGTTACTTAGCGTCAACTTCTAAAAACATATGTGACTTTGATCATCTTAGGTCTAATGAAAATTCGCTCTATCAAACTCTAATGAAGGGTAATGAAAATTTCGCTTAGTTTGAGTTTTAGAAATTTGTTAGTAGGTAGGTACTTTATATATCGGTTCTGTAGTTATTAAGTCAAGTAGGAAATATTTTCCTAGAAATACGTAATTATTATCTTATCAATATACATAACTTTACTTGAAAAGTTCTGCTTAAAATGGGGTACTAAGACGGGGTCGATTTTAGGCGCGTGGCAAAAATCAACCCGTGTAAGCTTGATGCAAAACGCAGTTTTTTCCAGCACCAATAAGCTAAAAGCTTGTGTCGTAAATGCATTATCAGCGCCGGAATGCCAACCCGGCATCTCCTGCTAGGCGAATCGTTACTTTTGAACCAACTGCTTTGATTAAAAACGCATAGAATTATTAGGGAAGTGTCATAATATGAAAATGGAATGAAGAGAGGGAGTTATCATTTAGTATGTTAAAATATGGCGACCTGTGCAACCATAACAGCACGTGCCATACTATTTCTTACTTTTTTATTTCCTTTATTGAAAAACAAATATTGTTCAACAATTTCGTCATGAACACATACAAGTAATATATTTTACTGTTCTCTTCAAGTATAATTATATTTTATTCTATGTAGATTATAGACCCCTTCCAGATACGTGAACATTTTAACGTGTATAATATGATATATATTTTCTTTATGTGTTTTTTCGTTCATGGTATTGTTATTAGGTGAAATGTAGAATCTTTGCTGGTTTATTTGTTGGTGATGTGTTTCTTCTGTGTAAAATTTACTAATGTAACTGTCTGATTCTGTAAATAAAATAAAAATAAAAATAAAATAAAAAATAAAAATGACGATGATGATGGATGACTTTTTGGCGCCGTTTAATGTGTTCCATCTCAAGGGCGCGGGAAGCTGGTCTTAAAACTATGTTTTTTTAGCTTGCTCCTGAAGCTGGTGATGGGCTGGTCTTTTCGGAGTTTGTCCGACAGTCTATTTCAGGTAACTGGTACAGCGACAGAGAAAACTCTCTCGAAGAAACCGCAATTGTTGGCTGTGTTCCGCTCTCGGAGTTTGTTGATGGCTGTGGCTGCTGAGCGCAGTGGCCTTCTCAAGGAGTTGTCCTGTAAGTTGCAGAGCTCCAAGATGGGTAAGGGCGCCATCGATACCCATGATAGACAAAACAATGCGAAATCTCTTATAAAAATATTTTTCAATATCTGCTTAATGACTGAACACAATATTGCGATAAATCTACCTTCAAGGAAATGAAATTTGAGTTTCTCAGTTTGAATTTACCCACAACACATTGTACGGTACGAGTAACGTGTACCTATATGTAAGAAAACTTATGGAATACTTGAGAACTTCTACTAGATCGTAACAATGAAGACAGAGATTCCCAGGTAGACATTAAAACTACTTACTTTGATATTGTTTATTAAACATGCCGCGAGAATCTTATTTAAAGTCTGGAAAATATTTTAATTAAAAGTAACTCCCGTAGCGATTACACAACACTGTATGTTCCAGGGGAAAAGATAGCTAGAAATCCGATATAATATCTACGAATATTAAGTTATCTTTTGATTTCAGTTACCTTATTCCTTAGTTGTATGTGGATGTGTGTCTGTTTGTTTTATTGTTAATAATTAATTACTTATTGTCTTTTATTGATTGTTATTTCCTATTTCTATTGCCATTTTGGTTTAACCATTATTTTATTTTGAACTAATTTGCATCCATCATTGACCATTCATAGGCAGAGAGGACAGAGCGCCAGACAGCCCTATCCTTGCACACACTCACAGTATCCGTCACATTCATGCAATTTGTCATACTCGCTCTCCGATTCCTTTTACTTAAAACGCGTCCATCCTTGAGGATCTGGTCGACGTGATCGGACCAGGTTAGTCTCGGGCAGCCGCGCTTCCTCACTACTCTTCGCTGACTCAAATACTGTGTGTAAAAAAATATTATACTATATTGTGTCATAAAAAATGTTAGGTTTTAATTTAGTGCATACCTAGTACGTCTGTGTATGACTATTGACTATAGCCCATCAAAATCTATAGGGCTACATTTTCTCTTTTAAGCGTAGCGCCAAAGTTGTGCTCACTCGTCAATCATAAATTCATAGTTCCAAGCTTCCAGGCTTCAATATAATACCTATTTTACATGGAAGGTTGAAGTATAAACTATTTGAATACCTGATAGTTCGATATTTCAGACAGACATAGTTCTAACATCTTACATAGATAGATTTTACATAATTTAACAAGTCTGTTTTTGAAGTGTATGTTCAAAATTTAACATGGTGTCTGGACCTTACTATATGTGCATAGAAACTGATAGAAACATACTCAATAGTTTATTTTAATTATAATTTCGTATAGCAACTGAATGAAATTGTGAATTTATAGCTTCGGGTCTTGCCAAGACCTCTTGCGAATACTTTATCTTCCTCTCTATCCTACGCATTAAATTAGCGCTATAAATGTAAAAGAAGAGGGAAGGGATATAATAATAGATTCACAAAACCTCCTAGAATGGCAAGGTTTGGTTATTTACTTATGTTACCACTAGGAAGTTTTTTTATGAATACCCAATCATTTTAGAAACTAGATTTTTATGAAAAATCCCACAGATGGCGGTAGTGTAGATTCATAGTAGCCTATGAAAAGAGTTGCTAGAAATTTAAATACTAGCTTTTATAAAAATTTACACAGATGGCGGTAGTGTATATATATACAAGCATATGAAAAGGGTTGCTGAAAATACAAAACCTAGCTTTCAAATAAAATCTATAGATGGCGATAGTGGATAAATATACAAGCATATGAATATGGTTGCTGAAAATACAAAACCTAGCTTTCAAATAAAATATATAGATGGCGATAGTGGATAAATTTACTAGCACATGAATAGGGTTGCCGAAAATATAACATCTAGCTTTTATAAACAATCCCATAGATGGCGATATTGTAGATTTGTACTAGCATATGAATAGAATTGCTGAAAATATAACATCTAGCTTTTATAAAAGTAACATAGATGGTGGTAGTTGGTGGTAGTTCGCTGATTTAGGCAAACAACATGTTTATAACTGCTCGGTATTCCACTCTTTGGTACATATATAACTTATTTTAAGTACGTAAAAATAAGAAAGTAGGTACTCATGGTGGACTGCTGATCTATGAAATATATAAATAAATATAGGTAGTATCGGTTTATTACAACTTGGCAGCTGACAAGTCATAATGAATGGAGAATAGGTATTTACTAGCTTGATTTATAAGCACAAAATTTGTACATATGTACTAAATCATTTAAACAAGAATAGTACCTACCTATTTGAGACTAATTTGTATTTATCCGTAAAGCAGAAAGCACACATTCTGAATACTAATATTTACAACTGGACAACGGATTATAAAACCAATGTCGTTAACTCCATTTATCCATGGAAATTTACATACACATAGTAAAGTTAGGAATATTCTCTATATTGTCCGAACAACATTATGCAAAACAGTCAATAACATAACGAACATGATTTATGAACGGAACAGTTTACAGATTCATGTTGCTGACATTGCATTTTAAGGGCCCGCATCACAAACTAACAATTTTATGGCAATAAAGTTCAGTATACAGTATACACGTAGTTATATTTGAACAGGTACACACCAAAGGATGAACCTTCCATCAGGCTTATATGACTGATGGATGGACTGGTATTGGTGAATGTTGCTTGTGTGTAAAGTGATGACATTAAGCCAGCCAACGATCAGTCATAAGCCTGATGGAAGGTCCATCTTTTGCTGTGTGTCTGTTGAGATAACTACTTGTTATATTCAACTACGACAAGTAGAAAATTCTGATGGTTTCACAAATTTGTAATTTTCAAAACAATTCAGTATGTACATTTTATGTACATTCTTCTTCTTCCGCAGCCATTTTAATACCAATGCTGGACCATAGGCCTCCCCTTCGACTGTCCACAGATCCCTATCCTGGGCACTGCATCCAATTGTTTTCTCACTTATTTACTTACTCATTTTAAATCACAGATTTATAATACATGATATAAAATAATAAAAGACACACAAATTTGAGAAATAATGAATTTTTAGTAAGTAGAGTTATAGATTTTCAATCTGAAATATTTTCAACGCATTTGTATTACCATGTGTAAGACTAACAAATTTGCTTTTTTCCGCAAACAGTGACAGCTTATAAAAAGAACTTGTGCATGATCGGTCGAGCTTTGTCGCTTTTTTATCAGAGAAAAATTTTCATTGAAATTTATTATTATATAAAAAAATATATATATCCAGAAATGTTGTTTTCTATCACCTAAATAACATATTTTAGAAAAATCTATGTTTCGGGTTTTATGGCCTTTAGCTACTAAACCCAGTTGATTCTAACTTGCATAGAATTACGACTATTTTGTGATCGACATAATGCGGTTAGAAACGATACGAGATTAAATAATATTAATACCCGCTTTATATGAATTTATACCTACTACCAGAAATAATACAATGACAGGCATAATATAGATACACAGCACTACCAACTTAAGACTAATGAAGCGGATGATGGAGCAGGTTTTCTTGGTCATTGTTGCTGTCGACAGCTTTATAAGTTTTCTCTTATATAAATATATCAACTAGGTACTAAGCTGGTACTTACTTACCCGTGAAAATTTTACGAATGTGTAAACACGTTTTTTTTATTAGATCGATCAACTAAAATACAAATAAAAACAATGATTTTCAACTGAGTGTAAAACATTTTTGTTATGCTAATTCCATATCTTGCGGGCAATATTTTACATAATGTCTATGTGAAATTTAAGTTAATTAATTAATTTGACAAAATATTAAATTAAATCTGGATTCTCAACACAAAATCTTTATGATAATTGAAGAAAAATGCAATGTAATGAGATTGGTATTTATCCTGATTGCCATATAAGCAATAAAGAGTTTTTGTGTCGAAAGGTTTTGGAAAGATACAGTTTTATTTGTGATATAAATGTTTGCGCAAAGAGAATGTTGTGTGTTTTTATACACACGTGGCATTTACTGGTTGACACATTATTGGAATGTACCGTAAGGGTATAAGAGTAACTAGGTAACCTACGCGAAAGATCGCAGACTAATAAAGTAAGGTAAATATTTTATGAGAGATGGAACATCGTATGGCAAAAATAGTGTAGAAAAATAATGATATTATATTACCCAATCCCCTTCACTTGATCACAATTATTACATAGCGACAATGACTTGTATTTTTTTCATCATTATTTCCCAACTCAATTATTGGACTCTCCATGCTTCGTGGATACATATAGCTTCATACTTATTTTTCCGTAAAGGTCAGGGGACCACTTATCCCCTGCGTCACTGCGACCAAAGTAGTTTTATTGTGACATCCTCTCGTCATATAGCTCACGATCTGTCTTGGTACGAGTAGTCTTGTTTTCTCGGAGTTCGGTGATGGCCCTCCAAGAACGTGACTTCTTTTGTGAGCGAGTGCGTCACAGTTACAGGAGATGTGAATGGGTGTTTCGTTGTCCTCCGAGCAGAATTCACAGACTAGGGTGTCTAGTAGTCCCATTTGAACATGTGTTTGACCTTACTTTGCATAGAATACTTTGCCTCTCAAACTGTGGTTATCCCTGAAAAGGATAGAACTAGTTTCAGTAGGATGTTGTAACCTACCGTTATAAATGGGGAAAGAGTGAAAATCTCATATGCTTTCAGTGTCTCATCAATTTGAAATTGAGCCATTGATTTCGATAATGCCTCCTATGCAGTATTTAATCGCTCACACGTCAAGAGGTTTGCCGGACCCCAGCGGATGGGAATCGCATAGGAGCGGGAGAAGTGGAGGAGGAGAGGGGAGGCCTATGTCCTGCAGTGGGAAAATGCGGGCTGATGATGATTTTTACCTATCATTTGAGTTACATTTCGTTTGCGCCGTGCCTGTTTTTTCCATACTAAATAAGTATTGTCCTTTTGTATAAGGGTCGTTTTTCATAAGAATGAAATAATGAATTAGGTAGGTATGTAATGTACCAATATGTTTATCTAATTTCTGAAACAAATTATAAAGACTTCTTCAGTAGTTTTGATGAAAAGATCCGAATGAATAAAAAGTGTGACAAAATAATTTGTGTCAAAGTCGAAACAGGTCTTTGAAGCGTTGAAACAATGACTTCATAACATGAATGAAAATAATGTAGGTTTGTTAAAAGAGGTTGTAAAGAGATTCTTATCTTTCTGAAAACTTTATTCAATTTTTTGCTCAGTGATATCAGAGAATATTCCGAGTTCGTATATTAACGTCCTTTTCAGAAGACTTGTATTGTTTTGTAAACCATCATCACACCCTTCCATTTCCTTTCCTTTCCTTTCTGTCCTTTCATTTGTCTCTTCCTTATGTTTCTTGTTGTTCTTGTTATCGGTAGTTTCTTTTTGTCTGCTAAAACAATGCTATTACCTATTACCCGTTTTTTGCTTCCGTTATTTAGTACCTGGAATATATTTTTTAATATACGCCTACTTACTACTTTCTGAACCGTAATGTTATTTTTAAATATGGCTTATCCTCATTATCGTAATATTTTAGTAACCTAAACTCAGACTACATATTTTCAGTGAAGATAGAGCAGTATTCTGGCTAGGATATGGGATAATAAAAATGAAATACTTACTACAGTAAAAGATAAAAATGACTTTATTTATTTATTTAAACTTTAAGTGAACAACAAATACATATAAATATAAAAAATGGACATAGTACAGATTATAAATCGTTGTTCACAAGGGCGAACTTATCGCAGAACTGCGATTTCTTCCAGTTAACCCCAGGTAAAAACAGGTAATTACAAAACATTATGTATATGCGATAGTGGTTGTACGAAACCTCGAAAGCTCGCCAGGCACAAAAGCTAATGTCACCGCAACACGCTTGCAAGCGTCCACAATTTTATTGTGTATATGAGTAAAAAGGCATGTGGATGGAACGTTTGTCTTGGCACGTGTACGTAATCCTCTCACGACGCTCACAAGCGTGTGGCGGCGACATTATAAATAACATTTGTTACAGAAAAAACAGAATAAGACTTGATTATTGATATAGATACATATGTCTATCAATGCCTTGTTCGCATCAGGCCAGCAGTTTAGTCGATTAGGTAGTGAATTAGTAAATGTGCCTGATGTATTCTAGGATAATAACTGAATTTACATTCAGATTTGTTACTCATTTGCCCGATCCCACCAACTACCACCTAGGAAGCAAACCCCTAAGGAATTTCCATACAAAACCACAAATAATTTGAGTGATTATTATAACTGTCATAACCTTTAAGATATAAATCCATACAAAATACAACATGCAGCTCTACTTAGTTAGGTGCCCAAATATCTCCGCCTAGAATCTCCCTCACTTAAGTAGCTGCATGTTGTATTTTGTATGGGTTTATATCTTAAAGGTTATGACAGTTATAATAATCACTCAAATTATCTGTGGTTTTGTATGGAAATTCCCGTTTGTTCCCATTTGACCAACCGTTTGTTCAACCAGTTGAACAAATGGGACTCATTTTTTCCCATTTGACCAACCGCTCGGTTTAACAACTGGGAATCAATATTTTTGTAATATTTTCTTCCCGTCTGACCAACCAACCTTCAGTATGGAGAAATTACAACATATTTATGATATATTTATATTGATTTTCGTGACGTTTCTTACCTACCTGCATACATACATACACATATCTTTATACATAGGTATATCTTGTACGAAAATGTTCGTAGGTAAGTATATAAGATGCTTCAGTTATTTTTTTATCATATTTAAAGGTATAAGCATGGGCATCGTCAGGGGGGTAGGGGGGAGGGGGGGGCAGTTGCCCCCCCCCTAGAGATTGGAATGGGTATATATTTTTTCATAAGAAGAAGATCGAGATATACTATACTATACCCTCCGCCACCTCACTTGCGGGGTAGGCAGAGAGAACGGATCGCCAGACTTTCCTATCCTTACACACACTTCGAGCTTCCGTCACATTCATGCAATTCTTCATACACATTCTATGATTACTAGGGGGGGTAGGGGGGGCAGTTGCCCCCCCTCTAGAGATTGGAATGGGTATATATTTTATCATACTAAATGATAAAACCTCACTAAAAATCACATTATTACCACACGTTTTCCCATTATAACATATTTTTTTTAAAAATGAGTTTGAAAATCCATCAAAAAAGGGACAAATATTTCATAAAAAAATTGCCTGCTATTTTTTTTTCATAAAAACATTTTTAATTCATATAATTGTGCAAAATATCATACACATTTTCAAATAAACCATACCATATCACGACCCAAAACGAAAGTGAACAAGTTGAGATGGTTGGGACATGTGGAGAGAATGAACGATGAAAGGATAACAAGAAAAATTTACCTGGGTGAAAGAAGAGGTATAAGGAAACACGGCCGTCCAAGAACCACATGGCTGGACCATGTTGACCAGATCCTCAAGGACGGACGTGTTTTGAGTAAAAGTAATCGTAGAATGTGTATGAAGAATTGCGTGAATGTGACGGAAGCCCGAAGTGTGTGTACGGATAGGAAAGTCTGGAGATCCGTTCTCTCTGCCTACCCCGCAAGGGAGGTGGCGGAGGGTATAGTATAGTATATCAAACCTTCTTGTGAAAAAATATATACCCATTCCAATCTCTAGGGGGGGGGGGGCAACTGCCTCCCCTCCCCCCTACCCCCCTGACGATGCCCATGCTTATACCTTTAAATATGATAAAAAAATAACTTAAGCATCTTATATACTTATTACTTACCTACGAACATTTTCGTACAAGATATACCTATGTATAAAGATATATGTATGTATGTATGCACACTATGCAGGTAGGTAAGAAACGTCACGAAAATCAATATAAATATATCATAAATATGTTGTAATTTCTCCATACTGAAGGTTGGTTGGTCAGACGGGAAGAAAATATTACAAAAATATTGATTCCCAGTTGTTAAACCGAGCGGTTGGTCAAATGGGAAAAAATGAGTCCCATTTGTTCAACTGGTTGAACAAACGGTTGGTCAAATGGGAACAAACGGAAATTCCTTAGGGGTCTGCTTCCTAGGTGGTAGTTGGTGGGATCGGGCAATTCACTACCAACTCGACTACATGAGTCTGGCCTAAAGCGAATAAGGTTTTCTACGTAAATCCTCAGAAGAAAAATATAATGAGTTTCTAAAAATACATCAACTGATTAAGTAGACAGTAATAAATCTAGTATTTATTTTGAAATATGCGTGGGCGCTTAGATCATTATCCCTTTTTTATTTATGATTCTGTGTAGGAGTATTTTTGTAGATTGAATTAATTTTAAAAAAGGGGTTGAGGATGTCGTAAACTTTGTGTGTTGTTTACCTACCTGCATGGGCGTTGCCAGCCTCGGAGCTAGGGGGGGGGAGGGGGGGGGGTAAAAAAATTTAGAAAAATGATACATCGTAAAACGCGAGAATAGCGCCGTAGGCAATTTTTTTTGTGAGACATAGTGAAGAAGGTCGTGATGTGGTTTCTTTATTTGAAAATGTATCTTTGCATAAAAGAGTAATAAAAAACAGCGCCGCATGCAATTTTTTTTATACTGATGTATTTTCATACAATTTTAGAAAATTTATGATATGATGAAAAAGTGTGTGGTAGTATTGTTATTTTTTGCGGGGTTTTATCATTTAGTATGAAAAAATATATACCTATTCCAATCTCTAGGGGGGGAGATTCCCCCCTCCCTGACGACGTCCATGCTTACCTGGTTTCTAATCAAACGAGATCAGAGAGCTAGAAATGGCGTGGGAAGAAGCAAACAGGTTGTCCAAAATCATTCTGAATGGGTACATGCTTGATAGGGACTTCTGCGCAATGATCGTTGAAAGTGTAAGTGTATAGATGCCTCTCGTCTTTGTTGAGGAAAAAAACTGTAATGTATAGAAAGCATTTTTTTATTTGGTTTTTGTGGACTTCGAATTCTGTTTTGCAAATTATCGGCTTCACGTACATATTCGAGTGTTTGGCTGTTTGAAAGAATGTAATTGTATTCTGAATATGAAATCCTAGAATTATGCTTGCTCACCCTAGTGAACTTTTAGTATAATTGTATATTGTAGTATAAGCTCTAGATCTGTTTTGCTGTCGAAATTGTTGCTTAAATAATACATAAATAAATCCACGATGTGCAAGACATCTAAAGCTGATAATAGTCTCAATGGTGAACATTTCTTCCTTAGAATAAGTGGTCACTAACTCGACCAATAAGCAGTAGTTGTCTGTCTTAAGCTGTACGTCGGTTGATATACCTGCAGCCTTCCGTAAGATACATACATGAGGTTGAAAATTTCGGGCAAGCACCAGATAATGGTGGAATCATTTTCCACCCTAGACCCCCTCCGAGTGCTGAACTTCGCAAGACATCTAGGACTAGAGGGGCTGCTCTATCTGGGTAGTCACCAGATAGGCAAAGTAGGGGGAGTACAATAGATCTTATAGGTCGCAGTACATAATACACCCCATCTAATAAAATAAAATAAATAAATACCTACAAAGTTGGTTATGTTGAATAATGAAAAACGTAGGTGTATTAAGTCCATACCAACTTGAAGAAAATAAAGACTAATCGATTCTGGAACGCTTTCATCTACGAAAATCTTTAGCTTTTCTTAGATGTTCAAACCCAGTGTACAATTCACATCAGATAAGTATTTTCCATAATCCTCCGGGGGAACATACTGAGGGTACCAGACCAGTTCCCTTCCCGGTATGACTCTTTGTTCTCTGCCTTTCCACGAACGTTGCACATGTTACATAATATAATAATCTTCTATAGAAACGCTAACATTACTTTCCCCATGTGAGACTTCTACGTATTATTATCTCCTTATTCAAACCACAAGCAAGCAAGATTATTGTACTTGTACCTATATCAAATTTACAATGATCAGTAAAAGACGATTTGTATGAAAACGAATGTGAAAAGCGCTGCATGCGTTTTAATCCATAGATATTTTACGACGCCCTATAAAAGTCTATTTTCAGTGGTTAGCAGAGCTGGGCGGTACTCGAGTACAAGTACTCATACATTGTACTTTGAGTACTTTTTGTGTACTCAGTACTCAGTCACGAGTACATTTATTTATATGTACTTGTACTTGTATTCGGCGCATTTTAGACCAAAAAAAATACTCGAATACTTTTCCAAGTACTCGAGTACATTTCAAGTACTCGAGTACATTTCAAGTACTCGAGTACATTTCAAGAACTCGAGTACATTACATACTCATATCAGCTTTAATGTTTTTAATCATTTGACTTACTCTTTTGTACTTTGTTATTTTATGTTTTATCCTACATGTGACCTTGAAATATTGTACTGTGGTTAGTATTGCTCCAGAACAGACTGTCGCCTAGTATGGCAATAAAATCCATTGCTTACTTTTGTTTTTGTTGTAGTTATTACTGTTTTTTTTTATAATAAATAAATGGGGTGTAAAGGTAGAATGCCTCCATGCTGGTACACCCCGGGCAACGCATTCCTTAATGCGGCTAAAGTTCTACCACGATAGCAAGCGACCAAAGTACAAGTGAAAAGTGAAAATTGCAATGAATAAGTCTAATCTGAAGCGAACCGTTACAAGCATAGAGATAGGAATAGTTAGAGTGTTTGACAACCTGCGCAGTAGACAGTTTCGTAGGCCAACATCTTGTATGGGGCGGCCACGTGGAGTGTGGCAAAACGTATTTTTGTGTACTAATATTTGTACGAAATTTGAACTCCCCTCAGCGATAATCCGTGATTTTACTATTAAAAATCAATCATTTGCCTCTTTATCAATAGTACTGGACTGTCCATACAAACCTACGCCTCAAACGTGTTTGTTTTGCCACACTCCACGTGGTAGATGTTGGCTTATGCGCAGAACACCAAAATAGAAACGTGTGACACTCTGATTTATGGTATCTCTATGGTTACAAGATCTTGCTCAAACAGCCCTTGTCAGGGCTACTCGACGAAGGACATTGGCAACAATGTCCGGATCCTACAACTAAACATCGAGGGTATTAGCAAGGCTAAGACTGAATATCTCCAAAGACTGACAACTGAGAACAACACTGACGTAATATTGCTGCAGGAAATGCATACTGCAAATGAGGAACAACTCCTGTCCAGGGGAAGGCTGCAGGGATACACCCTGGCCGCTGCACTGCACCATCGTCAATATGGCTGCGCTACTTACATCCGCGAAAACATCCGAAACTGGGCAGTGGTGCACACCTCAGACGTAGATGACATATCAATCATAGCTGTTAGGATCAATGAACTCACTGTGGTAAACGTCTACAAACCTCCAAGCCGCTCTTGGCCAGAGAATATGTTCCCGAACATTGTGTCCCATCCTACTGTGCTCATGGGAAATTTTAACTGTCACCACACGGACTGGGGGTACCAGAGCGAAAACCTGGAGGGGGAGAAGCTTGTGGAGTGGATGGATGTGACCAATCTGCAGCTCATATTTGATGCTAAGGAGAGGGGCACCTTCCGCTCTGCCAGGTGGAACCGCGACTATAATCCAGATCTGTGCCTTGTCACCAGGGACGGCTCGGGTAGATCCCAACCTATTTCTCGTACCGTGGCCGGGGACTTTCCCCATAGTCAACACAGGCCTGTGATGGCTACGATTGGACACACACTCAAAGTCATACACTCCATACCAAAACCCCGATGGAACTTCCAGAAGGCGGACTGGGCAACTTATAAGACCATCTTAGACAACGAAATTGAGACCCTAGATCCACACCCTACCAACTATAAAAAAATTGTGGACCTTATACTCGCCACAGCGAAGAAAACAATCCCCAGAGGCTTTCGAAAAGCGTATGTGCCGGGCTGGAATGAAGAGTGCGAGAGACTCTATAATGAATTTCTGAACACTTAAAATCAAAACGTAGCGGACCAACTGCTAGAGTCTCTCGACACAGCCCGAAAAGATCGCTGGTCTACACTGATGGAGAGCTTAGACTTCAAGCACTCAAGTCGAAAGGCTTGGGCTCTCCTTCGGAAGCTGGGTCAGAGCCCCTCCCAAAATCGCCCAGCCCGTGCATCTGCGAACCTTATAGCAAAATTTGTACAATGGTCGTGTGCATACGAAAGAAGAAGAAGAATGAAAAAATGTAATGAAATTTGGTGTTTCATTGGTCAGTGATGTACTCGGTACTCTGTACTTGTATAAGTACTCGAGTACTTATTACTGAGTACTTGTACTTGTACTCGAGTACATTTTGTGTACAGTACTTGTACTCAGTACTCGAGTACTTTTTGCCTGTACTCGGAACAGCTCTGGTGGTTAGACATACTTTTTTCTTGTTTTTCAATCTTGGTTTCTCCACTGCTGCATAAAGACTTGTTCCAAATGTCTCCATTATTTTCAGTCATTTGCTTTTTCACCCATTTTCCACCTACCACCGAATATAATACCTATCTCTTCCGTGGCCTTCTGACAACTATTTTGTTTGCCTATGGTCTCCATTTAATAAGCTTGGGTATTCAATTCACTTACACCATATTGTCTTGCTATGTGCTCTGCTCATTGCCATTCGGTTTCCGAAGATCCAATATGATTTTCGAATCGCTAAGAATTGCCAAGTTGCTGTTTAAAGTGACGGCATCCTCGGATACTTTTACCTACCCAAAAAAATAAATTTGGATTTTTTTTTAACAGAAGGTGAGATATATGTACGTACCTGCTTGTATTTCTTAGTAGTTTCTCACAACTGTACATGTTTTCTTCGTTTGTTTTAATGATTAAAACATGGAAATTTCGCAATCTTACTATACAGATCGATGCCTTTTAGCAAACTATTCTATTATGCAAAATCTTAAACTCGTCAAAGTCGACACGTAAGTGAAATTTTCATGATAACGACAATATCAGAGACCGGTCTTCATATAAAAGGCCTTATTGTGGGTACACGTAAAATATACATAAAATTCAACAATAGATAGCTAAAGGAATGTTTACGAGTTTATACCGATTTTGTTTACAACACTAAAATATTTTTTTACAATAGAGTAAAAAGATGCTTAATGAAGTCACGTTTCAATTATAAAAATTATTCCTCTACAATTTCCCTTTTACTATAAAAAATAAAAAGAAATTGAAAGTATTTTTTCTTACTAGAAAGTCGAAACTACTTTACGATTTTTCAATTTCCGCATCTTAAAAGGGGCGGATTGTCTCAGTAATATCGTTATATTGTCGCATCCATTCTTTCAAATTTTGTGTACATGAAAATGTAAGCGCAAAATAAGGTAATAAGCGACTAAATCGATTTTGGCTGATTTTATAAAAAGGGGACCGAATATCAAAATAATTCGACTTACTGCGTCTTACCGTAAACATTTTACCAACCAAATTACAACATTATATCTAACAACTAAACTAATTATATTTACAACAACTGGAGTCAGTAAAACAATGGGTATTGCGATGAGTGTATGCAGGTACCTACCTATGCTACTATGTGAATAGTTTTAAAGGAAATTCATTCATCAAATAAAACTACAAAATTATAAAAATTACAGATAAAAAAATCAAAAGAATATTACATTCGCATAAACTTACATCATTCCTCTCCCCTAGACTAAGTCCCCATACAAATACTAGTTACGGGATCTTTTCGCGTGAAATGCGAATTTCAAAAATTAAATGGCAAATTACGGTCGATTGTGGAACTCATACATATCGTATAGCGAGCGACTAAAGATACAAAATACCTATCCTGTTCCAGAGAGAATATTCCTACAGAAAACAGTAAAGAATTAGTCTGTTAATGATATTGTTTCTTTCTTGTTTCAGGCGACAACACAACGTTACCCTGTGTAGTCTACGTCCATGGAGAGTCTTACGAATGGAACTCTGGTAACCCATACGATGGCACAGTACTGGCATCACAGGGGCATCTCATCGTAGTGACCATCAACTTTAGGCTAGGCATTCTAGGTAAGTTGACATCAATACATCTACTAAAACATAATATATGTGCTACATGTAGCTTAGTTCACATGAAAACATCAACTAAAATATATGTGCTGCGTATGTTTACATGAATACATGTACTAAAATATATCAGCTACGTATATTTACATGAATACAATGAGATGGGCGAAACATTGTGTCGTATTTTTCAAAAGAAAAATCTCGAAAATCTTACTAGGTAAACAGACTTTGAAAAAAAAAATTGTAGATGTATTCAACCTTCCTCTACATAGTTACTAGTGAATTACCGTAATGCCGGCACCACAAGCTCGCCGAGCCTCAACGAGTATTCACAAGTTCACGAGGGTGTGGATGGAGCGTTTGTCTTGGCTCATGTAGGTTTCGACCGTGCACGAACCTACACGAGCCAAAACAAACGCACCATCCACACGCCTTTTAACTCGTGAACACTCTCCGAGGCTCGGCCAGCAATTGGCGCTGGCATCACAAGTCGATCATATTAATATTGTTTAGATTCCTGAAAAAATAAACCCTGTATCAAAACTTGCTTACAAAAAAAACATCTAACGAAATTCAGCAACTCTTCCATTTTAAAATAACACTCAGATTGGTAGAGAATTCTCAGAAACACTAAATATTCATAATTGGTTTACCAGAAAGTAAAGAAACGATGAGATTTTAAACAAGTATTTAGACTCTGTCATAAAGATAAAAGGAAATCTCTTGCTACGTCTAGTGATGGGCGACTGATCGATAGCACATTCGATCATATCGATAGTAAAAAAAATTGTATCTGTACGATTACCTTGGGGAAAGTCAATCTATACACGTACAATAATCGACTAGCACAGGTCCAAAGCAAGAGCTTATTCATTGTACAGGTACCCATGTACACCTACGCAACCATCGTGAATGATGTGGAGGGCGCTTATTTGATTTAAAAGATAATCGAAATATTTGAGTTACTAACTATCGACATAATACAACATACTCAAATGATCGAGGTAATTTAACTCTCAACTTAGATCGTTACACCTTCTTCTTCTTCTTCGTCAGCTTTGGTCCCTCCACTGCTGGATCTTCCATTTGTTTCCAGTCTTTTCTATCCCTCGCCTTTCTGACCCACTGCCTACGCTACCGAGGTCACGTCGTCCGCCCATCTTTTCTGGGGCCTTCCGACATCTCTAATCGTTACATATTCCATTGTAATTCGATAGTTTTATAGGTATATTGATAGATAGATTGATATAGGTAGTTGATTACTGCAAATGATTGTAAATTAAGAATCACTTATTTTTATCACAGATTACATATTTCGACTGTAAAATTTATCGCTGTTACCCATCACTAGCTATAATGTCGTTGATCTCTTGATAAGAAACTGTTATAATGAATGAAGTATGGAAAAAACGTGTTTTACGAATAAATTTAAACTGAAGCTTTTGATGTAGAACAAGTTAAATTAAACAACAAGTTACAAACGAAAAACGACCATAATTACTTAAAGTTCAACGTCAAAGTTGTTTATCGTTTAACCTCTTAGATCGGCAGACGTGCTTTGGTTCGATAATCGCATGAAGCCTGAGAGAGCCGGCTATACAATATTCATACTTGGCACATTACTGAACTGAAATAGGTATTAAAATATATGGTGTCGTCTTGGTGAATATTTTGAGAAAACATGCAAAAAATGTTAATTAAATGAATCATCAAATGTCATCCACTTCAGAGTTAAGAAGGCCCTTTTGAAAAAAGTACATTTTCTTTCGCTGATTTTATTGATGAAGAAGCTATCAGTAAAAGTGATCAAGGCGTCATCATCTTTAGTTTAGTTTAGTGACAGACTGCAATGAAAATTTTCTGAATTTGATTTTTTTCAAATTCAGTACCTGTTTGCGAAGTAGAACGTTTTTGACATTTATGTTCGAAAAGTAGTCGCACTCCCACTTATTTACTCTTTTTTAACCTCCTTTAAAAAGTAGGCACTCGTTCGTTTTCAGAAATGAGTTCTGCAAACCATTCTGAATGTCACAAATGTTTGCGCAATGTGAATGCTATGTTTTGATTACTTCGTATAGCATGTTTTATGCTGTTTAATATGCCTACTGTAAGTGACTCCCCCTTTGTTGTTTTTCAATCCTTTTTTTTACCTTTCACATTAGCCAAGCAGTTTCTTAATTATACCTACGGTTTTTCTAAAACATGTTTTTTCAATATCTTGATTATTGGTTTTTATTCCCGAAACCGAAAGGCTAATAAAAACCTTTAATCGAAACATGGGTAATAGAAACGTCAATGTGCCATTACAAGTCAACATCGGTTAATAGGTAATATATTTTTTAATACTCCAAAAGCTAATAAAACGTAAAATGAAGATCTTATCTTATCTCATTGGAAAGAAAATACTTATTCTCTAGGGATGTGACGATACCAATACCGACATATCGATCAATACCGATATTTATCAACCGATATCTCTAATAAAAAATGTTTAATGAATTTGGTATATTTTGACACCCCGAGACAGGCCATGGCCTAGTGAAGTATCACATTGTATTGAACTTATCTTGTAAGTAACAAGGAAAATAAACGAAATAAAAATAATAACTTCTCATGCTTGGTGAAATGATGAATTTATGTACATAATGAACGTTTTCTTTAAATGTTCATTTGATATTTTTATATTTAATTTTTCTCGAGGTTGCGTTTCTGTTAAAATATATATCTCGGCCAAAATGGTCCACAGTGAAATGGAGTGAAATCAAATCTTTACAGTAAGGAAAGTAAAAGAAAATGCAATACTATTCTATTCGAGCTGGTTTTGTGCATAAAAAAGTCGTATTCAAACGCCTGAAAAGCATTACCCTCTAATATTATGTAGTCGAGTAAAAATGTGCAGGTGGGTACATACATCAATGTTTATTGAATTTATAATCTACTAAGCTATCGATATCGGTGTCGGTTTCTGTATCGTATCGGCAAAATTACGTACCGTCACATCCCTACTATTCTCTTTAGGTCGAAACTCGGTAAAAAGATTTTTTTATCTGTGATTACTTACCTTCAATATATAAACATTACGTTCAATAGTTTTTCTCTTGTCAAATACTTACGCCAATTTTAAGCGAAAATATATTATTTCCAAACTTCGGAAAACTTTAGATAGAATGACAGACTTTAGAAGATTTAGAAAATCCGTTTTAAATTATATTCGTCTACTTGCCTACTTTTCTTTAAGTATATAATTTGGTGGTAAGGTGATCGAGACATTGTATGGGATTTTCATTATATTATTAGTATGCAGTGTATCTAAGCAAAATTATATAAGTAACTTTTTGAACTAAACTCAGTGTGGTTTAAGGCTAAGGTACTACGAGATAATTGAAAAAATACATGTAGAATTCCTTCAACAGTGTACAAGAATGTAGAAGAATCAAGGATGAACATTGTCGGGCTTGAGACCGACCACGTCTGAGTGATCTCTTTACACTCGAGAAACATTCGCTATTTCATTTGACCCCGGCTGGGATTCGAACCCAGACCTTCGTCTCGCATAATAGGGATCTAATCCACTACACCACGAGGAGCGACGGCTGTGTTGTCGAATTTCGTATACATTAAGTATGTACCTACGTATTGTGGCCATTCACACTGTTGTAGGAAGAGGTGGTATAAAATAAACTTATTTTAGTTAATAGGTACCTTCGCATTTAATGGGTTATAGAATCGACTCCAAATTTAGACTGAGAAAATTAACTATATGCAGGGAAAACTCTCAACCTATATATTTTGATTACTGAGGCTAATTAATATTTGAATATCTACACAAAATGTATGCAATAGTGGTTGCATCAAATCTAAAATCCAGGGGCAGGCCGGCCGGGCACGAACGTTTAGAAAATAAAAATATCATTTTGATGTGTGGACACCACACGTTTGGCAAGCATCGGACCGAGCGGGTGTTCATGAGTCAAAAGGTGTTTGTCTTGGTTCGTGTATGTAACCGACCGTTCACGCTTTTTTACTCATGAACATCCGCTAGGCTCGCTGTCTGGCATGCGTGTGCTTGAGGCATTATTATTTGAGTTTAAAATATTGGGTAATATTAAAAATGTTATAACACGCTTTTGTTTTTACTTCACCTGTTGTGTCCCGTTTGCTGCGTCAATATTTTCCGATTCAAATTTTTATAACTTCCAAATGTCCTAGCACCTTGAAATAATTATGAACACATATTCGTTTTCGGTTTATTCATATTATACTGTTGATTACAGGTTTTTTGAAGACCGGAGCGAAAGGATCGGCTCAGGGAAACTTTGGACTGATGGATCTCGTGGCTGGACTGCATTGGCTGCGGGAGAACCTTCCAGCATTCGGAGGGGATCCTGATAGAGTGACGCTCATGGGGCATGGCACAGGGGCTGCGCTGACCAACTTCATAGCAGTATCGCCTGTTGCTAGAGGTACAAAATCATTTTTAAATTTATATTCGTTTATCGTTATTTATTAATTTATCACACGGCACGCAAACAGACATCATCTATACGTTGCTGTGTCTGCCAGCTAGCCCCAAATACTACAGGTATTCGCAATTTACGCAAGTTTTTGTCGACTTTAACCCAAATACATTCAATGATTCATATGTGCTACACCTGTACGAAAAATTAAAAATAGTAGGCGTATTACACACAAACACATTATTAGCGTAATTTTGTAAGAATTGATAACAGACACGTTTGAGTTTATTGCCTTCTCTTATAACTAGCCACGTAGCACAACGTTAAGTACAGAATTACTGGTTATACAATATCCATCCAAATACGTTGAGATTTCAACGTATCCGCCAGAGAATAAGACTTCTCTGTGTCGTCGACCTCAGGTCCAACTGTTCACAGCAAGTGGTCCCTTGTTCCCTATCCCGCCCTTTCCCCTTCCGTCTCCTTTGTGTGTATGTATAGGTAAGTATATTTATTTTTATTAAGAGCTCATTATTTATCTTATTACCGATTAGTATGTATTTATGTCTGTATGTATGTAAAAATATATCTATATCTATCTAAATATTTATATCTATATCTATCTATATTATTTATTTTATATATGTTATCTCTTACTTTTCTCGGGTTGACTGTAAGATATTGCGCTTGCAATAAGTTCGCCCTTTGGCACACTATGTAATTACATAATATGCATATTTTGTTTTGGGCAATAAGGATTTATTTATTTATCCAGGGTGGGTTAATTAATTTAAGAAGAAATGTTTACAATTTTAACAGTAATATGTTCCTAGTTTCAATTTGGCACATTTCTTAGCACGAGGTCTATTGGATATGTATTTATGTATGTAGGTATACTAGGAAGAGCAATAACGAGAACTTATTGCTAGACGTTGTATGAATCTTTCTAACGCCCGAATATTGAAAATAATGACGTGTCAAAAAAATATATCTTCGTGTTGATATTTTTGTCGGCCTTTCAATCCTATTTTCTATCCTTATAATAATGCAATATGACATAGAACAACTACAGTGTGATTACAAGTACTTTTCTTAAATTTTTCGATTTGCACATCATTTTCCAGCTTCTTTTAGTCATAAAATAACTTATTCTGAATGTCATAAAACTATTTTCCTAAAGATAATATATTGTATATTTTCATACACACATAACATTCACTGGTTACTTCATTAATGTGATATATAACCGAGATAGTATAAGTAAGTACATTATCCTAAAGGTTCCCTTACACGAGCAACAAAATTTCTCCACTTACGGCAATTTCACGTCACAATGACGGAATACGCAATATTCTTGATGCTGTCGTGACGTCATTGTGACGCGAAATTTCCGGTAGTGGACAAATTTATTACTTACCTCGTGTAAGCGACCCTTTATAGCGAATTTTTGTCGCAGTTGGTCGGAGCGTGGAATTCTTATTGGTGGACGTTGCTTATGTGGGTCTAAAATGATCACATTAAGCCGGCCGGCGATCAGTCTTCAGTCTGATGAAATTTCCTTTATTTACGTGTAAAAAAGTGATGTTTTCACAAAAACAAATTGATGACATGACAAAAAATAGATAGTTTTTGCTATGAAAAGGGGGCGATAGAGCAAACAAGTTCGCAAAGCACTATTACATTAGACCATCAGACTGTTATGGTAAGTGCCTAGTTTAAGTTTGTGACAGTTTCAGTAGTTTACTACAACGTAACGCTGTCGGAAACTTTATTTAAAACCACTTACTACTACTGTAAGACGTCATTCGACAAAATGTCTGAAACTTTCATCAGTCTAAGTTAGTATGAGTTGTTGCCTAAATGTTTCACAATACTAATTAAAACTGTATCTTCTGAGGCAATAAGGGACATGAGTGAATGTAAAACCTTATTGTTGTAACGTTATAGAATTGCTCATTCAAATATTTGTCTGCCGTGAATATGTCAAAAAAATTACGGATCTGGATTGTCATCATCATCATCATTGGCACTACAGCCCGTTGTGAGCCCTGGCCTCCCCCAGCTGTCGTCGCCATTCCTCCCTATCTGGGGCTGTGCTCTTCCAGTCCCTGATGCCAACCACTTGTGCATCTTTCTGCACTCCATCCAACCATCTGAGCTTGGGTCTGCCAACGCTGCGTCTACCTTGGGGTTTAGAGCTAGGGAGCTAGAGCTAGTTTAGGAGTAGAGCACCTTCTTAGGAACTCTCTCCTCACCCATTCTTGCCACATGTCCCGCCCAACGCAGCCTTCCTATCTTGATCTGCTGAAAAACGTTGGGCTCTCTGTACAAGTTATAGACCTCTTCATTGTAGCGTGCTCTCCAAGCTCCGTGATCCTGTGTGGGTCCAAATATCTTTCTTAGTACTTTTCTCTCGAATACTTGGAGGGAAGATTCATCCTTCTTACTCAGCGTCCAACACTCAGAACCATACGTAAGGACAGGCCGTAGGAGTGTCTTGTAGGTGGTGAGTTTCGTTTTTCTGGAGAGCAAGGATCTGGATTGTACGTACATAGAATTAGTATTGGACGTACGCAGTTATTTGGAGACGTGGCTGACATTTTATGGCTGAAATTATTGTAATGTTTTAATCGATTGCAAGCATTGTTTTTCGTTATTTTCTCTTTTATTGTGATATGAATTTTTGTTGTTATTCATAATATCGTGTATTGTGTAACCCTAGCAGCTGGCGAAAAGGCGATAAGCTGTCAAGCCGGCTGATGCCATATTAACATTATAAACACACAATAAACATTCCAATGAAGTAAAAAATATATATATACGAGTACAATAATTCTGCTGCAATAAAACTAAGAAGCTTTAATTGTCCAATTGCAATTAACCACACTTCTGTATTTTTTTCTAAGTCCTAATAACTAATAAATAATCATTCATTCTATTGTAACTATTCACCCTGTAGGGGAAATATACATAATCTACATACATAAAAAAGGACACGATATTCATCCATCTACCGATATAACAATAAAGGAATATCCTTACATGTATGTACAATAAATATCCTTTATTCTATTTTTACATACTATAAGTATAAGTAGTAAAGATACTAAAAGTTCCTACGCATTGTACCCCTACATATACAGTGGCTTGCCATTGTATTAGACTTACTGGAATATTAACACAAATCTTTTGAGAACATGCGTCTGTATATTTACCAAATGTGGTGGAATAATAACTTTTTTCACTCTGACAATATTTATCAACATATTATTACTTATGGCAATACCGCTTGCCCCCATTTTTTTTTAATTGTTTATGGTATTTAGAAGCGGGTAGCAAGAAACTAATAGAAAGGCTCATACATGTGTGGAATTACAGTAAGGAGCTCCAAAATACAGTAAAAAACTATATTTTGAGCATACCATGACGCATTCAGGCCTTGATTGCAGAAAAAGGGTACCATACAAAATATCAAGTTTGAGCTTCATGTTTGATTTTTTTTGTTTGTGGGGTAAAAAAAGATTTTCAATTGAATATTACATTGTGTTTTATATATTCTAGGTCCATATGTAAAAAAGAACATAAAAATTGAAAAAAAAAATACCACAAAAGTCAAATTAACGATTTTTTTTTGTATTAAGTCGAATAATATGGCAAACCACTGTAGGTAGGTTATTATTTGCTTCTTCTTGTAATATTTCAGTGTCAGAAGGGGACCAAATGGTTTCTTTATTCGTACCTAAGAAAAAAAGCTTCCCAGATTTCTGAATGTCACGTACCTAGGCTTCCAATTGTTCTGCAACCTTTATTTTGTGTGAAAAACATTATACATGCTGTATACGTGGAAATCTTTTAACACGAAAATTCTTAACACGAAAGATCTGTTAAGATAAAATAATACTTTTTTTTAAGGATCTGGGCTTGCATACACAAATCCATATACTTTCCTGCACACTTTGCACTGGGCTAAAAGCCTGTATCGCAAAGTTTGGAATACATCGCCAGCGCCGGGGTTTGAACCTGGCACCTCCCGCTTGAGAGACTGCCGCCTCAACCAACTGCGCCAACCATGTACTCCCGACCAAATTCTGTATAATTTCATATTCCTTTAATCGATACAAAAATCGTAGGTGTGACATTAAAAGATTTTTTCTCGATGAGAAATTGAAGATAAAAATTCAGTCAATACTTCAACTGCAGTCAAAATGCGCGCTTTGTATTAAAAAAAAATGCTTCCAAAGCTAATTAATATTCCTGTTATTGTGCAACGTATTCTTGAAAAGTCCTGATCATCATGACTTTCTTCACTCAGTCTCAACATGTTAACAGTTTCACAATGTGTTGACAGTTTCACAACTTGTTAACAGTTTCACAACTTGGTAACAGTTTCACAACTTGTTAACAGTTTCACAACTTGTTAACAGTTTCACAACTTGTTAACAGTTTCACAACTTGTTAACAGTTTCGCAATGTGTTAACAGTTCACAACATGGTTGCACCTTCTTCACTCAGTCTCACAAACACATCACGGGCGATATCTGTTTACTTTACATGAAGCCCCTGGCTCAATAGTAGCAGTATCAAATACTTTAGATTAATATAAATACTTTTAAAATTAAGAAAGAAAAGTGCACGTATTTCAATAAAAAGGTAAAAATGTATAATAAAAATAATACCAAGTACAGTGTTAACCTTGCCTTAATAATATATTATAATACGGCACGAAATGTATTTTATCAAACGGGCTCTTAAGGTCAGCAAAAAATAGGCAGGAGAAAGAAGGGTAGAGTAGCATAAAATAAGAAATTACGATTTGAATAAAAATTTACGAACCGGCAAAGCATTTGAGGGTCCGCATAATATCCATGAATGAACATGAAATACCTCCGCATTGTCTCCGCTACATACGAGTATTTGGTGTTAATGTCTACAGTTAATGTTATTACATTAAATTTACTTCATGTTTCTCCTCATTTCATTTAATATCCTACCTGCCTTGTTTACCAATCTCTTAGTAAGTTTTTTTACTATTTTTTTATTAATCTTTAGGTTTTTTTTATTTCTTACGAGGACATTACACGCGTAGCTTCCCTTGTCTCTGTGTCTACAGTTGTCTCCATATATTTTTTAAGGTTCTGGGTTGGCATACACAAACTCAAATACTTCCCTGAAAACCTTGCACTAAGCTAAAATCCTGTATCACAAAGTGTGGAATACATCGCCAGCGCCGGGGTTTGAACCTGGCACCTCCCGCTCGAGAGACTGCCGCCCCCAACCAACTGCGTCATGTACTCAAGCATTTAACTTTAGCACTAATCAATTCTTTTACTTAATTATTTCCCGATTAACTAAACTCTGAATATTCTACAACATTTTCTGAAATAGGTATTTGCTTTTCCTATTACACCTCTCTTAGTTTTTATCTGATTTTTGATGACATTATGTATGAAAACACTGGACTCTATGAATGTAGGCCTGCTTTGATCGATGTACATATTGTGACAGTATGTGGTTGGGACATGTGGCCAGACAGGGTGACACCAGATGGGTGCCACGAATATTGAAGTGGATGCCTTGGACAGATCGAAGGAGCGTCGGAAAACCACCAAAGAGATGGACCGACGACATTGTCCAAATCGTTGGAGGAACCTGGATGCGGAAGGGTCAGAACAGAGACGAGTGGAAACAGATGGAAGAGGCCTATATCCAATAGTGGAGGGAAGAAAGCTGATGATGAAGAAGAAGATGTGTGGTCTGATCAATATTTGTCTAACTACAGCAAAATATGAAAAAGAATGCATATTTCGTCCACATTATATTTCATGACTGCAAAATTTAATGCAGGAATCATTGAGAAAAGACAAAGTACGGAAAGAAGACATAAATAATTGGCTTTTATCATTCAACAATCTTAGATTTCTGAAATACCAAATGCAACATCTCTGATCAAGTTAATGCCAGAAATGGCTCGGAATCGTGAAGAGAGATGGACAGAAAGACAGAAAGAGATGACGATGTAGTAAATAATGCATTTTAGAGTGGAATTGTAAGGGTAGAGAAAGGGAAGTCTGCTTGTGAAACATATTGTTGTCTCATGAGATTTTATTTCATGACGTATTTCGTATGTGAGGACTCGTTTTATCAAAATGTTTGAATTATTACTGGCGACCCTTTTCGTATATAAAATGTTTGAAACATAAATAACACATTATAATGTGAGAAAAGAACATTATTTACAATTTACACGCATGAATATATTATTATTATTAGAGACCGGATTATATGCAATTGCATATGCATTTGCATATTTTGCCAATTTATTCAGGATTTTGCATATTTCGAACAAAATCTACTGATGATCGTGCGTACATATTTGGGTTTGTTTTAACTGTATTTGTAACGTAAAATTTTACGTTTTCAGAAACAAAAATGTAGTAGATAAATACGTAATTTAATAATAAAAAAAAAACAAGTACCTAATCGTATTATTTAAAAAAAAAACAAGATTTAATGACTTTACATCCTAGACCCGTTTTTCACGGTCTTTCAAACGATACCAAACATAAATGAAATAAAAACATAGTTAAACAATGTCTTGTATTAACGTTAATTTGTTGTATTTGTTTAAATTAATGTTGCATATTTTGGTACTTTTTGGTGATTTTGTTTCGTATATTTCGAGCATTTTTGCATGCATATTTCATCCATTTTAAATTGCATATAATCCGGTCTCTAATTATTATTATGGAGCTGTAATGGCAAATACCCAAGAAGGTTGACAAGGCAAGAAATTGGATTAATGTAAACATAAACGGTAAAGTTACGTGAGAGTTTTTATGTGGTTAATTACATTTTTTTTCTCTCCACACACGCACACAAAAACATAGTACTGTAACGTCTGTATATCGTATGGAATTGGAGAGACCAGACTCAGGGATGAAGATCGTGAGAGCTCAGGTATTGGAATACCTCAGGAGACTGATGCTGGATTTCACCAACTTTTTAGACAAAGAATAACTGAGATTGGAGCCACCAAGCACAATTTTTTCATGTAAAATAAGTGGCTCTTATCTTCGCTATTACTCACCTAAGAATTGGTGAAATTCAGCAAAAATATCTTCCATTGTGTCGTTAAACCCGGTAAACCGACATTTTTCCGAACACATGGGAACGGGCGCGTTGTTCCCATAGTAGTTTTTTTACAGAAAAATTAAAAGTTAATTTTGGATTTTGGTCGAGCTCCAATATCAAAGTTTCTGGCTAGGAAATCATAAAACTACAAATAAATTTAATTTTGCTTTATTTTATATATCCAAAAAAAAATGCGTGCCGAAAGTGGAAAATTTACGACTACTCCGATTTTATCAGGATTACCTTATAGTAGGAACGGATGATTTTTTAAAAATTTTCTTTCAAATAGGTACCTATATACCTACTGCATGCACTCACCATAAATCATCGCTTAGAAATTTTATTTTTATATCGAAAGTGCCGGGAATTTGGGTTTCACTTTGTTTCATCGAAAAGTTACAAAGTGCGCTGCCTAGGTAAATGAATAAAGTCTATAGTACATCTTTATCACCTTTATAAAGTGCGTAACTTGATAATATGTGGAAGCAATAATAGGTTTTACCCATATCGCCACATTTTCACCCCACCTAATATTTACGGCACACGTCCAGAAAGGGTTAAGAGAAATTTTCACGAAATATTCTATTAAATTATATATTCCATTATTTTATACAAGGGGTTAGACTCAAGGACGTAGCAAATTTTAAATCTCATGACAGTGGCATGCTTAAGATTTTTGTAAAAGGTAAGCCCATTAACAATATCTCCATAAGAATAGGTTGATCAATATTGATGACTAATTTTTTTGTACCAAATTTCGCTCCTTATCTGTCTACATATTTTAATGATGAATAAAATTTTATATAAATTAAGGAATAGGTAAGGTTTAGAATAATTTGATTGATTTTAATAGCTTTTTCGAATAATTCATTGAAAAAAATAGTTGGGATAAAGGAAAGTGCACTAATCTTGGATGCTACGTGGAGGGCGTCGTCCTCAAAGGTGCAAACCACAGCGCTTGACATTGTTAAGACACGCTGAATTATCCCAGGACATAGTGAAACAGAATCCATACTTATTACTCAACTGTCGTGAATGCTGGCCGGAAACCTATACACTCTGCCCATTATTCGATTGCAATCAATTTATAGCACAAATTTCCTATGTTGTGATATACTGTTCCATCTTGATTAATTGACAAAATTCTGGTCCGAATTTAAACACTGCGATGAGCACTGATCGTTAAACATATTTGCTGTTGTTTATGTCCTCTACTTACTCCCCAAATCTTGAATAAGATTGCCCAACAGAGAGCGCGATGGATAGCCCATGACATCAGGCACCCCAGTTTGCTCAACACCATAGCAGAAGGAATGGTATGAGGCAGTAATGTGAGAGGTCAGCCAAGAAGCAGTTATATGGACTATAGATTATTGAAACGTGCGCTGTTACACCTACACGGAAGTGAAGAGATGGGCGAGTGACAGGACGGCGTGGAAAGAAATAATGCTTAGCACAAACCAATCTATATCAAGATATAACCACATTATCATAATAATAGGTATGTGCTATTTTTTACAATTTGTAATGAAGACTACAAATGTCCTAATAGACTTAGGGTTGATAAAACACAATAAACTAAGGTGCATACTTTACGTATCCAGATACTTATAAATATATGGTTCTATCCATAAGAAGATCCATAATAATAGTAGGTAGAGATGTACTGACATAAAAAGTAAATTATACCTACCCTTCGATTCATTCAATTTATTAAATCGCCTGTCATTCGTTAGAAGCGATTCATCCTTTTTATCACCATGCATCAGTTACGGTGATGAAGGAGTATTTCTCCTTAGGGTAGGCAGTAGGTACTATCATTTGTTACATAATAAATATCTCTCTTCTGCGGCCTTCGCAGTAATGACTTAACAAAGTAAGAAAAAGGGTTCGCCCGATGGAGTAAGATCAAGATTAAGGACTTGATATTCGATAAGCAAAATAGCACGTCTTTTGAAGCTTTTAAAACTTGTTGCTAGCTCGCGTTAAGTTGCAGCTTTGTTTATATGACTACCTATGTAATGTGTATGTTATAGAGGTTGCGTATATCCAGGGAATGCTTTAGTTGTGCACTTATCGAAACTTGAAACAATGAAATTAAGTAGAAATAGGTTTGTGATGAAGCACAATTATATATTTTTTTCACATTTCAAGGTTGTTTAAAATGTCTTACATGGTGTAATTTCTACCTTCTAGGTGCCAATTAACTAAAATACATGCTGTCGGTAATAGTACGGATTTGACACAGTTAGTACAATAAGTTATATATAAAAGTGACAACCTAACAACTATATTAATAAAAATATTACGGTGGAAATGGTTTTCTACATTTCCGCCAAGCATAGACATTAGACAAGTGAGTTTATCTGCAGAAATACTAAATTTCGTGTACTCAACAAAGGTTCTGGGAAATTATTAAAATGTTATTAAAATTGTAAGATGAAATTTAGATGCAGACATTTTCAACAACGACAGATGAAGTTAAAAAAAAAGCTTTATACAGTTTGGTAATATCAGAGTAATGAAATTATACAGACCTTTTTCGGAGATATTTTTAAAGTAAAGTATTTTCGTGATAAAAGCCTGATAGATTGCCTTTGATTACAAGGAATATGAAATTTTGAATAAAAATCATATCAAATGGACCAGTGTACCTAATTTCGTCATTAGGCTTTCGTCTGTGAATTAAGCATTCATTAAATCAATTTTATTGTCAATTAGATAACAAAATCTCCAAACCAGATGCTGTAATATTTAATGTTTACTTTTACCGACTTTTAATGGAAAAAACTTTCAGGGATTTAGTTATAAAAGAACATAATACGTATCCTTTTTTTCCTTATCTCCCAAAGGTTAGGTATACAAACACAGAACAGTCTTAATTTATGGATAAACGCAATCCATTTTTGTAAACTAGAAAGGTTTCGTTTATCTTTGTACGAGAAAGGAAAAGGTTGAGATGAAAAAAATGTTTCAACATTGAAGCAAGTCTTTTAAGTGAAATGCTAATGCGGTCCCCTTTTTTACATAAACCCTATTTCTATTTTTCTTCAACCCTGTGAAACCGTGTTAAGAAAAGCAAATTGGCTCTGTTTTTTTTATATTTTCCTGTGTGTATATTCCTTAGTTAAACATTATGTACCTGTATTTTACATTTACGTTATTTAAAATACTTACCTTTTATGTACTTACCAGCATGATGTATTAGCAAGCTTGAACCTATATTATAAATACTTCCTCTCGAAATATAGATGAGAAAAAAATAGAATTGTATACGTATATCTCAATAATGGATTATCCAGTAAACAGACAACATTATCTTTTTACAAAAAATTATATGGCTTTATAAAAAAAAATATACAAAAATGTCCAATACGAGTTTTTGGTAAGCATGACTTTGACGGGCCACAGAAAAATGTATGAACTAAGTAAGTATCCACAATAAAACTAGCCATATGAGTAGGTGTAATGATTATAGAAAATTGTTCACTAGGGCGAACTTACTAGTTATAGTGCTGTGATTTCTTTCAGTTGGCCCAAATTACAGACTAATATGAACTGTTTTTTTTTTCATACACATTTATTTTAACCAACCTCATATTTTAAAATAATCCATACATGGACATTTATATCTTCTTCTTTCTTATATTCCTCTTCCCATATTTATTTGAGGTTTGTCTTCTCCAGGCTCCGCTGTACTGAGTCGTCACATCATCTTACTGGGCATCCCTCATCTCCTTCCTCAAATTACCCCACCACGTTGCGCTAGGTCGACCTCTGCCTCTCTTTCCTTCCGGCTACTTTATTTCTCACTTATATTTTCTCGTATCATATCTGTTTACCTTCCAATTAATTTGGTATTTTTGTTGAAAAATTATGTCACTAGATTAATCCAGATTTTATTTAATGGAAGCGTGAAAGAAAACTCAGTAACGAGTAATTGAAACATGTTCATTCATACAATGAAATTATAGAAGTTTATGTGAACACAAGAGAAGCAGTATTGATAAGAATTTCACATTATTCCAATAGATTCTGTAGAAGTAAATTTACCGTTTAAATTATCAGGAATAATAATTTAAATAACAGACTAGGTACCGACTTTTAAAAGTTTCATGAATTTTAATTTCCCAGAGTAAATTATCCAAGAATTTGAAATTAACTTGTAGCCTTGAAAAAGTAGACATATTTTATAGGCGTGGCCACGCTTTTTGTGCTTAGGTGCCTTTTGTCCTTCTCGACCTCGAAAATAAAAACAAAATTTAAAATGTTCGTATTTCAAACTGGGTGTTTCATTTTGTTTTAAAGAAATCGCGCGTTTCAATAAAGTTGGAAACAATTTATTATCTTAATATTAATTAACTTTCAATGTAGGCTACGCGTGTAAAAACTTGCGTGAGTATTAACGTATTGATGACCATGATGATAATGATGCTAAAACTTCAGAATAATTATACAGTTTTACACTTAGTATACATAAAGGTATTGCAATGCATTGCGTATGTTAATTCACATGACTGTTATCGCCATCTATTAAAATTATAAGTAACTTCTACTTTTTGTAGTTAGTATTATCTGTACCATCCGTCTTGTCCACCGTTCTGACGTTACCTGCAAGTGGAGTTTAGATTGTATTGTTAGCCCTGATTGTCGAATCTTGTCGTAAGAGGTGTCAAAGGTTCCCAATATTCTCACATTGTATCTTTTACAAGTAACCTACAATGCCGAAAATATTACAAATAGGCGCTAGAGAAATCATTTTAAAGGCAGGATAGTTTTGCGAGTTGGAAAAAGAAAAAAATACTCCGATAATCCTTTTAAACCGCCATCACAAATTAGAAAAAATGTTGCCATCTTATTCTAATAATTCGAAAATTGGCAATTTTTTTTAAACAACAGTTCTAAAATATAATTTTAAAGTAGCGAAAAAATATAACCATATCTTATTATCACATCAAGCAACACTAAACCAAGTTTGCACCAGGGGACTTCTAACGCGAAATGCATTGTAGGTTACAATGTTACATACTATGTTTTCCCTTTTTCAAAAGACCTAGATATCTCGCTTTGATAGGAATAATTTGACAAATGATTAAAAAAAATACGATCATAAAAACATTATCATATTATTGATTGATGTGTCTCAAAACAAAACTTTTACCTCAACTTGGTGAACACATTGGGTTGATTGATTCAAAATATTATTGAGATATGTAATAAGCCCGCTATTTAACACTATTGCCTCAAATTTTTGTACCTAGGTAATTATGATTTACGTTTTTTACTATGTGTGTATTTAATGTGATTTTTTAAGTATGTGAAATGAAATAAAACTAAATTTTATTCTTTGTTTCAGAATTATTACAACGAGTAATCTTATTCAGCGGCTCAGGGTTAAGCTCGTGGGCTCTACAGAGGGAGCCATTAACAGTAAAAAGAAAAGTAAGTATCATTTTATAAGTGATACAATAGCACTTAGGTATGATAATAATCATATTTTAGAATTACATTGGTACTTACTCAGATAAGCCTTGAAGTAAGGTAGCTACGTAATTTAGAGAGGTTTATTTTCGTTACAAACGAAACATTCAAAAGTTTTTTGATATCCCAATGGACTTAAACCTCGTGGGAAGAATACCAACTCCATGTTTCCACGAATCCTTTGATAAATTGATAAAATTACTCAACCGACAATGTGTTATGCGATTAAGCCGAGAAAATTATCCGCCTCGCCTTTTCCTTCGATATTCGCCTGAAGGGGAAGAAAAGGAGAAGACGAAAAATAAAGAGAAATTTGAAGATCGATGAAATTTTTCCTTTGAATTCGAAAAATAATCGCATTAATACTTTTTGTTTGACAATATTCTTATTATTTCTCAATCCCATTGAATCTCTTCAGCAATGAAATATTTTCTTATTCGATCAAGCACATCTACCACATCTTTCGAATCCAGCTGGTGAGATTTAGAATTTTTTTACAACACAAACTTTTCTAGCTTACTGTGAAGTAATGTGAACAATTTTTTTACAACAACCCAAGATTATGTTAAAAATACAGAAGAACCTCTTTTTTAAGGCCCGTGACCCAACTATGACGGCACGGCATTAAGGTTCAAAATCGCGTGAACAATCGCATTAGAAAATGGTAAAAATAGCGTTTTTTCCATTTTTTTATTTCACTTCAATCAAAAAGCTTTTACGGTTCTTCCCTAGATTTTAATGCATATTATCGATACAAAAAAATTCTCCGCTACTTTCGGGAAACGAGTTTCCGACTTTCGTAAAAAACAACAGAGCTGTTTTTCACATTTTTTTTTTTGAAAAATCTATACAAGATATAAAAAAATATTTTATAGTTATTTCCTAGATAAAAGTTCAATGTATCTACTGTATTTTCCAAATAATATTTAGTAACGGTTGTCGAGATCTAAGGTCTCACGTTTTTAGAAATTTTTGAAATGTCAAAATGCATACTCTTAATCTGAAGAAATAGACATCAATTGATATAACACTTTTCCTCAATAAAGGCGAGAGGTATTAAATTAACACTATTAACATTCACACAATGCACTATTGTGTGAACTCCTTTCAGCAGAAGGCAGAATCTAGGCATTCCGACGTCTAAGAATCGGAATTGACTGGCTTAAGTGATTCCAACTGCACAATGCAGAAAAATCCCGTTGAAATACCATATTTTTATTAAGTGTATCCTAAAAATATATGTTAACTCTTAGAAATTTAATATTCTTAAAGACAGGACAGGACACTGTGTACTTTCATAATCTGTGCAAAAGTTCATATTGTATACCTACGAGCAATTTCTCATTTTCTTCAAGAAAATATGCTTAATTTACATATCATCGAGCTTGCATACAACTGTTATGTTCTACCTTGCCTTAATTAAATTGAATATACGTACGTATTCCGACCTACGTAATAAGCTTGTTCTCATAATGCAGTGGTGGCAAATCTTTTTGAGAAGTGGGTGAAATTTTGTTCATTGTTTTCTTTAATTGTGAGTCACTATGTCAAAAGGGTCACTGTGAACCATATTGTATCCGAATGTGCTGTCAGAGCATATGAGGGTGAAAAATCTGACTTTATGTGTCTAAATGAAGCGGCGCCGACATACCAAAGGACACTCAATTTCGGACTCTAACAAACAGTTTTCATTGTGCAATATACATGTAGTGTCTGATTATTATGTATTAGTCTATTGATGTGATGTACTTTGTATGACCATACATTAAATAAATAGGAGACTCACTTGAATAGGTGGTGGAAAGGATGATTAATAACTACTTTTTAGTTTTCACTTATAAAATCGCCTAAAAATTCACGTTTCCTATTGGTTTAACAACTATATTAACACTTTTGCAAGGCAAGGCATACTTTAAACCCTGCGTCGGTCAGTGTCTGACCCGCAAGTTCGCCATCACTGTCATACTGCATTGTTTAATTATAGTCCTCATTTCACAAGGCACTATTCTGAATAATATATTTCTATTTGATATTAATAATACTCTTTGTGTTTTGCATCTAGGTAGCAGAACAAACAGGATGTCACGGAGACTTACTAGAAGACGACATAGCGCCGTGTCTTAGGACTAAATCCCTGAATGAGCTTCTCAGTGTACGAATTGATCCGCCGAGATTTCTACCTGGTTTCGCCCCTTTTGTAGATGGCACCGTCTTATTAAACCCCTCTCAGGTACTATAATACAATTTAATATAAGATTTCTCAATAGAATCTCCATTTAATATTAAATTTTATTGCTCCTCCTACTACTAGACTAGAGCTTTGTACCAAAAGTTGAGATATTCAGCTATTGTGAGTACAAAGTTTTATTTAATACGAAATACTTTGAAAACTTTTCACGAAGATTTGTATAGGTATGAACTATTTATAAAATTCATTATTTATTCCTTTATACATATTTGAGCCTTCTTGAATGTCAAACTGAAAACATCACGTGCCGTAAATCCACCCAGAGATCGTATTATGCCTCATCCACATGCTGTCCGACCTTCCACGAGTCCCGCGCGAATGAGTAAAAAGGCGTTAACCGGCGTTAACGTATACAGTTCAAGACAATTACCTCGTCCGTACGTCCTTTTACTCATTCACACAAAACTCGTGGAGGGTTGCCGAGCGTGAAGCGGCCGCGTTAGATATAACACTATATAATCTGTTTTTACATTTATTAATTTACACTTCTCGTGAAAAAAATACCAAATATATAATACTACAAATATAAATTATATCATTTTTTCACAAGGGCGAGCTTAACTCGCAATGCTGCGATCTCTGACAGCTAACCCCAATTATATTTTAGTAGTGATTATAAAACGATAAAAATGTGTTTCTGTAATGATGTTATACAATAATGTATGTATTTTTCGATATACACTTACAATATGCGACATAGCAAACGTGCTTCACATTCACGCAACAAACTAGGAAAAACATTAAACAATATCATGAAAAAAACGTTTTTGTAGGTACTTAGTGAAAATTAAACTATATGTGTTAATATTGTATAATATTATTTACTTCACAATAAATTGTGTTCTAATCTCAAAGAGTCAACAGACTGTTCAGAATTAAAAGACGATCAGATCACCATGAATTCCAAAATTTTCAATAGAACTACTACTAATGTAATAAAGTCGCCAAATGACAAATAATAATATGTGTAGAATTATAGACCTCCAGTTACTAGATATATTCAAGTTAGTCCCGCACATATTATTTATTTATAAGTATTTATAATTGAAGGAACCTATTTTTTTACCTACCCAGAATAATTGAAGTACCCATGTGTAGGTATACCTTTTCCTAATAAATTTATTTAATAACATTGTTGGTTCCTGGCCCCATGTAGTTGGGAAAATTAAAATATATGAGAAATATAATGGTTCCATTTCTACGTGACAAGAATCAAACTATCCAGAGCCTACGTCGTAAAAGGCTCAGCATATAATATAAAGCTCGGCATTTTAAGTAAGACATAGGTATCAAATACTATACATACATACACTCATAATACTAATTCTGATTTATACAATTATGACACCTAATGATGTCAAACTAAGTTAACGCAAAAAGATTTTATGAGGTGAGATTTAATAATCAGGTATAAATCCCGTCAAGATGAGATCGCTGAGCAATAGATCTAAAAATATAAACTTATTTCTTTGCATATAAATTTTAAAAAATCTATTAGGCATTTTACATCTTATCATTATACACATAAGACAATCATTCTGAATGTATGATTTTTTTGGAAATGCAGAGATAATATTGCGATGTTAATGTAGTAGGTATAACACTGCATTTTGATAATTAGCCCTTCATACTCATTAGTACAGTAGCCAGAGAAAATTTGGTGATAAAATACAGAAGTACCTATATTTTCCCTTTTGAGGGCGCTGAATCCGAATTTCAACTGTGCTACCTCGTAAATGTGATGCGTTCTGAGATATCTCAGGAGAAAGAGAAAAAAAAATGCTTTATTTTCAGACTTCGACTGATAATCCAAAAGGTATTCGTTTTAGAGAAAAGAAGCTCGGGGCAAGAATAAACTTCACTAAATTTCCTACAAAATGACATATAAATCTTTCAGCCGTCAGAGCGAGCTTAAATAGACCGTGATGTTGTAATAGTACTTAGTAGTAGAAAATGAAGATTTTTCTAAATCCTTAATTTCAAAAATGTATTTTCTAATGTGATTGAAAAGAGTTTGTTTCGAGCAACCCCAACATCCCTCTTAGGTACTTTCACTAATCGTATTAATTTTGTAATGTATATTTTTTCCCATAGGTCCCTCCGCCTAACTTCAATGTGGCTCAGAATCCATCAAGCGCCAGCACTGTAGCAACTGCTGCCGGATACGAATTGGCAGACTTTCCAGAGAGAACTTTACTGTTTGGACTGACTTCTACTGGTGAGATACGATATACTACATACAATTTGTTGTTTCTTCTAATTACAAGTTAACGCTTTGCGATTAACGAAGTTTAATTAAACCATTTCACAGCGCGAAGTGAGATAACGAAGGCAACCGTGTTTAAGTTTAATTTATTCTGAAAGTATGATCAACATTATATAAGATACTAATATATTCCTAGAGTCTTAACTTTATGAAATTCTGTAAATATTGTTCAAAGAATAGTTCGTTATTCATAGTTATATCGGAAAATTTATACAGATACCCAAACGTGAAATTAATATTGATATACTAAATTTCTAAACATAAATCTAATGTAATTAGAAACATCTCAGGAGAAGTCTTCTCAATCAATTTATTATTATACTAGTGGGTACCCGTGAAAATTGAAAATCACTATTTATATTTTGTGAGAACATTGGAATTTTCTACATTTCGTAGTTGAAGTAGTTATATCTCAACAGATACACAGCAAAGAATGGACCATCCATCGGGCTTATGACTGATCGTCGGCTGACCACATGTAATCCCTTCACACTTAAGTAACATTTACCAGTCATAAGCCTGATGGAAGGACCATCCTTTGCCGTGTATCTGTTGAGATATAACTAGTACTTCATTTATTATTATATTTTGCTCGCAAGTCCACCAAACTGACATCAGAAATACAATATTTTAAAAACTGGCTGATATCCATCGTCATAAAATAAACAAAATAATGTATGATCTTTACATTAATCCTACAGCTGTGTGTTGTGGAAATTGAGGCCAGTGCGTTAGAAAAAGACTGAAGATTTGTAAACTCCTTATATTTCTGTGAAGAACATTTTACATCATCAACGGGAACTCCTAGTTATAGAATTAACCCCTAATCTTTTTTGATATTTTTTCCGACTATTCTATTAAACTCAGGATTTAAAGAACTTTCATATTTTTTTTACATTCTTTTCTGCAATGAAGTCCGCCACCCATTCTGAATTTGATATACGTGTTTGCGCAAGGAGAATGTTATGTGTTTTTCTACAACCGCATTCAATAGTAACCCCATTATTGAGGTAGTATTTATAGTATAGTACCTAGTAGTAATTATAATAGGTACTATAATTTCGCAAATCGAAATGACTTAGCATGCATTTTAAAGGAATGCTTCAATATAAAGCATTTACGTCGTGAGGTTATTATTCTAAGTACAACAATATGTTTCCCATGTTGTAAAATTGGTCATTTTAAGGGTTTGATACCAAGAATGACGTCACAGTCATTTCCCACGGCATTGAGGTTCAAAATCGCGTGAACAATCGCATGATAAAATGGTCAAAATAGGGTTAATTTTGCGTCTATCAAAAAACCTTTACGGTTATTCCCTAGATTTTATTGCGTATTATCAATACAAAAAAAAATATTCCGCGACATTCGGGAAACGTGTGTCCGTCTTTCGGAAAAAAGATCAGAAGTGTTCTTTTTTTTTGAGAAATCTATACAAGACATAAGGATTCTTTTACGGTTATTCCCTAGATAAAGGTTCAATGCATCTACCCTATTTTGTTCCAAAGCATATTTAGTAACGGTTGTCGAGATCTAAGGGCTCGCGTTTTTAGAATTTTTTGAAATGTCGGTATGCATACTCTTAAATACGAGTTCGTTATTCATCAGTCATCACCGTCAATGTAATTCTGATAGAATTTGTGCGTGTTCAGTAGGAAATGACACAGTATTGTTCAAAAAGCTATTATTGTCGTTCCCGTAAATCGGCAAGTTAGTACAGTTATAATAGACAACATGCCAACGTAACTAGTATTTTGGTATTTACCTACCTAACAATGTACATATTGGTTAAATGAAAAGTCCTTCTACCCCTGATTGAAGAGAGCTATACAATTGATGCACATTTAGCAAATCATGTAAATCCCACAATTTTCTAAATATTTTTTCTCTTTCTCAGCCTATTCCAGACCACTTCCGGACTAAGGTCTCATCCGTATTTTCTACAACGTTCTATCTCTGCATCCTTATTGTTTTATTAAGTAAATTACCAGCATAGTGGTGGTCTTCCCATAAACTCCTGATTTTTTTAGTTTTGGTCCTCAGGGTATGACCCTTTTTGATCATTAGTCTTCTGGATCTCTGGAATATAATGATCGTGATTAACATTGAGATGACTATACTGATATCTAAAAATGCAGAGTAGCATCCTAAACGTATACAAAGACCTGCCTCGTGTTAATGTACGAGTATGTAATGTAATCGAATTGTTTGGCGTAGGTATGTGTTAATTGTGAACGGATGTTATCGGTCTTGTGTATTGTATATTTTTGTACTATAATGTCCCTGTCAATATTTGTTTTTGTAACTGTATTTGTGCCATGTGCATAAATAAATAAATAAAAATATCATTTTACAGAGAAATCCTATGAGATTCAGATTATATATACATAGAGTCTCTGTTTATTTATCCTGTTGATAGTTGAATAATGTTTCAACTTAGATAAATAACGATCGACTAATTAATTATTGGATGACGATGATTTTAGATAATGTAACAAATTACAACTACAAAACAATACAACCATTATAAGCTTTAAATTATAATAAGGACGCAGTCATGTTGTTGCGTCCCAGGAAGCAGTGCCGGATCAAGTTCGCGAGAAGCCAGTGGTAAAGTTATGCGCAAACCCCTACGCCCTTCTAGCCGTGAAGTAGAAATTTTTGAAGCAGATGCTCAAGGAGGGCAGCATCCAAAATAAAACAGAGGATTTTATAATTTAAGCAATTTTATTAATATTATGGTATTTTGTAATAACGTGATTTTGAAATAAAATATAATAAAAAAAGATCATTATACATTGTTGTGTTACAAAAGTTGTCAGTTTCGAAGCTAGGGCATAACTAACATTTGTGACATAAAAACGCGTAAATAGCACCGCAGGTGGAATTTTTGAAAGACTTAGTGAATAAGGTCGCGATTGAGATCTGGCTTATTTTTTCAAGTAAAAATATAAAGAATACGTTGCACAATATAATAGCTATGAAAATTGTTTTCTAGCAAAAAGATAGCACCGCAGGTAATTTTTTTAAGAATTTAATGTAAATTTACCTACTTCTTTACTTGTTAGATTTACTTTGATACTTATGAATCACTCGGCAACGGGTGATTTGCCATAAAGAAGAATACATTGATACTTAAAATTTTGTTGCATTTTTTCTGGGCACGATGGCCTAAAAAGCGCGAAGCCCGTGGCAGCTGCGCAAGTGGTACTTATAGTTAATCCACCACTGGTAGAAGGAAAGCTATTAACAAAGAATGTCTGATATTTTCCCCTAAAGAATGTTGAACAACTGAGCTCTGAACTTACCATTATATTCTGACGACAAAATTCCTAGTATGTTAATACAATGAAGCTGCTTTAGAAAATATTTTGTACTAGCTAAGTTACCCGTGCTTCGCAATGCCACGGTGTCTCCCGATGGTATGAGCTAAACAAAATACGGTCTGAATTTCTTTTCCAACGCCCTTCCATAGGATACCACACATGACCCCACAAAATCTTTGGATCTCCTCATTAACACAGTAGTATATCTCGGTGTCTCCCAATGGCTGGAGCTGGAAAAAATGTGACTTTAGATCTGAACATTTTTTCCAACGCCCTTTCATACGATACCACACATGACCCCACACAACTCTTGGATCCCCTCATCATCATGGCATCTCTTAGGGAAAGCTTTTTTTTTCCAAAAACCAGCGACGTTAGAACACAGTGTGTATTATCGCAAATTTTATTCTAAATTTTCACAGTAATTCATCCTAAAATGCGGGAGTTATGCGAACACTTACAAAAATCAGACTTTACTTAGAGTTGGATTTTGTATAATAGTTAGTACCTACTTACATATTGCTGCTTTTCAAAAGATTTCATATCGCTATAGAAGTTTAGAGTATGTTTATTAAAAAAGTAATTTCGATTTTCATTGAAATATGAAAGACTTTTTTTGGGTTTAAAAAAAAGTAATGAGAAAATCTTTGAATAGTTTTTTTAACGAAAATTTGTTGATTACATTTCCCTACAAATGGTTGACCTGAATCACTCACATAAACAGAAAAATATAATTAAAACTCTGGGTGAGACAGGCGAAAATATTAGCGAAATAAGCGAAAATAATATTTTAAAAAATGCCTATCATACTCGTAGGTTAGCTTATCTAACACTTATTTTGTGATTACATTATTTTCGAAACCGACTTTTGTACCCGGAAGGCTTGCACCTGAATTTTAGGTTTAATGCAACCACTTTTGTATACCTACATGTTGTTTTGTAACTAAAGTCGTTTTTCTCTTTGACCGTAATATAGGCATTTGAGTTTTATTTATTTATAAGCAAGGTACACTTACAGATATTGAACACAAATTAGCCTAAATAAAAACATTAGATTAAATATAGTTCATTCAAAGCCCCATTACAGTGTACACAAAAAAATCATATTACGGGGGCAAATACTTGTTGAAAATATTAAAAAAAACTACCCAATCTAAATTAAATTCTCTTAACTACTTTATCAAAAACCTACCTATTAGCCTATTAATTACAAATTCAATGGCCTATATCGTATTCAAGATTCTACTCTATCATTACTCAAAATATGTAGTCTGAGACTTCTTCCCTGTAAAACTGATTCCTGGACATAGGCCATTCAGTACAACCTTACTAAAATATAAAAAAAAATTACTCATATCCGGGGAGTAACACAGACATTTCTGTAGTCATATACCTACTATGTATAATATAATTATTGCAAAGTGCGTGTTAAATAAATAATATAAAAATAAACAAATTCTTCTTCTTCTTTCGTATGCGAATACAACCATTGTACAAATGATGTGGGAGTCTGAGACAGAGCTCCGCGTCAATATTTCTCAGATATTTTATTTCCATTGGCGTCACTTCTTGAAATTCCCAAATATCCCCCTCGAACTATAAATAAATATATTGGTGGTACAAAAATCGTAATTTTAAATTTATTTTGTCTTTCTGTACAGAATCATATTTGGACTTAAGCGCTCAAGATCTGGAATTCGGCTTCAACGAGACGAGGAGAGACAGAATACTTCGCACTTACGTCCGGAACGCTTATTATTTCCACCTCAATGAGATCTTCTCCACACTCAAGAACGAATACACTGACTGGGATAGACCCGTACAGAATCCACTCAACGTTAGAGATGCAACACTTGAGGTGAGGGTATATTATCTCCTACCTATCTACTTCATTATATTTTTCAGTTTCAAGTTTTCTCTTTCAGCTTCAATTACAGTCGAGGTGATTTATTTCTTTTCAACGCGAGCGCAGTGAAACTTTGAAAGTATCAGAGAGGTATCGACTGATGAACCAAATATAATATGTGCAATGTGCATTCAACAAAGAGTACGTGGTACATTATTATCTATGTATAGGTGTTTAATTTACATCTGAAAGCGAATGAATATCATTTCATAAATGTTCACATTACTTTCTAAAGGATAATGAGCTACCGATTCTTAAAATAGAAATCGAAATGCAATGAAATTTATTGATTTCAAACTATCGAGAAGAGATTAATGCTGGAATTCAGAAATTTTGCATGAGAAATAATGATAAGTGGCTCCTATCTCCGCTATTCCTCACCTAAAAAGTTTGTGAAATCTAGCATTAGTTTCACATACGCAGCTGGAGCCTTGTAGGTCCCCTTATCTACAAAATTACCCCACTTTCGGTTGTTTTTGTCAATTTGCACTCCCAGATATAGTCTTCGGAACACATTGTTGGCGCAGTTGGTTGGAGCGCAGACTTAAATCGGGAGGTGCCAAGTTCCCATCCCGATGCTGACGATGTGTTCTGCACTTGACAACACGAGAATTTAAGGTTACTGTGAAGTGTGTAGTAGTAAAGTATTTGGGTTTGTGTATACAAGGCCAGATAAATGAATAAATAAATCATTATTAGCCACAATAAATAATAAATAAATCTTATTAGACACAAAAGTATGCCAAAGGGCGGACTTATTGCGAAAGCGATGTCAATGCCAACCCGACAAAAGAAAAGAAAACTTATACTTACACATTTAAATCAACCATAAAGTAAAAAAATAAATGCATATACAGACACACAAATTTACAGATACTTAAAAACAATGAATATTTTTTTTTTTTGCTGGAAATATTTTCACGAAAAAGTCTAAATCACAATATATGCTAGTTACAACCTTGTTATTCTCATGCAATACGATGTTTATTTTTAATTCGCTACAAGATAAGAAAAATGACATGAATATTACAATATCACGTTTTTAATTACTATTGCTTTGTATACGACCTTCATTACGTCCATTTTGATTTTGTAATAAAAAGTAGGAGCATTATGAAAACCAATGAGTTTTTATGTGTTTTTCCTGTTCACGTTCTTTTAATATTTCCGTTTTATCTTACGGGCCATCATCATGTATGTCATGATACGTAATAAAAAAAAAAGTAAATTAATAAGGGGGAATTTACTATCGAAGAAGATCCGCAAAGCGGTCATGAAAAGCTTTATTATCCGAGTTGTATTTACTGAAGGACATTTTGTTATCGTTATGAAATAGCACAAGTGAAAACCCGCGAAAAACACAGAGGCTGGGTGAGAAGATGTCCCTACATTAGGGCTGCCATACATCCCGGTACACCGGGACATGTCCCGGTTTTGAGGTCCGTGTCCCGGTCCGAGATTCATTTGTCCCGGTCAAGCTATAAATTGCTCAATAAAACGATTCCCGGAGAGTTATTACGAAAATCCATTATTATACAATTCTTGCATAAAAAATTGCCTGCGGCGCCAATCACACTTCTTCATGTTTTGCATATTCTGATTTTATATCATTATTACCTACTTATTTTTTATTTCAATAAAACTAAACAAGATTGACACCACTCCTTTTTATGTATGTAGACAGGCCTTTATGTTATATGACACGCTCATGTCTTATGCCAGAAATTTTGACTGCGGCGCTACTTACATGGTCACTTCCCGGTCGGTTGGTATGTGTCGGTCGGTGTCCCGGTCGGCAGTCTAACAATTATGGCAGCCCTACCCTACATTCAAAAAAATGGAAAAATCCTATCGCCATCTCTGGGTAAGAAGACGTCGATGTGGCGAGAGGGGGTCACTATTTAGTATGAAAAAATATGATAATTTAACTACACAGTACAACTTATTCTACTTGATTCTACATGCGTGTCATATGAATCTGTGGTATATATTATGAATGGTTAATTTTCAAAACAGTTCTACTTTCGAAATCTGTGGACGATTACTTCTAAATAAAATTATAACTGTTCACATTTTGTATCGTATCGGTTATAGTGTCAGGCCCTTAGACGAATATTTTTCGAAGAGAGCTGATCCCGAAATGTCTCAAATTCTAAATAATATTTGCAAAAATTGCCATGGTCCTGCGTTACATACATCCATACCCGGTTCCGACGAGAACTATGTAAGTTGATTATATAACATAAACGACAAACGTACATATAAACTTATAAATTATTCTTCGTTATCATGTGGTAATAATATAAACAATGCTATTTGAATATTATGAACACATTTTTCTCCATTAATAGCCAATTTCGCGTTACACGGACTGCGTATGTATTTTATCATTCGTTTTAATGCAGGTATGGATATATATAATAATTAGGATGCGTAAAATTGTGTTCATCCCCCATCGCTTGGTAGGTAAAAATAAAATTTATTCTTTACAGTTTTTTTCCTCAGTAGAGACGAGAGGCATCTTCATTCACATAATGTAGGGTTATGTGAACTCCCTTGGGCAGGATGGGTGTTCCGACGCTTACGAGTCGGTTTTGGCTGGCTTTTAAGCGGCTGGCTTCAGCCGACTCGAAGCGTCGGAACACCCATCCTGCTTTCCTCCCCAAGGGAGTTCACATAACGCTACATTATGTGAATGAAGATGTCTCTCGTCTCTGTTGAGGAAAAAACTTTAATGTATTTCCATCTGTGCAATGCAGATAAATCCGATTCCATACCTTAAATAATTTAGGTATATCTCGAATCGAAATTTATTCAGTTCACCAAGTCCGCAAAACGTCAATTACAAGAAAAGTATTATATCATCTATGGTCCTTTAAGAGTCACCTCATCTGAGGTGGACACTGGACAGTGGACATGTAAAGGTGGAACGCGTATTGAGTGAGAGAAACCACAGAGCGTGTTTGATAAACGTTATGAACGTGATGGAAGGGAAAAATGTCAAGGAAAAAAGTGGCACTAATCCTCCCTCTTCTCTCTCTGGATACCCTGCAAGGGATACAGCGTTATAGGATAGATGTGATTCTTGGTTCCCCTCCTTAAGTAAGATCAATTCTTCTTTCGTACGCGAACGACCATTTGTATAACAAAATCTTAGAGTCAAAGTTCCTGGTCAATATTTCCCAACTATTCTTTCACCCTTGGCGTCACCTTGTGGATTTTCATCCCCATGATTAAACTCTGTCGTCTAGCTCTGGTCACTTCATTGCGATGTGGATATATTGTTCCCAATTTCCTCACAAAGCCAGGGAGGAGGTGTCTATCTATCTCCCGTAACCAGTTTGTTTTCAATAAGTTCGTTACGTATAGGTGTACCTAATGAAAAGCAATTGTGAACGAACATGCAAACTGAACTGAAGAGATCTAATCTCGTATACCTGATATAAAAAGCTTAACGTCCGTGTGCCCTGTTGTGAAAATGCTCGATAGATGGCGCTGAGTGTTCAGTTTGAAAAAAATCCAATATCCCAGTGCCTTCAAATTTTCCACACATACCTACATATTTTCTTTATAATTTGCATTATCAGAAGTGCTAAATTTTAATTTGTATATGGAGAAATATTAAGCGTGTTTCGTTAATCGGTGGGTACGAAATTATTTCACATTGACTCAATGTGGGGAAGATCTAGAAGACGCTACTGGAGAGATCACGAGGAGAGAGCTTGTTCTGAGAGAAGTGAGCATAGCAGCGAATGAGCTGCCGTCAAGTACCAGACTCTCAGGAAAACCACGTAAAAGGTGGCAAAATAGTTGGACATCTGTTTCCCAGGAGCAGACTCCGAGCAATGACAGGACGCAGTCCTAGATGAAGCAGATGATGATTGCTATGCTATCGCCATCTGCTGAGGAGTGGACGCAACATTTGCAACCTACTTTTTGGGCAACGTTCATTACTAGTTTTCGGTTATTTTCACCTGTTTTATTAGGCGTTTAAACCCTAGTTTATAATAAATTGTTTGGCTGGATGCATCAAATTATACCTACACCCCACCGTCAGTGAATCTATTGAATACAATATCCAATATAATGTATTGTCATGTCGCTACCCTGTCCTGTTATTGGGCGGTACTTCCGATAAACTATGGGATGCATCTCATCCATAATCTTACAGATTACTCACTGACTGCCCACTCTAGTGTTGATAATGCGACGTTGCATTCAACCAAAATCTATTTATTGAATTTGTATTGTGTAATTGTATTTCTGTGTTTTTTTTTTTAATGAATCTGTGTTTATCGAAGCAAACCCAAATACATCTGTGTACACTTCACAGAAAGCTTGAAAAGCTTGTGTTGTGAAGTGGAGTAGATCCGCATCGGGTATCGAACCCACGCCCGCTGGATTAACAGTCGAGCGCGTTACCAACCAGCAAATAAAACAAAATAAAATTAAATTAAAACAATGAATAACAAGAGAAGCTTTAGTTTATTGTTAGTACCTACATATTTGAAAAAAAAACTTGTTTATGATAAAGCAGAATGTACCTACTAAAATTTTAAACTGTCATCTAAAGCAAATTATTGTGCACAATTTCGAGGTGCTGGGACAGATATCAATAAAAATTGTATAGGACATCGACATCGATAACAGCTTGGGATATACCTAAGTTATTTAGTTACTAGCGTAAGAACCCGTGCTTCGCTACGGTCAAATGTTGGGTTTGGATGAAGGAGTAGTTCAGCAATGGGACCCGAAACACATTCATCCATCTATCACATCATAAAGTAATGAGTTATAGCTGCTCTCATCATAATACTTGCCTCCCTTGGTGACTTTCACACATACCAATCATGAGCCTGCATGCATTCAGACTGCCCAACTACTTTAACTTCTAACATCATGGGCTTGGATAGAGAACCTTTATCTGATGTTTCATTCCCCTTGTATGCAACCTTTGAGTTCATCCTTATGGAAGTATAGGTAATATAAGCATTAGGGGTACATTTCCCGTGCTTCGCAACGGCAAACTCTTGTGTTTGGAATAGTTCAATATACTCGTAAGAAACGGTGAAGTGTAATGAAATATATATGTCAATTGCAATGAGTACTGCATGTTCTTGAAAAAGATTTCATGGGGGTAAATTACTATAAAATTATGACATACAAACCCACTTTTCTCATCCTGTAGTAGTACTTTTTGACGTTCATGGATAAAAGTGTGTTGTACAACTCAGAGCCAAGTATTTCCAAAAAGCAGTTGTGTATATTACTTAACAAAACATTATGTATGGAAAGTTAAGATTCATAAAATAATGTAAATTATTGATGTGTTTATTTTCCTATAAACACTTAATACATACAAAGATAATCAAAATGTTTTAATAGGTAGGTACTACTAATTTGTCTACATGAAATTATTAAAAAAATAAATATCAAATTATTAAAGGTTTTAATGTAGGTAGTATTTATGTTCTTAAAAAGTAATGTAATGCAAAGATGTAGTTTAGGTATATATTTATATTCCATTTATTTATTAGCCATCTGTTGAATGAATATAATAATAGGACGTTTAGGTATACCAAACATGCTTATTTTATAAATAAATAAATAAATAAATAAATAAAAACTTTATTGTACATAAATAAACACACAAAGGGCGGATTTATCGCCTATTGGCGATTATTTTGTATGTGATTTAAGGATTACTTATAATATTAAACATCATTACAGAATTATTGGCATCAGCCGACCAAACAACTTTAATTTCATGGATCTTTGACAATCTATGAATGTCTCGTCTATCGCCATTGACGTCCATCAATTTTTTTTATATTTCCAAATAATAAATTTCAATTCAGTACATCGGCTCGTCCAACGGTTTGGCACCATAGGAATACCCCTCCACAGCTTTCCGAGTTACTAAAACAGGAATTAATCAGATCTATTTTAAATAAATTACCTAGTTAACTAAGATAAACATTGTTGCTTAGTTTTTCGGTGAGACCAGTAGGAGTGTCGAAACGTCAATCAAGTTAAGTTACATAGGGTGCATCTCTAAAACGCTATGATATCGAGTAATCACAGTGAAAACCTTCAACAATTACTAAGTAAGATAAACACAGTCATAGAGAAATATGTAGTAGGTAAATGCATATTGAAACATTGTACGCACCTTGAATTTCCCTACAAATTCTGTGATCCGAACATTAAAATTATCCAGAACTCCATGATTTTCACAGTGCCAGATTACAATTTCATGATTCGTACCTGGAATTTTAAATCATCATGAATGTTCAACCTTAATGAACCTTTAAGTGTATCCTCACACTGAGATTAAAAACTTGCAGTTGACTTCTGGATGTCATATTCCACACACCCAAAAAGACCATTGTACTGCCTACACTAATGGTATCAGATAGTTAAAAACACACCACAAAATGGCTCCGAGTGACGAAGTCTTGTAACTTCCTTGTATTTCCTAAAGAGAAGTAGTATTAATTATAACAATGAATTTAAACATGAGTATTTAAAAAAAAAAAATACCATAAAATTTTTTTGAGGTTATGTCTGAACACAGATTTTGCTACTCAACACTCCATGTATTATTATAATACTATCAAATACTATATAAACTCATTTCATGTAAGCACATTAATTATTCTCCACACCAAATTGTGTTAGAATTATTACCTGCCTATAATAACACATTACATGTAAACGCCAAACTAAACAAAACATCGTAATTTGGGTAACCAGACAGAAACTCACAATGACAAAATCTCAACTGTCAAAAGGGTAACCTACTATTGATTGATCGCAACTCAACACCGGAAAACCTGTTGCCGACAATTTCAATATTGTTGGGTTAGGTTCGTTAGGTTGTTTTTTTTTTTTTTGCACACAAAAACAAATAAAAAAAAAACAACGGCATCAGATTTCCCGGTGTTGAGTTGCGATTCTGTCAATAGTAGGTTACCCTTTTGACATGTGAGATTTTGTCACTTGAGATTTTGTCATGGAACCGTAATTTGTTTGAAGTTGACAGACGCATCTGACAAAAGGAATCAGTGTTGCCATATTCATATTATGTTTACACCATAATCGAACCGCTAAAATCGTACGTAATTTGGTAGTCTTAAACTGAAATTAGGTATAATTCTTAAAGATTAATATTTTTCATAGTAGGTATTTTAGTTTCATAATATAACACCTTGAATAATAATAAACCTACGTGTATGACACTCATCGCTGCTGGCTAAAGACAATTTTCATCACTGTCAAAGCGATTTTAAAAAAAAACTTCTCGTTGACATTTATTAGTGTTGGGCGTTAGCTAATTTAAACTGTTACTCCCAAAACTGTTATTTCGCAGTAGCTGCAAGCCTTGCCTGTTATTTACTAACCTAATAAATAATTTAAAAAAGTATTAATACTCGTATAGTTATACCTTTTTACTAAACAAATATAGGTAAATTCGTTTAAATCCAAGTTCATTAGCTTTTTTTTAAACATATTTAATAAATACTCCTTACTGTTATATCAAATACCTGTTACAAATAACGCTTTCGGTTAACAAATATTTAGTACCTGTTAGTTTTTTTTCTACCCAATTCTACGTTGCAAACGTCAAATTTTGTTGGAATGTCGTTATATTGTCTTAATATTATTGTTGTTTAAATTATAAGTAATTCCTAATGAAACGATTACTTAGTGTTGTTTGATAATAATCTTGAGTAAAAAGTGTGCTTCATTATCCAGAATAATGCAAAATATGATATTATTTCAGAGATTCACCTGTGTTTTTTAAAGGTATTGTATAGAATAATAAATTATTTATTGCTATATAATTAGCGTTTAATTAGGAAAGTACCTACCTTGTATCACTGAATAAAAATTTAGGTACCTACCTACCATATAAATAATACCTGTTTTCTGTGTAATTAGGTAGGTATAATAGGTATGTCAAGTTTGAAATTAGAATATTACTCTGTTTTCAATAACTTGCTTATATTTATCTGATTTTGGGAAACATTTGATATTCCAATTACCTATTATTGTTGACTATTTTCGTTTATAAATATACCTGCATCAGTTGTAGGGACATAATTCTTCATAACGGATATAGTGAAAAATGTTAGAAGCATAGGAGTAGGTACGAATTAAAATATTTATGTGGGATTCAGTGTCTAATTAGGTATGTACCTACCTACTTTGCTTCATCCAATAGAAATTTTAGTACCTACCTAGTACCTACCATGAATAATATTTTCAAATTTTTAATATGTCAAGTTGGTATCATCGTTGAATATAGATTGAGTGTTAAATTTATAGATGAGACATAATTCTTCATATTTAGAGAAAAAAGCTTATGTCCCTCATTAGAATTTGATATCTGTGGTTATAAAAAATATGAAATTTTGTTATTACAGAACGCATTATGTTATAGGTATTTCAGTATCGTCTCACTTTTTAATTTGACGAATGGTTTTATTTCAATGGCAAAATCTAAATACAAACCAACTTCACATTTCACAATGAATTTAACCTTACAATACCTTTCAATAAATTTAAAAATAACTTATAATTTTAAAAACTGACATCTCAAAAGCGACACGACATGGTGGAAATTTTCTTGAAAAACCTTGAATTTTGATGTTTTGTGTAATGAAATATCTTATCCAAGACTACATATTATTAATTTTTTTATATCCTATGTGTATCTTGGAAATGTTTACTAAATCCACTCAATTAATGAACGCACAAAACTATTTCATATAAAAGATTACCCCGGAATGAATTAACAGGAAATTGTGGAAATTGGACACGAAGTATTCTCTGTTTCAAGTATGTTGTACGCTGGACCAGTAGTAATTCTATGGATAAACTTTTGTATCCATGGAAACCCATGAGAGGGATGATGTGTAACGGGAAGTGAGAAAAATACGAACATACGTACGAACTGAAATATTTATGTGGGATTTCAACCGGATTTGATCTGGAGTCTGCATTGTGCAGCTGGAAACACATTAGAGTTTTTCCTCAACAGACGCGAGATGTATACCTATCTACATTCACGCAAGGCAGAATTTTTCGAACTCCCTGGGGCAGGATGCAGGATGGGTGTTCCGACGCTAACGCGTTGGCTCTGACTGGCAAGTGATCGTCACATCCTATCGCATCTTGCTGTTAATCGTGTTATTTTTTGTAGTTGAAAATTACGAGAACGTTTCACAATGCACCAAAATACTGAATTGATTGATAGATTGTGTTTGAATGCAGCGATGTAGGTGTATGCTATTATGTACATCGGTTAATAGATTAATAGATTATTGATAGTGTTGGGGAAGCAAACTGTAACCGTGAAATATTAAATTAATTATTAATAGGGTGTACTCAGTATATACTGCTTACTTACATTAATAGAGATAGATGAAGGTTTCACTGATACCTGATTACCTACAAATAACCATATTGAAATTAAACTTACTTTCCTCAACACAGAAGGATATACTTGTAGGTATGTTTTTGGACACTTTATTTTCTGTAGTATTCCCACAACAGTGTAGAAGAATTAAGGATGAACATTGTCTGGCTTACGACCGACTTCGGCTGGCTTAAGTGATCACCTTTGTCTCGCATAGTAGGGATCATATCCACTACACCACGAGGAGCAACGGCTGTGTTGTCGAATTTCACTGTTGAAGGGAGAGGGTGGTATTTTATTCTTCATGAGAGATTGGGACATGTAGAAAGGATGAATATACCTGTGAGAAAGAAGAGGTGTATGTGAAACGCGGCCGTCTAAGAACCACTTGGCTTGACCATGTCGACCAATCTCTTATTTTTACACAAACATTTACACACAAAAAATAATGGTGGAGTGTATATGACGAATTACATAAATATGACGGAAGCCAAAAGTGTGTGTATGTATAGGATACGAAAGTCTGTCAATCTGTTTTCTCTGCCTACGCAAGGCGCGAGGGGATAAAATAGAATAGAAAAAAACTATTCACATTATTTTCTACGAACTGAAATCATCTCTTCTCAGAAGTTTTCGATAATATACGAGTATATTTAAACAATCATTCACCGAACAAATATAATATAACTCTGTGATAAGTCAAAGTAACTTAAACGATCTTGCAGTTCTCTAGTAAAACTGAATCTCGTGTGTAATTTATAAATACTGAAATACCCATCTACGTTTTTTCGGGTTAACTGTAAGATATTGCTTTTGCAAAAGTCCGCCTTTTGACACACTGCATTGGCTTGTTTTTGTTACTATACGTAAACATATTTCCTGGCCAATAAAGATTTACTTATTTATGTTTTATATGTACTTTGAAATGACTGAATAAAGTATCTATCTATGTGTGTAAATATGTACTCTACTACACTATTGTTACTTCTGCTGTTTTTTTATTAATAATACCTGTAAAATGTATACCTCTTTTTGATTTGATTTGATTTCAAGACGTAATCTAGAATTGAAGAATCACGTGTTTTCTTTTAGACTTAGTATTCATGTGCCAGCTTTCTCTAAATTAATCATCTTCACCCTTTCCTTTTCTCCAACAGGTTTTGAGTGATGGACACACGGCAGCCCCCCTCATCCGTCTTGGTTACCTACACGCCATGAGAGGTGGAAAAACATTCTTCGCACATTTTCAACACCTTTCAAGCGAACGAGATTATCCCCAGGTAACTTATTAATTTATATTACAAGATGGTCCTATTCATATGATATATTTTTTTAAATTTATTTTCAGAATAAAATACATCTTACATAATATAATACAATAACAAATACATATAAAACAAAATTATTATTGTTATCGCGCCCGGCGAAGCTGCGTAGTGCATGCTTGTGTCCGGGTGGCATGATGGCGGTCTAATACATTTAGGTAGATATATTTAACTAAAGAGTATGCATGCCGACATTTCAAAAATTTCTAAAAACGGGAGACCTTATATCTCGCCAACCCTTACTAATTATGCTTTGAAACAAAAATAGGGTAAATGCAATTCCAAAAAAAAATAAAAAAAATGCTAAATGAACTATCTGCAAGAATCTCTGGTATGTCGTGATCTAATCGGATCGGACGGATCACATCATGATGTCCATATATGATATTTCGTGCAAAATATCACAATAACGTTTCGAAATTCTGCTTCCAAACTCAGCTTTACTGTTTACGAACAAGCTATATTATATTTATATAACATAATAACATAAGCTATAATAAATTGATACAAAGCAGTTTAGCATTTTCATCTCGGCGACCCTCAAGAGGTTCGGATTACAAAAAAAAATAATTTTTGATTCAAGTGGTTGTATGGTAGATTGCTTTCACAAACGAAATACCTATATTAAAAAATTATGTCTTTAGTTTTTCCACAAAGAAGAACAAACATAGACATTTGTTTGACTTTGAACATACTCGTATAAGTCACATGAATGTGTCTTCTCGAGTGATACTTTTCAAGAGACTTTAAGATCTTTTCACTTTTACATTACAAATATATTTTTTTAAGTTTCTCTTGATTGCTCTTGAAAGACATTGAAACTATTTTTCATTCGTAAGAAGCAATTTGCTTTTACTAGAGAAAGCACTCTTAGTCTATACTTTATGGACTTTTTCTCCAGGAACAAAAGTGAATTCGACGAAATGGTTTTATTTTATTTTTTTCTGTACGGAGTTTTTCAAATGGAATTATTATGCATTTCCTTCAAACTCAATAGTAGCAACTGGGTATAATTTATTTCTATTTGCTTGAAAATAAGAAAGCATCGAGTGCCGGACGAATTACGTGATTCTATTCAAAAGGCTTCTTTGTTTAAAATGTACGTTTCCGAATACTAACTATTTTTTTCCATCGAGCAGATTAGTCTTACATGCGAAATAAATCTTTCTTTAAAAGGTAAAACAATAGTTCATTTCATTCGAATCTCCCCTTACAGTACATTTTGTTTATAGACATTTTACATTATTAATGGGGGAACGCGGAATAATGGGACCGATAATTGATTAGCACTGTTGCAAGATAAATTGATTAGTAATGAAGGTCTTTCTTTCTGTTTTTTGTACCTTGCTCTATAAATACACTTCATCGGGGTTCAAGCATTAATATTTTACTCGTATTTTTGAATCGTTTTAACATAATTGAGAGACTCAAACTTTTAAATGGAGCCATGAACGAAACTGCAGTCTAATTAAAACGCCGCGCCGCAGGCATTAAGCCAGTATTGATATGCCAACAACTCGATAAGGCGAGTATTGTGAGCGCCGAAAGGTTCACGGTGGGTCGGACCGTACAGTATCCATTTTGTTATGCCATCTCATATGGCTAAATAAGCCAATTCGAGACAGGCACACTTTGTCACACCTGGAACATGGATGCTCCTCTGCAGGTGGGCCTTGGTGTCCTCTATCCTTTGGATGATAATTGTGGATTAAGTTTCTCCATTTGGCACGATCAGCAGCGTCCTCTTCCCAGGTATGTTGGACATTGCTGTCCTTCAGGATGGTATGAAGGACGTCTTAATATCGCTTACGTTGGCCACCCTGGTTTCTTCTTCCGTGCACAAGCTCCCCGAATAATATGTTTTTTGGGAGTCTGTTATCGTGAATGCGGATGACATGGCCAGACCATAAGCCAGTATTATCGTCTATTTAGCAGTCTTTTTTAAACCGTAGTAATTAAACGAATGTTTTTTTTAAAACGAAATTATTGTTTGGTAAATCTCTTCACCGCATTATGCCCGTTATCGACAGTTCAAGTAAATACCGTATTTATAATAATGGAGAGATTTGGCTTGAATACGAAAATATTAGATAAAAAAAATACAAAACCCTAGAAAATCGTGGGTATCCTGATCCCCTTAATATTGTTCAATACAGAATACACCTACTCTTAAATGTATCTGAGATCTTAAGCGGCTTTAACCGAAACAATGACATTTTCGTTTTACAAACTTAATACAGGTTCTCGGTTATAACGAAGGCGAAAGGACAGCACATGATAAATACGTCGTTATATCCGGAAGTTGTTATTTATTCTAGAAAAAATGCTTCTGTCGTTATTTGAAAAATGAATTTGTGGCGAGAATATTGGGGTTCGCTGGAAGAGATCGTAGCATTGCAATATATATTCCCAGCAAACATATTGCTTAATTCTTAACATGTTTTCATATTTTGTTCGATAAAAATAAATAATGAGAAAAAAAATATAGTTTCCACGCCATATATCTTCTGTGCGCGAAATACTGGTTGACATAGGAGCTGAAGCTTCTAAAGCATCCAGGGATGGATGTAGGTTTACCCTTAATGCTTCATCCAGGTCATGAAGAATGTCAAATTGTTTTAGACGAAATTATTCGTCGTTATTTACGAAACATTGCTAAAACCGGATTCGTTGTAGGTGAAGCCTACTTTATAGTTTATCCCACATAGTATAGGTACCTACTACAATATATCGAATTTTATTGCGGCATTATTATTATTTCGAATATGTTCGTTATAAACGTTTTGTTACTGAAATTTTGTTACTAGTAGAAATGTAGGTAGATAAGAGGGTTGTGACATCTTCTCTTGTGACACTTTACTAAAAAGTGTCACAAATCAATAAAATGTTGCATCTAGTATTTTTTAAATTAATTCTGGAATATCGACTTCACATTGGAATGAAATTTTAGTAAGGTTCCTTCTAAGTTATAAACAAGATACGATAGTGTATTTTGTCATTTGTTTTGTTCAAGAATCAAAGTAAATGGATAGAAAATTTTGCTGTAAATTGAATCATGTCAAACTGATTCAGTTTTGTTTAAAAAATATACTTATAATTGTGTCATATTTTATTATAATTAGCCCAACCTTTAGATATAGGCAATAATGACAAACCTTCCTATGTCAATAAAACATATTTAGGGCTCCCCGCACTCGCACTGACATTCAGTTGACTGAATCGACCCTTTGCAAAAAAAAAAACTCCTACCAAAACGTCTTTCTGAATTCAAATCAGGGTAACACCGATTTCGGAAAGAGGTTTTAGTCGGAGCTTTTTTGCAAACTGTCGATTCAGTTATCTGAACATCAGTGTGTGTGTGTGGCCTCTCTAAAAGGTTGAAACATCTATAAATATTTTAAAAGCTTCGCTAATTCATAAAAATTAATGGTGAATAATTTTGAATTGTGACATGAAAGACAGTTTTTTTTACAATTTCTGAAAAAGTGATATTTTTGGTGACACTTTTCTGTTAAGTGTGCAAAAAAGTATTCTTCTTTATGACAGACTATAAGAAGTCGAATAGTTACGATTCTGATATTTATGTGGAATAAAATGTTATAGTTTCGAATATATTATTACGTTTTTTGTGTTTTCTTATACCTAGTTGGTTATAGCGTGTTGCGGATCCAATGCAGTATTTTATAATATTTTATATGAACACATCTTTACGTAATAATGTTCATATTCTAAACATATTTTATTTTGCGACTTTTTTATCACAAATAAACCTACGCATTCTATTCATGAACAGTACATATATAAAACAACATTTTTGTCGTCAAATGGTAAAATGGTGCAACTTAAAAAACACAATCTCGAGAAAATTTATTGATAACAACATTTGTGCCGTCAAATGGAAAAATGGTATAACTCAAACAACACAATTACGAGAAAAACGTGCTTATAGTATTTCAGTGTTGCAGTATTTTTATTGGTAAAAACATTTCTGCCGTCGAATGGCAAAATGGTATAACTCAAACAACACAGTCTCGAGAACAACGAGTTTTTAAATCTTTCAGAGTTGTAGTGTTCTCAAAAACACGGCAACACTATTTTTGTCTTCCATTACAAATGAGAAGCAGCCTTGTCCACAGTGACAGAGTGTGCATGTCCAGAATCGGCCTTCATAGTCACCTCCAATGGCAACATCGACAGGATCAGTAATAACGTGACAGCGATTCCTCGGAGCAAAAAACATGCTCGGCAACGGGCACATGGCTATTTATTTATATAATTAATATTTTACGTCTAATTTTTTTGTCTAGCGCTCCGGTTCAGTCCATGGTGAAGATATCCCCTACTGCTTTGGTCTCCCTCTGGTCTCTGGTCAGCCATTCTTCCCACACAACTACTCTGCACAGGATCAAACCATTTCGAAGATACTCATCCACTACATCACCAACTTTGCCAAAACTGGGTAAGTAAATTTTAAAAGACAGTGCCTTAAGGCGAATCATAATGCCAAAGTAATATCGATTTTAATATTTATTTATTTATTTATTTATTTAAACTTAAAGTAAACAACAAACACATATAAATATACAAAATGGACATAGTACAGATTACAAAACGTTGTTCACTAGGGCGAACTTATCGCAGAACTGCGATTTCTTCCAGTTAACCACAGTAAATTTTTAAGTAAATTTTAAAGTACAGTAAATTTTTTTACAGTAAATTCGACTAATAGCTAATTCGCCTTGTAACTAATTAATAATTAGAATGTTTACTAATTCGGCTCATTACTAAATCGACTCATTACTAATTCGACTAATTGCTAATTCCACTTATACTAATTCGGTTCATATTAAATCGAATAGCGACATTTTCGTCGAAAAAAATGCATCATATCGTTCCCAAGTTTTCTAAACGACTGTTTATTAAAAAAAATCTTATACATACAAATGCTTCACGTAATCTATTTAATTTAACGTGACGAAATTTTTCGAATTAATCGTTTGTTGAGTTAGTGATACTTAGTTGAATGAATATTATAGTCGAACTACTAGCTATTGTGCCTTGTTCCTATTAGGCCAAGAGTTTAGTCAAGTAGGTAGTGAATTATAGCAACAATAGTTGATATACAATCCAGCATCGTTACTAATTCATTACTTACTCGACTTAACTATAACTAGCCTATATTGCGAACAACTCGAATTAGTTTTAGCCGAGTTAGTATTTAGTCGAATTTACCGGATACCGATTTTAATAAATTTGTATTGTGTTTGATATTTCTTCCTCGACAATATTTGTGTTTTGTTATACTTGTACTTGTTACGGGATTTATATAATAAATTGACGAGATTCGCCTGGGAAACGTTATATTCTTAAGCAGCGATTCTTAACCTCATGTCGCGGGAGAAATTGGAAATGGTCGCGAGAAATCCCCAATCGACTTAAAAAAAAAGTTAAATTTCATTCCTCGATACATTTTTAATAAGGTACCTGCTTGTGTTAAAAATTTCGCCTGCGACGCTATTTACACAGTGCCTTTTCTTATTTGAACAAACCAGGTCAATTAATTCATCTATTATTCCAAAAAAATTGCCTGCGGCGCTAACTTTGCGGTGCATTTTTTATTGCGTAAACTATTTCGAGGGGGGGAGAGAGCAAAAAGTCATTTTATTATCACTGGAAAATAAAATAAAACATTAGGCTCGCGGGGCTTCAAATATATTTATATTTTGGGTCGCCGGCCAAAAAGGTTAAGAACCGCTGTTCTAAAGAATATAGCAGGATAATCTAATTTACTTAGAAGATTATTAAATTGTTTTCGATAAATACCAATTTTCGTATTTATTATCCCGTTTTCAGGGAAAATAAATCGATTGCTACTAATAGGTAATCGAATATAATACTGAGTCAATATTATTTTATGAAATAAGACGACACTCTCTCACTTCGTTTGATGAATGCGTTGTTAATTAAAATTGAGTTAATTTAATAATTATCTCCAATCAACAAATGGTTCCATCAATATTTTCAGTATAAAGTTACTTATATATTTATATATTTATTTACACATCAACGGCTAAAGCCTTTAACAATTCTTGTTGGTACACAGTGTCAATCTTAATATTCTCAAATACGTAATCAAAATACAAAAAACATTACCATTTCAACACAACTTATATCTAAAACTCAGTCGATTACGTGTACAGGATATCTAAGGAGTTTTTTCACTTGACTTCACAAGAATCTGAAAAGGGTATTTTTCACAACAAATATCTCGATAGCCTTAGGTACAAAAATTAGGTAGATCGGACATTGCCAAATTTTCTGTACCTCTGACAAAGATGGCTGTGCAGTGTACACTGACTTTAATAAATTGCTTAATAATAATAATAATCGGACCACTTATTGGCGCCGTTTAACGACAAAATCGACCCAAGGGGACCTTACATTACAGTATAAATCACCATATAGGATCGTCATAAGCAGTAAAAATGATTTTTTTTTTTTTTTTTATTTAAAAAATGAATCTGGGTTTATCCAAATAAACCCAAATACATCTTTGTACACTTCACAGAAAGCTTAAAAGCTTGTGTTGTGAAGTGGAGTAAGTCGGGGATTGAACCCGCGCCCACTGGATTAACAGTCGAGCGCGTTACCAACCAGGCTACCGACCACCTCGATAGATATGATAGATTAAATAAGCATTTTTTCTTGGAAATAGTCACACATTTTTTTGGATATGCTCTATTTCTTACACATGAAAAGTACAATTTCATAACTTGTCTTTAAGCTGTCATTTTTATGAACCAATTCATTCAAAATGACTGTCCCACGCATTTCCCATACAAATGTCCCAGAATGAGGTACGTACCTACTCGTATCTCTGTTATTTTGTAAATATTGCTCTATTATGGGGTAAAATATTTAGGAGCCACAATTTTTATTCTAGGCTCTGATTAAAAAATATTATTTATATCGTAAAATTGGTAAGATTAGTTCAGTAGATAGTATTTCTTTGTGTAATGTGTATCGCCTCACAGGGAATATTAATTTCAATATTAAGAAGTTAATCGGCACTTTGATTCAAGATTAAAAATTACTTTTCGTTTTTTACGCCAGTAGGTATTATAAAAATTCTCAAATGGCAGGTAAATTGATTATACCACCGTTACAATTTTCCAAATTGTAGAAAGCTGTAAGTTTTAGACAACAAGTTTACAGAAGCTCGCGATAATTTTTTTTATTTTTATATTTCAATATTGTGTGTTTCAATGTAATGTTTTGTAATTTTTTTGACTTGTTGACCAATGTTTTAACTTTTTTGTAATGACAGCTTGAACTGGGATAATTATGAATTTTCGTCAAAAGCCCTTGATCTGAGTAGGTACCTATTATGATCTAAAAATAAATAAAATTAGTAAATACATTTTACTAGATTTTCATACGATTGATTTGTTAGACCTATTGTCAATGAAAAAAAAAATAACCACGATTTACTTCTTTGAGAATATTTTTTCCTTTTTCTCTGCCGTCCTGATTCCAATGCTGGACATAGGCCTCCCCTTTGAGTTTCCACAGATCCCTATCCTGGGCATGCTGCATACATTAATTTCCTGCGATTCGTTTCACATCGTCAGACCATTTTGCCTGAGGCCTTCTTAAGAGTTCTTTTATTTAATTTAAATATCAGATTAATATATTATTCACAATTCCGTGACAAGGACTTTATTGGGCTATCCTATATAACTACAATTTCTTCCACCAAACCCATATTCAATACCACCGACCTCATATTATTTTTCATAGCTTCGATAAAACATTTTCACTATGATAAAATGTGGCCCTATAAAAATAACCTACGCTTGGACTTTTTCGGAATAAAATAATATGTTGGATAACATAATAAACCCATAGGTATACAATATACCGTTTTGTAGGGTGGTACGCATGCTACCATACAAATCGCAATAAACCCTTTAGTCATGTTACATCGGAGCTTAATCTAATAATACGACAGAGGCTAGCATGGGCGTCGTCAGGGGGGGCAGCTGCCTAGATATTGGAGTAGCTATATATTGTTTCATACTAAATAATATAACCTCACAAAAATCACACTATTACTACACATTTTCTCATCGTGTCGTAGATTTTTCTAAAATTTGTATGAAAATCCATCAAAATCAAATTTTTCCATAAAATATTGCCTGCGCCGCTATTTTTTTATTACTTTCTGTAGAAAAAAAAAATTATACGTATTATTGTGCAAATTATTATGTACATTTTCAAATAAACGAAACCACATCTAGACGTTCTTCACCTATGTCTCGCTAAAAAATTTCGCCTGCGCCGCTTATTCCGCGTTTTTCATTTTTTCATTTTTGTTGCCCCCCCCCAGCTCCGAGGCTGGTGACGCCCATGGAGGCTAGCAACACTGTCCAGCCTGCCATCACCCTCACTTTATGGCCTTACAACAATAATTCATGTTTGTATTTTTCTACATCAACGATGTCCATCTTTATTAGGTACGATCTATTGTACACAAGTGCTTCCCAAACCGACTCCTTTTTAGAAAGTAAATTGCTCTTTCTACATAAGAGTATGCATACCGACATTTCAATAATTTCTATAAACGGGAAACCTTCTATCTCGACAATCGTTACTAAATATGCTTTGGAACGAAATAGGGTAGATGCATTGAACATTTATCTAGGAAATAACCGTAAAAGATTTTTTATATCTTGTATAGATTGCTCAAAAAAAATATTTGAAAACACCTCTGATCTTTTTTCCGAAAGACAGAAACCCGTTTCCAGAAAGTCACGGAGTAAATTTTTTTTTGTACTGATAATATGCATTAAAGTCTAGGGAGTAACCGTAAAAGTTTTTTGATAGACGTAAAATTTACCCCAAAAAATGTAAAAAACGCTATTTTTACCATTTTATCATGCGATTGTCACACGATTTTAAACCATAATGCCGTGGGAAAAGACTGTGACGTCATTCTTGGTGCCAAGCCCTTAATATACTTAATGTTTACGAAATTCGACAACACAGCCGTCGCTCCTCGTGTTGTAGTGGAAAAGATCCCTACTATGCAAGACGAAGGTCTGGGTTCGAATCCCAGCCGGGGTGAACTGAAATGGTGAATGTTTTCAGCCGAGATCGATCGTAAGCCCGACAATGTTCATCCTTAATTCTTCTACACTGTTGTAAAAATACTACATTACTCAGTCATTTTGGGAGCCACTTTTGTCTTAGACCAATATTCCTATTATGCGGCCGCTTCACGCTCGGCAACCCTCCACGAGTTTTGTGTGAATGAGTAAAAGGACGTACGGGCGAGGTGATTGTCTTGAACTGTATACGTAACCGACGCGACGGTTAACGCCTTTTTACTCATTCGCGCGGGACTCGTGGAAGGTCGAACAGCGTGTGGATGAGGTATTAAATTTCTATTTTGGTATGTAAGTGTTTGGGCTTTTGTACAAATACAATCCGTGACCAAGGCGGCAGTAGGTTCGCCGAAACATCGGATCATCAGATCTTCACACGATTAAACCCGAAAAAAAAACAAATCTACATATGGATCATCGTGAAAACCTGCAACCTCACCTAAGAAGTTGGTGAAATCCAGCGTAGAACTTTCACCAAGTAAACTAGATGACAATACATGACGTTACGATTTTCTACCACATTGGATCAGCCATGACAATTTTTTAGGGTGATAGAGAAATGCTACAATAATCATATACTGTCAACTGAAGCAAATATTTGTGTAAAATTTCAAGGCGCTGGCACAGTGGGAAGTTATTAAAATTAGAAAGGAGAATGGGAAAAATTGTATGGAGCTTGGCCCATCCGCGCACAGGGATAATTTTGATATTTACTAGTATGTTTTATACCTACAATTACTGTGTAGAAGTTTTATCGCCGTGGTTCACATAGGAAGTGAGTAAAACGTATTTATGTTTTAGAGCATTTTGCATCGTTTTACGGAGTAATCTGGCTTATTTAAAGTGCAAAAATGAAAAATTAAAATGGAATAACACAAGTAGAATATATTTAATTCAATAAAGTACGTTTCACTACTACTACTATCATGGTATATCCCAATTTTCTATTGTTTGTTGTTTTTTGAAGAGTAGAAAACTTCATCATTACTGACAGATGAAGTCAAATGGAAGCGTGTTAATAATAATATCAGAAAACTAAGACAGTAAGTGAATCGGTTGAGACATTAAAATGATAGACAGCCGTAGAGAAAAATAATTTGCCAATGTTAGGCGACAACCCCGTTATTTTCAAGGGTATATTATATCACCTGTGTACCTATATATAATGCCACGTCGCGTCGGCTTCTAAATGATGTCGTATGATTCAAAACTCTTGAAAAAATATATATTGCGAGACAGTAAATGAAGCGTCTACACGACGATGAAAATTGTATTGGAAAACAATAATTGGACGACATGACAATTTAAAATAACGACGTCGGCGTCGTTTAGATTCAAGCATGCCATAGAATTAATAACCGATTACACAACTCTTTCACTGTACACCGTTCCAATGACGACGATCAAAACGTTAATAAAAAAAAATAGGTGAAAAGATAGAGGGACGCCGAGGAATGGGAAGACTCCAGATGTCGTGGCTCCGAAATGTTCGTGAGTGGACTGGCATCAGAAACGTCGGCGAGCTGTTCCGGACTGCGGCAGACAGAGATGCTTTCTCCAAAGTGATCGCAAATGTCAGGGGTACCCGATAGGGCACGAAAAGAAGAAGAAAAGATGTCATTTTAAGAGTTCTTTCCACTCTGAGTGAGGAGATTTGGTGGATTCTCTGTTATTCCAAGAAGAATGTTGTAAGGGTGTAGTTGATCGGTTGGTTCCTTAGTAAGTTAGAACAGAAACTACACGAGAAAAGGTGATACGCACTTTGCGATACAGGCGTTCGGCCTAGTGCAAAGTGTGCAGGAAAATATTTGAAAATATAATATATTTCATGGTAAAATATCTTATAACACACTTATTAAGTTCAAAAAGTTTCATAGAATTGGATCTAATTTCGTAGGCGTTTACTTTCAGACTTGATACGAATGAAAATAACGATTGTTTTCATAAAATCGCATAGATTTTAGGCAAAGATAATAAAACAACAAAATAATATTATTACATATTTTATCAAAACACATAAATATTACTTTTATATTCTTTACGCTCCAATGCTTGAAGTAACAATGTAATTTTCTTCTAAAGACGAAGGGATGCTTTCTAAGAAAAAAAACAATGAGAATAAATAAATGATTTGTTTGCATTTTATAGACAAAACGTTTTTTCCCTGTTTTTAATATGAAAAAGGCCGTTGGTTGCTAGACAAATATTTTCTTACTAAGTACTTATATTTTATTGATCAACGATAAACAGAATTATTGATTTATTTGATTTGTGGTTGTACAAAAGAATATCTCTTATCTCACGATTGATTTTCAAATTGATGAATTGTGGACAAAAGTACGAAAGTTTCATTGAAAAGTATATTAAAGCTTTAAACCCTGATTTATCTATGATTGATTTAAAAGATAATATCATGATATATCTTGATCGAAAACTTGACTTATTTTGGATTATTTTTCAATCGATTTAAAAAAATCATTCGTAATATTACTAAAAAAGCACAATATCAAAAAAGAACCAATATAATAATATGTTTAATGTTCAATACCTTATTCTTCTTCTTCTTCTTCATCAGCCTATCCCCGTCCACTCCTGAACAAAGGCCTCCTCCATCTGTCTCCATCTTGTCCTGTCCTGTGTCCTGACAATTCAACATCCTCCAAAGACAAAAACCTGTTCGCAATCTGGTCACCGCTACCACACCGCACACAAAGTTTTATAACAACGAACGGGTTGCGACTAGATCGGTTAGGTACATGGGTAGTAAAGTCTGGTTTGGCCTAATCACTGGTCACAACCCGTTCGCTTATAAAACTTTTTTGTAAGGTGTGCTAACGGCGAGCAGATTGCAACCAGAATGCTTGATATTCAATATTCATATTTTACGAAGATATCTACATGATACGAAGCATTATAGCAAGTATACCTAATTGAATTTATATATGATACTCGCAAACGTGAAAAATTACACATCCATCAATATACAGGCAAAGTATTATTCGAAAAGATAAAATAAAATAAAATAACGAGTTTTAAACGATGATAAATGTGTCGGTTGTTTATTTTTTGTCCAATATTTCGTGTCAGTGTTGAGACAGATACGTCGGCGTCCTAGTAACAAAATAATAATATGACTACCTAATATTCTCCTGGGCATATATGATGAATAAATATTCATGTCGGTCCATTTCATATATGCCATTTTTTTTCCTGTGCATAATTTTCAGCAGACACCAATGTATTTTTTATTGCTGTATACTTCGACACTAAAGTCTGTAATACCTAGAGTTTTTTTTATTATAAAGGCGTAACGATAGAAAAACAGGTTAAAAAAGACAATTAATTTAAAGGCAAATCGCAATATCGCAGTTTCCACCAATCAACCCGTGAGTTTATATGTCCGAGTCCATGACAACTATCATAATTTTTCCAATGTGGGGTAATCTGGGGCCCCTTCTTGTTAGTCACAAAAGTGTTTTTTTTTAATGCTTTCAAAAACTTGTTAACCAGAAATCTGTTAAAGTCTACAAGTGATGTAATCGTTTCTAAATCTCTACGGGCTATTTAAGTTGCATTCTTCTTCTTCAGCCCGTAGCCATCCACTCCTGGACGTAGGTCTCCTCCATCCCTTTCCATGCCAAACGATCTTGGGCCACTTGCATCCATGTTGCACCGGCATGCTTCACGATGTCATCTCTCCATCGGAGCTGTGGCCGTCCGGGGTTTCATGTGGTAGTCCTAGGACGCCAGCACAGGAAGCGTTTTGTCCATCTATTAGCTGAACTGCGGGCGACATGACCAGCTCACCGCCATTTTATTGTGGCAACTCTTTCAGCCCAGCAGATCTCTATTAATCAAATTATGCACATATTCTTGAAATAAATTAAATAGCATACGAAACAAAAATAGTAAAAAAAACTTCTTACAAAATTTGTTCCGATTACGAATATTGTATCTTTCCAGTTCACTTATTACGATTACGCTCGTAAATCAACTTTTCGGAAGGAAGCGAATGCCCCGTTGTATGCATTTTGAATATTTTTCTTGAAAATACACAAAAATGAATACAAAACGTTATTTTCTTGGGGACGTATTGACAAATTTCTTCCCCGTATATGATTTATTCGACCAGGATTGGTGTCAATAACCTCATGTCGTTATTTATATTTGCCACAGAATGTAGGATTTCTTACGTGTTTTTATATAAAAATAGGAATCTTATACATACAACAGTTATGTGGACTGTAAACTATACCTACATATTACTGCCCTTTTTGTCCTTAAAAAAATGATGTATAAAGTTGAATTTTAAAGAATTTCTAAAAAATATTTTTAACATCCCCGTCGGATCTCAGGGTTGTAGAATTATCCTCCACTCTTTTTCAAAAAAAAATCGAGTGTCATGTAGGATCAAGTGTTTGTAAAACTTACGTAAGATTTTTTTCAGCAATGGCGTTTGTCACTCATGTAACATACTTAAATGATTGTGAAAAGAGAATGCGAAACGCTTGACATTTACAGGATACACGAAAAGGGAATCAATTCTACAACCCAAGGGTCCCGACAGAGTAGTATAACAACAACTATAATTTGTGGGCACCTTCAATTTATTATATTTTGGGTGCACTAAATTATTATTTTGTTGGTGTGTTGGTACTTGATGCTGATGGCATATTTACATGCACACATATACATATGGATGCCTACGTGTTAGTACCTACTATATCTAATTGTTTTATATTCACTTCTTTGATTTATTTGTATTGTACCTACCATGCGTGCATGCTGTGGACACTCTTATTTGGGAGGTTAACGTGAATTATATATTTGGTGTATGTCATTATGTATGTTTGTCAACTTTCTGTGTGTGTCGCCCTTAAATAAATAAATAAGCAATATTAAAAGGTGATGAAACGATGTACATAAGTATGCAAAGATAGGATGTCTGATGGGCTGTATACCTACACATTATAACAAACAAGATGTAGTAGGTACGTATACGTCTGTGGCAGGTCTGGCGTTGTTACAAGATTTGTAATTTGAAATTTTCTCCAAGTTGTATGTAGGTTATATTATAATACTTAATATAAATAAATCCCTGTACGAAGGTTCAGCGACTGTAAATTTATCTATTCCGGTAAATATTTCCTAGACTCCGCATCCACACGTGCGATGTTTCCATTTTAAATAAACGACTTGAATCTAATTTTCCTACGAGTTTAATATACAGGCGGGTGATTTCAAGAACCTACACCATTCACATTTTCCCAGGAAACTACATGTTTTTTAAAGATCCTTATTTCCGCCCATGTATCAAAATTGACATCGGTTACTTGTGGCTCATCAAGAACCATTCAATAGGTCCATTGACCTAGAACATCTTTTGATACAAAACTCTCTAGATGTCGTTTGCTGTTTTAAAAATAAATCATAGAAACTGTGTCATAAGGGTCACTATTTGCAGAATTTCTTACAGAAATAAGTATATAGGTAAAATATTTCTTTTCATTTACAAATTCCACAACAATTTCTTTATTTTTCAAAGGCCCAATCAACGATATTCCATTTCGGACAAAATGCTTGTACATGCAGCCTTATTGGGCAATGAATAAATTATTTTTTCCCAGACGAGTTCATACATAAATCATGAACTTTTCTAGCTGATAATACTGTGAAGTGTGATGGCAAGGCTTGCCTCGGGTTCAAAAAAAATATGCATCAAGTATTACATACGATAAACACCACAACAACCATCATATTTACATAATATTTATTTATTTTCTAAGATAATCTATTCTCCGGCATGACAGCTTTTAGGCCTTTGCGCCGAAGATTGTGCAGACATGTACAAAAAATATATTAACAATAAAATGTATCAAATATACCTATTCGGATGAACATATATCAACCACCTGCATAATATCTCTCCAACGAGCTGCCCCAGCACTGTTAACAGCGTTTATTCAACAACTAGGTAAAAAAAAAATAATATGACGTCTATACAAACCTTTGGTGATGATTTTTGTCCCAGTTTTAAATGAATTCCAGAAATATGCCTGTAACGTTGAATTAATCAACCTGTATTTTTGATAGTAAGATGGTTTCCTACGCTATGTAATAATACTAAGATTAACCATTAGGAAAGTATGTTGGTACTCGTAAGTATGCAAGATGTGGAAAAGTAATCTGGGAATGGAATGGTAGTACAAGTTTTCGAAATGCTGAAATGGTAGTAGTAGTACCTACAAGTTTTCGAAATGTTGAAATTTAATAACAGGGCGAAAACTTAAGTCGTAATTAAAAATATTAGGAATCTTCACGACTTTGAAGGTTTTCAATAGGTCCAAGTTATAATAATGGAGAAATAATAAAGTTTTGTGAAGTGGAAACGGGAATTACACCTAATTTGGCACAACAAAAGGTAACGTGTCCCTTATTTAAATTATTTCTGCCACCCCTGGTACACTTCCCCGTTTTACTAAACGCTGGCTGTTAAAACAATTATTAAAATTTTGCGGAGCCTCCCTAAATATATTAAGTATTACATAATGGAAATGATTTTCATTTTCATAATAGCTCTGCCTACTAATATTCTTCAGTACCTATGTACGTACATGAGTTCAACGACTAATTTAATAACGTTTTAGCCAAGGAAATATAATTCTCTTCAACGTTTCATAATTATTTATTTACTTATTAGCTTAGGGGATACTCAGCTCGTTTCCATGGATTTTTGGACAATCCTTATTTTTTATTTGTATTTGGTCAGTGTCCCTGTTTATAGGCATTCTTCGACTTTTGACTATATGACTCATTTTCCAAAAGGCTTCTCAACTTCGTCCAATGCTTCTTTTTACCTCTTCTATTTATTGGCAGTTTGGCAGAAGAAGAATAAGGAAGGATAGCATTTCAAAAATACTACGGAGGGATAAGCCGATTCTAAAAATTAAAGATCACAATATTTCTAGGTACTTAATAATTGTTTTTCTTTCTTTTTACAGTGACCCAAATACCCCGTCTCCATCCAGCAGTCCTCCAGTACAGCCTGCAAATGGACAACAACAAGACGCGGAAGAAGTTCCACCCCCGCCGTTAGCCTTCTGGGATACTTACGATACAATAAATCAATTGTATCTTGAAATTGGTAAGTCGATCTTCAATCAACACTATCTGAGCAAGTCTATCCTAATTCGTACCTTAGTTGGGATTCGAACCTACGCCCCACGGCTGGAAGCAGTGATTTTCCCCGCTGATCCACAGGCCGTCTAAAGCTAACCGCGAAGAAGCCTTAATTATAAAGGCCAAAATATCACCGACATCTGTTGGAGAGATGAGTTTAGTTGAGAGACCCCAGTCATTAATTGCTCTTATCTGATATCAATGTTATTATTACTTTATTGTCAGCCAGTCCGTGTGTTGTGTTCTGTCTTGTAGATATAGCTTTCAACATTCGAAGTCGTCTTCAGAACTGAAGTTTAAATAATTCACACCCACTAACAACATTGATAACCAATCTTCTTACAAATTTATACCTCATTTTAAATCAAAATTGTACAATGAATACAACATATATTTTTTACTACTATATCATGGATCGTACGAAAGTAGGTTAAAGGGTTTAGACATATATTTTATTTCTTAGGATCACAATAACAAACCTAAGCTCACTAAAGCGATCACCTGTGTTAGTTCTCTCTACAGTCTACAGAGTACTCCGTGAGATTGATAGAATCAATTCACAATTTTCAGATCAAAGTTAAAAGGATCTCGAGTTTATTAACTTTATTTCCTTTTTTTACATGCGATTGATTTCCAATATTACCTTCTTTTTCTTTGACTTTCTATTGGGTACCTACCAGGAGCGAAGCTACCTAAGAAACCGATTCCCATCGAGTTACCTTTTGGAAAAAATGATAGGTATAACAGTGTCTAATCTGACGTAACCCAATAAGAAAAGTTGGCTTCCTTCGACATCCATCCTTCGCCACTGGTACCTACCCATTACGACATTGTAGGTAAAAAGAGTTCGATAATATTTTATTGTTTGGACAATTAATATATTATGTAGTTATAAATTCTTGTATTTTTAGACCAACATGTTCGACTAAGCAATAGGTATAGATATAGTCGACATATGAGTACATACGCTTAGCAGATGCCCCCCTACCATTGGGAGTCGCTCTAGCGTGGGCGTCCCTACCCAGAGCTCTTTCATCAAATCATTCATTTCGTTTCAACAGATCCTCAATTCAGTAAATGTTGAAGGTTTTCAAGGTGTGCGATTGACACTGTTGATTGACACTGCTCACGCTGCACAAGTTAACACTCCACACGACATAAACACATATCCCATACATTTATCCGAAAAGGAAGACACCATCAGTAGCAGCGTCGAAGCGGTTCACCCGAAAAACCAAGCTACAAGATCCTAAAATCTTTCGTTGATATTATGTCTTATTAATTATTCATCTGTTTCACCCCCTCGAACCGCGTCGCTTGCGGGGTAGTCAGAGAAAACACACCGACGGACCTCCTTATGCTTACAAACATCAATCACGATATATTAAAATAATGTGGTGAACAGCAAAAGCGGTGTACATATGAGCAAAGACATTTTTGCAGCACATATCAAATAATTTAAGCAAAGGTTACAATATGGCCTGACAGGTTTTATACATACAAAGAAACGCAATATAAAATGTAGTATTCCCACAACAGTGTAGAAGAATTAAGGATGAACATTGTCGGGCTTCCGACCGACCTCGGCTGGCTTAAGTGATCACTTTACACTCGAGAAACATTCGCCATTTCATTTCACCCCGGCTGGCATTCGAACTTCGTCTCGCATAGTAGGGATCATATTCACTACACCACGAGGAGCGACGGCTGTGTTGTCGAATTTCATGTATATTAAGTACATGACCTTTCGTAAGCCCGACAATGTTCATCCTTAATTCTTCTACACTGTTGTGGGAATACTGCATTGTATATACTACGGAATGGCGAAAAAAATCCAACGCTTTACATACAAGAATAAAATTTGTAAATCAAAAATATAACAATATAAAATACTCAAAATCAACCCTATTACAGGACATTCGTAGAAATATAGAAATGAGCCAATTCTACAACCCTCACTGAGAGTTTGTTTACAAATATGCTATGCCCAAAAGCTGTTTTTGTTTATTAGGAACTCATATTATTTTCCCAGCATATTTCCATTCCAAGAATGTAGAACATCTACATCTATTCTAGATTGGTACGATAAAACTTGCTCAATGATAAACGAGCTTAAAATTTGTTACCATCATGTAATTTATACAAGTCAAGCTTATTTGTCTTCATTTACCAAGTAAATTGTGTTCGTTCTATTTATATTCATACTACTTGCTTAGATTTAATCTAAAAATATAAGCAGAGAGCATCGTTTTTATTCAAAGCTAGGACGAATCATAGCGTTTTTTCCACGCATTTATTTAACTTCATCTGTCGTTGTCTACGTCCACATTGTCTTCTCCAAATTTTAATGACTTTCTATTATCCCAGCACTTTGAGTTTCCGGGGAAAAGTTAGCAGTTTTGACGTGTTTATATATTAAGACATTTTTTGTGAAAATGGTCAATTTTCAACTGCAATTTTTTCACACTGTAAGAAATCTTTAAAGCGATGTTGGATATGTACGTTATTGGAGTCTGCTCCATAATATGTGATAGCTAAAAAGTGGCTAGGTACATAGCAGATTTCAAACGCGGACAGCAAGACAACCCTCGTAGAACTACAGTTGAAAGATCAGTAGAAAGATTAGAATTGTTTCATAAAAAAAAAATTACCCACGGCGCTACTTACACGGTCGCTAGCTTCTTACATTATGATCGTATGGATTACATACTATAGAATGATACCAGACCCATTTTTCTTTTAAAAAAATTACCTGCAGCGCTATTTCTTGGTAATTTCTTTAAACGAAATCGTGTCCTACTTCACAGTGTTTAAAGAAAATCTATACTATTTACGCGTTTTTTTATGTTGTATATATTTTTTATATTTTTGTTACCCCTCACTAGTTCCGACGCTGGCGACGCCTATGAACTGTTTACTCTACTACTAAGAGAAGTGCCTAACCCGAAAAAACTTATATGTACTTAAGGAGACTGTGACTACAAAGCAACAAAGTTCAAAATGCAAGTCGCATTCTGAAAGGAGAGACTTAGTACAAAATATTATAGAGTATTTACTGAGTATAATAGTGTAGTATAGTAGTTACGTAATCTGCGGAAGCTGGAGTAATTAATATGTTGATATATCGATAGAACTTGATACGAATAACTCTCGTGTATTGCATCATCAAGGGGATCTTAACAAGCAGAGTTGTACGATTCATAGTAGATAATGTAATCAGAATATTACAAGAAACTTGAGACTGTTACATTACAGGCATACTTATTATACCGTGGCGTATAATACAAAGATCAAGTTGACGTGCTGTTTTCAGGTCAACTATAGAGACATACATACAACTATGCAATACCTATAATACCTCCCATCAACTTGTACAATCCTCTACGAAACCGTGTATAAATGCAACGCAAGACCGTGACAGTTTTCGCAAGTTGTTTGCAAAACATTACGCGATTTATCATCGACTAATATCATTTTTTTCATCGACATCTTCTAAATAAATAAATAAATCTTTATTGGCCAAAACAAAAATGCAAATTGATTACAAAAAATAAAACAATCGTAATGTGCCAAAAGGCGGACTTATTGCTAACGCAATATCTTACAGGCAACCCCTTCTTCCTCTTCTTATTTAGTCTTCTTCTCTCCACTGCTCGATAAAAGCCTCTTCCAACTATTTCCACTCGTCTCTGTTCTGACCCTTCTCCATCCAATCCAGGTTCCTCCAGTTATTTGGATAATGTCGTCGGTCCATCTCTTTTTCCAACACTCCTTCCATCTGTCCATCAACATCAGCCTACAAATATATTTTGAGCAGTAATCAATAGATGTCGTCATTTTTAATCATAGTTATCAATAGATGTTTTGTCAAACGCGGGCTGATGATGATGATCACCGATAGATGTCGACATTAGAATTCGCAGCTTCAATTAATTATTAAGTCCACCAGATAAAACATCGAGCTCCTTTAAGCTTAATTTCTATATTTTGTTTTACAAAAGGAATTGGTAAATATTGTAGTACAAATATTATTAAGTATCCTTCTTCTTCTTCACGAGCCCTGCAGCATCCATTTCTGGACATAGGCCTCCCTCATTCGTCTCCATCTCTCTCTGGATTTTGCCTCGGATGTCCATTTGAGGCCAGCTATCAACTTCAGGTCATCTGTCCAACGCGTCTGTGGGCGGGCGGTCTCTAGGGCATTTACCGAGCCACGGACGTCAGAACAGGGGCTTGTTGCTCCATTTGCCATCCGTTGCTCTCGCCTCATGACCTGCATAGTTCCACTATTATTAAGTATACTTAATTGAAAATACCATGCTAAATAAAAAAATATTTCCTACAAATTCTTATAGGAAATATTTTCTATAAATTCTTATAGGAAATATTTTCTATAAATACTTATAGGAAATATTTTCTATAAATTTATATAGGAAATATTTTTTTATTTAGCATGGTATTTTCAATTAAGTATACTTTATAATAGTACATTCGTACTACAATAATTATACGCGTAAGGATAAGGAAGTCTGGCGATCTGTTCCCCTACCTGCCCGGCAAACAGCGTCAATTTTGTCGGGATACAGCTAGTGCAATGCATAATACCCTCCGTACTATCTGAAATCACGTAGCATGAGGTTTGTTCACAGTGTAATAATAACTAAACTATCTCTACGTCTTAATAATTCGTCTGGGGAACAAAGCTGAACTTGTCCGTTTAAAGGAGATTTGTGCAATGTGCGTATAGGTAATATCTCTCAAAGCGATTCAGAAACGTTGTACAGGTTTGCGAAGTTTATGCCTTAGTCATATTATAACTAGATGTTAGAAGTTCCTAATAATATCTATCCATCTATTTACAACCGTATTCCTTGCAGGATATGCAAAGGGGATAGAGTGTCGTCTCGCATATCGAGCAAGAACCGCGTATACGCCACTTTTAATAATATAGAGTTTTTTTTTTATTGAAATGAGTATTTCAATCACAAAAAGTCTGCGAAACCCCTGTGTTTCAAGCCACCAAAATTATATGGGCGATTCAAGACGTTTTTCGTGATTATCTTGATCAATAAGATATTGATGCTACTGTATTTTTTCCTCCATCGTTTGCTGAGGGTCGTGATTTATGGAGCTACCCACGGAGAAAAACAAGACGCCTCCAGTCCTCACTGTTCTCCGCGATCCGCAGCGCCGAGCACAAGTCTCTCCCAGTCATTTCCTTAATCTGGTCGCACCACCTTGCAGGAGATCTACCATATACGTTGGACCATATACTGCTACTGTATACGTTCAGTTGAATTAATGCCTCTGTTCTTGAATTAAAAATCAGTTACGTAGGAAAACACGCCCAAAAAGCGTAAAGTATCTCGATTAGAACAAAATTTGCATTTTCCGGTGTAAGAGTCTGTAGTATATGTGTTCCCATTCTCAGTCTCATAAGAGTGCCCAGAATATTAAAATCATTTTTATTTAAATATAGATTTCTAATACGTTTCTCATTAAAATCTCAGGATTGAAGGATTTATTTTGCATCAATCATATTTCTTACTAAGAACTTACTAAGTGTAGCGTAGGTGTGTCAAACGAAATCAAAGTATTTCAAAATAACTAGAAATTATCATCCAATAAATGGTGTAGGCGTTTTGCAGAAATTCTCCCTACTTTTAATGTAGGAGTAATATGAAAAACATAATATTATATTTCTTTGATTTCCAATTAGAAGCTTTTACATGAAAATAATTTTCTTTTTTTTTTCTTTTATCAGGACCAAAGCCAGAGATGAGAAGCCACTATCGAGGACATAAGATGTCCCTCTGGCTGTCCCTGATTCCACAGCTGCATAGACCTGGAGAATCAGGACTACAAGACACATCAATGAGACATCATCATTTTCTAGAAGAAGGAGCTCATTATTATGAAGGTAAGTTTGGACTCAATGTTTTAATTTTATTCTTATTTCTCAAACCTAAAATTTTCTAAAATATATTTTTATTTCAGGATCCGTCCGTCCTCAATCCATGCAGAGGCCTAATTTGCCACACCTGGTCGCTCCATCTGCACCTCCAGCTAAGCCAACAGTAGTTGTACCACCACCTGCACCAGTGCCAGTCGCATCTGTCCCTCCCATACAACCTGTTCTTGCTCCAACTACAGACTGTCCTCCGAACACAACTTTAAATAACAGAAACATACATAAAGACAATAATAATTTACTAAGGAAATTAGCGTCTAGTCATTATCAGAGTTATACCACTGCCCTTACTGTAACTATAGCCGTTGGATGTTTTTTACTCCTTTTGAATATCCTCATATTCGCTGGTATATATCATCAGCGTGACAGGAACAATGGAAGCTTCGGTGATAAGAAAAAGGAAGAACTGGCGGAAGCGGGAAGTTGCAGTACTTCTTCAGGTGGAGATAATTATGATGGGAAAACATTAAACTTCGAAACACAAGGACAAAGTTTTGACGGAAATAAAAGCGGATACTTCGATTGCAAATCTTCTTATCAAATGAAATCGGGATCCAAATATGATTTGCACACATTTCCATCCGACTGTGGGAAATCTGCCTTCGGTGAGTACAGCTGTTACGACGAAAAGAACTTAGCGGCGCAATACGAGAAAAGAAGCTTAGCGGATATAACATTGTGCTCAGTACCAGACAGTGTAGATCTGCCGATGCAGGAATTTAGGAACTCTCCGTCTAAGAGATCAGACAATAGTAGTGTTGTGAAAATAGATACACAGAAACCCGATATTCAACGAATAAATACGAGAAGTTCGGAAAATCCCGGTACTTATTACGACGATAGTGGCGGGCAATCTCGCACTAGTACTTTTTGTGAACCGGTAAAGGTAACGGACAGTTCTACACAAGTGAAGTTCTCCGCTTCAGGTAGTGAATCGAAACAAACAACATTTGGTCCCGATGGACCGTGTGAAGAAGACATAGCTAGTAGTAGTTGTTCAGATGAAAGTGGTTTCAAAACTAGAGAAAATAATACGGTAAGTGTGGGGAATCAATCAGATCCGACAACGTGTGATGTAGGAACCGGAATCGATAGTAGTCCTTCAACATCTGAGATAATTCCGGCGCCTAAAGGTGGTCCCGGAATACTCAGACAAACCAACCCTAATCCGACTGGAATTGTAAAGAAGCGGGTACAAATTCAAGAAATATCTGTATGAAATTTACTTTTATATTTTAGGCTTATCTTTTAGTACGTATTCGTACAGAGGACTATCAGTATTATAATTTAATATTAAAGCGATTTTAGCATGCGTTGACTCTTGATTGTGATAATCACTTTGAATTGTTTTAACGACTTGTGTTGTTAAACTTTATTAGATAGGTAATTCATACATAAGAAATACTTTAATAATAATATATTAGATGTCTTATTCAAAATAAACGTTGTGAATTGATACATAAAGTGTGCTATCACATTATATAATATATCTAAAAATACTCAAAAAGATTATTTATACAATTATTTATAATTTGTTGCATGTTATGATCTTGTCTAAAAATATATTTTTATTGTTAATTTGTTGAAATAATTTAATTAGTTTATTGTTATATTATTACTATAATATTTTTTGACAAAATGTCGTGTTGTCTTCAACAATTTCCTATAAGAACCATATGGATTTGTAGTTAATGATTTCAACAAATGTACATATAAAGTGGGTACATGGTTGGCGCCGTTGATTGAGGCGGCAGTCTCAGAGCAGGAGGTGCCAGGTTCAAACCCCGGCGCTGACGATGTATTCCACACTTTGCGACACAGGCTTTTAGCCTAATGCAAGGTGTGCAGGGAAGTATTTGGGTTTGTGTATCCAAGCCCAGATCCTTTTAAAAAAATGGTTTTGCCTAAAGTTATTGTGGACTGTATTTTAAACAGCATGAAAATATTGCGTAGGGCCTAAATTGAAATTCGTTCCATTTTTTTTTTCACAAATCCCAACAAAAATATCCTAAAGATTTATATTTTTTTGATTTCTAAAAATGTGAACTGAAATCCCGAAATATTCACAAATGCCCAGGATTTGATTTATATTCACAAATATTTGTGAATTTTATAGATAGATTCGTAGATATTTCGTAGTGTTTTATTTTTTAATTAGTTAGGTAATCGTTTTACATTATATTCGCTAACAAAAATATGAATATTCCCAAACAATATCTTTTTATGGCTCAATGCTAAAATATCCCGCTATGACTTGCTAGGAAATGTCTAAATATATTGTATTTTAACGAGTACTGGGTACTAAAATATTGAATTATGACTTGATGCTAAAATATCCAGTTATGAGTTGATGATAAAATGTCCAATTATGAATTGATGGGAAATATCTAAATGTTTTGTTTTGACTCGTTTAGTACTAAAATATTGAGTAATGATTTGATGCTAAAGTATCCTCTTATGACTTGATGGAGAAATATTGTGACGTTATAGTTTGATGCTAAAATATCTCGTAATAATTTGATGCTAAAATATCCCATAATCATTTAATGCTAAAATATCCCGTTATAATTTGATGCTAAAATATCCCGTTATAATTTGATGCTAAAATGTCCCGTTATACTTTGATGCTAAAATATCCCGTTATAATTTGATACTAAAATTACTTGTAGTAATTGAATTGAATGAATTTTGAAATTAACTTTTGATTGTTTTCTTACATTTTGGTTCACTTCCACTCCATTACCTTGAATTGCTGAATTTTGTCTTCGGATACCTCATTTACATTCTGAAAATAATTTTGAATTGTTGATTTTATTACTTTCAGAATGTTTTATTAATAGACATATTAATAATTTGTAATATGATTTAATTGATTTTTTTGTAATAAAAATGATGTTTAATATACTAAATAAACATTAATTAGGATTTATTAAAAAATTATAAAAGCATTGTGTATTTATCTAAATCAGGAATTGAAATTATAATGAAATATAATTGTAAAATATATTAATATTATGAATGGAATAATTGAAATATTAAATGTAATATAAATGCAAAGTGAATATTTAAATAGGAAATTTATTTACAAAGTGTTTATCATGAATTGATTTTATTTCAAATACATAATGTATTTAACAATAAAAAAGCGTAGTTATTTTTAATTTATTTATTTATTTAATTCAAACGTAATAATCCTATATTTAATCTTATGGAATTGTGTATTGATAAATAAGTCAGATTTTTTACTTATTATATTACTATATAGGTAATAATGTTAAATGTTATACAATATTATACCTATTACAAATAAATTACATTATTGTAAATAAATATTATATGACTCATATAGGATAAATTAAATAAATTATAAAAATTATTACATTGCAAGATGATGTACGAAATTAAAATGTGAAAAAATCACATCTGTGAAATACCTGTGAAATTTGTTATTTATGAAAATCACAATTTATGTTTTGTGAGACCATAGGATTTTTTCTACGTATTTTTTCCAGTCGAAGATCAGTCATAAGCCTGATGTAAGGTCCATCCTTTGCTGTATATCTGTTGAGATATAACTACTTTTTAGTTTATTGTTTTTCTTTTCAATACATCTTTGCACACTTCGCATCGGTGGGCTGTAAAAGCTTGTGTTTTGAAGTGGAGTAAGTCGGCACTTTAAATCGGACCATTCCCAAACCAGATGAAAATTATATTCTTAAAGAAAAGTATTCGCAGGAAATTTGACTAAAAAGCAAATTCGACTGAAATGTCTAATTATTTATCAAAATCAACTAAATAAATTTGTCTTCAGATTAATTCAATTTACAAATTCTACTAAAAACATTCCTATTGTGAAAGTAATTGACAAAGTAAAGCTCTGAATTTGTTTAACAAATCTTAAACAATGATTATGTTCTATATCTATTAAGTATAACTATTTTTTTTTGATAATCAAATTGGAGACTTGCCCTTTTTTTTATTTACATAGTTGTGAGGTTTCAAAATACTCAGAATTTAAAAATAAATATTAATATATTTTATTTTTCATGTGAGTTTTAAATCTCTTTTATTTCTTCATGTGAAAATAATAAGGCTAAAACCTTAGAGCTAAAAAAAAATTGACTTTTTGTTTGAGTTTCTAACCGACGTAATCTATGACTACAATTGACAAAAACATTCTAAGGTTAGATAGTTTTGTAAATAATGAGATTTGATTAAGGTTCCATCATATTTGTAAAAGATATGGGTATATTTGAAACTTTGATCTCATTTTTTTTCAACAATTTAGTCTTGTCAGTAAGAAACCTTGGAATTATCGAATGGAATACAAAATCTTTATAAGTAAAATCTCACGTGAAAAATAAAAAACAGTGTCTAATAATATTTAAAAAATTTAATGATCATGTTTTTGTTTTTTTCTTTTGTACTTTGTAAACTAATATAATAACCATCTGTATGTGTTCTTTAAATACCTAATGTGAGGAAAATAATGAAAAAATTGTACATTGTTAAATACCTAATAAATGTAATCAAAAATAAAAATCTTAATGGAAATTATATAATAAACAGTTGTTACACCCGTAACATGAAAATATATAACTGATTTTTATTCATATTACCTTCTAATATACCTGGAAGAGTTGTACTGCCAGTATATGAGCATCGATTCATATAAAGAGTTAAAAAGATCCGCACGGGACAGGGATGAGTGGAGAAGGAGACATGGTGCTTTGCTGCAAACCAATCGTAACGATTGAAACTGGAGAAGATGATACTTGCAGGCTGCTCATGAGCACCCATACGCCATGCCTTCTTAGTTTTCTTGGAAACTATAAAGACTTAGAAGTTGACCCTGAAATCCACATGAAGAATCGATTCGTGTCGCAGCTGCAGATAGCCGTATCCGGGGTCAGCTTTTGATCAATCAACTTTTAATAAACAAATTTTGATACCTCTGACCTTCATGATGACTTTATATGTAAAGTATCAATAGAGGCTCCTTTTAAAACATGTCACTTTCCAAATTCCTATAGATACTTTTCAAAATACTCAGGCCTCATTTCATACGACAATCCAACAAAAGATGACACTGGCTTTAGCTACTTGCGATTGGTGGTTCACAATAAACAAACAGCCAAACTTTGTGAAGACCACATTATCCAAATAGGAATGGAACGTGGAAACAGATGTACATATTTATCTATCCACAGTATACGAAAGTGATATACTTACAATTGAGAAAATACAATATCTAAAATACTAGACCACGTCGACCAAACTCTAAAACAGGAATGATGAATTGCATGAATGTGACAGAATAAATTGGAGTGTGTGTGAGAAGAATAAGGCAGTCTGACAGTTTATTTTCTCCCCTCCCTACCCTGCTAGAGACTTTGTCTAAAGAGATTGAATAGAACAGAAAAAAAAGTACTTATTATAAAAATGGTTAAGTAAATAAAAGTTTCGTATGTCGCTGACCTTGCGAAAAAAATAGCAAATTATAAAGTTTTTTTCTCTGAATGATAAGGGTCGACCTCTTTTGTTTAAATGGAACTTGAATCTGATCCCACATAGAGTTTAGGCTGTATTAATACGAGTACCTTTATATGAATATTATACTTAAAACGTTGGTAGCTTTAGACAGTGTTTTCCAAAGTTTTTTTTGTGTTTTAGGATACACTGGAAAATAGGCAAAAACAGTAAACAAATTTTCAGAACAGAGTGTTGTAAAATGGATAGTTTTTTTTTCACACAAATATGATCTATTGTCAAATTTGATGTCAAAATAAAATTCAAAACCTTAATGTTTTTTTCTAAGATAATGGCATTATAAGTCGCGATTCGCGATTTTACAATTGAGCTACTAGTAAAACTATTAAGTACCCAACTGCCAAGTTATACAATAAATAATCAAGTACCTACTCAACTGCCATTAGTCTCTGTGTGATTGTATGTTTGACGTTAGACCCTTACACGTATGCTGCCACTTGAGGTTGTTTCCTGGAAGCTGCTCAGAAAACAACCCCATTGCCTACGAGCATCAGCTAACAGTGAACTGCTTTAAAAATAAACTAGGCCACACTACCCCCATCAGGGGTACTGGCAACACTAAAACTATAATTATCAGTTTAAGCTGCCCGCCCAAAATTTGATAATAATCGTAATACCGCATAGACATGGTCTTGTATGTAAATTCAGGAATATAGAGGCAGTGAAATCGCCTTAACGGATACGTTTAAAGGTAGCGACCTTTTTCTAATACATTTTAATAAAATACTTCAGCGTTGATAGCAGAGGCGTCGCCAGTTCGAAGCTAGGGGGAGGGGCACTTTTTAGTTATTTTTTATATGGCATAAATTTATCTCTATGGTGCCTTGCCTATAGAGAAAAAAATATATATGCATAAAAATAGACTAAATAACTCCGCAGATGTATTTTTTGGAAGACTGAATGAAGAAAGTCTTAATATTTACATATTTTAAGTGTCCGAACTTAGGCAGAACGTAAAAGTTTTTAACGCTTAGTTAACATAGAACACAACAACCTTCATCTATGAAATTCACTCGACACAAACAGATGTAGATCTAGTTTGTCTTTAAATAAAAATAAATCGAATACGTTACACAATTAAAGGATCTCTAGCAGGCGCGAAGCTACCTAAGAACACGATTCCTATCGAGTTACCTTTTGGAAAAAAATATAGCTATATTAGTGTCTAATCTGAAGTAGTCCCATAAGAAATGTTAGCCCCGGCTTCCCTTCCCCATTTGTTTTATTTATTTATTTATTTATTATGACATAAACGGCCATACGGCCTTTGAAAAATACAAAATATAATCAAAAACAATAATAGAAAAAACATATATAAAATACATATAATGTCAAAAACAACAACAACAGAAAGCAGTAAAACATATAGAAAAGAGGATGACAGAAGCAGAAATCACAACATCGAACCCTCAGCATACTGAGACACAAAATACATAAAAATCTTTCTCTTGATGGACATCGCAGAATCAACAAAAAAATCAACAGTCAGCCCAAACTTATTTCCAATAACATGCATTCGATTGATGGGACAGTGATAATGGTAATTTGTCCTAGAGCTTGAGATCGAAAACAAGGATGACTGTCTTGTATTTCTCCCCGGGACATGGAAGTTGATCAGCCCCAGCAGCTCCATGCAGTCAATAGAATGATTAACAATTTTATATAATGTTATACAATCGGTGACAGTCCTACGATCACTAAGTCTGAGCAGGTTTAATTTCAATAGGAGGCTATTGTAGTTAATCTCATCATAGGGAATACCCAATCTGTAATTAATATGTCTGAGGAACTTATTCTGTATAGATTCGATGGAGTTCGAGTGTACTGCGTAATAAGGAGACCATACAACAGATGCATACTCCAGCTGACCTCTGACGTACGCAACAAACAATGTCTTAACTGTTTCCAGATTTTTGAAGTCCCTGGAGACTCTCAATACCAGACCCAGCATTTTACACGCGGAATCCCTTATATTACCTATATGATCGATGAAACTCATCTTCTCATCAAAAAGCACACCAAGGTCCCTGATCACCGACAACGATTCCAAATTGCAGCCACCAATACAATAAGTAAATTTAATACGCGTTTCTGCTCTAGTGAAACTTATAGAATTACATTTCTTTGCGTTCAGTGTCAAGCCATTGTCGGAGCACCAGACACTCAAAGTATTCAGGTTCCGTTGGAGAATCTCACAATCATTCAACTCACGCACAATTCGAAATATCTTTAGGTCATCCGCATAGAGCAAAAATTTGACATCCGTAAATACCTCCGTCATGTCATTAACAAACAAATTGAAAAGTACAGGGCCCAGATGAGACCCCTGAGGTACGCCACTCGTTGCCCTAAACTCCCCAGACAGAACCCCACCAACCCTCACAACCAATGTCCTATTAGACAAATAACTAGCCAACCACTTTTATAAAAAGCCATCGATGCCAATATTCTGAAGTTTGCCCAGCAACACATCATGATTGACAGTGTCAAAAGCTTTCGAAAAATCAGTGTATACAGCATCCACTTGATGACCCTTAGCCAGAGCTTCAGACACAAAATCATTATAAACCAAAAGATTCGACAACGTAGATCTACCACTCATGAACCCATGCTGTTCTGGCGTGATGTAGGTGCTAATTCCCGATGATATATTGCCCAAAACAACAGCTTCAAAAATCTTGGCCATCACAGACTGTATGCAAACGGGCCTATAGTTTTCAACGTTGCCTTTGTCACCAGATTTGTAGATTGGAGATAAAAAGCTCCTCTTCCAAAAATCAGGAAACGTGCCAGTGATGAGCGATTCATAAAATATCAAGTAGAGTGGAAAGGACAGCGTGACCGAGCAATTCTTGAGAAACACAGGAGGGATACCATCGGGGCCGGAACCCTTGCTGACGTCGAGTGAGCTCAACCGACGAGCTACATCAGCGTGATCCAAACTAAATGGAGGGAGGCTGACTGAACCCGTCGGAGACCGAGACGCCCCGGGAATGTCTGAAGGTACTGCAGCACGGGAGTAAACGGCACCAAAAAACGATGCGAGCAAATTCGCTTTCGATTCATCTTCACTCGCTGTCTCTTCATCAAAAAACATCTCACCTGGAAGAGAACCATCAGAGGTTGAACCAACCGATGATACATGCCTCCAGAAAGTCTTAGGACTGTGACCAAGGACCAGTGAACCCTCGACCTGAGCAATATGATCATTGTAACACCTTTCAGATAACCTCTTACACTCCCTTCGTAGGTCACTAAAAACCCTGTAATCATCGTCCGACAATGTTGACTTGTAACTTATATGAGCTATCTTTTTGCGCTCAATGAGCCGCTTCAACTCCGGAGTCACCCACCTTGAGTATGTAGAAGTGAAAAAAAGTCTACTAGGTACATGCAAATCAATTGAATTGTTGACGATGCTATAGAACTTTGCCACCATTTCATCAACGCTACAACCACCCAACAAGGACATCCAGTCAATATTTGCAAGCTCGTTATTAATAGTGTAATAATCTGCCCCTTTAAAATCTTTATAAGTAGTTGGTTTAGGTATAGGCTTGGGCATATCATTCAGCACAATGCGGATGTCCAGAGGTGGGTGGTGACGTCCAACACGCAGCAGCTTGTCCAAAGACCTAGTCACAAATACATTATTATATTGCGATAGTACAAGATCCAACATTACATTATTCTCATTTAAAACACCATTATACTGATGAAGATCCACAACACTACACATGTCCAACATATGCATGGCCTTGCCGGTCGATCCAGAGGAAGCAGCATCATCACCAACGCCACACCACTTCAACTCTGGAATATTATAATCACCCACAAGGATTAACTTGGCTTTTGGGTACTTAAGAGCTATTCTCTCGACCTCCTCACAGTGATGTTGATACACCTCACTAGGTGATCTTGGTGGTATATAAACACAACCGAGAATGAAATGTACACTTCTGTTAAGTTTAATCAACAGGAATATATGTTCGACGTCCTTGTGTATTGTCTCTATCAACCGCGCGTTAAGCTCCCTCTTCAATGCAACAAGCACGCCACCACCCGCAGACTTCTCACTAGTAAAGCAGTCTCTGTCCTTTCTATGGATGTCATAGCAGGTAAATCCGAGCTCTGAAGACCTCACGTTAGGTGTCAGCCACGTTTCTGTCAAGGCAATTATTGAGTGACTCATACACTGGATATTTCTATTAACTGACGATAGTTTAGTATTCATACCTCCGACGTTCTGGTAATACAAATTTAGTTTTTTGACGAGCGGGCCTTAGATATAATGGGCTTACCATCAATATACTTAATGAACAGATCGCATTCACCCTTCTTCCTTCTCTCATCTAGCTCCTCCTTCAGTTTATTCAACTCATTTCTTTCGAGTGGTGTCATGTCACAATATACCCTTACTTTCTTGTCATCAAGTGACCTCTTCCTCCTAACAATGTTCAAGGCTTGTTCCCGGGAATTTAAGTAAACCTTTATGGGGCGGTCCTTTCCCTCGATCCTTTTTCCCAATCGGACACATTTAATGTTATTTTCATTCCTCAGAGTATCATCAACCTTATTAAGGAGAGATGAAATGATAACTTTGTCAAACTGCGTAGACTCTAAGTGATTGGAGCAGTTATTCTCCTCGATATTATACAAAATTATATTTCTCTGTCGCCGCATACGCTCCTCTACCTCACGCACAACACCAGAGCAGTCGGAATTGCATTCTAATTTCTTAACTCTATCACTCAATGCCGAATTTTCCATTCTTAAAGTCTCAATACTCTTATTAACAGTGAGTAGTTGGGCTTCCAATAAATTAATTATTGATTGATTGGCCAGCGCCATCTCTTCCCTCAAAGCAACAAATCTATCATCAATAAATTTTCGCAGTTCATTCATCATTCCAATTAAATCATCCGTTGGTTTATTTTGATTATTTTGAGTCACAACAGATGGCGCTTTATCATTTATTATTGGAGAGTTAGATCTTGAATTAATTTTGTTGGAGGTGTTATTTCCCCTGGTTTGATATCTAATATTAGAACCACTGTTGCTACCTTGTACATTATTCATTGTGCTCTGTTGAAGATTCTTACAAACAGAAAAAAAGACAAGTATTCTTCCTCCAGTGTTTGAACCTGGGTCCCATCCACTGCCTATAGCGACAGGTAAGTGCGTTAGCCACTAGGCTAGACAGGCACTTGCAACCGCCGTCAACAATTCAGTACTTAAAGTCGCAATTAGTGGGAAAAAATGCTGAATTACCCACACAGGAGGTATTATTGTCATGAATAGAAATCAAATCAATCAGCTGTCCAGTACAACACTAGTATATTAAAATCAGCAAATTTCTGTACCTCATGAAACATCTGTCTCTGTAAACATGTCAGGGTACACTCCTCAACTTTCTGCATCAATTAGTATCACTCTATCAAGTATTTGATTAGTTTAGCACTGTAAATTAAATTAAATTCAATGAGCTTATCACTACACGTCTGTCAAATTAAATGTCAACAAGATAACTCAACAATTATGTACTGTTTTCAACAATTATGATTTATGGTGTTCAACAATTTATGATAATTCGTGTAAAAACTAGCAAAATTATGGTAAAATAATGTAATTTTTATGAGGTTTGTAAGCATCTATCGTTTTTCTCCCCTTTCCATCCCCATTGTGAATGTGACCAGTACTGGAACTTTCTAAAGGTTTCTCACCCGAAACACGCAGATAAAATGCACACGAAAAACGACCTTATGTATATCGCCATAAGGGTCATTTTCCTAAAACATTTTATCTGCGTGTTTAGGGCGAGAAAGCTTACAAAGTACCCCCCCAGATCGAGACTGTTGACCTTATAGTAGAGAGGTGTCCAGACAAGAAGTTTGCAGGGGTTCTTGAGGAAATTCATAAGGTGACGCCAAGGGCAATAGATTCTTCTTTGCCCTGCCCTTCTGTCCCGGTTCATCCAGGGTCGGGCCTCCTCGTACGTAGGCTCCAGGATCTCCTGTCCTGGGTTGTCATCGTTGGGATTCCCTGCGCCGCCAGCTCCCTCTCAACATTGGACCACCATGTTGCCGGAGGTCTACCCCTTCCCCTAGGTTTCGTGGGGATGCTGAGTGCCGTCTTCACGGAGTAACTCTCCTCTCTACGCATGACGTGTCCATACCATCTCAGTCTGCCCTCCCTCAGCTTTTCTGTTATCGGGGCCACTTTAAACGATCCTCTGACGTACTCATTGCGGATTTTATCCAGGCGTGTTACGTTGCCTGCCCATCGTAACATTTTCATTTCATTTGTATGGAGCTGTTGCTCATGCTTCTTTGATGTTGTCCAGCACTCCGCTCCATACAACATTGCAGGTCTTACGACTGTCTTGTAGACTTTGCCCTTAGTTCGAATGGGCATCTTTTTATCGCATAGTACGCCAGAGAGAGATCTCCACTTCAGCCATGCTGTATTGACACGGTGGTTTACATCTTTATCTACATGAGCATCGGCCGTTAGCATGGATCCAAGGTATTTGAAGTGCGACACTTTGGGTAACTTTGTGTTGTTTTCTATGAGTATATCATGACCAGTTTCTTCCGCTCCCCCGAAGTCACACTCCATGTATTCGGTCTTTGCCCGACTTACTTTCAGTCCGTGTCTCTCTAGTTCTTTCGCCCATGTATTGAAGGTTTCCTGGAGCTCCGATGGTTTTCTGGCTATAAGTACAATATCATCAGCATATAGCATACACCATGGTATTGGATGTTGCAAGTTCCTTGTAATGTAGTTCATAGTGAGATTGAAAATTAGTGGACTCAAAGCTGACCCCTGATGCACACCTACCCTGATATGAAAAGGATCACTCGTACCTGCTGGGCCCTTCACTCTGGTGCTAATGTCATCATACATATCCTTTATCAATTCGATGTAAGCTTCTGGCACATTATGTGCTTGTAGTGCCTTCCATACCAGTTTTCTTGGAACTCTGTCAAATGCTTTTTCAAGGTCAATAAAGACCATATAGAGGTTCTCCTTATTAGCTCTATATTTTTCCATTAACACTCGGATCGTCTGAATAGCTTCTGTTGTTGACCTGCCAGCAGTAAATCCAAATTGGTTCTGTGTAATATCTGTTATGGCCGATAACCTTGCCGCAACTATTCTTTCCCAAAGCTTTAAGGTGTGTGATGTCAGTTTAATTCCTCTATAATTATTGCAGTCTGCTACATCTCCCTTATTTTTGTATATAGGACACAGGTAGCTTGCACGCCATGACAGTGGTATTCTATTTTCAAAAGCTATCTTATTGAACAGTTCTGATAGCCAGGGTATCGCATCCACTCCCATAACCTTCCAGATGTCCGCAGGTGTATTGTCTGGGCCAAGAGCCTTATTATGTTCCATCCTCTGAAGGGCCTGCTTAATTTCTTCGTGCTTAACATAATCAATCGGACCCTGGGTTTGCACTGGCATTGGTAATTCCTCACTTGGGAATTCTTCATTCAGAAGCCGTTCATAGTAGTCCTTCCACCTGTTATTTATTGCCTCATTTGATGTTAACAGCTGCCCTTGCTCGTTCTTTATGTACCTAATGTGTTTCAAATCCAGTGTAGATCTATGACGTTGTTTGGCAATTTTGTATATACTATTTTCATTTGGTGCTCTTTCTAGTCTATCATAAAAGTCCTGAGAAGACATTGCCTTGGCTTGTGCAACAGCTGTTTTAACCAATTTCTTCATTTCTTTGTATCTTTCGCGATCTTCTTCCTGTTTCGTCCTTTGCCAGATTTTAAATGAGTCACGCTTGTTCCTAATTATTTCTTGTATTTCTGAATTCCACCAAGAAGTATCTCTCTGGATGTGTAGACCACCCTTGGAGACACCGAGTATGTCCTTTGCAAGGGCAATAGATTACTTGCAGAATATTAACGCGGATCCAAGACAACTTGTACAATGGTCGTGTGCATACGAAAGGAGAAGTTTTTCTAAAGGGGCAAATTGTTCCCTCCCCTTGTTGACGCTCATGGCTGTTAGGCTAATGCATCTATCCAGAGCCGCTAGGTATATGCAGAGGCAGATTCAGTGTGCTATACTTGTCCTGTATTATTATTCAAATCTGAAATATTACGAAATCGGATTATACCAGCTGAGTGAACTTCAATGCATGTTAAATGAAGCTTCAGGAATGTAGTACAATATTTGTACACATACTTAGGTGAGTATAGGTGTGAATATATTATGTGTTTATTCAAATAGATGCCTAGCAGCTCTTTATTTATTTATCTACTCGTAAAATAAAACGAATATATCATAAATAGCCTACGAATACTCGTGAAAAAAACTGTACCGCATTTACGTACGAAAAACTAACATCGCAATGCAATGTTGGTTGTGTGATTAGAGGCAAAAAATATGTCGTACTCCAGCTCGCCGTAAAAGGAAAGATAGAGGGCATAAAAAGATATTTCCTGAAGTAGTCGGAGGAAAGCTGCTGGAATTATTCGAAAGTGGATCCGAGTCAGAACTATTTCGCACTGCCTAGGCCTCGAGTGTACCGTGTGTAGATTGTCGATGTTGTGGAGCTTTCGTCCTACTTGCCGAGGCCATCTTCAGGACTAATGTAATAACTCACCAGAAGAATAGAGAAGAGATTAACAAGGACCGTGAAAATCTACAAAGCTTACAACCATTATTGAGTCTCTTGATATCCTTGTATTCTCATGTGGAACGTTGGTGCTGTAATAGCATAAGTAGGTACGTATTGTCAATCCCAAACGTTGTAAAAAATATAGTACCTGATGGTGATTTTACCTGCCTCACGGTACGCAGGAAGTTACGGTGAATGAAGAGGTACGGAAGACGTTATCATTGGTGTTCTACCACTAACTAATGAGGCTCGTGTTCAGGGTTGCCAGATCAAGCAATGTTTTTCACCATTTCCTGCTGCCCTAATACAGAGTGTCTTTTTATGGCAAATATTTTAAGGGGTGATAAAGGATGTTAAAAAAAGTAAGCAGTTAAACATGATGTCAGCTGTCAACCGTTTTGGAGCAATGGCCTTTTGGAAATACATGTTTTTGATGAGTTTCCAATAATTTGAAACGGAAAAATTATATTCCCTTTATCCTTCGGACAAATGAATTGCATCGAACACCACGTTGTCGAAATACAGTCTTCTTGAAGTATCAGAAAAGAAAAAAAAGGGAATCCACCTAAAAATCCTACACGTCAAACAAAAGCGAAACCAGCGCATCCAAACTGCCAGTTTCCGTTAACAATTTAAGTAACAAAAGGTGAACGGATTAACGGGTAACTCTGCACGGATTTAGAAAGATTACCACAAGATATGATCGAAAAAAAATCCCTTGTTTTAAGGGGATTTTCCAGCAATTGGTTTATTGATTTTAAATCATCCGTAGACCTTATTTAAGGCACTTGGAGTCGTCAGGTTTATATATTGAACAAAATGTATATGTTACAGTTAAAGCTTACACACCCGTTAATGTATGCATTCACTAGTCAATGTATGCTTTAACTGATGATTTAAGTCAAAGTATAAACTCCGTATAAAAATTTACACTTTAACTAGAGAGTGTACACATTCACTAGTCAATGCATGCATTGACTGCAGTGGATTTGCTAAAGTGTGAACCATGTGTCAACCAAGGACGTTAATAATAATAGTATGAACACTTGTTAGAAAAAAGGTGCAGTGTCAAATAATAGGCCCGCAGACGGCCATTATAAAATGTGGAAGTGCTCACAAACCTTTTAGTCCTGGTGAGCTGATATCACCATGGCATATACTTTATCACAGAAAAACGATTCATCTCCTTTGTTTAAAATTAGAAGCGTTCAAACCAAATTTTTGTGGTATTGTATTTTTTTTCTTGGTTTCTTTTTGCTTCTTGAGGGTAGCTGGGAAAATATGGGTCAAGAGAAGTAAAATTATAAATTAAATAAGAAAAATCTTGGCGATTTACTTTTTATTAGTTTTTCCTTACAGTTAACAGTTATTACTTATTACATAGTGGTGTTTGTGAAGCCAGTAATGTCTGTTTTCTTTGACAAGAGCACTTTTGGCTGCTTTTACTTCTTCAACTAAATATGCATATTTTTCAAAGGCATGTGGAAATTGTTGTTTTTTTAGGGTTTCCTCGATATACACTGGTAAAAATTCTCCTTCATTGCCATCTGGTCCATTGTATTTTTTTTTCTAAAAAAACGGATTTAATTTTATTCATCCTTGAAAATTTTGCTGTAGTAAAACTAAAATTAAATTTCAAATAGACACACACGATTAAAAATAATTATATGAGTATAATTTAAAACAGAGATATACCAACCTACCTAGAATGAGACGGGGGAAGATTATCTCTGGGCAGCGTAGTACAGAGGTTTTCGTACAAAAGATCATAGACGTCGGAGTGACCTGATAAGGCAGAGGAAAAAGAATATACCTAGAAAACGTAATTAAAAGTTGTTTAAAACGATTTAACATACAAATAACAACTTTTTTAAACAATATTCACGAAACAACTGGTTGCGAACCGCTGTAAAATAGTTAAAGTATCTGGTAAGGGTATCGCAGAAAGCGACCAACCACACATTTGTAATAAACGACCAAAGGCGGAAACCTTCGCGCGCAAAACGTCCAAAGAAATTAATATATTGTGCAAACCCAAACGATATTTACTCTGTATTCATTGCATTATTTTAACACAAAACACACACACAATGAAATTACACACATTTATAATATAAGTATAATTACTTACAGAGTTCACTTGCCACAGCAACATAATAAACATATAAACAAAATCAGTGTTGCCACTTGCTAGTGGTGACGGCGGATCACCGGCGGATGACGCAAAGTAGAGAAACATTTTAAATATCGCTAGAAACACATCTGAAAAGATGTGTTTATGACGTTTTGTAGATTATAAAAATATTTTGGATGAATAAACAAGTTAAATCAAATTGTGCTTTACTGACCGAATCAACAAACTTGCAGATATTGTAAAAACAAAATAATATAGAATATAAAACTTCATGTTTAATCGCTAGATGTAGCGAGAATATTACCAAAGGTGGCAAGGCGAATTTATATTCGTCAACATTGTGCAAGCTTTTACTTAATGCCGTACGTAAATGCATACACTGACTAGTCAAAGCGTAAATTTGATCATTTGTTAACACATTAACTGAACGCATTAGCTAGTGTATACATTGACTAGTCAATGCATGCATTGACTAACTGAACGCTTTAACTGTAACATATACACTGCAAACTTATAAACTGGATTAATAAATAACAGTTTCAGCAAAAAAAAGTATGGAAACAATAATTGCATGGTGACAAAACAAAATTATAAAAAAGGTGTGGATTAGTTCGATGTAGGTCTGGATGTAAATTGTCCAGAACTACATTACGTCAATGACAATTCAGTACATTGAGTACATGGTTGGCGCAGTTGGTTGAGGCGTCAGTCTCTCTAGCGGGAGGTGCCAGGTTCAAACCCCGGCGCTGGCGATGTATTCCATGTTAAAGATTATTTGGATATTGTTGGATTGTGGAAATGAAAGACAGCGTGCTTGGCAAAACTTGGTCTTCTTTATTTTAATGTTAAACACGAAAACACACAACAATAATCTTGTAGCAATCAAAATGCAATGCACGCCAACGGGAAGAGTGTTGCCAACACGAATGTGACAGCTCTCTGACAGAACGTGGTCATAGACAAAAAGTCGTTATACCCGTTCTGCCAGAGACATCTATGTAAATTGAACATTCCACACTTTGCGATACAGGCTTTTAGCCTAGTGCAAAGTGTGCAGAAAAGTATTTGGGTTTGACAAGCCTAGATCTTTAAAAAATATCTGGCAACCTTATTCGTAAACGTTCACTCGGCCTGCAAAAGGAACGACCTTTGAGATAAAAGAGATAAAGGAACTTCCTTTATTACGACAAGTACATCAGTTTATCATCAACATTAATAAAAAATTACGTATTCAATACGTTCATTTATTACACAGTGGGTTCGTCCTATGGTTATGATAATGAGCAACCAAAAATAATTTCTTTCTTTCATGAACATTTGATTAGTATTCACCTCGTGTATACAAAATTATTCCCTGTACGGAAACATGTGACATACAGTATGCTCGTGTACTTGCAATGTATGCGCACTTATCGGATCCTCTTTTTCTGAAATACATATTATTTTTGAAAAGTCGAATTATCAAGGATTTTTAGATAGTTATATCTCGAAACTACCAAAAAAAAACGAAATAAAATTCATGATAAATAGGTAAGTACGATACACGATATTATTCCAATGTTTAGGACACTCGGGACAAGTGTCTTAATGCACGCCTGCAAACTAGGGCATGCATTCATTTCGTTACTCCAAAATCTCAGAAAGATTTTTCCCATATTTAAATACCGGAATGGAGCAGTAAAATGTTCAGTCAGTGCAAAGGTGTCTGACTCAGTCTTTCTACGCACGCGAGCACAGGGACCCAAATAAAGTAGACGTGTATCACTTTTATTACACTTTTTCACAGATCCAGATTTCTGAAGCATAGCAAGGAGTGCAGGGTACAGTTAGTAATAATGTAAGTCCATCCAGTTCTGTTCTGAGAGAGTCCAGTTCTGTTCTGGGAGAGTGGTGAGCGTAGCAGCGAACGAGCTGCCGTCAGGTACCGGACTCCCAGGAAGACGATGGCGAGATAGTTGGACATCCGGTGTCCCAGGAGCAGGCTCCGAGCAATTACAGGACGCAGTCCTAGATAAAGCAGAAGAAGGAAGTCCATCCTTGAAAAATTGAAATTTATTGCCACATTTAAAAAATTCTAGACTAATAAATTTTCGCTTATTTTGTTTCTTGATGAGCTAGTAGACAAATGTAAAGATATTTTGGTAATGATCACATTCTACCTATTTGGTAACCTTCGCCCATTCTGCTACATCCTGCTGATAAAAAAATCGTTCGTGCAAACTTAGTTACTTACTGCTAGCCACTTTGCGTTCCACTGCTGGACATAGGGCTCTTCTAAACTCTTCCACTGTCTTCTATCTTGGGCTATCTGCTGCCATCTACGACCGGTAAGCTGGAAAATGTCATCTGTCCACCTTTTCTGTGGTCTTCCTACGCCTCTTTTGTTCTCCCAGGGCCTCCACTTCAGGATTTTAGGTGCCCATCTGACACTGGTCCTGTTCGTGCATGACTTTTCCTAATTTTAGCGTGTTGGATAAAACGTTTTCACTGTGCAAAAGTTATTTAACTGTATAATAAGCAGTGTGGGTGCCTCTAACTGATGTCTGTTTTAATAGTTTTATATACGAGGAGTAACTAGTGCTATAATTATTTGTTAGTGGAAAACTGAGAGTCGGTCGTCGGGATTACATCGTTCATATTTACACTGTAATAATAAAAGGACTAAGAATCAGTGAAATAGTGATTCAAATACTCTGATTACAACAGTTAATGAAAATAGTATGATACTGCTAAAATATTTCTGATATAGTGAAAATTGTACTATGATACTGCTAAAATATTTCTGAATATAATATAGTGAAAATAATACCTACTATGATAGTACAAAAATATTTATCATATAGTGAAAATAGTACTATGATACTGCTAAAATAATTCTGAATAAATTGAAAATAGTGCTATGGTACTGCTAAAATATTTCTGATATAGTGAAAACAGTGCTATGATGCTGCTAAAATATTTCTGATATAGTGAAACAGTGCTATGATACTGCTAAAATATTTCTGATATAGTGAAAACAGTGCTATGATACTGCTAAAATATTTCTGATATAGTGAAAATAGCACTATGATACTGCTAAGATATTTCTGAATAAATTGAAAATAGTTCTATGGTAGTGCTAAAATATTTCTGAATATGGTGAAAACAGTACTATAATGCTTGCAAAATAGATGTTTGTTATAACATTTTTCTGAATCGATTGTATTAATACCAATCTGTAATTTGAAATAAAAGATCAAGTGCGTATCTTCGAACCGAGTGAACCAGATTCGAATCTCATCAGTGCCAACAAGTCAAGTCTAAGGTTACCTACTGTGAAGTGTTTGAAAATAATTTACGAAGCCACATCTAACAAAAAGGTTTTTCAGTGTTGCGATATTGTGGTCTGGAAATCAAAAGTGGTTTAAATTGTGTAGTGGATTTAACAAGGATTTGAAACTAAATAATACGAGAATGTCTACAATTTCCTGTTGTTTCGTTAGAGTTTTATAAAAAATAGGTAAGAGATTATATTAGTATACATAAAACAAGTAAAGTAGTTTTGGAGCAAGTGTCAGTGATGAGGTTCGCCCCCCATCATGTCGCGCGTAATAATGGAGATTGGTGCGTTGAATGTGACTGGAGATATAGAGCTGCGTAACAATAATGTGTGTAAATAGTGTGTGACGTTCTGCCTGCACCATAAGGGATGGTTAGATAATTCATACATTCTATTTACCTACTGTCGGATCCTGTAACAGGATCCGAGGATATAAGGTATTTGAACAGGATCCGAACTGGCTACGGTAGATGCGGATACTTGCTTCATAAATGGGGCAAGAGAGAATGTAGCCAGATCGAAACTGTTGACCATATAGTAGAGAGGTGTCCTGACTACAAGTTTGTAGGGGCTCATGAGGAAATCCATAAGGTGACGCCAAGGGCAGTAGATTACTTGCAGAATATTGACGCGGAGCTATATGAATCGAAGATAACTTGTATAATGGTCGTGTGCATACGAAAGAAGAAGAATATTTAGGTACCTACTTATTTCAAGTGAACAAAATACAAAACATAAAACATATCATGATTTTTTTCACATAGTGAACTAATCTTAACTTACTTTTTTACTTTATTTAACTTGTTTTATATTATTTAATCTTAATTTGGTTTATATTATTATTATTCTGATCTGTCTTATCTTATTTTGTGCTATTTTATTTCTGTTTTATTATTGTTGCACATTTGAGAGATTGACCCAAATGCGGGTTGTACCTAATTGGGAAATTCCGGCGTAAACTGTTTTTTATTTTGAAAAAAAATCTCAACACTTCGATCTCCTCCGGCTAAAAATTACATACCTACGTATTATTATAATATTTTAAAATCATTCGAATTGGAAACCACAAATTGTACGGACGTGAGAATATAAACATGTTTAACCTTATCTACAGGAACCTTTGTAAAACGCTAAACATGAATTTCTATTGCTCATTATAATATCTAGGTGTATCCTCGCTTATTTGTGCCATTAAATTCGCAATATGTATGTAAATTATTCGCTGGATATTATGTCTTGTTGAAGTCACTATCTATCTATTTATATAGTTATACATACACCGTGTTACTGTATTAGGTATATATATTCCTATGCTATACCCTCACGCCACCTCTCTTGCGGGGTAGGCAGAGAGAACGGTTCGCCAGACTTTCCTATACTGACACACACTTCGGGCTTCCGTCACATTCACGAAATTCCTCATACACATTATACGATTACGTTTACTCAAAACACGTCCGTCCTTGAGGATCTGGTCAACATGTTACACCTCTTCTTTCACCTAGGTAAATTCTGTAGCCCAAGTGTTTTTCACCGAGACAAGGTGTTTATCACCGATACAAGGTGACGTCACCAATAAGGGTGGTGATGTTATTATGTATGTCCAGGCTTATATTATAATATCGACGGCTTCGTCAAAGACGACGCTGTCGCCATATTGTTCATGGAGGCCGGGCCCAACTGACATTTGACGATGATTACACCATCAAAATTGTATGAGAAAAACTATTCCGTAGTTCAAGTGTTTGTCACCGAGACAATGCATTTGTCACCGATACAAGGTAACGTCACCAATAAGGGTGGTGATGTTATTCGTATGTCCAGGCTTATATTATACTATCGACGGCTTCGTCAAAGACTAAACCATGATAGACAAGTAATTTCAATATTCAAATTTACCGAAGTGATGCCCAACTTGGCTGCGCTTTAGACATTTCGATAAGCTCGACTATTATAAAATTTTATAATTCAAATGTAAGAGATATGTTTTAAGGTACGCGCAGTTGTTTTAAGCGGCAGTCTCTCAAGTGGAAGGTGCCAGGTTCGAACCCCGGCGGTGTATTCCATGTTTGCGATGCAGGCTCTTAGCCTAGTGCAAGGTGTGCAGAAAAGTATTTGGGTTTTTGTATGCAAGCCCAAATCCTTTAAAAAAAAGTAAGAAATTAAGGTGAATGATGCCTGATAATTATTTTTCTCCATACTACGTTTCTGTCTCGATGTGTTTATAGTATTGCAGTAATGCGCCCATACGTCAGAATCTGCAAACAGTAGTTATCTCAATGGATGAAAACAATTATTGTTGTAACTTATATTGATTTACATACGTTCGCCTTTTGTTTGTTTTTGTAATTCGAACATCACGACGGCTGAAGAACGAAAATGAGTATCTACGAAAATAAAATTTAATTGCTTTTAGTCGATATTTTAGTTTTCAGCGAGTGCCAGATGGATCGGCTACATAGTTTTTCAAGAGGGTGTCCTATTTGAATTCATTGAAGGAATGAACGAGGGGACAAACTACAGAGGACGACCAAGGAAAGAATACCTGGACCACCTGCGCCAGACTGATGGGCTTCGACTCATATTTAAAGATTTAAAACGAACCGCACAGGTCAGGGATGAGTAGAGAAGGAGGCATGTGGTTTTGCTGCAAACCAATCGTTACGATTGAAACTAGAGAAGAAGAAGTGTCTTTAGGATGAAAAAAAATAACAAGATATATGAAGACCTAAAGTAAAGTAGCTATAGGTTAGTTGATTTTCTATCGCGAAACCTGACACAAATCTATGCATTCTACGTCCATTTTATAAAAATGAACGTGGCTACACTTGAAAACTACTTTAAGGTGGTCGCTAGCCTGGTTGGTAACGCGCTGGACTGTTAATCCGGTGGGCGCGGGTTCAATCCCCGACTTACTCCACTTCAAAATACAAGCTTTTCAGCTTTCTGTGAAGTGTACAAAGATGTACTTGGGTTTATTTCGATATGCCCAGATTCATTTTAAAAATTTAAAAAAAATATAAAATTTGAAAAGTAAATAAGGAATGAGATACCTATATATTTTTAATTATTTTATGACAAAGTATCAATCTGTTTCAAAAACCTATTACTTATCGTTAAGTTAAAATTGTTAGATACATCTTTCATATTTTGTACGTTGAGAGGTGCTAACACTTCATAACATATGGTACAAACACAAGACGACTATTCACGTGATTTTCGGCTACTAAGTAACCCAAGTGTTATACCCACAATGTGTACATATAATTATTACTTAGGTACGTTTTCTCTTAGCATTAACATGAAAATTGCATAAGTAGGCACCATCACATTATTACTAACACGGTTACGATATTATTTTTCAGTATTTACTAGTTTTAAAATTCGTCAATTATTTATTTATCACTGAATCATGTGATTGCTACGATTATTTGAATAAATCAAATTGATCTACTTCGTAATTGAGATCTACCGTAGGTAGGTACACAAAATGTAGACGTAAGCGTTACGGTAAGATCGTAGAACAGGTCATATCACGAAACGCCCGGCCATCCGGCATCGTGATCACAGATTACTCGTTCTTAATGGGTGGAATGCCGGTAAAATACGCTCGGCCATTGAATGAATTGGATATATGTTTACTATTTAGTAAATTATTAAATAAATGATGCCATCTCTTCAAAACACTTTTCACTCGTTTTTATACATTTGACTCATTTGCCTCGCATTGGTATCTATCATATATTTGTTGCATTACGATCTTCCTCAGGATATCTTTTTAGGAAGTTTGTCTATATTCCAGACTTCACTTGGTCATCGTGTCACACGACAAAACGTCCAGACAAAAGGTGAGCGACATAACGTCCACACACGACAAAAGTTCCAACGAAAAAATGTCCAACACAAACAGCCCAACGACCTGAATTCCGATGATCGGAGTTACTCTTCGGGTATTTTTATTATTATATCGTGTTATTTTGTTTCATATGTGTATAAAACATATTGCATTAAAAATATCATATATGCATTCATTGCATATTAGCGTATTTCACGTGACGTAATATAATTATAGTGAAATGACACCAATTCGTGAAATGGCCGGAATTATCACGATACGGCCGATTCTACGACCAAACTACGACATTATACCCGTAAGTACCTACATTTTCTCACCTGTATTGGTTAGGTTAGAGTATATTGTATCGAAAGTTAAGATATCTGTGTGAAGGGTATTGACAACTAGATAGAGTATAGTAATTAAGTTAATGAACTGATAAGCGCACCTTCCGATCCCCGGGGATTAGTTTTATTGTAAGGCTCTTGGGATCAACTGGTCCCGTTCAGGACTAAACTTCAGATAAACATTTGACTGTTTAACTGTTCGTTATTCAACTACCATCTATCAATGTATCTATACTCTCACGCTGCATCCCTTGCAGTGTAGGCAGACAGCCCTTTTTCACATTCATACAATTTGTCAAACACGCTCTCCGATCCTTTTATTTATTTATTTAAACTTAAAGTAAACAAGAAACACATATAAATATACAAAATGGACATAGTACAGATTATAAAACGTTGTTCACTAGGGCGAACTTATCGCAGAACTGCGATTTCTTCCAGTTAACCCTTTTACTCGAAACGCATCCATCCTTGAGGATCTGGTCTGACCTATCATGATCTGGATCATGATAGGACCAGGTCAGTCTCGGGCGGCCGCGTTTCCTCACACCTCTTCGCTCACTCCATTTTTTTTTCTCATCCTTTTGTCCTTCATTCTCTAAACATGCCCGAACTATTTAAGTTTTTCTATTGACCCTCTCATTTATTAAAAAAAAGTCACAGCAGGACATAAAGACACCGATTCCACGACAAAATGTCCAACGACAAAATGTCTAAGACAAAACATCCGCGCGACATAACGTCCAGACGACAAAATGTCCAACGATAAAATGTCCAAACGAAAAAACATCCAACGACATAATGTCCACACGATGCGTTTTTTTTTCTAGTTGTTTACAGTCCTACATCATATAGGTACAAAAAGGTTAAAATACCCACATACATATTTAAGTATCACCAAAATAATAGATTTATAGGTACGTGTCTACCTTGTGAATGCCAATGACCTATTAATTACGTAGGTACCATCCATTATACCTATAAGTACCTAGAGGTCCACTTGATAATTTCAAACAATGTAATTGTTGGTGTTATTATTTGTTTATGAATTACGGCAATCTGGCACACTTATTTGCTCAAATTGTTTTACAAAACAAGTTGGTACCTATACCCGTGAAAATTTTCATAGTCAGGGGCGACGCCAGCTTCGAATCTGAGGGGGGAGAGGAACTATCGTAGATGACAATGCTATATGGAAAAAAATGTTCCTCATTTTACGATGGATTACTGTGAAAATTCACAAAAACTTTCGTACCGATCTGCTTTAGGTTTTAACTTCGCCATTTTTGAAAAAATAAGCTTTTATTATGAGGTCCCATTATGATGAGAGGATCCAAAGGTTATGTGGGGTCACGTATGGGTATCGTATTAAAGCGCGTTGGAAAATGAATTCAGAGCTTAAGTCAAATTTTGTCCAGCCCCAGTCATCAATCAAAGGTTTCATTTGCAAATCTGCTGAAGTTTTTGGGCCTACATTGTAAAATAAATTTCCTTTCACAATGCTTGTTCTATCGATTTCATTAGGCTATATAATGCAAGCTTCCCGAAAACTTCCCGGTTATCTATCGCTAACCTATCGAGAGTAGGTATTTCCAAGTAGGTACTATAAAATTCTTGTTTTGAAAACTGTGTTCAATTCCTTTATATTACAGTCAACGGGTGATGCGACGTTGTGTCGAGGCAAGTGATGAAAATCAAAGTACCTAGGTGCTACTGTCGATATCTTCAAAAAAATTTTCTTCATACAAAGGTGAACCACCCTATCCAACAATATGGGTGACAAAGTATTAATAGGTAAATAATCTATGCTCGATACACATATTTTAATGTATCTACTAAATAGGTATTTTATATTAGTCTTTTAAATTGACTGATGTGTTTAATCGATTATATTCGTATTATGAACTGACACAAATGGCACCAATCAAAAACACTCGAATATTATGAAATTAAATAACATTTTAACAATTATTTTCCGATGTGTATCAGATATGATAATTAAAAACAAATAAAAACATTAATTTAATGCGAAAATATTTTACGATTATAATTCTGAATGTGATTTACAATTCCCGATAAAAACAGATCGTATGCTGCCTGTCTCCTCATCCAAAACGAGATTTCGCGTTAACACATTCACTGACAAACTGTTATGATTCGATCCCATTGTTTTTGGCAGTCGATAGGTTGTCAATTTTTTTCGTTTCCTATCCATTGTGACATTTCACATGTCTAAGGGTGCTATAGTGATTCTCGAGTAGCCACAAATTACTCAATTATTCCAGTCTCAATCGTACGGCTATAACATTTTCTTCGTCATCCTTTCATCATTTTAATTTATATATACGAGTTCTTTCCCCGATTTTTTCTGGGAAAGGGCGTCGAGAGGGGAACAGTTTCTCCCTAGAGAAATAAATAGATTGGGATCGCTTCACTCACCAGCCTTAGTTTAACAGCTGGTAGAATATCGGTCTGTTAGGCTAGATGTTTAGGTTCGGTTCCCAGCCGCGGCTAATGGATGGACTAGCATTGGAGAATATTACTTCAGTTTAACTAAAGTGACACGACATTAAACCAGCCGACGATCAGTCATGAACCTGACTGAAAGTCCATCTTTAGCTGTCTATCTGTTCAGATAACTACTTGACTATTCACATTTGACTGATCGTATCCAACGAGGGTGCAGGTGGACAGAAGGATAAGAACCACAATTAATTATCCAAGTTTATGTTGAGAGAGCCATATGCCCATCCCACCAACTTTCACCTAGGAAGGAGAGCCCTAAGAAATTTCCATACAAAAACAGAGATAATATACTATTTATTGATTAAAGAACATAAACTTGCAGCACCACCACAGCCTAAATCCATACGAAATGCAACATACAACTCACCTACGTTAGGTGCCCAAATTAGGTGAGTCACATGTTGCATTTCGTATGGATTTAGGCTGTGGTGGTGCTGCAAGCTGATGTTCTTTAATCAATAAACAGTATATTATCTCTGTTTTTGTATGGAAATTTCTTAGGGCTCTCCTTCCTAGGTTAAAGTTGGTGGGATTGGGCAATAGTCTCACTACAACACGACCTAGAGTAACTAAAATTTATGCGGTCGAGGACTTTGCAAAATCCGGATGATTTTAGGGATGTTTACTCGGGATTAGGAGGATCACTAACAAAATTAAACACAAATATTCACAGAATCGCTGCTTTCAAGTCGCGGGTTACAATACCTAACAAAATATCACCTTTTTGTGAAAGTTGTTGTGAAAATCCATTAAATCACTTTTTTTCATAAAAGAAGTGGATTCAGGGTTTTATAAAATACATACACTTTTAAAGCTACAACTCATTCTTTTAAAAACAGCGCTTTAATTATTATGACGTCACGTTTTTTCCATTAACCAAGACTGTTTTGTAGTATCTACGTAAAACGTGAATTAAAAACATGTTTGGTTAAAGGTGGATATACCTATCTATATAATAAAACAAAGTCCGTTTTTTTGTAAGTGTTTGTAAAACTCGCGCATTTTACGACGGATTGATGCTACGAAAGTTCACAATAATTTTCCTACCGTTCTGCTCTAGGTTTTATCGACTACATTTTTGAAAAAAAAAAACAACTTTTTTTAACAGATATTATGTCGTAAAATGTAAACATGAAGAACACTAAAACAAGGCGGCCATCTTGGAATCCATATTGAATTTAATTTTCTAACCATAGATTATTGTTAGTAGACAGACGATGTCCAATGTCACAGACCATATATTGTAATTGGTACCTAATTAATATAAACGTTCCTAAGAGATGCCATGGAGATGAGAGGATCCAAGGGTATATGTGAGTTTGTGTGTGGTATTAAAGGGGAAAATAAAATCGTAAGTCATTTTTTTTTCTTGCTCAAACCATCGGGAGACACCGTGCCGTTGCGAAACACGAGTAACTCAACTAGTACTAGATATAGACGTCTCTCTGTTCGAGGATAATTTACTGGTAGGGAGATAGAGAGGTTTATCCTTTTTATTTGGAAAATGTGTGTTTACATAAAAACAAAAAATGGAAACCACTAGTGAAGTTACTGCGGCGGTTGGTTGAAAAGCCAACGATGAATGACTCCATTAGAAATTCCATTTACTGAACAAACTCATCTCACAATATTATCTCTGTCATCAAAAACTAGAGTGCAGTCTTTAAAGTGTTGTATAGTATATTGACTCACTGAATGACCTTCCTTAAATAACGGAGTTCCCTATAAAAGTATCACATATTTACTGTTGGGTATTATGTTTCATACTGCTCTGTATCTATAATGGTTCGAGGGTAGTACGGCGAAGTAACTTATAAAAATATCAGTTTCCAACTTTCTTTCTAGAATTATGAGTTGGCTGTAAGATATTACGTATGTAATAAGCCCGTCTTTCAATACCATTGTTCTCGTTTTCTCTTATTTAGTCCTGATTTGCTGATTTAATTGTATTACATTCAAAAATTGACACTGTAATTGGAGCCAATTCCTTTGTGCAAACATTTCTGGGCATGTTTCGATGAGTATTGAGTACATGTTTTGCTGTAGCGCGGGTTTCCCAAGCAGAAGAAACCGGATTCGAATCCCGGCGATGACAATGTAATCTGCACTTCACAACATAACCTTTTAGCTAGGTACTGTCAAATGTGCAGGAGGTCAGATCTTTAAAAAAAATCACACACACCCGTCGATAGTACCTGCTTAATTACAATAACCTAATGTCGGATAGATAGAAATTAAAATGATGGTATACAGTTAGATATTATAGAGCCAAGCAAAATGATTTAGATATTTTTGTAGACACGAGATTCATATTCAATTGGTAGATTTTAATTGTATGCTACGAGGAATCTCTTTCAGACATTCTTTTCACTTTGTACACCACACAGGCACACTTTCAGGCTAATGTTTGCTCAGTTTGTTTATACAATGTTTTTCTTTTTCAGTGCGTAGCTGTGCTCAATATATAATAAGATATCTGTGAAATGGTTGTTGATTGCTCATAAATATAAATTAGCACTTCAGCTCGACGACAAAATGTTTATTTTGTAGTACATAATAACCAGTATCTAATACCCGGAGACTTTTAGAAAGACTCACCACAGCCATATATACCTACATGTTATTTTCCTATTTCGGAAGAGAAAATGTCCCTAGCTGGTCATTATTGGAGCAGTTGATTGAAGCGAGTATCTCCCATGCCGTTGCATAAGTTGCAGTTTCTAAAGGGGATCGAATCTGACCTATTGACGCCCCAAATTTAATTACACTAAATTTACGAAAAAAAATATTACTTTAGTTTTTAGAAGGTCATTTTTTTGGGTTTTTGGGACACCCTGTACTAAGCACAAGCGGAAAATTGGTGCAAACTTCAAAAAACCTTCTTTTTATGTTACCCCTTTTTAACTATACTTACCCCCTTTTTTTAATGTTATTTGACCGGTCTATTGGGATTTAATCTTAAAAGGTTTCGAAAAACACAAATCCGGTTTATTCATAGATATCTTTGAATATTTTTCAAAGGAGAAAATGTTTAAAAATCACCTTTTCACAATGTCTGATAGAAAAACGTATTCCCAATTACTTAATACTTTTTTAAAATTTTTAGATAAAATAGTCAAGACTAGAAGATAAACATTTCTTAAGGTATAAAAAGTATGCTTTTTCAATAACTCTTCCACAGTCAGACGAACATACACACAATTCAAAAATTAATAAGTTGATAATACGATGAGGACCACCCAGAAAGATCTCGGTGTTCTTATATTTTCCAGAAGTAATATTTTCACAATACATCCAGCCATTTTATAATAACATTTGAATCTTTTCATACTCAGATCAATGAACTGCAAGCGAGTGTGTCTGACAGTTATGTAGGTATAACTAATATGAAGATAATAGGTATGTTTATATGTAATATAAATGAAAGGCTTCAATACGTACATTCAAATTCAAATTATTTGCTACAAAAAAAAACATTTTTATGCATAAATGCACAGCTAGATACATGAACGTCGTCAGGGGGGCAGAGGGGCAGCTGCCCCCTTCCCCCCAAGAGATTGAATAGGTATATATTTTTTCATACTTAACGATGAAACCTCACAAAAAAATACATTATTACGACTCATTTTCTCATCATGTCATCCATTTTCTAAAATGAGTATGAAAAAGCCATTAAAATACAATTATTTCGTAAAAAAATTGCCTGCGGTGCTATTTTTTTTTTGCTTTTTATAAAAATCATTTTTCATACACATTATTGTGCAAATTATTATGTACATTTTCAGATAAACTAAACCATATCACGACTTTCTTCACTACGTCGCTCAAAAAAAGGCGCTATTTACGCGCTTTTCATGCTAAATCAATTTTTTAAATTTTCGTTGCCTCCCCCTAGCTCCGAGGCTGGCGACGCCCATAGCTAGATATCAAAATATCTATACATTGTAGCACCGTGTTGTTTTCTTTATTTTACTCGAAAAGGCACATAGGTGCAGTTTTTTTTTCAGATATTATATAATTCAATATCTACAAAAATGTCATGCCAAGACTGACGAGTCTTGTCACCATGTCTATAACAAATATAAAACCTATACCCATATTAAATATTATATAGTCTTCTTCTTCTTCTCAGCCTGTTCCTGTCCACCCCTGGACGAAGGCCTCCTACATAATCTTCTTTCCATAATATGCAATCCTAAGTGCTATCCTATACATACGAGTACAATATAAAAAAAAAACAAGATTTACAATAATAGGTAATAAGATGGGCGCCACGAATATTGAAGTGGAGGCCTTGGATAGATAGAAGGAATGTCGGAATGAAAAAAGTGATATTAATGTCGAATCCATAGTTTTACGCGTTTTTTGCCAAATTTTGCCGTTGCGATGCACGTGAAATAGAGCTAGTTTCAAATAATTTAATATTATATTCCGTTTTCGACTGATCTGATATACATACGATTAAAATATGAAATAATATTTATTAATCTGTTTTTCTATGTACTCGTATTTGAAGGCACCATTGGTAGATTTGAAGTCTTATCTGAGGAATTATTATTGACAACTAATTGGTCAATAAACCGTTGCAATCTGAAATATTTCCATTATCGTTGTTTTGATTTTTCGCGTCATAAATTTTCCCTTTTGTAAACATTACATGCCTACCTACCATGGGCGTCGCCAGCCTCGGAGCTAGGGGAAGGCAACAAAATGTTTCAAAAATTATACAGCATAAAAAAGACGTAAGTAGCGCCGCAAGTATTTTTTTTCGTGAGACATAGTAAAGAAAGGCCGCCATGTGGTTTGTTTATTTGAAAATGTATGTAATACTTTGCGCAATAATATGTATGAAAATATTTTTTTATAAAAGAGTGTTTAAAAATAGCGCCGCAGGCATTTTTTTTAAAAACTGATGGATTTTCATACTTTCATACATTTTACAAAATTTATGATATGATGAGAAAATGTGTTGTAGCTATGTGATTTTTTGTGAGGTTTTGCCATTTTGTATAAAAAAAATAAATACCTATTCCAATCTCTGCAGCTGCCCCCCCCCCCCCCTGTCCCCCTCTGACGAAGCCCATGCTATCTACTACTTTAATAACTTACAAGTACAAGGATGTTTTTCAAGTTAGATTATATTTTCATAAATTCCTATCACGATTACCTCATTTCTTTGGCAGATCATTCGCTTCAGATGCATAAATCACGTACGAATAGCTCTTTATAATTCCGTTCAGGTATATCAATATCCATAACCGTTCAATGGCAACCGTCATTCGCGTATATTACAATCTACCTAGATATATATAACTCTATAAAAATCAATGAATATGAATACTAGACATAAAATGAACAATGATCTACACATAAAACTAATGGCAGTATGACAATCAGATTATAGAAACTATAAAGTAAGGCAAACTATTCAGATCGTTTTATTTCGCGTTATTTTACTTGCCAGATAATACCACTTGTCTTCAACTCTCGCCAATTTTCTTTCATTTCATGACAGTACATTCGATATTATTCTTATAATTCTATCTATTATTATACATAAAGTTTAAGAATTGTTCATTGATTTCCAGTTTACTCAAATACGTCCATTCTTATCACCCCTATTTACAGTGTAGACCCCTGTTAACAGTAACAGTACAACCCCTGTGACTGTAACAGTACTGTACTGTAACTGTAACAGTAACAGCAACAGTGACAGTAACAGTACAGTAGCAGTACAGTAACAATACATTAACGGTACAGTAACGGTTACGTAACGGTACAGTAACAGTACAACCCCTGTTAACAGTAGGTATAATGGCCCCTGTTTACCATCCGCAGAGAATCGCTGACTAACGAGTGACTGACTCATAGGAATAAAAAAATAGGTGAGTCTTCAGCACACTTCTGAGCTTCTTCAGAACTTTGGTGCACGTAACATCAAGTGGAATGGCATTTCACAGATTTGGACCCGCTGCACAGAAACTCGCTGATGCAGGTTTTTCCCATTTATTTTAAAACTTTCTACCACCTGTTTATTTATATAAAAATGCAATTTCATATCAGAAAATAGTAAAATATACTAGACATTTTTCATAGTGTCTCGCAATTGGGTAGGTTGTCTTCACAATGAGTTTTCAATAGTTTTTTTTTTTAAATCTTTTTTAATGAAATTAAAAAAGCTATTAGTTTTTACGTCAGCCAAGTCATTCATTGAAAAAATAACGGATGCTTAAACAATAATGTATAAAAATAATGTTAAAAACACAGGATGCAATTTTATACAAGCGCTGCCTATATTTTTGTTCAACTCCTTTTTTTTCTGTTTTGTCCTGGGGTTAACTGGAAGAAATCGCAGTTCTGCGATAAGTTCGCCCTAGTAAACAACGTTTTATAATCTGTACTATGTCCATTTTGTATATTTATATGTGTTTGTTGTTTACTTTAAGTTTAAATAAATAAATAAATAAATAATTTAATTTAAGGTACCTACAAGATTGAAAAGACATTCACATTGAATATACCCGAGAGGAATTTAATTAATTTTTATTTTATACAAGAATAAGGACGCCGCTGAAAGCCTGCTGAAGACCGCATATCATTTTCAGCGCAATGTTTTTATTTTGAGAACAGCACACGATGTGGTTTTGAAAAACATATTATCAGCAAAAAACATAACCTCTTCAATTTGTTACCTGCCATAGGGGTGCGATCATTGGACAACTATCTTATTTTTAAAAGGGGGTTTAGGCTTGTATACACAAACCCAACTACTTTCCCGTACACTTTACACACGCTTGGAAGACAGGGGCTCTAACCAACTGTGCCAACCATGTACTCAAAATGGTTGATTGACAGACAGCATACCAAAAGTTAGAAAAATCAAATTTTAAAATATGTTTCCTATTAATTAATAGCGCATGATTATGAATAGTCATAGACGGACAGTAAAATTGTATAGTTGACAAAATAATCTGTACCTACTCATACAAATCATGGAAAAACCTTTGAGATATAATACGGTGCCTTTAGATTTCTCGATGGAAAGTTGTGGGGTAGTCTATTTTTCATTCATTCTATATGTATTTTGGGGTGCTGAATCCGAATCCGAGGTTTGCCAACAAAGTTTCGTGACGAAACATGGAGAAAAATGGGAAAAAATGGCGAAAATTTTTCCTTTTCTGGCGAATTCTGGATTTGAATTTAAAAACTGTCGACTTTTTGTAGGTTATCTTTTTAGCAGTATGAAAGTTAATAAAATTTCCTACAAATGTGGTATATAATTTTTTTCTCTAAAATAAATAGCAGCGGAGCTGTCAAGCTCCAAAAACTGGCCAAATTTTCTTGTTATTTTAAATTGTGAAAATGGAAAATGTATGGTGAATAGGTCACCTTGTCAGATTTATCACCAAATTTTGACAACTATTCTTAAGTTATCTGAGCCGGCCATTGTTGGCAAATCTCGGATTCAGATTCAGCACCCCAAAATACATATATGTAGAATGAAAGAAATCCAGACTACCCCACAACTTTCCACCGAGGAGCTGCATTGAGTTTAATTTCCCTGGATTAATAGTATTTGAAAATGTACTAGGTACACTTAAACGCGTACACAGAAATATATACTCGTCAATAGATAGATATAATACTCTGATCTCTACTCGAGATACTACAACGGATTGTTTGTAGAAATCATTTTGTTTAGAGATTAAATTTTTATCAATACCCCGATCATATTGTATTTGTCATAACAATCAAAACTCTAGTGTGTGTTGACTTTTGAGTATAATACGATGTGTTTCAAGGTGATAAGTGATTTGGTCATCTTATCACCTTGAAACTATGAACATTCAATAGCAGGATGATATATGTCTATTCTCTCAAGTTTTCTTGAGAATCTGATCTAGATAAGCCATTTTTTTGTAATCTTTCTGTTATCATCCTCCAAATAATATGTATTATTTACTTTTATATGTATCTAAGAGAGAACTTAATCCGGAAGGTTTCTAGAGAAAAAAAAAAACAAAGAGAATAATGTAGCAGAGACCAGAAATTTTGCATTTTCTCAGGCAAAAATGAGAGGACTATATATTTTTTATATGATAGTCTTTTCATTTTTACCTTAAAAATGGACTTCCACCATGTATCGACGAAAAAAAGCATTAAGATTACCTTCATTCATTTATCACCTTCATAACGTCCATCACCAAAAAACACACTTTCTATCTAAATTTCAGTATTATCTGTGTACCTGGCGTATATTCCGCGTTTTTCTCTATCGATAAATAATTGTTATTACCAGATAGGTATATAAATTATACCAATCTATATATATAAAGTAAAGTCTGATTTTTGTAAGTATTCGCATAACTCCCGCATTTTACGATGGATTGCTGCGAAAATTTAGAGTAACATTTGCGATAATATAAACTGTGTTCTAACGTCGCAGGTTTTTGGAGAAAAAGTTTTTACTACGAGATGCCATGATGAAGAGGGGATCCAAGCGTAGCATGGGGTCATGTGTAGTATCGTATGAAAGGGCGTTGGAAAATAAGTTCAGATCTTAAGTCACATTTTGTCCAGCTTAAGCGTATAAAGTATGCTGGGATGTTTTGTCAAATTTGCCATCGCGAAGCACGGGTAACTCAGCTAGTATATTATATTGTGTACTATCATGATTATTGATTATGCAGGAAACTCACATCACATGTCAATAATATTGCGATCGATGATTTTGTTTGCACATACATAATCAAGTGAGGCGTACATTGCATCGTTGTTAATTGTTTCAATAAACATATATTATTTTCTCATATTGTGCTATTAAATTATACTTAGTATATTATCTGTAGCCACGTTTCAGTAAAGTAGAATTAGGTATATTTTATAGAAATATACTATATACACACACACCTCACGCCGTACCTCTCTTTCGGGGTAGGCAGAGAAAACGGATCGTCAGACTTTCCTATTTTACACACACTTCGGGCTTCCGTCACATTCATGCAATTCCTCATACACATTCTACGATTACTTTTACTCAAAACACGTCCGTTCTTGAGGATCTGGTCAACATGGTCCAGCCATGTGGTTCTTGGATGGCCGCGTTTCCTTACACCTCTTCTTTCACCCAGGTAAATTTTCCGTGTTATACTTTCATCATTCATTCTTTCCACATGTCCCAACCATCTCAACTTGGGCACTTTCATTTTAGTCACAACATCCTTTTTACATTCATTGATAGAAACATCACTGCGAAATATCGCCTGGTCCATGAATTTGCCGCCGTTTATTAACCATACCCTCACATCACACATCTTTCTTCACCTCTTCTTTCACTACACACGAGGCTAGATTATGGAATAATCTTCCACTTCATATCAGACTATCTCCAACTATTCTCTCTTTCAATAGTAAACTGAAGCATTACCTTTCCAAGAATTATTCATCCAACTGCCAACTCCCTTGATTCCTTACTTCGTCCTTCATCCCATCCTCCACAACCTATTTTATATATATATATATATATATATTATATTCTTTTTTGATACTCAGTGTTAGTAGTTAAGTTACTGAAGATTAACCGTTAGGTTTGAAAACGTTATAATTAAATAAACACGTTAGTGGAAGTAAAACAGTGTATTTTTTATTTTGTTTTATTTATTTAAATAGTGAATTAAGCTATTTTATATTTTTATTTTTTGTATGTAGGTATATATAATATGTGTATATTTTTTTTGGTTTCCATACTTTCCTAAGTATACGTACAATTATTTATCTCATTTTATTGTCACAAGTGGTTGGTTGGCAGACATTGCCTACGGCAATACACCCGCCATATGGTATAATGTTTTATATCCAATATATTTTTTTTATTTATTTATTTAAGATGGCAACGTTAGTGGTTTTGTCACATCTCTAGAATACAAAAATAATCTTAACCATAAACATTTTTCCTGTAAATCTTTCTCGCACGTAGGACGCTTTCCTGAAAAATTACATTTACGATATATCGATATTAAAAGGAAAGGAAAAAGCCGATTGAATTTATTTTGCGAATGAAAATATTGGTGGAAGATACATTATTACCCTTTGTGGAGAATATACATAATAGCTACCTTAACATAATGATATAAAACGCAATATACAAATAATATGAATACATCTACTTACTATATTATGCAATATTTAAAGAAAATTTATATTCCCTAATGTATGCAAGCGAGACTTGGACGTGGCTGAAGAAGGACGAATCCGGGTTGAATGTAGTGGAAATGAGGTCGTTAAGAAGAATGTGTGTCTGCTCTTTTTCATCCCTTTTAATGAAAGTTTGGAAAAACGGCAAAACATCCTACTATAAATTTCGATAGAAGAATCTATGTGCCAAATCTCATGTTCCTATCGTATCTGGTTTTCGAGATATATGAGTAGATAACATACCAAACGATTGCATACCAAACGATAAAGAATATGAAATACTATACAATGGTACCAATAACTCCAAACCGCCAAAAATGGAGTTAGTGCATTTCCCTTGTATACCGACGATATTTTTCACAGCCTTGGGCGTGGCATTTCCAAAAATCCCTCCTTAGTGAAAGGTTTGGAATAAAAATCTACCTGTCTTCCAAATTTCACTTCTTTAAGATCAGCCGTTTGGACTGTGTGTTGTTTAGCGGGTAGGTCAGTCTCATATACTAACAGTCCGGTCAGTCCTAAAGAAGTAAGCTTGTGTTCTGAAACTGGTTGACTTTTTGTCCGAAAACAAAGTGGTCAAAAAACAAAGTTAGTGTGTTTTTAAAAAAACATTACACCATAATCAGTCTACAACGTTCTATAATCAATTACTTGTTCTCTAGTGTTTTTGTTATTTTTTTGTCCATACATGTAGCCTTGAACCTTGATATTGTAGTTAGCATTGCCCCAGAACAGGGTCTCGCCTAGTGGGGCCATAAAATCCAATACTTTTTTCTTATTTATATTTTTTTTACTTTGTTATATTTTGTGGATATTAAATAAATGAATAAAAAAAGAAAAAAATAATTTTATTCATTATGTCGCCACAAAGTAGAGAGAATATAAAATAAAATATAGACAAAAATGGTGTGCTACATCACTCGCGAACGGGTGGAGACCAATAAAAAGGAAGACGAAGAAGAAGAGATAAATGGTGAAGTGCGTCATTATTGACGGGCTACAGCTAGTAAACATTTCAAGTAATATTATTATGTTCTATCACAGTGAAGTAAATTGTATCTAGTTAGATATAAAGTGGAAATAACTAATGCGATCCATCTCACGAGCATGTTAAGTTTAAAATATGTAGGTGTCTCGTGCATAAAATTTGTTACGTCAAGTGTACTATGTGTTGTACACATTAGCGGGTTGGATGTGTGCATTCAGTGGCCGATCCAGGATTCAATTTGGGGGGGGGGCTGAAGGTCGTCACATGCAAATATGACCTTGCGGTATCAAAAATGTGAATAGCGCCGCAGGCGACTTTTTTGAGACTGAGTGAAGAGGGTCATTACACATACACATTACCTATCGTTTGATTTTTTTTTTTTAAATCGAAATGAATCTGGGTTTATCGAAATAAACCCAAATACATCTTTGTACACTTCACAGAAAGCTTAAAAGCTTGTGTTGTGAAGTGGAGTAGGTCGGGGATTGAACCCACTGGATTAACAGTCGAGCGCGTTACCAACCAGGCTACCGACCACCTCACTAAACACCACTTTCATTAAATAAAAATACGTGACAAAAATTTTGTTTTTTTTTCACCAAAGAATATTGTAGTTCCAGAAAATTCATGACATGATGAAAAAACGATGTTGTAATAATAATGTAATGTAATTCTTCGGAAACTAGATGTAGTATATAAAGTACCGCCACTCATAGTTTTGGGGGGGGGGGGACTTCAGTCCCCTATCCCCTCCCCTGGATCCGCTAGTGTGTGCAATTCTGTATATTGATACCTACAATTTGTACGTACATCTGTCTACCTACTAGAATAGTATGTAGGTATGATATAACAATAGGGCAGTGGCGGTACATACACACATGGATTTATGCATCGTAGCGATCACCATTGCAGTACCGTGTCTCCTGGTTGTCAGGAGTCTGCAATAAACATTTAAAAATATTTATTAAAATAGATAGTATAGAATAAATACTATTACTATTCTATTATATTGGAATCATTGTTAAGCATGACGAAGGACAAGCAGAGCTCTTTACACTCGCAAGCAACAAATTCTACTTTATATTATGAACAATTGCAAATTTATCTAATATTCAAATTGATTGTGAGTCAGTACTGCAATGTCACATCTGTACCTTACCATATTATTATCTCTTTGTTAATTTTATTTGTATGTGCTTATTGCGAGCTTTGTAGAATATGTGCCTAGGTTTACGAACATGACGAAGTGCCAATAGAGCCTTTTACATTTGGCGTTAAATTTCCCTGTAAATTTATAGTTTTGTCTCTTTTTATATATACTATTGTAAATATATTTTATATATAATATACAGGGTGTCCCGTAAATCAACGTCATCCCGTAGAGGGGTGATAGACCAGCTCATAACCTACCAGAAAATCGAAATATGACCATAGTAAAAATCGCTCATTCTCGAGATATCGGCACTTTTTTGTTTTTCGTGAAATTCGACACCTTCGATCAGTTTTTCGATCGCCATGGTCACAAAATTCAATATTATGAGATTAATTTCTTTGATTCGTAATCCTGAATGATTCAGCTATTTGATTACAGTCTTAGATAAAACCTATTAATTCACAATTTTGAAAAAAAGAACATCGTTTCCGCCTCTCGAGTTTTTTGTTTTTTATTAGCAAATTTCGACTCCTTTACACTGTAAAAATTTAGTATGACATAAAGCTGGAAAATTATATTAAAAACTTTCTCATTTAGTGTAGTTTTTAAAAAGGTACAAAACTGGATATAGCTCCCTTTACAAAAAAAGATATTCCTGTTTTACTTCAAAAAGACCTCATTATAAAAAAAATCAAATGCAGGGTTGTAGCTTCCTTATGTCAAATATTTGGACCAAGTGATAGAAGATGAAAAAATATTTAAAAAAGTTTAAAAAATGTATGTCAAAAAATCAACCGTTTTGGAGTTATGGTCTTTTGAAAATTAAGGAGTATGAGAATTTCTCATTTGGGTTTTTTGACTATAACTCATAAACCACCAATTCGATTTTGACGAAATAAACTAAAAATCATAGTCAATAAAATAGGCTTTTGATAAATATCTTAATTTGTGGCCTTTTCCTTAGAATCCAGTGAAAATTCTGTAAAATAATATCATTATTTCACAAAAATACATGTTTCTTAACAGAATTTTCACGAAATTTTGAAGAAAAGGCCGCAAATTAGGAACTTTATCGTAAGCCTACATTATTTACAATGATTTTTAATTTATTTTGTCAAGATCGAGTTGGTGGTTTATGAGTTATAGTTAAAAAACCCAAATGAGAAATTTTCATACTCCTTAATTTTCAAAAGACCATAACTCCAAAACGGTTGATTTTTCGACATACATTCTTTAAACTTTTTTTCATATTTTTTCATCCTCTATCACTTGGTCTAAATATTGGACACAAGGAAGCTACAACCCTGCATTTGATTTTTTTTATAATGAGGTCCTTTTGAATAAAAACAGGAATATCTTTTTTTGTAAAGGGAACTATATCCAGTTTTGTACCTTTTTAAAAACTACACTAAATGAGGAAGTTTTTAATATAATTTGCCAGCTTTATGTCATACTAAATTTTTACAGTGTAAAAGAGTCGAAATTTGCTAATAAAAAACAAAAAACTCGAGAGGCGGAAACGATGTTCTTTTTTTCAAAATTGTGAATTAATAGGTTTTATCTAAGACTGTAATCAAATAGCTGAATCATTCAGGATTACGAATCAAAAAAATTAATCCCATAATATTGAATTTTGTGACCGTGGCGATCGAAAAACTGATCGAAGGTGTCGAATTTCACGAAAAACAAAAAAGTGCCGATATCTCGAGAATGAGCGATTTTTACTATGGTCATATTTCGATTTTCTGGTAGGTTATGAGCTGGTCTATCACCCCTCTACGGGATGACGTTGATTTACGGGACACCCTGTATATTATTGTATTTCACGAGTCCAAGTGCCTGCAAATGGCCTATGGAAGGTTCAGAACAATAAACAATATATAAAAAGAGTGGGGGAAATAATAATGACTAACGCACTTATTACTGTCTACAATTTCCACCAGGACTTGCATATTTCGATGGAGTTTGATGACGTGAATCAATCATGATGACTTAATTTTATATGACGTAAATGTGGTCACATTTTGAGGTTTTTAGCCTCATGAAAGATACACATGTTTGGGAATTTTTAAAAACATGAAATTCCTGTCGCTGTAATTTTTATTTTTTTTAATACCATGTTATTTTGATTCGCGGTCTTTGTCGCGGTATTGTTGTTTTCCTTTTTACTTTGTTGCGAACGAGTTTTTTTTTCTTTTTTATGTATAATGTGATTGAAGTACCTAATGTGTTATAAAATGTAATCGTGAAATGTAAAAGCAACTAGGTATGTTGCGTAGGAACTTAAATAAGCAAATATATAAAGGCGGGGACAAGAACCATTGGTTGCTCATGTCTGTGTTGTAGTATTTCCATACTACGTAGGTAGCATTTATTTTCCAGACTGAATAATAAAGACGTCAAGCAGGGATATTGTTGCATAGAAACATAATATCAATAGAAAACTCGTAAGGAAATATTGAAACCAAAGTAGAAGGATTAGTTTCTTGTATATTTTACGTGGTTGCTTGAGTCTTGAGTGTATTGAACTTATTGCAATATGAAGACGAGAGGTAAAATGTATGGAGAATTACCATACGATATGCAGTATTATAGAAACTAAGTAATCGTTAGAACTTTCTAAGAAACACGAACATATTTCTCCACATAAAATTAGACACCTTGAATAAACAACCTACTCGTAACAAACAAGCTGGCTATCAATCAATCGGAGCGCGGAATTGGAGATAATAGTCTGAGACACAATTTAATTAATTTAAATATACCAATTAAAACTTGTTTATGATAAAATATTACTACACCTTCAAACTGTCACCTAAGTGCAATGGGATATTAAAGAAAATTTGAAGAGAATAATTTAGATGTAGAGAACAATAACACATGAAGTTAAATAAAAGCTAAAAAGATGGAAAAAATAATAAGAAGAAAAAGTAAAAAGATCAACACAAACAAATCTACGAGTATATACCCTCCTTCAGTTCAGTTTTCTTCCATTCGCATCCAAGTTCAGCCGGTTTGTTGGACAATGTCCTTATGTTTGTCTTCCAGGGCCTCCATTGGAGAATTCTGTGAATATTTTCGAGCCAATTATTCAACCTGGGAATCTGGATTACTCGATATAGCATAATAGGCATAATTGTTGTCTATAATAAGGGCTATTAATAATATAAAGAGTACACTGTACAACACCGTTGTGGTTACGTAACTCGACCTACGTAACGATTTAATGACTGCAATCAGTTAGTCTTAGTATTAGTACTATAAACAGTAGGATAAATATGTACGAGTATACTAGCTATACTACAGGTAGATTAGGGGGAGGTACTATATGATGATATAGACCTGTGCTAATTTACCTAGATGCAAGTCTAACCCCGTGGGATCCCGAATGGTAGGTTGTAGAATAGGCCACTGCTCTATTTTGTCATTTTTTTAATACCACTAAAAAGTCATGAAAAATTCCATAAGACATTTCTAGTCTCTTCGGTGATAAGATTCACCACCTATTCTGAGTGTCGAAAAAAGTTTGCGCTTAGAAAATGTTTACTTTTTAATAATACAATACACAGCATTTACTTGTTACCCCATTTTGGAATATGATAAACCGCGATGGTACCGGTATTGGTGCATATCTTCAAGGCCTAATAACTTAATTTCTTATCTGATCTCTCAGTGTTTTCCATGATATACTAGAATCATAATTATGTTACTAAAAATCTGTGTAGGTGCGTACAATCGTACATGTTTGTAATCATATTATGAAAAGTGTGTACTTTTGTATCCTATAGTATACACATATCCACATTATCTGATATCTAGTGTGGCGGTGTAGTGTTGGAAAATGGATTATTTTGTTCGTAAGGATGAAGGCTATGCGACACTGAAATATTGAATTTACTGCAACAAGGAACACGTTATACGAGACACGATTAACTACACGATAAAAGAAAACACGGAATGATGACTTTTCCTCTACAGAAGCTTGTTATTTTGATGTATTCCTATCAACTTGTACTCGATAAGGCGGATAAGCTGAATCGTCAACGTGATTTTCATTTTATTAATTCTCTTTAACAAGGTTTGATGAAAAAAACACTATTTTGTGATATCATGATCCACCATAAATATTATGATACTTTACATATTGGGTTTAGGTTACAGCTAGAAAAACCTGTAATTTCCTAGAAAACTGCCTGGTTGGGTTGCTTGAAATCTTCTTCTTCTTTATCTTGTTCTAGATCATTGAGCTGTTTGTGAACGGATGCCTTCCTCTTGGGATGTGGAACACCAACTATCCTTCCACCTTTTTGGCGGTCTGCCTGGCTGGGGTTGTCCCACGGGTATGTTATGGGCAACGATGCGGGGTATTCTGCCCTCATCCATCCTGTCCACGTGGTCTCTCCAATATCGTCGCCTTTTCCCACCCCTTGAAACAACCTCTATAAATAAGTGGGTGGAAAAATTTCGAGTGTTTTGATAGATGGTTCTCGGTGGAAGTCCATTGAATAATAGTATTTAAATGACACAGTATAATATCTCACACGGATTTTGAATTTATTAAATTATTGAATAGACGACTTTCATATTACACTTCGCAGGCCAATTAATGCAAAGTCTTTATATAAAAAAAACTTTGTAGGTAAACGAAGGACACGGAAATGTCCGTAAACTAGTCGCCTATTTCATAAATTCAAAGTGTGTGGGAGATTCTATATATACAGTGTTCCATTTTAATACTATCACGTGGGTAGTACATACAAGTAATAAAATATCGATTATCAAACAATGCATTTTATACATATCATAAACTATTGCGGTAGTGACCATGTTATGTTATATTAATTACAGTTTTTCAGTCATCATCATAAAGCAATGTTAGTAAACGAATTTCAGATGTTATCAATGAATGACACGTTACCTACTCTTTATTATTGGAACAAGGTCGCTATCAAAACTTCATAAATCATACTCGAATCAATAACAAAATTATTGACAAAATAATATACGTACTAGTTATCTAAAATACTTTTAACATTCAAACAACCGTCGTAGAAAAAAACGTACACATTTACACATACAGAATTAGCTGGTGAAATAAAAAAATATTTAGCATTCTACATAGGTCGGTGTATATAATCCCATTTGTATCATCAGCTACATGTATAATACCAAAATCGCTAATAAATAATTTAAAAAAAAATGACTTACCGGAAAATTGATACATAAAAATGCAAAAATCGGTAATTATTAATACTTGCAATATTGTAAGACAACTTGTGCCACAACTTTTTAGCTTATTCTTTTTAGCACCCTCCCCCAGTAGTCCAAGAGCCCGCTGCTTAATTTATGACGTATCTGTTTTTTGATCGAAATGTGGTATAAACGATAGCTTACCAATAGGGTATTACATCGCACTAGGGTTGCCTATCAAAATCTTGCCGCAACCCCCCCTGCCCCCCCCGAAAAGGTCCCTCTTCGCGGTTTTTCGCATTTTATAGGAATATGGTAAGAGATAGGAGAAAGTAGTCCATGACAAAAATAATCCTTGCTAAATTCTCTACAAAAAATGTTAAGTCAATTTTTTCATAGGACTAGTAGTTTACCCGTAATGGCCGGTCAAAAAACAGGATATTTTTTGAAAAAATAAAAAAAAAAGTTTGATTTTTTTTCTTTCAAATTCTTCCACCCATTATTACTAACATTTTATGGAAAAAAAATTTGGCCTGCGGCGCTATATCTCTGGTTATTTTATGAAAAACTAAATTTTAAGAATTTTCGTCACTGAGTTTTATTGTAATAACTCCGAAATTATAAGATATATGAACATAAGTTATAGCTTGTTTTGTAGCTAAGACTATGGCAACCCCCCCTGCCCCCCCCCCCCCGAAAAGGTCCCTCTTCGCGGTTTTTCGCATTTTATAGGAATATGGTAAGAGATAGGATAAAGTAGTCAATGACAAAAATAATCCTTGGTAAATTCTCTACAAAAAATGTTAAGTTAATTTTTTCGTAGAACTAGCAGTTTACCCGCAATGGCCGGTCCAAAACCGAAATTCATTTAAAATACTAAAAAAATGTATTTAAACTAAATTGGTTGAAAATTGATAAGAGCTACAGGAAAATAGTCACAGAACGAATTAATTACCATAGTCTTAGCTACAAAACAAGCTATAACTTATGTTCATATATCTAATAATTCGCCAAAATTTTTTTTCCATAAAATGTTAGTAATAATGGGTGGAAGAATTTGAAAGAAAAAAAATCAAACTTTTTTTTTTATTTTTTCAAAAAATATCCTGTTTTTTGACCGGCCATTACGGGTAAACTACTAGTCCTATGAAAAAATTGACTTAACATTTTTTGTAGAGAATTTAGCAAGGATTATTTTTGTCATGGACTACTTTCTCCTATCTCTTACCATATTCCTATAAAATGCGAAAAACCGCGAAGAGGGACCTTTTCGGGGGGGCAGGGGGGGTTGCGGCAAGATATTGATAGGCGACCCTAGTGCGATGTAATACCCTATTGGTAAGCTATCGTTTATACCACATTTCGATCAAAAAACAGATACGTCATAAATTAAGCAGCGGGCTCTCGGACTACAGATCCACACTGAAAACTGAAACTATATGGAACACTGAAAGGTATGCTTACTTGACAGTAGTGTATGCTTACTATACACTACATAATAATGTAGATAGACATAGGAAAGTCTGATCTTCTGTCTTCTATTCCTGCTCTCGATAGATACGTAGATAGATAGATAGATAGATACGTAGATAGATAGATAGATACGTAGATAGATAAATAGATTTGTAGAGATAATTTCATTTAGTCTGATTTCATCTGAAGGAGAATTTTTAGGAATCCGCTTCACGATATCACGTTCACAGAGACGATTATCAAGTAACTTGGGATTATTCTTTCGCTAATTTCTTTTACCGTTCTCGTCTCGCATTACTGTGAAAATTACCGAAAACAAATTAAAATAATCACCGTTAGAATTTCTTCGCGACTGTGAAAATATTTCACTTGAATCGCACATTAATGGATTCTGTTTTTTTCTTTCATTTTTAGCAATCAGACGTTCATATTTTTAAGTTTGTACGAGTACTTTTAGTATATTATAATTTAGTATATTTTTATCTCATAATGCGGTTGTATTTTTGCCGTAAACGAAAATTCAATTAGGTTTTGAAAGATAGCACAGATAGACATTTGAAGGAATAACCGTACAAAATGTATACTTTTTATTCATTATAAAAAAGGATGTACTCATAAACCCAAATACTTTCATACACATACACACTTTACAGGAAGCTAAATGCTTGTTTTGTGAAGTGCATAAAACATCGTCAGCGCCACATTGATATTCGAACCCGGCCCTTTCCGTTAGGAATTCATGGATAGATGAATGGATGTTTCAGTTCTTATTTTAAAATTTACATATTTATTAAAATATTGTATCCTTTGCGGGGTAGGCAGAGAGGACAGACACAAACTGATATCCTTACATTGATCTCCCATTTCCATCTCGTTCCTAACGTTCGCCATATTCTTGAGTATCTTGTTAATGTGTTCACTCTTAGTAGCTCTTGGACGGTCACGTTTCTTCACAACTTCTCTTTCAGACTTACAAATTTTCTTTGTCATTCATCCAATATCAAAACAAAAATATATAAGTACATAAACGAATCATTACATGTGGCACAAAGTTACCTCAATTATCCGGGGAAAAAAATTACTGCCTCAATAGACGTCTGAATAGAAGTCTGTTCTGAGGCAGTAGACACCGTAACAGTTTGTGTACAGAGAGCAGTATTGCAACAACATTCATAAATTATTCAATATTCATGTAGACTTGTTTATGGAAAAAATGGAATTGATTCACTACTGTTCTGACTACTCAAATTGCCTGGCAGGGGTCAATATGTGTAACAATATCGATCAGCAAATACCAATTGCTTTTATTATTTGTAACAATAGGTCAGATTAAGACCACTCGTGAATTTGAATGGCCAGCGCTTAACTTTACTTAATTATATGGCAGTTCCAAGCATGTTGTGTGATACTGTGATCCTGCCAGATAGGCATTATAATAATGTGCCACGACCCTTTTGTTCCGGAGCCCAATTGTTTGGTAGTTAGACAAAGGGAGTAGACGAATGGGGAATTCATTTCAAAGCAGTTCTGCAATTTTCTCCACGAGAAATATATGTGGTAAAGTTTTAATTATTTTCGGTATTCGACATAATTTTCGATCGTTATATTATAATATACGAGTATTTTACAACCATAGGGGATTATTATTATATTTTAGTATTATCTATATAATAAAACACTATCTTTTTGTATGTCGTGTTGTAAAAAAATCAATAGATGTCGATAGTTTAGACATGGAGCACGTGATAAATCGCTAAATTGTTTGAAATACTTTTGAAAAACGAATTTATTCTGTGTACTATTTTTTTGTCAACTTTTTCCACGTTTTTTTTCTTGTAACTATCTATTTTCATTTAAGGGATACATAAACTCATGCTTATTTATTGAAAAAATCTCGCTAATTAAGATTTTTGATAATGGAAAAACTTTTTCAAGCGGGAATAGTCTAGAATTCCTACAGCCTATCAGCTTCAGAATCGCAAAATCTAGTACAAATTTCAATCCGCTAGGAGGGCGGATTAGATTTTCATAAAATTTGGAACCGGGCGCCACTTTCAGAGTCCAGTTTAGGACGCCACTAACATTAATTAAGCTGAAGTCATTGTGTATAGAAATTTTAATATTGGAGTGATCCAATATTGTGAAACTAAAAAACGAAGAGTGTCGTCATTTATGTCTGTGTTCTTCTACATTTTCTTTTTTCATTTTTTTTTATTATTTACCAATAATTTATTGTTTTCTATCGTCCGTAGGCCCATTCGGCCACCTGGATTCGTAAATTTTTACAATTATAGCATATATTATCAAACAATTACAAAAACAACAATCATTATCAGATCAATGCCAATCAGAGTGTAAAGGACTCTGATTGACATTTCGTCATACATTAAATCAATTTTTCAACATATCGTCAATGGAGTAAAACACTTTATCAACGAGATACTTCTTCACACCTCCGCGGAAGACCGTATCATCCAGCGATTTCTAAATTTATTTAGAAATCGTTTTAAAATTTAGATTCTGTTTCAGCAGGGCTTTTAACCCTTGTTATTAATGAATTACTAACTTCACTTAGGTAGACACGGTAAAGGTTTGATTTAGGTTAGCAGTATATTTAGGGAAAATAAAATATGCGTAACTTACGTACCTATGTACACCTATAGTATTACACTTAATTTTCAAATTATGATTTATGAGATAAGTTCATGTTGTGTTTTCCCGTTGAATCAGCCCCCTTTAGTCTAAACTAAAAATAAGACTTCCTGTTTCAAAATCGAATGTACCAATTCTGCCGTTGAAACTGAGAAAATCGCGAAAAAGTCTTGCATCACCCATATAACTCCATACATTTGCATGACATAGATGGGTTGAAACATATAGGGGACGCGTATGGAAACTCAAACTTTTTATGATTGAAATAGGTTGAAATACTCATTTCGATAAAAAAAAAAACTCAAAATACCTAAAGGTGGCGTATACGTGGTTCTTGCTTAGGACGACAAGGGAGGAAAGGGACGAAACAATGGATATAGGTATGTGCCTAAGGATATGCAAGATGAATACGACGCTCTATCCCCTTTTTCTATCCTGCAAGGAATACGGTTATAAATAGATAGAGATAGATATATATTATTATTAACTTCTAACATCTTGTTACATGACTAGGGCATAAACTTTGCGACCTGTACAACGTTTCTGGATGGCCTTGAGAGATTCTATGTATAGAAATATCGATGTTTGAAAAAGAAGGGACCATACAATTCTATACTAACCAGCTTCCGTTCAATATACCATAAGGTAAAATATTAAAATTTTTGATTCTGTTTAGCAGGCCTTATAAATATAAGAAGAAAATTACATAAATATTTTTACTTGTAAGTATTGGTTCAATATTATATTATACCTACACATAAAATAGGGAACGAAAAGCGAAATACAATACGAAATAAGTTACAAAAAAAAACTTCTTCTTTCATAACGTCTCTGTATCCGGATACAAGACGGAATAATTTAAGTGTGAAAAATGAATAAAAATAACAATTTCGCGGGTAACAAATCCTTCTGGTTAGACGTAAATTATAGCTTTTTTCACCGTTTCGCAGATTTAAGACAAATTTTTCATACGATTCAGCACCTAAATTTACGGTACGTATTACTGGGTCTTAAGGTTCCCTTACAACGTATATCTATACATTACCTACGTTATTCATATTTCTTCGTGTTGTTACATTTTTACGCTTAAACGATCGTAAATAGCCATTCTTTAATAGTGTCGCCAAATGTGCCGTGTAACAAAAGGTGGAAAGGTTAGTTCTTTATGAATACTTCTTATTACCTTCCGGTATTAATAAAATAACGCTCCAGAAATGTTTCATTAAATTTAATTTATTGATTGTAGACTGCTTGAACAGCTAACTTACTTAATAATGGGAATGTATGATTACTTTTTTAACTTAGACTTAATACTTCGTCTCTTTAATTGCTAGTGTTTTCAGACGTTCCTCATAAGAACACAGGGAGTCTGGGGAGAATAAAGAAATAACTTGCTTAATAGTTGCTTCCCTCATTTTCTTTTTCATTCTTCATCCTTCGCTACCATAAATATTTTATAGATTTAAGATATATTAATTATATATAATGTAACAAGTAGTTATATCTCAACAGATACACAGTTATGGATGGACCTTCCATCAGGCTTATGACTGATCGTTGGCTGGCTTAATGTGATCACATTACACCTAAGTAACATTTCCAGTACTTTAAGTGTAAAGTGATCACATTAAGCCAGCCGACGATCAGTCATTAGTCTGATGGAAGATCCAACCTTTGCTGGGCATCTGTTGAGATATAACTACTTGTTATATTCAACAACGACATGTAGAAAATTCCGATGGTCTCACAAAAATATAAAATTGTGATTCCAAAATAATCTTATATACTCGTATAATGTAATCTATTTCTTTTGCGTGAGTGTTAATGTGTTTAATTGTGAACTGATGTTGTTGGTGTTACATATGTATTGTATATTAATGTACCTGCCAACATTTGTTTTTGTAACTGTGTCTATTCCATGTATTATGTATAAACAAATAACCGAAAACTTGACTGAAAATTTGTATACAAAAAATATGTATAATAATCATAATTTTGGTCCCGAAATAATGAAATAATACAGGCTATATATTATGCAGAACGCGGATCGCATGTAATTACAAAATAATTTACAAATTGGCTCAAATGTATTTTGATCTAATATTAATAACACTCGAACATACAAAACAAATTTCCCGAGAGTATCTATAGAAAACTATTTCAAACATGAAACAGTATCATAATATAAGAGAAAAAGAAAGTAGTTGTCTGCGTAGTTTGTAGATAAACGAGAAACGATATTGAAACTTTTTCGGTACAACATATGGTTAAGGATGTTACGAATGTTCGCATCAGCATTCGCATATGCGAAAGATTCGCATCATTTTATACATTCGTTAAAACATCAAAGATGGGAATGTTATGCGAATGCGAGTGTCATACGACAAACATTTTTTATTTTATTTTATTTAGTTACAATATAACACAGCTCAACGTTACAGCGTTAGCCTATGTGCTGAGCTGTATACAGAAAAAGAGTGTTCAAAAACAACATTCAAAATATAAACAAAAAGGTAGGAAATCTACAATCTACAAATCTACAAGTGAGACAGTCGTGGAAAACCCTCTCGACTGATGGAAAACCAAATGTTATAAACATGACAAGTTGACAGAACTTGCTTGCAAGTACTCCACCTGCCAGTGTACCAAGTAAACAATTATTTGGTGCGCTGCCTTATAATATATGAGCCACTGCGAAATCGCAAAACCAACCAGGATATTATTTTTAAAATATAATTTGCTACTTTGAAAATTTGACTACTAATTATATGTTCAATTTGATTGTAACTTAATTAATTAAAAAATACGACTGAAACCAAAATATAGTGATTTTTTTGCCTTTCCTGAATATTCGCATTCGCACATTCGCATTACAAACATTCGCATTCGCGAATGTCTAAAATATGACATTCGTAACATCCCTGGTATGTGTGCCAGACATATAATTAGAATTCAGGCCACTTTTGTCATACGAGACCGGTCCATTTACGAAAAACGAATGGATATTTTTCACAAACGTAAGATGGTAAGTCATAACAACGCGCGTTTCGTACGTGACCTGACCAAAGAAAACGCCGGAAAATGTGAAATAAAAAAAAAATAAAAAAACACGTTTTAGAGGTGAAGCAGAAAGGGAGCGATATTGTATGAGAAACCTCGTGTATCGTATAATATTATCATACAACTATTATACCGCTATGAATGGCTGGATTAAATGTAATGGTAGGAAATGTCAGAAGTAAGACCACTTGAAGGAGAATATATTAGTTGTTATGAAACATTTGTTTTCTCACTCTAGGCCTAAGTGTACTTTCATACTCGTAGTATACGAAATTATGAAAGAGTCTAATTTATCTTTACGTTTCTTGGGGAAGAAGCGGTAACTGAGGAAGTATCTCATATTTAAACTTTATAACGCAATTCGTAAATTAAGATATACCTACACAGAGACGAGAAATTCAATTTGAAGCTTGAAAAACATTGTTCAAATACACATGCCAATTGAAGGCGATAGAACTCTGCTCATACTGATGTGTCTTTATCACCTCCATGTGTTCTCCGGAAATGTTAAAATATAGCTGCTATTAAAAGCATGGTGGACTTGAAATAATTGATACATATCATGTCAATTAGAAATAAAAAATGAGATGGAACATGGATCGTACAGCTAGACTGAAATGGCAATGGGCAGGGGACATAGCAAAACAAAATGATTTAGTAGGTGGACACCCAGACTAATAAAGGGGAGACCATGGGAAAGAGGTGTCGGAAGGCCCCAGAAGAGATGGGCGGACTACGTGACCTCGGTAGCGGGTAGATAGTGGATGCGAAAGGCAAGCGACAGGAAAGAGTGGAAACTCTTGGAAGAGGCCTATATACAGCAGTGGAGGGACCAAGGCTTATGAAGAAGAAGAAGAAGATCATGTGAATGCATGGACATCGGACATGAGACTTCAAAGGCAGGAAAACCCTATTACAATATGCAATACTAGAAAGTAGTTTTTTGAAATATTATTTTTACACCATTTATAGTGCCTGTCATATTTTCGTCGCTCCTCAAAATTGGATAACCAGAGGAGACATCAACCAAACTAAAAAAATAACATTGTTTAGTACTACCACCAGAAGTTCTACCCACGCCAAGCGTATAGGCATAAAAAAAATAAAACCAGGGAGGTATCATTGATAGTTATGAGTTACTAAACAAATAATAAAAGTAAACATTCGACCGTCTTATGAGAATCAGGATTATATAACGTCCTAATTTATTAAGGTTTCACGAGAAAAAGATGTAATGAAAAACCACATTTTGATTTCTGTAAAAAAACAGATCTTATCCTAAGTAATAATATTTTCTATCACACACGATATGTGTTCAGTGGTATCAATAAAAGATAATACTAAAACAAACCTTTTTCTTGTGGAGTTTATTAAGCTCATTCCTAGAAACACAATATTTGACGGCTTTTTCATCAATCTCTTTACAGTCAAAGAAAATAAGAACGTATTACTTATTTCCACCTGTTATTAACCATTAATTTCTTCACAAAGAAGACATATTGCCTTGACTGAATGTTAACATCAACAATCTTAATTTGTTAAGAAATCAATGTGCTATTAATCACCTGCTAATATTATTAAGATTTTTTCAATTTGTAGTAGGTATATCTAATGATTTTCTTAATATTAATCGACCATATAAACTTTAATTCGTTAATTTGACTGATGCCCAATTTAGAGGTATTACATACAGTGTCAGACGGATGAAACGAATGATTCTACTATTAGTATATCTGCACCCTTCAACGTTCCTTGAAGGAACGCAGAGAGGTCACTAATCGACGACACACGTTAGAGATAAACATAATAAATACCAGAAGAGAGGGATTCGCTGGCAGAGATTGGAACACTGCGATAAGCTCGACTTAGTGAACAAATGTAATAGCATCTATCTCTTACTTATGTACATACTTACTGCTAGCCACTTGCGTTCCACTGCTGGACATAGGCCTATTCCAAACTTTTCCAGTGTCTTCTATCTTGGGCTATTTGCTGCCATCTACGGTCCGTAATGTGGACATTGGCATCTATCTACTTTTATGTGGTCTTTCTACGCCTCTTTTGTTCTGACCTGTCTTGCCACATGTCCCGCCCACTGCCATCTTAGCTTTGCTGTTCTTTCTGCGATGTCGGCAACTTTAGTTCGACGTCTAATCTCCTCATTTCTAATGTTATCTCGAAGACTGACGCCCAACAGATTGTTATGTTAACATTTTTTATGTTTTTGTTTACTTGTAAATAAATAAAAAAGCGATAACTTAATGGGGGAGGGAAATGAGTTAATTTTGGTTGGATTTATAACCTAAATGTACCTAATGTAAATTTTAACATAGCAGAAACGGTGTCCGGCAAGTTCGTCTAAAATCAATTCGTCTGAAATCAATTGGTCTAAAATCAATTCGTCTAAAATCAGTTCATCTAAAATCAATTAGTCTAAAATCAATTCGTCTAATTATCAATTCGTCTAACTATCAATTCGTCTAAAATCAGTTCATCTAAAATCAATTGGTCTAAAATCAATTCTTCTAAAATCGAGGGATTCATCGTTAGGCAAATTGATTTTGGTCGAATTGGTTTTAGACGAATTGATAATTAGACGAATTAATAATTAGGCTGGCCACAAACGTCCCGAAGTTCAGTTCCGGAATCGACCGTTTTGCAAAAAGGTTCCGACCAAAACCTCTTTCTGAATTTAAAATCGGGGTGACGCTGAATTCAGAGAGAGGTTTTGATCGGAACTTTTTTGCAAAACGGTCGATTCCGGAACTGAACTTCGGGACGTGTTTGGCCAGCCTTAGACGAATTAATTTTAGACCAATTGATTTTATACGAACTTACCGTAAACCAGTGCAGAAACAGGTGGATATATATTACATCTTTCTACTAGGTATATAAAGTATTAAGATCACCTTGGTATGGTAAGCTGAAGGATGATTTTAGTAGATGTAGTAGTAGGTAGTCTACGCAGAATTACAATTAGATGTGAAGGATATGGCCGCGGGTGGCATGGAAATTAGAATACCAAATTCTCCATCCACACAATATTATAATTCTGTATTATTCTCTCCTCCTTCGTACCTACATGTAAAATAATAAGTGCCTGCTTAATGTTATTGCTCCGAGACCTGAAAATACTACTACATTATTATAATACTAGTGGGTCCCGTGAACACTATATTCACGAAATTTGGCATTTTTTATTAACTAACTACTCATACTGCCACTCTACCACGCCCTTCCAAAGTTCTTCGAAGGAACATATTGAGAGGGTCTCGGTCTTACCTACTTTCCATACTAATTCTACAAACGTACCTACTATAGTAAAGTATGATTATACCAAAAAATTCGAATTGCATTCTTTATCAATAATATAATAGGTAGGTATGTAGTACTTTTACGCGGAAAATTACTTCATTAGTAGGTACACTTCTAAATTTTAATTTTCGCGGAAAATTATTTTCATTCGTAATTTCATTGGTAGATACATTCGATATTTCAAATTTTCATTCATACAGAGTGAGACTTCGACGAACATTTCTAGCCACCAACGAAGGCGTCGCTGCTTTAAATTTACATACATATTTATATAACTTGCAAAATTTTCCAATGGGCAAGCGTTACATACCTACATGACTTGGATAATACGAGAATTATGTAATGGAATAAGGTCGCGTATAATCAAAGTCTACGAACAGTTTGGATTTTTGGATCGGAAGAAGATGCCCAATGAAAGTTTTTTTTTTACTCCACGTCACACAAACATATTATTCCCGTATGGTCAACCCATATTAAACACTAAATAATAGATACATAATTGCTGTACATTGCAAAATAATGTTAATCAATACGATTTATACGAGTTATCGCAATTATTGCTTGTGTAAGCGCACCTTTACTCAGCGGTCCGATAAGCAAAATATGGATAAACGCTTACTGCTTTGCAAAACTCGACTGGTAGAAAGAGCAGTAAAATAAGTCAAAGTTAAATCTGCTTCTTGTTCTTCGTATCAGCCTGCTTCCGTCCACTCCTGGACGAAGGTCTCCTCCATCTGCCTCCACATCGCTCTATCTTGGGATCTCTGGATCCAGATGACACTAACGTACTTGAATAGGTCGTCTATTTTATACATGGATGTTGGTATTTGGTATAATACCCCTTCGTTCATCGTGCGTATAAATATCGGAATGATAACATTCACAGTAATAATAATAATACAGCTATGTAATAAATCATACAAGTAATCTAAAAACTTTTTCTCTTACATGTCAGTTTTCTGTGATCCCTTTAGAGAAATAAATCACTAAATATTTTTCCATCAAGAACATATAAATCAATAGACATATTATAGCTTATCTGCTTCAAGGAATTCCCACGATTCCACATTCTCATGACTAGAGACAGGATTATATGCAATCGCATATTTACAGGACATATATCAGAGACAGGGTGAGGAATACTGAGATTAGAAAGACCTGTCAGACGGAAGATATCGTAAGATGGGGTAGGAAAAGGCGACGATACTGGAGAGACCACGTGGACAGGATGGATGAGGGCCGAATACCCCACATCGCTGCCCATAACATATATGGGTATACCCGTGGGACAACGTCAGCCAGGCAGACCACCAAAAAGGTGGAAGGATAGTTGGTGTTCCACATCCCAAGAGGAAGGCATCCGTTCAACTACAGATCAATGATCTAGAACAAGAGGAAGAAGAAGCATATTTACATATGCATTTGCATATTTTGCCAATTTATTCAGGATTTTGCATATTTCGACCAAAATCTACTGATTGTGGATATTTGGGTGTATGAAATTTTACCTGTATTTGCAAAAATTTTTACGTTTTCAAAAACAAAAATGTCGGTGTCTGGTTGAAAATGAAGTGTAGGTAAATAAAGTAATTTAATTGAAAAATAAGTACTCAATCGTAATTTTTCTTTTAAAAACAAGATTTTATGAAATCACACCTTAGAACCGCGGTCTGGCAAACGATACCAATCATAAATTAAATAAAAATATACTCAAAAAAAGTCTTGTATTAACGTTAATTTGTTGTATTTATTGAAATTGATGTTGCATATTTTGTTGCATATTTCGAACATTTATGATGCATATTTGCATGCATATTTCATCCATTTTAAGTTGCATATAATCCAGTCTCAACTCATGACTAATATATTACTCCAGTAGATATTTTATTAGCCAGGCCATTGAACGGTCATGTTATTTTAGGTATGAAAGATTTCATAATATGAATAAATACATATATTCCTACAATGTGATTTATTTCAAAGTTACATACGTTTCCACTTTGGGAACCTATGTTTTATTAATATTTTTGAGTACAATTTTGGAATAGTTGGTTGGAACGAGGGTCTCTCAAACGGGAGGTGCCGGGTTCGAATCCTGGAACTGACGACGTATTCTACACTTCTTAAGTATCCAGGAAAATAGTTTCGGTTTATTTATATTCAAGCCCAGTTTATGTATTTAAGCCGGGGTTTGAACCTGGGACCTCCCGCTTGGGAGACTGCATGCTGCGCCAATCAACTATGGCAACCGTCTACTCAATCAAAAGTTAGCAGACGCCATATACACAATTGGGTTATTGGTCCATCTCATCACAAGAAAAGAACTTCATTGGGTTGCCATCTACAACCCGTAAGCTGGACAAGGTCATCTGTCCACTTTTTTGTGATATTCTAAGGCCTATTTTGTTCTCCGTTCGTCGTTGCGTTCGATCTTACCATATGCCCATGAGCGTCGCCAAGGGGGGGGGGGGCAACTACCGCTCCCCCTAGACATTGGAATGGGTATAATATACTTTTTCATAGTAATGAAAAAAAATCACATTATTAACACACATTTTCCCATCATATCATAAATTTTCAGTACGAAAATTATTAAAATTATGTCATAAAAAAAAATTCACTTCGCCCATTTTCTTTAAAAAAATTCCGCCTGTGGCGCTATTTACGCGTTTTTCGTACCATATAAATACTTAAATTTTGAATTGATTCAACACTTCTGTTTGTAGTTTGAAATGTCACTCGTCTCTCTCACACAATTGTGCAACCAACATTATTGTGTGTTGAGATAAATTATTATATTTTCCATTTACTCTTCGGTGAGATTTTCCGCTGTCGCGATGCACTGGAGTGAAGTTTTCATAGTTCAGGAATAAACACGAATTCAATTTCTCACACAAGATGCTAGTAATCCAACTCAACTAGGCACTCGCCGCTCGTGTCGTATGGGGATATAGATTTCAAATAATTCTAAGTCAATAAAGAATGCATGCTAGAGGGTGTTTCATAGAAAATATTTTTAAGAACTACGCTTATAATTATCCATCTTCTTATTGGTTTATTGGATTTAAATCATCCGTAATCCTTATTTAAGGCACTTGGAATCGTCAGGTTTACATATTGAACAAAATTTATACATTGCAAACTTATGAACTGGAAAGTTATAACAGTTACAGCAAAAAAATAATGGAAGCAATAATTATTTACATGGTGACAAAACAAAATTATAAAAAAAGATGTGGATTAGTTCGATTCAGGTCTGGATGTAAATTGTCCAGAACTACATTACGTCAATGACAACATTCTTCTCTGTGTGTCCTGTTGGGTCTCTCCGACGTTGACGACCATTTGGGAGAACGCCTCTCTGTCCTGGGCAGTGCGAAACAGCTCCTCCACAATCCTGATGTCGGTCCACTGCCGAATGTTTCGAAGCCAGGATAGCTGCTTCTATTATATTATTAAAACAAATTAATGATCATATCAATAATTTCATTTTTTTTTAAATTATCATAAGATAAACAAACATTCTCAGTAGAATTCTGGCTATAATGCAAAACTCATTCTTTCCAATCTGTTTGTTGGAAAAATATCAATACTTAATTGAACTTACTCCTAAATACACGCAACCTCTATAACTTTTCAATGTTTCAACTTTTTAATGCGTTTTGAACATAAGCGTGGTTCTCTTTCATACACCTATGTAAATATGTATGTATTTTCTACTTCAAATGAATATTGTCACAAGTGGTTGGTTGGCAGACATTGCCAACGGCAACAAACCAGCCATTTGAAAATGTATTTTTGCAATAAAGTTTTTTTTGCAATATATTTTTTAAAGGATCTACTAGTCTTGCATACACAAACCCAAATACTTTCCTGCACACTTTGCACTAGGCTAAAAGCCTGTATCACAAAGTGTGGAATACATCGCCAGCACCGGGGTTTAAACCTGGCACCTTCCGCTCGAGAGAATGCCGCCTCAACCAACTGCGCCAACCATGTACTCTTATTTAGAAAGTTTTTTACAATTGCTTATTTTGATATTTTATTTTATTTTTATTTTATTTTATAATCGTACACGGCCTTTAGGCCATTTGAACAAAGTATATTGCAAAAATCACACAAAAAAAATCAATCAATAAAAACAGTCGAACAATATTGCGCATTACACATAATTCATCAATTACAAATTAACATCATAACACAAAACCACACACAAAAAATAGTCTGATCTAAAAAGGAGACATAGCAAACTGATTAAACTGTCATAGAATGTAAATAACAAGTCATTCTCAACAAATAAAATCAATCAGGCAAGTATGCACTGTATCAAATATATTTTAAACATCCTTTATAATAAACAATATGAGAGTATGGCGGATGACTTCGTATCATATCAGTGACGCTTTGAAATCTCAACTCATGTATGTACCTAGTGCTGCGAACGATTGTCAAACCAATACACTCCGAGTACTTATTGAATCAATACACTCCGAGTACTTATTGATTCAATACACTCCGAGTACTTATTGATTCAATACATTCCGAGTACTTATTGATTCAATACACTCAGAGTACTTATTGATTTTATAACATAATTCATATTGTACTGAGTGCATACTGCATTTTCTTTTGTTATAAGCGGTATTGCACGAGTAAATTTCATACATGCATTGTACTGAGTAATATGAATTCGGACATTGTCAAATTTTCTGTACCTCTGACATACATACACTAACTTAGATTTTTTTTATGATTCATTGATTTTTATGATTAACAAAAATAGGCACACATTTTAAAATATTATGTTCTATTTTTAACACACAAAAAGCACAATTGCATAATTATCTTAAAAAAACTTTTTTTAAGACATGATCTTTATTTTACAGTAAAATGGCTGTCCCATTTCATTTCAGTCGTGGGATAGTCGATTTACTATGAAATAAAAATGACAGCTTCTTTAAAAAATATTTTAAAATTGTGATTTTTTAAAGATAAATTATGAAATTGTACATATTTTATTATGTGAAAGAAATTGGACATATTTTTGAAAATGTGTGGGTTTATTTAACTCTTGTTCTTCTTCTTCCTTCAGCCATCTCTCCAATGTTGGATATAGACCTCTTCCATTTGTTTCTACTTTTCTCTATCCTCAAGTTTGCCAATCCATCTTCTACCCGCGACTGGGATAATATCGTCGGCCCATCTTTTCTGTGGCTGACCTATTTATTTAATTCTCTTCTTCTTATCAGCCTCTATCCCTCCACTGATGGATATTCCTGAGTCTTCTACAATTCTCTATTTTGGGCGGTTAGTCTCCACCTATGCCCCACCGACTCGATGATATCAATTATTTAATTATAAACCATTAATTAAAAGTCAGTGCGCAGCCTTTTTTTGTCAAAGGTACAGAAAATTTTACAATGTCCTAAGTATGAAAGGGTAGTACAGTGCAAGTACAGAACAGTGCACAGCCTTTTTTGTCAAATGTACAGAAAATTTGACAATGTCCGAAGTATGGAAGGGTATTTAGTGTAGAAAGTACAGAACATGTTGCAGAACTGCACGGTGGTTGCTTTGCGGTACACCACCGACAACCTTTTGTGTAGGAAACATTTTCAGCCAGCGAAACATTAAGTGGGTGTATTTTCACCGTACTACATAACATCCCTTATATTACAAGGCAACAAGAAGGCCCAGTTTTAATCAAGAAGTAATGAAAGAAGAAATAGAGGAGGTATTCCTCTGTATGAAATTGTTTATTTATTTTCATTTTTGGTGAACAAAATACTAAATTATGTTAACATTACAAATAAATGAGGTGGTCGGTAGCCTGGTTGGTAACGCGCTCGACTGTTAATCCGGTGGGCGCGGGTTCAATCCCCGACTTACTCCACTTCACAACACAAGCTTTTCAGCTTTCTGTGAAGTGTACAAAGATGTATTTGGGTTTATTTCGCTAAAAATAAAATAAAAAATATATTATAATTAGAGTTGTACCGACTAGTCGACAATCTGGTCAAAGAAGCCGACTATCAGGGCAAAGAAGCCGACTCTCCGGCAAAAAATGCTGAATATATGTAGTCAGTACCTAATAGTTAGAAGAATACAGGAAATAAAAGAAATCAATAGTACCTATTTACAATACGTTTTGTATTTTTGAAATTGCAGTCTCTCGATGGAAAGTTGTGGGGTAGTAGGGATTTCTTTCATTCTATACGTTTTTTGGCATGCTGAATCCGAATCCGAGGTTTGCCAACAAAATTTCGATACGGAACATGGCGAAAAATACAAAAAATGGCGAAAATATTCGTTTTCTGGCGATTTCTTAATAAGAACTCGAAAACCGACAACTTTCGTAAGTTATTTTAAGTTATATAAAGTATGTAAAATTTACTACAAAATTTCTATATAAAATTTTTCTCTAAAATAAATAGGAACGGAGCTGTGAAGGTCCAAAAAATGGCCAAATTTTCTTATTGTTTTACATTACGAGAATCGAAAATGTATTGAAAAAGTTTACCTTATTGCCTTCATAGGCGAATTTCGACAATTATTTTTTAAATTCATGAGTCATATTTTACCTCGTTGGAATCAGAAAACACAAAGAAAGCTATTAAATAATTTTTTATTAAAAAAAACCGTGAAATATTTGAGCTAGGCATGTTTAAATAATTTTATTTAAAAATATAGTAATTTGTTTAGGCTAAAAGTGGTTAACCCTTTTTAGCTTAAACACTTCACTATATTTTTAAATATAATTTATCCTGAAACCTTTCTCCATATTTACTGATTCCAACGAGGTAAAATATGTATCATAAATCTGAAGAATAATTGTCAAAATTTGGTGATAATTCGAACAAGGTGACCTATTCTCCATACATTTTCCATTTTCACAATTTAAAATAACAAGAAAATTTGGCCAATTTTTGGAGCTTGACAGCTCCGCTGCTAGTTATTTTACAAAAAAATTATATACCAAATTTGTAGGAAATTTTATGTGCTTTCATTCTGCTAAAAAGATGACCCACAAAAAGTTGATGGTTTTTGAGTTCAAATCCAAATTTCGAATCAGTTTTCTGATGGAAAAAAACCTTCGATGGAATATACTTATACGATTCCTACATAGACACTAGACAGTACCTAATATTATGGTCCAGAGGAGAATAAATTTCAATAACGTGACCTCCGAAAGAATGTTCCGAATAATTCTAGAAATGAGAAAAGAATTCCTACAAATGTCGTAAATATTCTTTTCACCATTTCGGGAGCATATAAATAATATCTATCTTTATACATTCCGATGTGTAGTTAGAAAGGTACATATTTTTCATATCTATCTAATGTTAGCTATATATTATTCATAGTATTCATCTTCTTCTTCGTCAGCCTTGGTCCCTCCACTGCTGGATATAGGCCTCTTCCATTTGTTTCCAGTTTTTTTTATCTCTCGCCTTTCTGACCCACTGCCTACCCGCTAACGAGGTCACGTCGTCCTCCCATATTTTCTGGGGCCTCCCGACACCTCTTCTGTTTTCCCATGGCCTCCACTTTACGAGTCTGGGAGTCCATCTATTTTCGTCTTGTCTTGCAGTGTGCCCTGCCCATTGCCATTTAAGCCTTGCTGTATGATCCATGACGTCGACAACTTGGGTTCTTCATCTGATTCATAGTACTACATGAATAACATTCAAAATCGAAGAAAAGCCCCGACGCCGTCGTTTCAGCAAGAAGACAGCGATAATAATGCTAGACTTTCGCACCAAGACTAAATCGTGAGTTGCGTGACACATGGGCCTTGAGGGCGGGATGTAGCATCGAAAGATCTAATAAGGTCGCAGTGACTTGATAGGGTTGCTTGGTCCCTTGATGTCAGAAAAATAAATTCTCTTACGTATACCTGGTTGATATGATAATTCGATTCGTAAACTCGATAATCTTACAATAATAGATAGCTTTAAATATAGGTTCCTAATTTATGTATAAATTTTTATAAAATCTGAAAAAGCAGGTGATATCAAGTGAAGACGATGTCAGTGGAAAGCTCGATAGATTTAAATAATAGACGTCATGAAAAGTTCACGCCGCGAAAGTCTTCAACAATACACTTAATAAAGCTTTCATCTGATCAGAATTTATAATAGAATTTACGTAGGTATTTACAAGACTAATATTCAATACAAATGATGACATAATGAATCAATATTTATAATATTGACTTAGCTTCCTCACCGACATTAACCCCTATGTTAACTTTGATTCTAAATCAACACAACATTCATATATAGTTAACTGTACCACGTATATTGCTGTGTGGTTAAATAAATTATGTAAATTGCTTGTCATTCGGAACATGGTGACAGTACTCGTATATTAGAGATGTTTCAGGAATAATTCTACATTATATTCATCATACTAATGTAGATTAATTATTATAAGTATACTTGGGTAATTATACATTGAGAGATCGGGTGAGGCTACCCGAATAAGAGAGATCTGTGAGACTAAAGACATTGTTTGATGGGGGAGTATTGTATCGATATGTCCAAAGAATGGACAAGACTGGACTCACTTATTCCACTGCACCAACAGTCTCACTGAACTGACCCTCGCGGAAGACCTCCCAAAGATAAAATGGCAGCTGGAAATCTAACTTAAAATAATAATAGTTCTCTAGTAAAACAGACCAACATGGCCGGGAATCGAACGCAGACCTCCAACTTAAATTGGTGAATATTACTTAAGTTTTAAGTGGACTCATAAGCCTGGTGGAAAGTCCATCCTTTGCTGTACATCTGTTGAGATATAAATACTTGTTATACAGTTTTTAACTATGAGAACTAAATTTCGGAAATGTTGCCTACGAAATGCCAAAATTCGCCATACGATTTGACAGTTTGTAGGCACCAGTTTACTTAACTAAACTAGCATTGAGTACGTAGGGTGCTTAATATAAAAGTATATGGGGAATACGATAGAGTAGAATGGGATCTGCTCTAAAATATTTTAGGTTATGTAATTATAATGATCATAAAACCACAGTTTCAAAATTTCCTTAATAAAAGTACAAAATACGTTTGAGTTCACTCAGGTAGGTAAGTACTCTATACAAAATGAAAGGGTTTTCAGAATTCAAAGACATTTTAAACTATTCACAGTATTATGTTATCAAACAATCATTAGCGACCTTATCGCATTGTAGGGACAGATCAATATGAACAAACTCGTACGCACAATCGTCAAACTTGTGTACCTAATTTAGACTTTATTATGAAAAGGGACTCTGTGATTTGTTCAGTAAGAATGTACCTACATCAAAAGGACGAGTCCCTTTTCTGAAACCTTTCATTTAACTTCAGTAAGTATGAATAAAGTATCAATGCTGTTAGGAATTTTCGCAACAATTTTTAACCAACTTTTCCGTTCAATAGAGTTTCGAAATTCTTCGACCTAGATGGCAATGCGATATTAATAACTGAAGATGGCTGGAAGAGATCGCAGCATTGTGAAAAACTCCACAGGAAAAATCATATAAAATTTCTTTTTTTTTTCTAAATCTCACAATTTATTTTTTATTAGAACATCGGAATTTATACACGTCGAAGTTGAACAGATATACGCCGAAGGATGGACTTTCCATTACGTCCATCGTTGGCTGGTTCAATGTGATAACTTTACACTTTGATGACTCATAAGATAACTACTTGTTATTTAACTACACCATGAAGAGAATCCAATGTTCTCACAAAAAGTAAATTATGATTATCAAAATAAATGTTGTTTTATTTTCATATTGTTACAATGAACTTCCGCCAAGGATCTTCGGGCAAAACGCTCAACATTCTAAAGAAATAAATATTTATCATTGTACGAGTTTGACGCACAAAAGAATATTATACTTAACCCCTAATTCATTCATTTTTTTTGTTATTTGTTATATTTTTTTTGGGAGAAAAGTTGCTGTCTTTCGATAAAATTCCGGAGATACCTGTTTTTCACATTTTTTTCTTGTTGAGGAACCCATAGGTACAAGATATGAAAGATCTGTTACGATTATTCACTAGTGAAAGGTTCAATGTACTAACCCATTTTTTTTCCAAAGCGTAAGGTTGTAGAGATCCAAGGTCTAAAAAAATCTTATTTTTTTTAAATGACTATACCCTTGCTCTTAAAAAATAATTGTCATCTAAAGGCGCCGACCAATAGGGTTGTATTTAATTGCTTGTCAAGAGTTTCTCTGATAATAAAATGTTAACGACCAGCTATCAAGTGGGGGTGTTAGTTGTTTTCGATAAAAAAATCCTTATTCCTTCATAAAATCATAAAAAAAATTATTAATTGTTTGTCCTTTGATAAGTTCAGTAACCTAACCATAAATATTTTTTTATTCATTTTGTTCACTTTCCACTGTGAAAACCCTTTAGTTTTTTAAAGATGTGGGATATTTTATCACTTTTCCTTTAAGGGCTTGGTACCAAGAATGACGTCACAGTCATTTCAAACGGCATTAAGGTTCAAAATAGCGTGACAGACGCACGACAAAAAGATAAAATTAGCGTTTCTTCTATTTTTGCTAATTTTGCGTCTATCAAAAAACTTTTACGGTTATTCCCTAGATTTTAATGCATATAATCGGTACAAAAAAAATATTACTCCGCGACTTTCGGGAAACGAGTTTCCGTCTTTCGGAAAAAGATCAGAGGTGTTTTTCACATTTTTTTTTGAAAAATCTATACAAGATATAAAAAATCTTTTACGGTTATTCCCTAGACGAATGTTCAATGCATAAACTCTATTTTGTTCCAAAGCATATTTAGTAACGGTTGTCGAGATATAAGGTCTCCCGTTTTAGAAATTTTTGAAATGTCGGTATGCATGTTCTTAAAGCAGCGGTTCCTAAACATTTTTAACCCTTTCCTTCGTGATCCTATAAAAACTATCACAGTACTGCCAACACTGACACACTTCCACAATGATAATTTGAAAAAATCTGATAACCAAAAAGTTTAAAAAAAAACAACTACATAGTTCGCGCAGTTGTTTGGAGCGCGGACTTCCAATATGGAGGTGCCGGGTTCGAATCTCATTGCTAACTATGTATTCTGCAGTTCACGACACAACCTTATTGTAAAGTATACAGCAAAGTATCAAAACTCCAGATCCCTAAATATGTATGAAAAATTGGGTCTAATTTTCAAATACTCGTACTCATACTTAAGTGACGGCGTCAGGACTTTTCCATTGATTTTAACGCTATGCACGTTACATCATTTTTATGTAGTAGGTACATAAAATATTCTATTTTATTATTCTTTACGGCTATCCAATCGTCTGCGAGTGATCTCAGCCATCTTACAAGTTCAACATTAATTTGTTTATAGGATTTTTACACACCTACATTTTTTTAGAACAGGCGTAAGATATATTTATTTATTTATTTTATCTAATTGCATAAATCATACATACATTTAAAAAAAATGATTCAATTTAAAACAAAAATCATTAAAACAAAACATAATTTGAAATAGTGTTACTCCGGGGAAATGGATGGATGGATAATGGAAAGGATCTCAACAACAATGAAACAATAAAAAATATTATATACAGTTCATTATACTAAGCTCCAACGACTTATACAATACAATAGCATACAACAATGGCACAATCATATAAATGCAACACAACAAAGTGAACATTATGTCGACCAATAATTTTATGCATTACTAGCTAAGTTACCCGTGCTTCGCTACGGAAAAATGACAAAACAACCCGGCATACTTTATAGGCTTAGCTTTATAGGAACTGGACAAAATGTGACATAAGATCTTATACCATACATGACCCCGCGCAACGCTTGAATCCCTTCATCATCATGCATCTCTTAAGCAAAACCTTTTATCAAAAAACCGACGATGTTAGAACACTGAACATTATCGCAAATGTTATTCCAAATTTTCACAGCAATCTATCGTAAAATGCAGGCGTTATGCGAACACTTATAAAAATAAGACTTTACTTTATATATGTAGATTTATATCCTAAGTTTTATTTTCCACACACGTTTGCTCTTAAATTTATCGTTAAATAGCTGCTGTGACCATAGCAATCTTAATATTTTGTGTTAAACTATCTTCTACTCCAACATGCTGCTGTCTTTAGTAAGAACCGTGTATAAGCCAACAAGTTGAAACCGAAATGGTGAGTACATACATGGTTGGCGCAGTTGGTTGAGGTGGCAGCCTCTCGAGCGGGAGGTGCCAGGTTCAAACCCCGGCGCTGGCGATGTATTCCACACTTTGCGATACAGGCTTTTAGCTTAGTGCAAGGGTGCAGGAAAGTATTTTTTTTAAACGTTCAAATCTGTTCAAAAAAATAATAGAATATAATTTCGTGCTTACGTGGAATAGAGGGCTTCGAAAATATGGTTTACTTGTGGAATTTCAGACTTTGTATGGTTGACCTACCCCGCAAACAGTGGTCGACCTTAAACAGGATCCGAACTGGACACGGTAGATGTGGATACTTGCTCCATAAATGGGGCAAGAGGGACCATCCCCTTTGTGAATGTGGCCAGATCGAGACTGTTGACCATGTAGTAGAGAGGTGTCCTGATAAGAAGTTTGCAGGGGCTGTTGAGGAAATCCACAAGGTGACGCCAAGGGCAATAGATTACTTACGGAATATTGACGCGGAGCTATGACTCCTAGATAACTTGTTCAATGATCGCATGTATACGAAAGAAGAAGAAGAAGAAGATTGAAATAAATGTACCTACTCAAAGGTTGAAATACATTATTTTCTCAAAACACTTAAAGTTGGCTTATACGCTGTTCTTGCTTAGGATGGTAGCATGCACATTTCACATGCACATGCACTTTGGACCATCAGGTGTAAGTATTATGACGTATTATTATCTCCATCCGGCACGTATGCAATGTGCAATGTGCATACTCTACTAAGGAATTCACTTTACAAAGGATTTTCAAGTAGAAATGCATCTAAAATAATAAACCTCACTAACCTTATGGTGAGTTTTATAGTCCCGTTATGTAAGAAGGTGAATTACAATAGTCACTCCTGTGAGGTGAATTATAATAGTCACTTCTCTGAGGGGAACTTAACACGTGAAATTGAAAAGAATAAAAGTTGAAAGTTTCTTTGAAAATTTCTTTTGTATAATGATATTGGGTTTAGGGATCTGCAAACTCTAATACCATCTACCCTTTATTGAAAGTAATTTTTGGAAATTGAAACTCTGTGTTTTTTTCTTTCATCTTGTAAAATAATTTTAAAATATTCTTCTCTCCCTTTCATAGTTTTCCCACATACAATTTTTTCATATTACTCGTATATTTTTCAGTGTCTTTTACGACTTAAGTATTGGTTTAACAAAAATTTCTTACGTACCATCGTTCATTGATTCTTCAAGTCAACAATTAGCTCAAACGAGATTTATTTAGACCTTGCAAGAAATTCAAAGTTTTCAGAAACTTTGGGTTGTTGTTTATGGATGCCCAGTGGATTTACACTCGATTTATGGAATAAAAATCCTTGTACTAACTTGGAAGGGACGAAAAGCATAAGCTGGACTTTAGGTACCACCTATTTATAAATAATGCAACACACAATACGTCGTCAATTATTAAGAATTTAAGGAGGATAGGGTTTGCATGTGTTCAGCGAGCAATGGAGAGACATATGTGGGGCGTCAGTCTTTGAGATAAAATAAGAAATGAGGAGATCAGACGTCGAACAAAAGTTGATCGCAGAAAGAACAGCAAAGCAAAAATGGCAGTGGTGAGGACACGTGGCAAAATAGGACAGTGTCAGATGGGCACCTAAAATCCTGAAGTGGAGGCTTTGGGAGAACAAAAGAGGCCTAGGAAAACCACAGAAAAGGTGGACACATATTAGGTATGTGATATCAAGGAATCATTTATCACAAACGAATAATTAAGTTCAGAAGATTGTGGGTCAGTGTGGGTAATGGCTAAGGCATGAAGATTGAAGGAGCCTGCAAATATCGTCCAGAAATGTCCAGTGTCTAACTATATGTTCTACGTATAGTAGCAACCAGCTATAAGTTGTGCGTGACCACATAAATCTATTACCAACCATCATATTCCTATAAATTTATGAGTAACAACGTACGAACGAAGTTCCCTTATATACCTACGTTCTATCTTACTTTCATACCACTTCATACAACTTCATACATTGCTGGTTAGTGTAAGTATCTTAACAAGTTAATCTCCACGAGGATGGCTACCATATTATTACATTACCTACACTATGTTTGTAGGTAGATAATAATATCGTTCATAGTTCATTTCACGTTTTCTCAAGTAGAAAAATTTATTAGTTTCAACGTGTTTTTACTTCAAACATAAGAACTCCATTCCGTACTGTAAGTGTTACATTATTTATAAGCTATGTTTGCACATCAATAATTGAATATATTTTTTACGAGAATTTTACATTTAGACAAGTTATGTATTATATTTTATTCAAATCCTGTGGGTTTATTTTGACAATTATAGTCTAAAGTTGTAGGTAAATTTTGTCAATGTGTATTAGGTACATTTTAGTCTTAACTTGTAGGAAAGTATATATTTTATACATGTATTATTTATATAGGTAGGTATTCATTATGTATTATTTAGTGTTAACTTGTAGAAATTTTTATTAAATTGTTTTACAGTATAGTCAAAAGTTGTTGGTAAGTAAGTGCATGTTTACAATAAATGTATTATTTGTAAAGTTGAAGGTATTTTTTAACAAGGTATACTTATTATAATATAGTCAAAACTTGTAGGTATATTTTAACAAAGCGTACCTAATATGTTTTCGTCAAAACTTGTAATCCTGAAAAAAAAACAACTAAAAATCTAAAATATTTACATATATTTAGAATAGGTCATTACTCTCCTTACTGTTTATGTTTATACAGTTTTCAATGACACTCAAACAAACTTAGACTTTGAAAAATAACTTTGTTTGTATTTATCCAACGGTGATTCCAAAACCCAAAACCTAGATTGTGGTCACAAGTATGGTAATGTTTGATTGCGGACATGTCTCAACAGATGGCGTAGTAGTGAGGATCCCAATGTATGCACATGAGTTTCCTGGCAGGATGACGTAGACACAGTTAGGTTATTTGTTTGGAAAGTTGTTGGTAGGCTATAGCCAATATGTAAGCCATAGGGACAATGCTAGGGGGTAATGGGAAACTGTGATAGTTTTATTTTTTTAAAGACTTATCTACGAACCTATATAAATTTGTGATGTAGAAATCATAGATTTTAAATATTGTCGATTTTAATCTAATAGTGGACTTTTATAAATACCGTCGGTCAGAGCATTCAATATCGTGTGTTGAAAATAATTAATGAGCAATTTTTCGAGCAATAATTTTGAACAACTCGTATGATTAACATTATTTCGCAATATACAGCAATTATTTCGGCGACAACTTACGATAACGGAATTAGATAATTAACGTGCTCTTTCTCGAGAAATAACACGAGCAATTTTTTGAGAAATACTTGTGGCAACTCGTACAATTCGTATTGATCAACATTGTTTCGCAATATACAGCGATTATTTCGGCAATATTTAAAGCGAGACAACGATATTGAGTGCAAACGAGAAAGAGAATTATCACGATGTCGGTTCACAAATTAATGAATATCCAGTCGGTTTGAAAAAAATGTCTATTTTTTTACTCATTTTCGTTGTCGCCAAAATAATTGCTGTATATCGCGTCCTCTCTGCCTACCCTGCAAGGGACGTAGCGTGATGGTATATGTAGATAGATATCGCGAAATAATTTTAATCAATACGAGTAGTACGAGTTACCGCAATTGTTGCTCGTGTAAGAGCACCTTAATTCTCTTAGTTCCGTTATCGACATGGTTAATTGTATCATCAAAATTCATTCATTCGTTTGATCTGGCTCATTTCATCATCAAAATTCATTGTACAAGTTGCCGCAATTTTTGCTCGAAAAATTGCTCATGTAGTGTAGGTTAGTATGTGTTTTTTCCTTTTTTTTTGTTTGGTAGTCATTACTTAGGTAGTTTTTTGAAATGTTAATAATGATCTCTTTTTTCTGACACTAAATGTGAACGCATGTAATAGGGCATCATTTGAAGTCAACTCATTTTGTGTGTAATTGTATTGTGTTTATATGTATGTGATGTCTGTATGTGTCCCAAAGGCAATAAATAAATAAATAAATAAGAGCACGTTGATTCTCTTAGTTCCGTTATCGACGTGGTTAATTTTATTATCAAAATTCAAAACAACATTAGGTACCCATGGTACCTACGAGCAAAATAGTTTTCAACATATTGTGACAAAGGCTTTATTGTGCAAATTTACTGTAGAGATACCTAATGTTATTAATAGTAATAATATAGTTAAGTTATCATTGGACATCAAAGGCTACATATTGTATGAAAATTTGCTCCAGTTGTCGGACATTTAATTAATAATCTAATTTGATAAATGCTACGCTAACCGCACTATCATTAATCAAAATATTCCTACACAATACTAAGATAATCTTGACGATAACATACCAACAAAGTAGTCTACTAAATACACGTCTATGTAGTGGTGGTCACAGTCTTATGTATGTTATGGAAGTAGGGAAATATCTTACCCGGAAATAACTTATACAGCGTCTGCGATAATCAATGGAAATGAAAATCCCATGACAAAACGTTAAATAATATACCATTTTATCATTTTGCGAGGTTAATTTTGCTTCAATACAAACACTTTTATGATCAAATAATCTTGTATCAGAATCCTACAGTGGAGGCCCTGGAACAAAAGGAGAAGCGTCGGAAGACCTCCTAAAAGGTGGTCTGATGACCTAGTCCAACAAGCCGGAAGAACCTGGATGCGGAGGGGGAGAAACAGAGATGAGTGGAAGGAAATGGAAGAGGCCTACGTCCAGCAGTGGAGGGAGGAAGGCTGAGGAAGAAGAAGAAGAATCTTGTAGGCCTTCGCAGCGTGATGAATCCATTTCCATGTTGTTCGTTCTTCGGGTTTCACTGCGGGTCGAGTGGTTGAGTAGCCGAGTTTTCGGCAGCGATACTACTGCCGTCTTCAGAGTGAAGTCAGACGGTCGGTTGCGACGGTCGGTCAAGACGGTCATCCCTAGATTTTAAAATGCTTATTATCAATACAAAAAAAATCTCTGCGACTTTCTGGAAACGAGTTACTGTCTTTCGGAGGGTATTTTACACTTTTTTTTTTTGAAAAATCTACGCACGATTAAAAAATATGTTAAGATTATTCCCTAGATAAAGGTTCAATGTATTAACCTTATTGTTTCCGAAGCATACTTAGTAAGGTTGTCGAGATCTAAAAGGTGTCCCGTTTTAGAAAATATTGATATGTATGTACATATGGCCATTGGCCATTCTTCAATCTCCCAAAAATGTATGAGCTTAACATTATCGCACATAATTTTATATTCGACTGCGGCGATAATTCATCGAAATAATCTAATATTTTATTATAACTTTCGCTATTTTTCTATGTACAATCACTTCACTTGTCGAGTTTTTCCTTTTAATTATTGGTCTTTTACTTTCTGCATTATTAACCAAATAAAAATACTACGCCAACAATGGAGAATTATTAATACTTTGCAGCCCGTTTCCCGGATCTTAGTTGAAACCCGGGATGTTTCCAACTATAAATAATAGAAAATATGCTTATATAAAGCTACCCCAATGTTTGCGGTTGTGTCACGGTTGCCCTAATTATAATTTACTCAGATATTTCACAAACAAAACAGCAAAACATTTAGGTACAAGTATCAAAAGAGAAAGCCTAAACTGCCATCTCTTTTTGAATTTGGTAAGTACACATTGTTTTTGTTTATATCTAATTCATCGGCAGACATCTTCTTATTATACGAACTTTCATTCTTTGCTTTTTGAAACAACTCTAAAAACTTTAAAAAAGCTTGACACTTTTGTAATTCTTTGACGCGTTATAAGCCAACGAAAAGGATTTGACATTTGGATTCGACTGACATTATCTAAATTATGAATTTTTCTTTGGAGTATTGTGAAAAATAATAATTATTATTATATACAAATATAATAATTATTATGTTTTCTGGCACACTGATAAAACCGCGAATAAAAACGCATTCAAACCGAAGAACCTATTTATTTTTTCACGTAAATTGGAGTCGCCCCTAGAATTACTAAAGTTGATTCCCGTTTAAAAAATGTATAAAATTCCTAGTAAAATTGAATCTATATCACACATTTCCTGTCGATTTTTTTTATATAAATCAATCTGGATATCTAAATCATAAATATCTAAATAAACCCAAATACACCTTTGTACCCTTCGCAGTAAGCTTGAAAAGCTTGTTTCGTTAAGTGGAGTAGGTCGGCATCGGGGATCGAACCCGCGCCCACTGGATTAACAATCGAGCGTGTTACCAACCAGGCTACCGACCACCTCGATTTTACTCGTAGACATTGTGTAACACTTGTGTAAAGAGAGGCATTGCATACAATGACTGATTTCATATATTTACGGTAACATATGCAAAAGATAGAACAGATATGATAGTTTATACCTGAAGGAATATATTCAAAAGATGGAATAGATGTAAATATGTAGTAGGAAGCGATGTATGCAAAAGATAAAACAGATATGAGTAGAGATAGGAGGTTACACTGTGAACACATTTTAGGAAGCTGGAATATGTGAGACCATATGCTGAAGTACTCCGTGACTTGGCAACTGCATCAGACACTTAACTCAGGTACAATATTGTCAGCGAGGAAGGGAAATAATATGCCCGGAAATAATACACGAAAGCTACATTATACAATAGCACGTAATGCCTAAAGACAACACAAAATTGTTGAAGGTATGTAGGTGTATCCGACCAGTATTAATTTTTATTTATTTTTTACTTTTTCAGTACAAAGACTGTCAATAGGTAAACAATAATTAAATACGATTACAACAAATATCTAATGCAAAAGAACCCAATAACAGACAAACACAAACGCAATACAAACATAATTACATGCAAGGAAGAGGTTATATACGGTATCTAAGTTTCTTCATTTCATTTCACTTCATTCATTTTTTTCATTATTGTGCTTTTTTATTTAATAAATTAATCCTATTTTACTGCCCTCATTTAAACGTACACACATACACTCACAAACATCTCTCGGTGTTGGGGTAATATGGGAAGGGAGTAGGGAAGGCAAAAAGATGTCAGAGACAGTCGGAGAAGGCATAGCCAGAGTAGTATAATATATTGGATGATATGCGCCCCTTTTTTTCTTACTACTTACCTGCTTCCGATGGCCCTACAACTCCATGGATCTCCACGCCTTCCTGTCTGCAGCAACGGACTCCCAGCCATCGCTTATATTTAGTACATTCAGATCTCAAAAAAAAAAATTAAGAACACGCTTATTTTATTTCGAATTGGACTTAGTTGCAAAATTATTATTAAGTAAAATCAACATTTCATAACGAGATGTTGTTGCGTAACTTTTAAAAATATTAAAATTACCTTCTTAGAACTTACCTTTTTTCTCCTTCATTTACAAATTTTAATCAATCCTCTAAAATTAGACCCGAAACTTTTCCATAATGAAAATTTTATGTCAAAAAATGTGTTAAACTTTTTAATTAATCATTCTTAGGGTTTTTTTCTAACTAATTGCAATTAAAAATATAATGGTTCTTCTCAGAACGGCAATGATCACCGAACGAATTTCTCCGCAGTGAACGTCCATATCTGTGTTTCGAGGTTCACAATTGGATGAATTCACTTATGCATACGCAATTCATCGTCAAAAGTGAATCGTGCAATCTCAGCTTTATATACATAAGCCTGAAAATCTAGTAAATTAACGTAAAAAAGTGAATGAAGCGAAATTATTTACAACAAACGTTAAAAACTCTGAAATTCTGCATACGATTTTGGACCTTAAAAATGCAGGAAGTTTTTTCTTAATAATCATATCTTTATTTCGCAATTTTCATATTTTATTCCCAGCACTGATCGAGTAAAGTTTATCTTCGAGTGGATACTTGTAGGTACCTCAATAATTGTGACGTCATCATATCATAATCGTGTTTCATATCAAACTAGCTAAGTTACCCGTGCTTCGCAACGGAAAATTAGAATGATGAAGTAAGTCGGCAGTAGAGTGGAATTCGTATAAGAATGCGCCGATAATTCAAATAAACGTCATTATTTCATGAATTTTTATAAAAAGTATTATTTTATTTCCATCCTTAGTTTTAAAAATGACTGTTTATAAAAATACCTTTTAACAAAGTGCCCCACATTTTCGGCGCATCCTTATACGAATTCCACTTTACGACCCGAATAGCCTTCATCTGTTCATTCATTCTGACAACTTTCTAGAAGGTTCTACGATCTTCAATTAACCCTACATTTTTCTAGACCGGTCCTCTCGATCACTCAGTGTTTCCTGATAGCTTGAGCAGGACAAAATATAACTTACGATCTGAATTTCTTTTCCAATATCCTTTCATATGATACCACACATGACCCCACAGCCTTTGGATCCCCTCATCAGCAAAATTTTTCAGAAGGTTCCGAATTTCCAGAAGTTTCTACCACACAATATTCGTTTCCAGGTAGCTTGGAATTCGTGTACCAAGTTTGTTCGAAATTGATACAGGCGTTGCAGAGTTATGGTGGAACAAACATACATACCCACATACATACATATATATACGTCCATTTTTATTATATGTAAGTATATAAGATTCATATGATAAAAATGTCTACATATACTTTCCATTTGATGGCATTATATGTACACAGCATTATTCGTATCCCTTTATAGTCCAAGAGCCCATCGTTGAAATCATGACGGATGTGTTTTTTGATCGAAATGTGGTTTAAAAGAATGTTTAGACATAATATAATACATTGACATAGGGTTGCCTAGCAAAATCTTGCCGCGAGTACCTTTACCATGATGATTATTGACACCAATTTTGAAGCGAATTGCACCCATCTGTTTTTTAAGTAAAATTAGCACCATCGGAAAGAGGACGATTTGAAGATATAGAAAAACATGGGTTGCCTGTCCTCAGTCTGCCGCAACCCTAGGCAACCCAGGCCCAAAGATGCCATTTTTCGAAGTAAAATGCACCCATCTGTTTTTTACACGAGTGACACATCAAATTGAAGCTACTGTCTTCCTCGATACGATGAAATAGGGTTGCCTCCCTAAAACCTGCCGCAAATTAGGGTTGCCTGCATTTGAATGATGATATTTGAATGATGATGACCTAGTGAAAATGTGGTGGCATATCCAGGAAAATACTATATTTGTATTTTTTTTTGGTCATTTCTTATGTTTTTTGGGGTGCTGAATCCGAATTTTGACTTTGCAAGCTCCTACCTGTAATGGTTTTCGCGAAAAATGCGAAAAACAGAGAGAAAAGTGTTTTTCTTAGAGACTTTTTTCAGAACTCGAAAAGTATGCACTTAAGAGCAAAAAATGTTAGGACAAAAATAATCTGCACTAAATTTTCTATAAATTTTATTACGTTACATTTTTTCGTCAGACGCATGGTTTAGGAGCTATAACGCTTTAAAACTTGATGAAAATCGGAAAATTGTTCCAAATTTGTGCTTTATTTAAATTTCTGCCTACAATAAAAAAACTGCATACTTTTAAAGAATGAATTATAAAAGAAAAATGAATTCCCTACGATTATGTCTTTGGAGTACTTTTCGCTCAGATGCACCATTTAAGAGATAAAGGGTGCCAAAGTTTGATATAATAATTCAAAATTAGTATTTTCATACATTACGTTGCATTGGTTGATCTGTCGGTAGGTAGGTATTTCACATCATTACTAATACATACAAAGGTATATTAGCGCGAGTATACTATCAGCTAGCGAGTTTTATAAACAGTCAAGACACTACGTAATAAGAGTAATATCATTTGAAAGTCATTTGTTAAATTATGATGAAAATAAAATAACACTTTTTATAAAAAAACCGTGAAATATTAATATTTGTTTCAATTCTTGAGAAATAGTATGTCAAGCGTGGTTAGTATATAATGGTGGTGTGATAAAAAAATACTGCCAGTAAATAAAATTATGGATGTTAATTATGGATGAAAAAACATAAAACTGAGGGATTTAGGGAGGGGGGGTCGAATTTTACTCGGCTCGGCTGCGGGTGGAGCCGTGCGCGATAAAACATTATTTGCGCTTGTATATTTTAGCTACTCTTCCAGTACCCATGTCGCAACTTTGGTGGTAATATTTACTGTAGGTACTTGGCATCACCCGCAGCCGAGTGAAAAAAGTAATAGCAAAATGACAGTGGCCTGTAAAATAGAAAAACCCTTTTGATAACTCGGTAATATTTATTATATGTACTTGGCATCACCCGCAGCCGAGTGAAAAAAGTAATAGCAAAATGACAGTGGCCTAAATCCCTTAGTGTTATGTTTTGATAAAATAGTTTTTCTAGTTTGACAGGCCACTGTCATTTTGCTATTACTTTTTTCACTCGGCTGCGGGTGATGCCAAGTACATATAATAAATATTACCGAGTTATCAAAAGGGTTTTTCTATTTTACAGGCCACTGTCATTTTGCTATTACTTTTTTCACTCGGCTGCGGGTGATGCCAAGTACCTACAGTAAATATTACCGAGTTGATAAAATAGTTTTTCTAGTTTGACAGGCCACTGTTTTTTGCTATAACTTTTTCCACTCGGCTGCGGGTGATGCCAAGTCATATAGTAAACATTACCGAGTTATTAAAAGAGTTTTTCTATTTTACAGGCCACTGTCATTTTGCTATAACTTTTTTCACTCGGCTGCGGGTGATGCCAAGTACCTACAGTAAATATTACCACCAAAGTTGCGACATGGGTACTGGAAGAGTAGCTAAAATATACAAGCGCAAATAATGTTTTATCGCGCACGGCTCCACCCGCAGCCGAGCCGAGTAAAATTCGACCCCCCCTCCCTAAATCCCTCAGTTTTATGTTTTTTCATCCATAATTAACATCCATAATTTTATTTACTGGCAGTATTTTTTTATCACACCACCATTATATACTAACCACGCTTGACATACTATTTCTCAAGAATTGAAACAAATATTAATATTTCACGGTTTTTTTATAAAAAGTGTTATTTTATTTTCATCATAATTTAACAAATGACTTTCAAATGATATTACTCTTATTACGTAGTGTCTTGACTGTTTATAAAACTCGCTAGCTGATAGTATACTCGCGCTAATATACCTTTGTATGTATTAGTAATGATGTGAAATACCTACCTACCGACAGATCAACCAATGCAACGTAATGTATGAAAATACTAATTTTGAATTATTATATCAAACTTTGGCACCCTTTATCTCTTAAATGGTGCATCTGAGCGAAAAGTACCCCAAAGACATAATCGTAGGGAATTCATTTTTCTTTTATAATTCATTCTTTAAAAGTATGCAGTTTTTTTATTGTAGGCAGAAATTTAAATAAAGCACAAATTTGGAACAATTTTCCGATTTTCATCAAGTTTTAAAGCGTTATAGCTCCTAAACCATGCGTCTGACGAAAAAATGTAACGTAATAAAATTTATAGAAAATTTAGTGCAGATTATTTTTGTCCTAACATTTTTTGCTCTTAAGTGCATACTTTTCGAGTTCTGAAAAAAGTCTCTAAGAAAAACACTTTTCTCTCTGTTTTTCGCATTTTTCGCGAAAACCATTACAGGTAGGAGCTTGCAAAGTCAAAATTCGGATTCAGCACCCCAAAAAACATAAGAAATGACCAAAAAAAAATACAAATATAGTATTTTCCTGGATATGCCACCACATTTTCACTAGGTCATCATCATTCAAATATCATCATTCAAATGCAGGCAACCCTAATTTGCGGCAGGTTTTAGGGAGGCAACCCTATTTCATCGTATCGAGGAAGACAGTAGCTTCAATTTGATGTGTCACTCGTGTAAAAAACAGATGGGTGCATTTTACTTCGAAAAATGGCATCTTTGGGCCTGGGTTGCCTAGGGTTGCGGCAGACTGAGGACAGGCAACCCATGTTTTTCTATATCTTCAAATCGTCCTCTTTCCGATGGTGCTAATTTTACTTAAAAAACAGATGGGTGCAATTCGCTTCAAAATTGGTGTCAATAATCATCATGGTAAAGGTACTCGCGGCAAGATTTTGCTAGGCAACCCTATGTCAATGTATTATATTATGTCTAAACATTCTTTTAAACCACATTTCGATCAAAAAACACATCCGTCATGATTTCAACGATGGGCTCTTGGACTATAATAAATGATAATATAAAATATCGTTTTGTCGTCTTCTTTAAAAGCTTTTGAATGAAGACATATCAGTTGAAAGCGAATCAAAATAAATCCGATTTATGAATTTCTACAATACGTCGACGTCTGTTTATACATTAAGATATTGTTTTAAAGATACATTTCCATATAATATTGACGTACTTAAATTTAATATAGACGTTAAGGCCTTGGTACCAAGAATGACGTCATAGTCATTTCCCACGGCATTAAGGTTCAAAATCGCGTGAACAATCGCGTGATAAAATGGTAAAAATAGTGTTTTTTCCATTTTTTGGGGTTAATTTTGCGTCTATCAAAAAACTTTTACGGTTATTCCCTGGATTTTAATGCATATTATCAGTACAAAAATAAAATTTTACTCTGCGACTTTCGGGAAACGAGTCTTTCGGAAAAAAGATCAGAGGTGTTTTTCAAAATCTTTTTTGAGAAATCTATACAAGATATGACAAATCTTTTACGGTTATTCCCTAGATAAATGTTCAATGCATCTACCCTATTTTGTTCCAAAGCATATTTAGTAATGGTTGTCGAGATAATATAAGGTCCCCAGTTTTTAGAAATTTTTGAAATGTCGGTATGCATACTCTTGAGCCATCGATTTCGATGATGCCCGCTTTGCAGTATTTAAGTACTCATTTTTACCTATCATTTTAATTACATTTCGTTTGCGCCCGGCCTGGGTTTTATTTTCATACTAAATGAGCACTCTCCTTAGTCCTTTGCATCTATCTACCTACGTTGACATTCATGCTGAGATTTGAGTAGGAATATTTTCGGAAACAATTTTCATAATTTTCAAGTTTTGGTGACAATTTTGTCAAACGAAGGAAAGTGGATGAAATAATAATTATTATTATTTGCCGCAAACTTGAAACATTTTAGGCAACAAAGTTTCAAAGAAATGTTTACATTTTAGCCTTAAAATTGTTGAAAAGTGTGTACTTATTTTATCTCAACAACTCGCGTGTATTATTATTATTATTATTATTATTAGCTAAAGAATATTTTGAATAAAGAACGCGTTGCCCTTTTAAAAAAATTCAATTCTTCTATTGTATGTAATAATATGGTTGTTCCATTACTTTTTTTTCCCTAAAGGCGGATCCAGACGCTATGTTTTGTACAACCTTTTTTTAATGAATCTGGGTTTATCGAAATAAACCCAAATATATCTTTGCACACTTCACAGAAAGCTTAAAAGCTTGTGTTGTGAAATGGAGTAAGTCGGGGATTGAACCCGCGCCCACTGGACTAGACTAGACTTTTGTCTGCACAGTTCAAAACTTTGCAGATAAAACGTTGCGTGTAGACTGGAAAACTGCGCAGCTTTTAATCCCGCGCCAAGACCGTACAGTTGCAGCGATAACTGAGCAAAAGAGCATAAATATCTGTGACATTCTTTGACATGTTCTGACAAGTCGTTGCATGTGGACAGTAGCACCGTTTTCCGATTCATTTTGTTCCTCAGTTTCACTTCTTTTTTCAATTTTTTAACAAGACACAATGCCATAATTGACAACAGCAGTACCTTCTCCATGACGGTATCCACTGAGCGAAATATACAGACACACTGCATCGTGTGGACGCTCTATTAATTATTGTTTATTGTTCATTATCGTCCCTAGGCCCTAATTTCGGGCACCTGGACTCGTCAAATTTACATAGTTATAACAATCAAAAAGAGTTTTGAACAATTAACAGTGGCAACGTGCCAGAGAAGTAGAATCAATGTAAACAGAGTGTAAAGGGCTCAGTTTGCATTTCGTCGTGAAGATAATAACATCCTTACATAGTTATCCATGCTAAACTGGACTTATTAATTGTCCTGGATAGCATTTCGTCAATTGTATACAATTCTTTAGCCACAAGATACTTTTTCACCTCTCTTCTAAAAGCTCCAAGCTTCAGGTGTTTCAATTGCACCGTTTTCATTTCATCTTAAAACTGCGCATAGAAAAGGTTGTACAAAACATAGCGTCTGGGTCGGCCTTAAAAGCCGAACAAACAATGTTTTCTTGTATAGAAAACACGATATTTTTCTTACAATTCCTCGGCATAAGTAATAACGAGGCAATATTGTCATTGTACAAAGCCTACCAACATAAGGAAGATTGGTAGGTACTTGCATTTTACGTAGAAGTAAATCATGAAGACTTTAGCACACTAAAGGATTTTCCACGTTTCCGCAATTTAATGGAAAACAAATTTTATGAGAATACCTACGCCTCTGCAAAATATTGTTGAAAGCTAAACCACATTTTTTTAAACACGCTTAAGAAAAATATACGCAATCCAATTCTAAAACTTATGTTTAAAAATTATTTTACTATTATTATTATTATTTCTTATGGCTTCTGTCACCGTTGCAACCCAACGCGTTGGGCGGCAACGTCAGAAGATAAGAAAATTATGCAATCTGTTTCATACAGGAGACATGCACCCAACATCCAGGCTTTCAAGCCATTCAAAGACATTGGGTGTGGTAAATTGTGGATATCTACATATGGTCCAGGGAATGCTCTTAGAGGACAGTATGAAATAATTGAAAAAAGAACATCTCATTTCAGTTCGTACGGTATGGTTTCGATCTAAGAGACATGAAAAGAACTAGATGATCATCTGAACTGTCAATTATCTTAATTTTTTTTTTTTTTTTTTTAGGCATTTCATTTTATCTCTAATTATCTTAATTATGATAAGTTCATAAAGTGAACAACATTGTCTGCCTTTATTATCAGCGTTTTTTCAACGATTTTATCATAATAATATGGTATCAGGTGGATGAATGAACTCACGATATCTACACGCACTATAAAATTTTGAGTACAATTTTGGAAACGACGAAATAACTCTACATACATTACAGTATTGTTTGTACATTCTTATGAATGTAAATTGAATGTTCCATGACAGCCTTTCTATAAAAATTCAGCAGATAGACGAGAATAACAACATTAATATGGAAGTACCTATACTAAACTCAGCAGGAAAGCCCAGACAACACCTCTTGGGAAATGCTTGGAGAATTATAGAACTTTTACAATAACGACGATGCCTCTGAGAATTGACATGGAGGTGTCTGTTGTATATTTTTCTTTCCATTCTATTATATTATTATGTATTCCTTCACACCGCGTCTCTTGCAGTCAGGCAGAATAGGTAGAAAGAAAAGAAAAGCAGACTTCTCTGTCCTTTACGCCAAATTCTTGCTTTCGTCACATTCATCCAATTCGTCATACTCTACGATACGATTAATTTAACCTAAAATAGTCCGTCTTTGAACGTCTGGTGGACTCGGTTGACCCAAATGGTTCGTGGACGACCGCATTTCCTTTAGAACCAACGTATATATATTTTGTGATATCCTTTCATAACTCATCCACTGTCTATGTCCCAACCATCTCAAATTGTTAAATTTCATTATAGTTAGAAAATTTGTCTTACAATCACTTCATTTCTTGTCCTATCACTTAATGTTTTTCCCACACACTCTTCTTAAAAGGTATATAAAAATAGTGTATGTAATTCACTACATTCTAATTGACTACGAGAAATATTTTTTCTCTGCGACTTTCGCGATTGGAGTTATTTTCTTTGATGTTATTCGAACATTTCTTTTTCAGAATCTATAAAAGATAATATGAAAGATCTATTACATTAATTTACTTGAGGAAGGTTCAATGTACCTATCTACCTTATTTTACGAAACATATTTAGTAAGGTTGTTGAGATATTTGTGCTTTTGGCAAATTAACGAATATCAAAAGCAGGCCCGGACTGTGACCTCAAACCGGTCTGGGCATTTTTAGAGACGTCGGGCTCCTACTTTCCACGAAACTGGTAAATAGCGCCGCAGACGATTTTTTTTTAAATGGGTGAATTGATAAACTTGGTTGATTTCTATAACAACGCATCTGGATGTATATCTGTGTTACAACATGATAAAGTATTAGCGCCGCTGGCGAAATTTTGTCATAAAACGTAAGAAGTTAGAGACAAGAAACATCGGGACCTGTTCCCTTAGTTGACTGTTCAATTGTACAGAACATTTTCTAGACGGCCGGCGCGGCGGTACAATTAAGTTTCTTTTGCATATTTTTTTCGCGATGTAATCAGTCGGCGATGTTGGCTAGACCGGTCCATCGGCTCTCTGACCCGAATGGCCGTTCGGCATTTGCCGGAACTGCCCTGAGGCCAGTCCGGGTCTGATAAAAAGGTTTGAAAAATATAGTTGGTAAGTAAAATTGAAACTAAGCTTAAATATTTTCAATGTAATGATACCATGGTTACTAAAACCTTTTAATCCTACTTCCATATTTCAAGTCGGTAGGTACATAAGTTCATTAACAAGAAGGAAAAGACCGGATCCAAATTGAATCAATCAGTCCCTAATGAGTCGATATTTATTTCTACAAGAAGAATATTAAATGCGTTATTATTATTGGGATACTTTCTTTTGAATCTTGACTCTTTTTTTTACCCTTTTCAGGGTAAAAGGCATAAGCGGAACTTCTAATTTGTCATTGATGGGGACACATCGATGGAAGGCAAAAAAAAGGAAATGGAAAAATCGTTACGTCAAGATGAGATCTCGTAAAGACTTCACGAGTAATTGGCAATTGTCAAAAACGGTCTGAAAAATTTAACAATAGAATTACGGAAAGGGATAGACGTTGACAATAGTATATTTTTTTTATATTTAGAACGTATCTAAATTTTATATTCATTTTAATTGAGCTATGGTATTACTTTGGGTTTTTTCGCCGTGAAAACTCGTACCATCATGGTATATCCCAACAATGGGCTGAATGGGGTAACCAGTAAATGGTATTAAAAAAATTACGCACAATTAATGCGACTTTCAGAAAAGATGACGAACCACCTCAGGATTTGGGAAAAAATAAATGTTTTGCGAATACTTGAATTTTGCAGGACTTTCGAAAAAGTATGAAACAAAAATAACCGGCTTATGTACTCTTGTGAATCCTTTTTGAGTTATAAGTCAACGTCTGAAAAAGACAATTTTTTTCGTTCTTTCTGAGACTACTCATTACGCATCACTTTTACGAAAGTTGCAATTCAGATTCAGCGCCCCAAGAAGCATTCGAGACGATAGATAAAAGAACTTCTCATATTTTTTCCCCAGATGTGCCATCAAATTTCCTCTGGCTACTGTACTACGGGGATTTTAGATATAATCATTTTATTCTGTAGGTACTATTATTTTGAATTTAAACATTTCACAGAGAAACGCAGGAATGTCGCGAGTTTTCCAGGTGCTCAGATCTTATTTTGGACTAAATATAATTGAAATGGAAAAAAGTATGTACCACATATTGATATTAAAATCATATGTAGGTAGATAGGATCGTTAATATGTATACATGAATAAAACAATTTATCTAAACTTTATATTTCTCTTCGAAATAAAGAGATTTTTTATCACTACATCTTCAAGAAAACCATATTATTGTCACGAATGTTATTTTTATGTTTTACCTTTGTTACGTCACTCAAAACTGGAATACAATTGAATTGAATTATCGTCAAAAAACGAGTGTCGAAATTTTCAATCGAATTGATAAGGTGTCACTTTGTTTGGAGTATTATTGTTTGTTTGTTGATAAAATGTTTTCTGTCAAAGTTAAGGAAATTATATTGAAAAGCATAAATACGTTTCAATATATTATATTAGGTATTTTGTCTCAATGTGTTTTCTTCACAAAATAATATACAACAGTATACGGACTGGAGATTGTGTCCATCAGACAAAAAAAGCAGCCAAAGATTGATGTGCACACTGAGATGCATGGAAAGACAGTCTTCTTATGTTTGGTGCAAGTCTCAGAAACAGAATAATACCCAAATGAAAAAATTAGACTTAGAATCCGAGTTCTAGGTGTCATGGATCGCACAGGTGCTGGACTGAAATGGTATTGACAAGGTTCATAGCAAGACAAAAAGCCGGTAAATAGACACCCAGGTTTATTAAATGGAGACCATGTGCAAACAGAAGGAGTATCGGAAGGTAATCTTGGTAGCGAGTGGAAAGCGGGTAAGAAAGTCGAGTTACAGAAAAGAATGCAAATGTTTGGAAGAGGCAAAATGGTGTGGCTGGCTGAAGAAGAAGAAGAAAGATATGTGTTCTCCAACAAGTAGGTTAAGGGAATAAATATCGACATAGATGAAACTGATTTTATTACGATGAAAAAGTTACAAAGTTACTATCGGAATTCGGTACATAGATTTTGTTTACATGCTACGGTGCATGTGGTGGAAAACAATACAGTAATGGTGATTACTGAGAGTGACCGTAAAAACGAAGGAACCATGATATTATATGGTGTAATCTCTTTATTAAACTTCGGTCAACGAGTCACGAGTGAGTAAGTTGATGGGAGACCATAACTACAGAGTACAGAGTACCTACCTATCTACAGAACATTGTCTACTGTCTGGCCAGGCCATAAATGCGAATTCTATGTAGATACGTGTGCTACAAAATATCATTCCAAGAAAATAAATATTCGCTGTACACTTATACATCTTCTTCCTCTTGTATTAGAACTGAGGATCTGTTTATTGAGACATTGTCCTCCAACTCTCTCGCCACCCCTTTGCTAATCTTTCGGTTTGGCAATCAACACGTGTCTGTTTTCATTCATTCTCAATTTCTCATGTCACACAATTTAAAAAAGTACCTATGTAAATAGCGTTGCAGATTTTTTTTGATAGGCATTAATTATACAATTAATTTTTGGAAATTCGGGATAATAATGTATTTTTTATAAGGTTTGGTGATTTTTGTACATGAATGTAGATCTCACGACGTCTGTATCTAGAAATATTTGGTGCCCCAATTTTGTAATGGCCCCATGGTGCATTTTACTTAAGAGTAATTTTAATTCTAATAATTTCTTTGCCATTCCTCTACTTCCTAAATGTGTCACATTTCTTTACCTTCCGGTACAAAAACTCTTAAGATCCGTACAGCGTAATGACCCCGTATTGACATCATAGTAGGTGGACCATATTGTATGGAGAAAGGTTCGGGTCCGTAGACACACCCTGATGTTGTCTTTTTCTTCACATTATCACACACACATACTCAACACTTATCGAGTGCGGTGCTAAATTCGCGAATTTAAATTTGAACATTACTTAAATGCGACATCGTGTCGACCAAATCCTCAAGGATGAACGCGTTTTGAGTAATAGAAACCAAAAAGCCTTGATTATAAATTGTACGAACGTTACAGAAGTTACGAGTATGTATAAGTTTAGAGTGGTATCTGGCTTTCTGTCCTTTCTGCCTACTCCACAAGGTACTCGCTGTGAGGGGGATAAAATGCGTAGATAATAATTTGACTTACCTACAAAATTACAGACATTTTTTTAATGCATATGGCAAAAGACCCGGCAATAACAAATTTAGAGTTAAATCTCTTAGCCAATTGGCAGCGTCAGCAGTGACCCCGTGGATTTCAGTTAGAACGCGCTCGAAACCAAAAATTGGACACTCAACTATATGGCCCATCGTCTGGCGGCGACCACATTCACAGTCGGGGCTCGGGGAAACCCAACATCGATGCATAAGGTTACAGACATTGATTATTATTATATTTATTATAACTTGGCAATTCAATAGTTGTTTATATCCTAATAAATCTGCAGTCAAATCAAAAAACGAGTATCACAAGTTGGTGCCATATAACTTATCTGACTGACGATGCTTCGTAGTCTCATAGAGTTCCCATGAAGAAAGTTAAAAGGTAAAGTTAAGTCAAATAAATGGCCCTATCTAAATCAAAAATAATATTATCTACTTTAGTATTTACATTTATTTGAACACAGTACATAATAAGATGCTTACATTGTCACGCTCCATAAAGCCGTCTTCTCTCCGTTTCTATTTCAGAGAAATGGAACAAGTCTCCCCGTCCTACCCCTTTCCATATTTTCCCATCAGTCCTCCCTCTCACCCCCTGCTTCCTCCACCCACGACTTCCCTCGAACTGAAGGAAGTTTATCACCCTTAACGACAACTGCCTATTAGAAGTGACCATTACATACTTCATGATCACGTTTTTTAACATCGCCCAAGGGTTTTTCTTCTTCTAAAATGGATCAATTATTACGAATGTAAAGATTTATAGCTACAATTGATCATCTTTTGACAATAAGTCATCCTAATGGCGGTAATAATGTTGTACTTACGAGTATGTTCGTATCCTTAAACTATAAGACGTATTGTTCAATGTATTTAGGTATAGTACATAAAAAAAATATGTGACACGCTAAAGCTTTAAATAGACATTTCAGAAGCTCACACGAAAGCGTGACATTCGAAATTGTCAATGTTATTACATATCTGTATTAACTGAACTTCCCTCTATTCCCTCATCTTAAAAAAATTACACACACATTTGCTTTAGATGACATATTAAAATGCTGTATAGCTCCTGTTTATAAATACCTACAATTCAATGCATAAATTTTAATTAATTTAATTGCATCATCACATTTCTATACTCAACTAAAGCTACTCCTAAAAAACGCAACGTGGTGGATATTGAATATACCCAGTCTTCTTCTTCTTCCCCTTTAAATTGATATTTGACCTGTTTAACCGGGGCTTCGGTCTGGTTCCTGTGATAAAGAGGTCCAACTTTCTCTCCATATTTTCGGTGGACGTCCCGGTGGTCGGCGTTCTTCAAGGATCTCTTGCATGACGAGTTCTTCTCGGGAATTCTTGTCGGGTCAATTTTTTCAACATGATGCCTCCAGAACTGTCCTCTTTTCCTGCTTTATCTTACGATGTCCTAAGCTATGTATACTTAATCGTTATTTTCAGAAAAGTTTTTACGATAACTACCTAAATTAGACTTCGGGTGCAATACCATAATAATTAAAACGATAAGATATGTCACCTATTACTTGAGACTTGCTTGTTTTAAGCAGATTGATGTTTTTAAGAAGTTTTTAACATCATGTGCATGCTAATTAAGTTACACACCTTTTTCTAATGTATGTAGAAAGGTTTCGAGTTAAAGCTGTTGCATTCACAAAACAAGAAAGCAGTAAATATAATTCAAAGTTCAACTTGTTTGAAATTATTATAAGTTGTCTTCGTATTTATCTTTAGGTAAGTAATACTCATATTCCGCACATAGTAAGTAAGTACAAGCAGGACTACTTAAACTTTATGCAAAAGGGCCGCATGCGTCCCGCAAGGCCCTCATCAAAATATTTTTAAGTATCTTTTCCTGCGTCGGCGTCGTATGTCAACGAAAGCAAAAAACTGTGTCGGGCTGACGTGCTCAGTTAAGTAGATCATGCTAATTTGTTCTAGTACTGTCATTGTCATTATAAATAAATTGATAAATAGGTATTTAAGTAGTTTCGTGTAAAAGCACAAATTATTTTAATTTTTGACGAATGGGATTCATTTCTAATAAATTAAATTTAAGTTGTTATCTACAGGGTGTTTGATAGAAAGATACAGATATCTTCAGGAGTAGAGGTCATTTAGAATCTTTTGAGCCAAACTTAGCTTAGTCCAAGGTCGCACGATTTTCGAGTTATTCGAGATTTAAACTTTTTATCGAAAAACCCCGAATTACTCTATAACGTCCTCATATTTTTGTCTTGAAAATCTTATAATTTGTATAAGAAAATCGCCTTCGGTGCCATTTTTTGGACTTGGTTAAACTAAATGTATTTGCTTTATTTTTCTTGAAAAATCATACACGTTTCGCATCATATTTTGTAGATTCTGTGAAAATGGCCTTCGTATTATTATTTTTCTTTTGTGCGGCCCTCGGATACCTGATAGTTGGACATCTCTGGCACAGAGAATGATGTTTCCACTTTATATTTCTGTATCTTGGAATCATGGTTCATATAAGAAAACTTTGTTTTATTACGTTAAGATGTTATTATGAACTTTAATATTGCATCACATTGCAACATATAATGTTATTATGATGCAAGGATGTTGCAACCATAAATATCCATACACCTCCAAGATGTACCCATACACCTGCAACATATTATTATTGTGATAGAAATAAAGTTCTCTTGAAATGTGAGACACGTACTTAGATCTCCGATAATTTTTCAAGACTTTATTTAACTTCATCAGTTGATGTTGTTAACTGATTGTACATTTTCTTCTTCAAATCTTTATATCTTCACAATCCTTTCACCATCCTTTGCTGTGTATCTGTTGTGATAACTACTTGTTATATTCAACTGCGACATGTAGAAAATTCCTATGTTCTCACAAAACATAAATTGAGATTTTCAAAATTCATCTAATTTAATTATGTTTCAGATTTGCATAATTAATTAAAGCTACTTCTGAATATAGAAAACCTCTATAACCTTTCGACTTCATCAATGTTTTGAACTAGATTGGTCAGAATTAACGACGTTCTTTTATTGTATTGGAATTAATGCGAAATATGGAAGATCAATAAAAAAAAGGAACGGTTGGTACATTCAGCTGTGAAGAGATCAAAGAAAAAGGCATTTTTTACCTAGTTAGAAATTGATTTTTATTATATTTTTTTTATCAATAGTTTTAACTTACGTTGACCAATAACAGATCATGTTTCGTTTTCTCAAAGGACCGATTGACTTTTAAAAGTAATTGAGCGTAGAAAAATTTGGTATGTTATTTTTGATAGCTACTAATTGGCCCTTACTTAAAAAAAAAAGACTGCGGTATCTTGATTTATTCATTATTCATTATGGAAAGCGAAGATATTGGATTACTTTTTCAATTAAATTAATTTCCTATTTAAAATTCAATTCACAGAAGTCTTTTTTTTATAACGATTTGTAAAAGTCTGTCTTCATAAATATTTTATTCTCTTGCATAATCGAGAAAAATAATGTCGTTCGTACCTACTGTACCTATTATGTCAAGTGCCCTATTTAAGGGCTTGGTACTAAGAATGACGTCACAGTCATTTCCCACGGCATTAAGGTTCAAAATCGCGTGAACAATCGTCTGATAAAGTGGTAAAAATAGTGTGTTTTCCATTTTTTAGGGTTAATTTTGCGTCTATCAAAAAACTTTTACAGTTATTCTCTAGATTTTAATGCATATTAAGAGTACAAAAAAAAATACTCCGCGACTTTCGGGATACGAGTTTCCGTCTTTCGGAAAAAAGATCAGAGGTGTTTTTCACATACAAGATATAAAAAATCTTTTACGGTTATTCCCTAGATAAATGTCCAATGCATCTACCCTATTTTATTCCAAAGCATATTTAGTAACGGTTGTCGAGATAAAAAGTCTCCCGTTTTTAGAAATTTTTGAAATGTCGGGGTGCATACTCTTAAGTATCCTACGCCATTGAAAAACCTTTTTGTGAGAAATTATTTTTAGATCTGACCGCCCACGATAAGATCCTTGATTATTCCAGTAATATAATTATTGTCTGTAAAACGTCATCTAAAAATTCCTTTTATGATAAGATCGCTTTTTTAATGGGAAATCCTGGTTGAATATAAAAGAAATAATTGTTTGAAAGCAGGTGGTTAATCTGTTGGGATTTATTTTATGCCATTCAAGGCACTTGAACTGCCAGTAAGTTGTGTCTTGCGATAACAAGATCTCTGTGTTATTTGATCAGTTAATTGTCCATACGCTGTATCTTTTGATCTATGAAGCCCATTTCGCCAACATTAAATAAATCATTTTTAGCCATCAAACCAAGTGTTACAAAACATGATAATAGCAGTGTGCCAAAGAGCGGACATTTTACAGTTGGCATCTGTTCAGTTTAGGAAGTCTAATCCCTGGTGCACCGTCAGTTGGTCCCCCGACTGTCGATCTCTCCGTCAGTTGATCCCCCCACAGTTCGTTCCCCGGCAGTTTGTTCTCCGGCAGTTTGTCCCCCGACGGTTCGTCCCCCGATTGTCGATACCTCCGATAGTTGATCCCCCACAGTTGAAACGCTCACTAGAGCGAGCTGGTGATTGAATATATTTATGCCAATCGTAGAGCGAACCTGTGGTTGTTCAGTAATCAAAAAAACTCCGCTTACACAAATAACATATTCGTCACCCAATGGGCTTACATAGGTAAAATACTTACCAGATTCTACCATTATTATTTTCTTTTGGACTGTCTTCGTTATATTTTGTTGGTTGTTTCACATTAATAATAACGTGTACCGTAAAATGCTATATCTTCAGTATATATTGTACCCAACATTAAATTTAAGAGTTGCTGTCTAAATTGTATGAGATGAAAACGCTATTACAATACCTCGCCATATGTTCTCATTTCAGTATGTGTATCTATTCCTTCGTATTATTTTCATGAATCTATGTGACATTTTCCTGGCAGCAGAAGCTTTGTGTCGTCATGTGATGAAATATTATTACAGTTGATGGTACAACAGTTGCGCTGGATGCATCTTTAATGTGTTTACTGCGAGTTTTACAAACATTTTACTAAATCTCCCTACGTACTAACAGATCTATCAAAATTATCTCTAGTATACCTACCGCACTACATATTATATGTAGCGTGCTTTCCATACAAGGCAGGGCTTTTCCTGAATATACGATCTTGTCTGTACAAAAATAATTTACAAGATAAATGTTTTTATTTATGTTTTCATCTGTAAGACGGATGTTGTAACTAAAATGAAAGTGAATAAGGCCTTCTGCCTGGAATGAACTTCTTGTACACATCAGAAAAACGAGAATAACTGCTGAACTCAATAGCCAGCTTAAAACTCACCTGTTTAAAAAATCGTTCAGTATAGTATAGAATAAGTAGATGTAAGTACTTAGGTTAGCTTATCGAATTGTAAAAGTCGCCCTTGAGGTGGGCTTGCTCTACAAAACGGCGCATTATAAATTGTCCATGTAATTATTATTACATATGTACATAGAGAAGATGAGTGATTGGAAAATCCAACTTTATATGTGAATTTCTTTTCCAACGCCCTTTCATACGATACCACACATGACCTCACAGTCCTCACACATGACTCACTCACTCTCGGATCCCTTCAATCGCTTTTCATATTTTTGTCTTTGGAGAAGGCTGGAGAATACATAATGATAATGTCATCTACAAGTAAACTACACAATTTTTTAAAGTTATAGCTAGTTTGGAAAATACTATAATAAAATATTGAAAGATTTACATAGATTAACAACAACGCTGAGGTCGAGTGAAACTAAATACAAAAGCGTGTAAAAAATATATTTCTTCCTAAATTTAAAAGAAAACGAGTCACACTTCAGCAGGTTGGTTGAGATGTTAAGTTAATTGTGATGAATTCAATTCAAACGGCAGATGGCTCTGTACATTTAGCCACGAGATACCGAAAATAAATGTCATTTTCTCTATCCTTTCTTCCATCCTTTCTCTCACTATTTGCTTCCAAGGGTCTTGAGTGTATATTGTATTCGGTTCACCGCATTTAGGTTCCTTTTTTCTGCTCTACTATCCCTTCTCAAATTACAACAATCACCAGTTTTTCCAAACTGTTATCTAACGTTGTAGGGAGGTAGGTACTTTTCTAGGGTTATATGACAAAATCACACAGGGCAAAACTATATGCCGGGCAAAATCACGGAGACAAAATCGTATATGGAAGAAATGAGATAGGGTATGACACGTCACACTTATGTCACAGCCTAATGTAAAGTGTATGTGAAAATAAAACGGTATGTAAGCATCGGAACACCTATTATTATTTATTGTGTGTATAACTATTCATACATATTACATAGTTGTAAAATGTAAAGCTAACAGAGTTCAGAGCCATCAAGGTGAAAAAGATTTGTGCACTGGCTCGGATTTGAACCTGCTGCGACCCCAAATTCTGGACGAGAACCATATGGTAATATCGCTTTTTGATTTTATAATTTTTTGGAGAGTTCATACAAAGTGTGACTTTATTATTAAAATGATTATCGTTCTCATATAACAATAATGTGATTTCTTATTTGATTTTGAAGTTTTTTTATTATCGTGTGGCGACATTATATAATTAAAACAATATTACTTTGTCTATACCACTATTATTTGGACCAGAGTCAATGTGAGCCAAAATGTGATTTCTTCTGTGATTTCGTCTTATGTGTGATTCTGTCCTAACATGTTTTTCTAGATAGTTATGTAAGTGTAAGTTCTATTGTCAGCGGTAGGAAGATATGACGAAAAAAGATAGACGGAAAATTACAAATTCAGTCAAACAAAAAATTGCGCTTCAAAATTTCACGTTGGTAGATACTACGAGTTTCGCAATTTTAATTTGCATTGTAAGCGTACGGACGTCACTCGCGGCAAATGTCTGAAAACGTTTACGGACGTAAATTTCAGTGTTCAGTAATAATATTGTTCGTAAAGCTAAATCATGCAAAGTGTAACTTTATATCTATTACCATATGAAAGTACCGACACGCTGTAGTTCTCGTAGCGTGCAAAATAGGGCTGTAATAGAAATGGCGTAGTATGCGTAAACGGATGCCGTATTTGCTTCTCTTTTTTTGCATATACAAACCCAAATACTTTCCTGTACACTTTGCACTAGGCTAAAAGCCTGCATCGCAAAGTGTGGAATATATGGCCATTGGCCAGCCTCCTGGGTTTGAAACCGGTACCTCTCGCTTGAGAGACTGCCGCCTCAACCAACTGAGCGAACCATTTACTGTCTTTATATCTGCAGATGGGGAAAGTGGCCAAAAAGTGTTCAGTGGCCCAGAGGTTCATTTTCTTTCTTCTCCCGATCTGATGACATGTCCGATCCAGGCCAATCTTCTGGAAGAACAAATGAGGTAAATAAAAAACGAGTTCCAACTTCGCATAAGCAATATGTTATCTTGTGGACGGATGTCTATTTGGTCACAACCCTGACTAATGCAACATACTGCGATGATAATAATAGCATGTAATAAGTTGGTAATATGCAGATAAATTCTGTAATAGTATGCACAATATTCCTTAAGGGGAAAGCCTTAGAAGAGCTTTTATCCATCACATTTAATTACATTAAGACAAGTACTTCTTGCCGAAAGTTCATAGAGTAATGAACAACTTAAAACTACACGTGAACTTATGATAAACCTACTAAGAGTATTGAGGAAAATTGAATTACCCATGTTAAGTTACTTAGCGTCAACTTCTAAAAACATATGTGACTTTGATCATCTTAGGTCTAATGAAAATTCGCTCTATCAAAGTCTAATGAAGGGTAATGAAAATTTCGCTTAGTTTGTGTTTTAGAAATTTGTTAGTAGGTACTTTATATATTGGTTCTGTAATTATTAAGTCAAGTAGGAAATATTTTCCTAGAAGTAGATTCTATTTTATGTAGATTTTAGATACGTTAATGCGAAATCTCTCATAAAAAATCTTTTTCAATATCTGCTTAATGACTGAACACAATATTGCTATAAATCTACCTTGAAGTAAATGAAATTTGAGTTTCTCAGTTTGAATTCACCCACAACACATTGTACGGTACGAGTAACGTGTACCTATATGTAAGAAAACTTATGGAATACTTGAGAACTTCTACTAGATCGTAACAATGAAGACAGAGATTCCCAGGTAGACATTAAAACTACTTACTTTGATATTGTTTATTAAACATGCCGCGAGAATCTTATTTAAAGTCTGGAAAATATTTTAATTAAAAGTAACTCCCGTAGCGATTACACAACACTGTATGTTCCAGGGGAAAAGATAGCTAGAAATCCGATATAATATCTACGAGTATTAAGTTATCTTTTGATTTCAGTTACCTTATTCCTTAGTTGTATGTGGATGTGTGTCTGTTTGTTTTATTGTTAATAATTAATTACTTATTGTCTTTTATTGATTGTTATTTCCTATTTCTATTGCCATTTTGGTGAAACCATTATTTTATTTTGAACTAATTTGCATCCATCATTGACCATTCATAGGCAGAGAGGACAGAGCGCCAGACAGCCCTATCCTTGCACACACTCCTAGTCTCCGTCACATTCATGCAATTTGTCATACTCGCTATCCGATTCCTTTTACTTAAAACGCGTCCATTCTTGAGGATCTGGTCGACACGATCGGATCAGGTCAGTCTCGGGCGGTCGCGCTTCCTCACCACTCTTCGCTCACTCAAATATTGTGTGTAAAAAATATTATACTATATTGTGTCATAAAAAATGTTAGGTTTTAATTTAGTGCATATCTACGTCTGTGTATGACTATTGATTATAACTAACTAACTAACTAACTACGCCCTTTATGTCTCCATTCGGGAGCACAGGGAGGCTACCAGGCGTCTCCATTCAGAGCGATTTTGTGCGAGTGATATTACTTCTCTCCACGTCGTTGCTAACGCTCTGATCTATCATTATTATTCTGATCTGTCATTATATTGATTATAGCCCATCAAAATCTATAGGGCTACATTTTCTCTTTTAAGCGTAGCGCCAAAGTTGTGCTCACTCGTCAATCATAAATTCATAGTTCCAAGCTTCCAGGCTTCAATATTATACCTATTTTACATGGAAGGTTGAAGTATAAACTATTTGAATACCTAATAGTTCGATATTTCAGACAGACATAGTTCTAACATCTTACATCTAGATAGATTTTACATAATTTAACAAGTCTGTTTTTGAAGTGTATGTTCAAAATTTAACATGGTGTCTGGACCTTACTATAAGTGCATAGAAACTGATAGAAACATAATCAATAGTTGAAGTTATGTAAAATATATATTTTAATTATATAGCGACTGAATGAAATTGTGAATTTATAGCTACGGGTCTTGGCTAACTCTAAGTTTTTTTTAAATAATTCCCAATCATTTTATAAACTAGTTTTTTTTATGAAAAAATACACATATGGCGGTAGTAAAGATTAATAGTAGCATATGAAAAGAGTTGCTGGAAATGTAAATACTAGTTTTTATAAAAATTAACACAGATGGCGGTAGTGTAGATACATACAAGCATATGAAAAGGGTTGCTGAAAATACAAAACCTAGCTTTCAAATAAAATCTATAGATGGCGATAGTGGATAAATATACAAGCATATGAATATGGTTGCTGAAAATACAAAACCTAGCTTTTACAGAAAATCCATAGATGACGATAATGTAGAAATTTACTAGCACATGAATAGGGTTGCCGAAAATATAACATCTAGCTTTTATAAACAATCCATAGATGGCGATATAGTAGATTTGTACTAGCATATGAATAGGGTTGCTGAAAATATAACATCTAGCTTTTATAAAAGTAACATAGATGGTGGTAGTTCGCTAATTTAGGCAAACAAGTTGTTTATAACTGCTCGGTATTCCACTATTTGGTACATATATAACTTATTTTAAGTACGTAAAAATAAGAAAGTAGGTACTCATGGTGGAATCATAGAATAATAATATATAGTACCTATAGAAACCACACCAGGAACTAAAAAAACGATACTAAATAAACTGCCATCTATGTTAGCAAGTAAATAAGTGGCCTAGTAGGCGGGAATTTCAAAATTAATTATTGTTCCTCTTTTCCTATAATATTCACCTACCTGGTAATAACATCTAACTACTCTTGATATTTTTTTGCCTGCTTCATTTATGTTTAACACTCCTTCGCACGCGTCAGCGGCATTTTGCCGCTATGGAGATTTTTTTTGATATAAAATTAAAACAACGACACCCTACACTTTGTCATTTCAGGATATCCTCTACTTTACTATAGAACATGTGTTTATCGTGAAATTCGCTGATTATAATTATAATTTATACGTATTTTTCGAGTTTTAATTTTTTCGGCGGAGATTCACCGCCTACGCGTGTCACGACGGTACTATTCTGTCCTCTAGGTATAAAAACTATACAGCAGGGTCCGATTCTAGGACGGCTTTTGTTTATTTTTCTAAGGCGAACGTAATAATAAAACGAGGATAGATATTCTCATTGCGACAAAAAAATACTAGTTGCAAAAGTGAAACAAGGCGACTTTATTTATTTTTTTATTACTTTTATTAGCGACGAAATAATATAATTTATTACTCCTAGGTTTTTATGTTCTTTTGAAATGTCGGTTGCATTGAAATTTTTTGTTTCATTGAGTATTTATACAAATATCTATCATCGTTCCAACTACTAAAAGTAAGTCATAAACGATGGCATTATTCGAAGTCTTCATAAAAGTATACTACCACGGCACAACACAGATTGTTTTATTATTTTACTATGTCGGCATTTCAACAAAAAAATCTCCTGCGCCAAATGTATTGAGCGCCCGAAACAATAGAGAATACACGATGTTGCCTGGAGATAGCCCTTCCGAGTAAAGTAATAAACGCGGGGAATCTCTCACCACGCGTGTGTTCCTGGTAGGTAAATGTGTCTTGATATTTGTGAAAGTTGATTGGTCTCACATTATATTTATTATTTATTGTATGTTGAAATTTACAGAATTTTGGTATATGCAGTTTAGTAGTAGATACTTTAAGGTATGTATTGGTGGATTTTTGTAGTAATATGTAAATTAATAACAGAATTATAGCAATTATAAAAGGGTGAGCGATTCGCTCACTATGCGTATTTTGGCGTTCTATTGTCTATGCGTGCTGACTCGTGTTAATACAAGAGAGTACAAATGCAACATATGATGTATAAAATGAAAGTAGAATAGGTACAAAGCAATACAAATGATAATGTTAGATTTTTTACATAAGTTTAAACAGGCATAAAAATGTTGGTAGTGTTGAATGATTGTGAAAGATATTATTTTATGTTTATTATTATATGTTTTGGATATAAATATGGAATTTTGCATATTCGTAAACATAAAAATATCAAATTAATATCTTTCATGCTATATGGTTAATTACACAGGTAGGTATTATTATTATTAACTATTTTAAATATTAGGTATTTTTGCAAGGGTTTTAGAGAATTGAAAAACTGAATTACAAATTGGTATTTATTTTCCTACATATGAACTTTGATAATATGTAGTTTTCATAATATGTTTTCACAATATTTATCTTTATATCACTATAAAATAGGTATTATACCAAGACGCAATGTTATAGGAACCCAAATCTACTGATGAAAATTACGAATGTAATATGCAAATATAAGAAAATCTTATCGACGGCATTTTCCACGACGACTAATGTTAAAAACACGTAATCAATATACCTAGGTAAAATACAGCACGCCATTGGTTTTTAAAATATGTGTCACACAACAATCGTAAAACTTTACGGAATTAACTAAATCTTAAACAAATTTAATACCACTTTTATCAATATAAATTGAAACAAATTGGAGATACGCCATTAATCGCACAATTTGACATTTCAATGTGTCAAAAATTGAAAAAAAAAAAAAACAAAAGTTTTTCCTGAAATTCAAAATTTTAATTATCCGTTCACCTAAGAACTTACCTAATTTCCATCAAATTATCCGTGTCGCAAACCATATATAGCGCCATCTATGTTAGAAAGAAAAAAGTGCAGTACTTACCTAAAAAAAATATTATTCATAGTACAAGTATCGTGGCTTGGAGGCCCCTATGAAATATATAAATAAATATAGGTAGTATCGGTTTATTACAACTTGGCAGCTGACAAGTCATAATGAATGGAGTATAGCTGATATTTACTAGCTTGATTTATAAGCACAAAATTTGTACATACGTTCTAAATCATTTAAACAGGAATAGTACCTACCTATAATATATTATATAAACCTACCTATATGAGACTAATTTGTATTTATCCGTAAAGCAGAAAGCACACATTCTGAATACTAAAATTTACAACTGGACAAAGGATTATAAAACCAATGTCGTTAACTCCATTTATCCATGGAAATTTACATACACATAGTAAAGTTAGGGATATTCCCTATATTGTCCGAACAACATTATGCAAAACAGTCAATAACATAACGAACATGATTTATGAACAGAACAGTTTACAGATTCATGTTGCTGACATTGCATTTTAAGGGCCCGCATCACAAACTAACAATTTTATGGAAATAAAGTTCAGTATACATGTAGTTATATCTCAACAGATACACCTTCCATTCAAAGATAGACCGATGGACTGGAATTGGTGAATGTTACTTGAGTGTAAAGTGATGACATTAAGCCAGCCAACGATCAGTCTGATGGAAGGTCCATCCTTTGGTTTGTGTCTGTTGAGATAACTACTTGTTATTTTCAACTATTATTATTTATTCTATTTTGGGTCCTCCACTCGTTTGCGAGTGATCTAATTTTCAACTACGACATGTAGAAAATCCTTAGTAAGAACAGATACAGTTTCTCAAAAAAAAAACGAAAAGATATTTCAACGCAAGAAATATTTTCAACGCATATGAATAACCATGTGTAAGACTTACTTACATACCTATTTGCTATTTTCCGCAAAAAAATGACAGGCTATAAAAAGATCCAGTGCAAGATGTGTCTATCTTTGTCGCTTTTTTATCAGAGGAAAATTTCATTTAAATCGTTTAGAATAATCTTTGTTTCGGGTTTTATGGCCTTTAGCTACTAAACCCAATTGATTCTAACTTGCATAGAATTACGACTATTTTGTGATCGACATGATGCGGTTAGAAACGATACGAGATTAAATAATATTAATACCCGCTTTATATGAATTTATACCAACTACCAGAAATAATACAATGACAGGCATAATAAAGATACACAGCACTACCAACTTAAGACTAATGAAGCGGATGATGGAGCAGGTTTTCTTGGTCATTGTTGCTGTCGACAGCTTTATAAGTTTTCTCTTATAAATGTATCAACTAGGTACTAAGCTGGTACTTACTTACCCGTGAAAATTTACGAATGTGTAAACACGTTTTTTTATTAGATCGATCAACTAAAATACAAATAAAAACAATGATTTTCAACTGAGTGTAAAACATTTTTGTTATGCTAATTCCATATCTTGCGGGCAATATTTTACATAATGTCTATATGAAAATTAAGTTAATTAATTAATTTGACAAAATATTCAATTAAATCTGGATTCTCGACACAAAAACTTTATGATAATTGAAGAAAAATGCAATGTAATGAGATTGGTATTTATCCTGATTGCTATATAAGCAATAAAGAGTTTTTGTGTCGAAAGGTTTTGGAAAGATACAGTTTTATTTGTGATATAAATGTTCGCGCAAAGAGAATGTTGTGTGTTTTTATACACACGTGGCATTTACTGGTTGACCCATTATTGGAATATACCGTAAGAGTATAATAGTAATTCTAGATAACCAACACGAAAGATCGCAGACTAATAAAGTAAGGTAAATATTTTATGAGAGATGGAACATAGTATGGCAAAAATAGTGTAGGAAAATAATGATATTTTATTACCCAATCCTCTTTACTTGATCACAATTATTACATAGCGACAATGACTTGTATTTTTTTCATCATTATTTCCCAACTCAATTATTGGACTCTCCATGCTTCGTGGATACCTATAGCTTCATACTTATTTTTCCGTAAAGGTCAGGGGACCACTTATCCCCTGCGTCACTGCGACCAAAGTAGTTTTATTGTGACATCCTCTCGTCATATAGCTCACGATCTGTCTTGGTACGAGTAGTCTTGTTTTCTCGGAGTTCAGTAATGGCCCTCCAAGAGAGCGACTTCTTTTGTGAGCGAGTGCGTCACAGTTACAGGGGATAAGAATGAGCGTTTCGTTGTACTCTGAGCAGAATTTACAGACTGGGGCGTCTGATAGTCCCATTTGAACATATGTTTGACCTTACTACTATATAAGAATACACTGCCTCTGAAACTACGGCTTTCCCTGAAAAGTATTCCAACTTGATACCGGAGGACGTTGTATGTTGACCTCCGTTAAAAATGGGGAAAGAGTGATCATCTCATATGCTTCCAGTGTCTCATCAATTTGAAATTTAGCCATTGATTTCGATGATGCCCCTATGCAGTATTTAATCACTCGTTTTTACCTATCATTTGAGTTACATTTCGTTTGCGCCGTGCCTGTTTATTCCATACTAAATAAGTATTGTCCTTTTGTATAAGGGTCGTTTTTCATAAGAATGAAATAATGAATTAGGTAGGTATGTAATGTACCAATATGTTTATCTAATTTCTGAAACAAATTATAAAGACTTCTTCAGTAGTTTTGATGAAAAGATCCGAATGAATAAAAAGTGTGACAAAATAATTTGTGTCAAAGTCGAAACAGGTCTTTGAAGCGTTGAAACAATGACTTCATAACATGAATGAAAATAATGTAGGTTTGTTAAAAGAGGTTGTAAAGAGATTCTTATCTTTCTGAAAACTTTATTCAATTTTTTGCTCAGTGATATCAGAGAATATTTCCGAGTTCGTATATTAACGTCCTTTTCAGAAGACTTGTATTGTTTTGTAAACCATCATCACACCCTTCCATTTCCTTTCCTTTCCTTTCTGTCCTTTCATTTGTCTCTTCCTTATGTTTCTTGTTGTTCTTGTTATCGGTAGTTTCTTTTTGTCTGCTAAAACAATGCTATTATTACCCGTTTTTTGCTTCCGTTATTTAGTACCTGGAATACATTTTTTAATATACGCCTACTTACTACTTTCTGAACCGTAATGTTTTTTTTTTAATATGGCTTATCATCATCACCGTAACATTTTAGTAACCTAAACTCAGACTACATATTTTCAGTAAAGATAGAGCAGTATTCTGACAAAGATGGAGGATAAAAAAATTGAAATAGTTATTACAGTTAAATAAAAATAACTTTAATTACAAAACATTATGTATATGCGATAGTGGTTGTACGAAACCTCGAAAGTTCGTCAGGCTAATGTCGCCAGCGTTTACATTTTTTGTGTGTATGAGTAAAAAGGCGTGTGGGTGGAACGTTTGTCTTGGCACGTGTACGTAATCCACAAAAAAACTTGTGTACGCTTGTCCTTATAAATAACATTTAATAAACAAATAAAATCTATATTATAAAAACATTTTCTCCAAATGGCGGGTTTATTGCCATAGGCAATGTCTGCCAATCAACCCCTTGTGACATATATGTGATATACACAATACATACATACAACATTTGTTACAGAAAAAAACAAAAAAAGACTTGATTATTGATATAGATAATAGTCTATCAATGCCTTATTCGCATTAGGCCAGCAGTTTAGTCAATTAGGTAGTGAATTAGTAGCAGTGGCTGATGTTTTCTAGAATTATAACTGAATTTACATCCAGCATTGTTTCTCATTCACTACCTTCTCGCCTACACTGCCTGGCCTAAAGCGAACAAGGTTTTCTACGTAAATCCCCAGAAGAAAAATATAATGAGTTTCTAAAAATACATCAACTGATTAAGTAGACAGTAATAAATCTAGTATTTATTTTGAAATATGCGTGGGCGCTTAGATCATTATCCCTTTTTTATTTATGATTCTGTGTAGGAGTATTTTTGTAGATTGAATTAATTTTAAAAAAGGGGTTGAGGATGTCGTAAACTTTGTGTGTTGTTTACCTACCTGCATGGGCGTTGCCAGCCTCGGAGCTAGGGGGGGGGAGGGGGGGGGTAAAAAAATTTAGAAAAATGATACATCGTAAAACGCGAGAATAGCGCCGTAGGCAATTTTTTTTGTGAGACATAGTGAAGAAGGTCGTGATGTGGTTTCTTTATTTGAAAATGTATCTTTGCATAAAAGAGTAATAAAAAACAGCGCCGCATGCAATTTTTTTTATACTGATGTATTTTCATACAATTTTAGAAAATTTATGATATGATGAAAAAGTGTGTGGTAGTATTGTTATTTTTTGCGGGGTTTTATCATTTAGTATGAAAAAATATATACCTATTCCAATCTCTAGGGGGGGAGATTCCCCCCTCCCTGACGACGTCCATGCTTACCTGGTTTCTAATCAAACGAGATCAGAGAGCTAGAAATGGCGTGGGAAGAAGCAAACAGGTTGTCCAAAATCATTCTGAATGGGTACATGCTTGATAGGGACTTCTGCGCAATGATCGTTGAAAGTGTAAGTGTATAGATGCCTCTCGTCTTTGTTGAGGAAAAAAACTGTAATGTATAGAAAGCATTTTTTTATTTGGTTTTTGTGGACTTCGAATTCTGTTTTGCAAATTATCGGCTTCACGTACATATTCGAGTGTTTAGCTGTTTGAAAGAATGTAATTGTGTTCTGAATATGAAATCCTAGAATTATGCTTGCTCACCCTAGTGAACTTTTAGTATAATTGTATATTGTAGTATAAGCTCTAGATCTGTTTTGCTGTCGAAATTGTTGCTTAAATAATACATAAATAAATCCACGATGTGCAAGACATCTAAAGCTGATAATAGTCTCAATGGTGAACATTTCTTCCTTAGAATAAGTGGTCACTAACTCGACCAATAAGCAGTAGTTGTCTGTCTTAAGCTGTACGTCGGTTGATATACCTGCAGCCTTCCGTAAGATACATACATGAGGTTGAAAATTTCGGGCAAGCACCAGATAATGGTGGAATCATTTTCCACCCTAGACCCCCTCCGAGTGCTGAACTTCGCAAGACATCTAGGACTAGAGGGGCTGCTCTATCTGGGTAGTCACCAGATAGGCAAAGTAGGGGGAGTACAATAGATCTTATAGGTCGCAGTACATAATACACCCCATCTAATAAAATAAAATAAATAAATACCTACAAAGTTGGTTATGTTGAATAATGAAAAACGTAGGTGTATTAAGTCCATACCAACTTGAAGAAAATAAAGACTAATCGATTCTGGAACGCTTTCATCTACGAAAATCTTTAGCTTTTCTTAGATGTTCAAACCCAGTGTACAATTCACATCAGATAAGTATTTTCCATAATCCTCCGGGGGAACATACTGAGGGTACCAGACCAGTTCCCTTCCCGGTATGACTCTTTGTTCTCTGCCTTTCCACGAACGTTGCACATGTTACATAATATAATAATCTTCTATAGAAACGCTAACATTACTTTCCCCATGTGAGACTTCTACGTATTATTATCTCCTTATTCAAACCACAAGCAAGCAAGATTATTGTACTTGTACCTATATCAAATTTACAATGATCAGTAAAAGACGATTTGTATGAAAACGAATGTGAAAAGCGCTGCATGCGTTTTAATCCATAGATATTTTACGACGCCCTATAAAAGTCTATTTTCAGTGGTTAGACATACTTTTTTCTTGTTTTTCAATCTTGGTTTCTCCACTGCTGCATAAAGACTTGTTCCAAATGTCTCCATTATTTTCAGTCATTTGCTTTTTCACCCATTTTCCACCTACCACCGAATATAATACCTATCTCTTCCGTGGCCTTCTGACAACTATTTTGTTTGCCTATGGTCTCCATTTAATAAGCTTGGGTATTCAATTCACTTACACCATATTGTCTTGCTATGTGCTCTGCTCATTGCCATTCGGTTTCCGAAGATCCAATATGATTTTCGAATCGCTAAGAATTGCCAAGTTGCTGTTTAAAGTGACGGCATCCTCGGATACTTTTACCTACCCAAAAAAATAAATTTGGATTTTTTTTTAACAGAAGGTGAGATATATGTACGTACCTGCTTGTATTTCTTAGTAGTTTCTCACAACTGTACATGTTTTCTTCGTTTGTTTTAATGATTAAAACATGGAAATTTCGCAATCTTACTATACAGATCGATGCCTTTTAGCAAACTATTCTATTATGCAAAATCTTAAACTCGTCAAAGTCGACACGTAAGTGAAATTTTCATGATAACGACAATATCAGAGACCGGTCTTCATATAAAAGGCCTTATTGTGGGTACACGTAAAATATACATAAAATTCAACAATAGATAGCTAAAGGAATGTTTACGAGTTTATACCGATTTTGTTTACAACACTAAAATATTTTTTTACAATAGAGTAAAAAGATGCTTAATGAAGTCACGTTTCAATTATAAAAATTATTCCTCTACAATTTCCCTTTTACTATAAAAAATAAAAAGAAATTGAAAGTATTTTTTCTTACTAGAAAGTCGAAACTACTTTACGATTTTTCAATTTCCGCATCTTAAAAGGGGCGGATTGTCTCAGTAATATCGTTATATTGTCGCATCCATTCTTTCAAATTTTGTGTACATGAAAATGTAAGCGCAAAATAAGGTAATAAGCGACTAAATCGATTTTGGCTGATTTTATAAAAAGGGGACCGAATATCAAAATAATTCGACTTACTGCGTCTTACCGTAAACATTTTACCAACCAAATTACAACATTATATCTAACAACTAAACTAATTATATTTACAACAACTGGAGTCAGTAAAACAATGGGTATTGCGATGAGTGTATGCAGGTACCTACCTATGCTACTATGTGAATAGTTTTAAAGGAAATTCATTCATCAAATAAAACTACAAAATTATAAAAATTACAGATAAAAAAATCAAAAGAATATTACATTCGCATAAACTTACATCATTCCTCTCCCCTAGACTAAGTCCCCATACAAATACTAGTTACGGGATCTTTTCGCGTGAAATGCGAATTTCAAAAATTAAATGGCAAATTACGGTCGATTGTGGAACTCATACATATCGTATAGCGAGCGACTAAAGATACAAAATACCTATCCTGTTCCAGAGAGAATATTCCTACAGAAAACAGTAAAGAATTAGTCTGTTAATGATATTGTTTCTTTCTTGTTTCAGGCGACAACACAACGTTACCCTGTGTAGTCTACGTCCATGGAGAGTCTTACGAATGGAACTCTGGTAACCCATACGATGGCACAGTACTGGCATCACAGGGGCATCTCATCGTAGTGACCATCAACTTTAGGCTAGGCATTCTAGGTAAGTTGACATCAATACATCTACTAAAACATAATATATGTGCTACATGTAGCTTAGTTCACATGAAAACATCAACTAAAATATATGTGCTGCGTATGTTTACATGAATACATGTACTAAAATATATCAGCTACGTATATTTACATGAATACAATGAGATGGGCGAAACATTGTGTCGTATTTTTCAAAAGAAAAATCTCGAAAATCTTACTAGGTAAACAGACTTTGAAAAAAAAAATTGTAGATGTATTCAACCTTCCTCTACATAGTTACTAGTGAATTACCGTAATGCCGGCACCACAAGCTCGCCGAGCCTCGACGAGTATTCACAAGTTCACGAGGGTGTGGATGGAGCGTTTGTCTTGGATCGTGTAGGTTCCGACTGTTGACGAACAGATATGGGCCGGAACAAACGCAGTGTCCACATGCCTGTTAACTCGTGAACACTCTCCCAAGCTCGGCCAGCGATTGGCGCTGGCATCACAGATCATCATATTAATATTGTTTAGATTCCTAAAAAAATAAACCCTGTATCAAAACTTGCTTACAAAAAAAACATCTAACGAAATTCAGCAACTCTTCCATTTTAAAATAACACTCAGATTGGTAGAGAATTCTCAGAAACACTAAATATTCATAATTGGTTTACCAGAAAGTAAAGAAACGATGAGATTTTAAACAAGTGTTATATGTAGACTCTATAAAATGAAATCTCTTGCTACGTCTAGTGATGGGCGACTGATCGATAGCACATTCGATTATCTATTTATTTATTCATTTATTGAGACACTCACAGAGGATTGACAGATATTATACATAAATTAAAAACATCAAACACAAATTTCCGGTCAACCCCTCAATTACGAGCGTCCACAGCATGCACGTAGATATATTATTTTACGAGACAACAAATTAACTAAGTATGTATATTAAAAATTATAATTAATAAAACTGAGCAAAATGTATAGTAAGCGATCAGACATAAACTAGACAAACAGATATGTTGTATGTGCAGACATATAATTATATCGATAGTAACAAATATTGTAACTATGCGATTACCTTGGGGAAAGTCAATCTATATACGATAATCGAAAGTCTAAGGCAAGAGCTAATAATTCATTGTACAGGTAGATACTCGTATAGTAACAAATATTGTAACTATGCGATTACCTTGGGGAAAGTCAATCTATATACGATAATCGAAAGTCTAAGGCAAGAGCTAATAATTCATTGTACAGGTAGATACTCGTACATACACCTATTATACAATCCTGAATGATATGGAGGGCGCTTATTTGATTTAAAAGATAATCTAAATAGTTGAGATACAAATCAAATGATCGACGTATTAACTATCAACTTGATATAGGCAGTTGATTACTGCAATCTGTTGTAAATTAAAAACCACATATTTTAATCGCCGATTATTTCGACTGTAAAATATGTCGCTGATGCCATCACTGGCTATAATGTCGTTGATCTCTTGATAAGAAACTGTTATAATGAAAGAAGTATGGAAAAAACGTGTTTTACGAATAAATTTAAACTGAAGCTTTTGATGTAGAACAAGTTAAATTAAACAACAAGTTACAAACGAAAAACGACCATAATTAAAGTTCAACGTCAAAGTTGTTTATCGTTTAACCTCTTAGATCGGCAGACGTGCTTTGGTTCGATAATCGCATGAAGCCTGAGAGAGCCGGCTATACAATATTCATACTTGGCACATTACTGAACTGGAATAGGAATTAAAATACATGGTGTCGTCTTGCCAAGAGTAAATATTCCCAGAAAACACGCAAAAAAGGTTTAGTAAACGAATCCTCAAATGTAATCCGCTTCAGAGTTAAGAAAGCCCTTTTGAAAATACTAGATTTTCTCATTTTCTTTCGCTGATTTTATTGATGAAGAAACTATCAATAAAAGTGATCAAGACAGGCTGCAATGAAAATTTTCAGAATTTGAAATTTTCTTAGAAAATTAGAACTACCTGTTTGAGAAGTATGTAGAACTTTTTCTACGTTTGTGTTCAAAAAGTAGTAGCCATCAGACTTATTAAAAAAAAAACTGTATATAATAGGCGCTTTTTGTTTTCAGAAATGAGTTCTGCAAACCATTCTGAATGTCATAAATGGTTGTGCAAAGTGAATGAATACCTACTATGTTTTGTGAATTCCACAAAGCATTTTTTATGCTGTTCAATATGCCTACTGTAAGTGACTCTCGAACTAAATATTTTCCCTTTGTTGTTTTTCAATCCTTTTTTTTCACCTTTCACATTAGCCAAGCAGTTTCTTAATTATACCTACGGTTTTTCTAATACACGTTTTTTCAATATCTTGACATCATTATTAGTTTTTATTCTCGAAACCGAAAGTCTAATAAAAAACCTTTAATCGAAACATGGGTAATAGAAACGTCAATGTGCCATTACAAGTCAACATCTCTGCACGCATTCAGGAGGTCCGTAGATCAGGTACTTGCAGGGAACTAAATCCTCTCTTCTCCCTTCCCCTCCTCTCCATTCTCCTGCTTCCTTCATCCTCTGGTACATTGTTTGTTGCATTATGCTGGTATTGTTATTTTATTTTATGTGCAAGTTTTAGAGTATGTGCGTGAATGTGTGTGTGAGAGAATGTATGTGTGTGTATGTATTGTATGAGAGAATGTATGTATGTGTATATGTATTGTGTTTGTCCTTCTGTTCCTAATAATGAAACTCTTGTGTTATATATTATATAGCTTCATTGTATTCACCACTAAGAGGGCAAGATGTGAACCACACATAATTGTTAAAAGTATATAATGTCCTATACACACACATCTTGCCTGTAGGTGAGTCTTGGAAAACAAAAATAAAATAAAATAAAATAAAATAAAACATCAGTTAATAGGTAATATATTTTTTAATACTCCAAAAGCTAATAAAACGTAAAATGAAGATCTTATCTTATCTCATTGGAAAGAAAATACTTATTCTCTAGGGATGTGACGATACCTATACCGAAACCGATAGTTATCGATCGATATTTCTAATACAAAATGTTTACTGAATTAGGTATATTTTGACACCCCGAGACAGGCCATGGCCTAGTGAAGTATCACATTGTATTGAACATATATTGTAAAAGTGACAAATAATATAAACGAAATAAAAATAATAACTTTGCGTGCTTGGTGAAATGATGAATTTATGTATAATGAACGTTTTCTTTAAATGTTCATTTGATATTTTTATATTTAATTTTTCTCGAGGTTGCGTTTCTGTTAAAATATATATCTGTGAAATATATATGTGGACATTGGTCCACAGTGAAATGGAGTGAAATTAAATCTTTACAGTAAAGAAAGTAAAAGAAAATGCAATACTATTCTATTTGAGCTGGTTTTGTGCATAAAAAAGTCGTATTCAAACGCCTGAAAAGCATTACCCTCTAATATGTAGTCGAGTAAAAATGTGCAGGTGGGTACATACATCATTGTTTATTGAATTTATAATCTACTAAGCTATCGATATCGGTATCGGTTTTGGTATCGTATCGGTAAAATTACGTACCGTCACATCCCTACTATTCTCTTTAGGTCAAAACTCGGTAAAAAGCTTTTTTTATCTGTGATTACTTACCTTCAATATATAAACATTACGTTCAATAGTTTTTCTCTTTTCAAATACTTACGCCAATTTTAAGCGAAAATATATTATTTCCAAACTTCGGAAAACTTTAGATAGAATGACAGGATTTAGAAGATTTAGAAAATCCGTTTTAAATTATATTCGTACACTTACCTACTTTTGTATATATAATTTGGTGGTAAGGTGATCGAGACATTGTATGAGATTTTCATGATATTATTAGTATGCAGTGTATCTAAGCAAAATTATATAAGTAACTTTTTGAACTAAACTCAGTGTGGTTTAAGGCTAAGGTACTACGAGATAATTGAAAAAATAAATGTAGAATTCCTACAACAGTGTACAAAAATGTAGAAGAATTAAGGATGAACATTGTCGGGCTTACGACCGACCTCGGCTGAGTGATCACTTTACACTCGAGAAACATTCGCCTATTTCATTTCACCCCGGCTGGGATTCGAACCCAGACCTTCGTCTCGCATAATAGGGATCTAATCCACTACACCACGAGGAGCGACGGCTGTGTTGTCGAATTTCGTATACATTAAGTATGTACCTACGTATTGTTGCCATTCACACTGTTGTAGGAAGAGGTGGTATAAAATAAACTTATTTTAGTTAATAGGTACCTTCGCATTTAATGGGTTATAGAATCGACCCCAAAGGAGAATGCTCATTTTGTATGGGAAAAAAACCCAGGCCCGGCGCAAACGAAATGTAACTCAAATGATAGGTAATAATTAGTAATTAAATACTGCATAGGGGGCATCATCGAAATCAATGGCTTAATGGGTGAAATACCTATTCGAAGTTTTACATTGGTCACACGAATATATAAGAAAAGGAGCATTGAACAGTTACAATTGCGATTCAAAAGTATATAATATGATGAGTGTAAGGTAGCTTGTCTGATTTTTCTTCTTCTTCATCAGCCTTGATCCCTCCACTGCCGGATGTAGGCCTAAAGGTAAATGCTCATGAATTATGTAAAAAATAAACATGTCCGGCGCAAACGCAATGTGACTCAAATGATAGGTAAAAATGAGTAATTAAATACTGCATAGGTGGCATCATCGAAATGAATGGCTAAATATGTGAAATACCTATTCAAAGTTTCCCCTATACAACTTCGAATAGGTATTTCACACATTTAGCCATCGATTTCGATGATTCCTTTTATGCAGTATTTAATTACTCATTTTTACCTATCATTTGAGTTGGGTTTCGTTTGCGCCGGACATGATTTTTTTTTACATATTTCATGAGCATTTTCCTTTCGGCTTATATCCAGCTGTAGAGGGACCAAGGCCGATGAAGAAGAAAACGAAGAGGACGGGCTACCTTATACTCATCATATTATATCCTTTTAGACCACAATTGTAACTGTCTAATGCTCCTTTTCTTATATATTCGTGTGACCAATTTAAAACTTCGAATAGGTATTTCAGCCATTAAGCCATTGATTTCGATGATGCCCCCTATGCAGTATTTAATTACTAATTATTACCTATCATTTGAGTTACATTTCATTTGCGCCGGACATGATTTTTTTTTACATATTTCATGAGCATTTTCCTTTCGGCTTATATCCAGCTGTAGAGGGACCAAGGCCGATGAAGAAGAAAACGAAGAGGACGGGCTACCTTATACTCATCATATTATATCCTTTTAGACCACAATTGTAACTGTCTAATGCTCCTTTTCTTATATATTCGTGTGACCAATTTAAAACTTCGAATAGGTATTTCAGCCATTAAGCCATTGATTTCGATGATGCCCCCTATGCAGTATTTAATTACTAATTATTACCTATCATTTGAGTTACATTTCGTTTGCGCCGGGCCTGGGTTTTTTTTGAGCATTCTCCTTTAGACTGAGAAAATTAATATATGCAGGGAAAACTCTCAACCTATATATTTTGATTACTGAGGCTAATTAAAATTTGAATATCTACACAAAATGTATGCAATAGTGGTTGCATCAAATCTAAAATCCAGGGGCAGGCCGGCCGGGCACGAACGTTTAGAAAATAAAAATATCATTTTGATGTGTGGACACCACACGTTTGGCAAGCATCGGACCGAGCGGGTGTTCATGAGTCAAAAGGTGTTTGTCTTGGTTCGTGTATGTAACCGACCGTTCACGCTTTTTTACTCATGAACATCCGCTAGGCTCGCTGTCTGGCATGCGTGTGCTTGAGGCATTATTATTTGAGTTCAAAATATTGGGTAATATTAAAAATGTTATAACACGCTTTTGTTTTTACTTCACCTGTTGTGTCCCGTTTGCTGCGTCAATATTTTCCGATTCAAATTTTTATAACTTCCAAATGTCCTAGCACCTTGAAATAATTATGAACACATATTCGTTTTCGGTTTATTCATATTTTACTGTTGATTACAGGTTTTTTGAAGACCGGAGCGAAAGGATCGGCTCAGGGAAACTTTGGACTGATGGATCTCGTGGCTGGACTGCATTGGCTGCGGGAGAACCTTCCAGCATTCGGAGGGGATCCTGATAGAGTGACGCTCATGGGGCATGGCACAGGGGCTGCGCTGACCAACTTCATAGCAGTATCGCCTGTTGCTAGAGGTACAAAATCATTTTTAAATTTATATTCGTTTATCGTTATTTATTAATTTATCACACGGCACGCAAACAGACATCATCTATACGTTGCTGTGTCTGCCAGCTAGCCCCAAATACTACAGGTATTCGCAATTTACGCAAGTTTTTGTCGACTTTAACCCAAATACATTCAATGATTCATATGTGCTACACCTGTACGAAAAATTAAAAATAGTAGGAGTATTACACACAAACACATTATTAGCGTAATTTCGTAAGAATTGATAACAGACACGTTTGAGTTTATTGCCTTCTCTTATAACTAGCCACGTAGCACAACGTTAAGTACAGAATTACTGGTTATACAATATCCATCCAAATACGTTGAGATTTCAACGTATCCGCCAGAGAAGAAGACTTCTCTGTGTCGTCGACCTCAGGTCCAACTGTTCACAGCAAGTGGTCCCTTGTTCCCTATCCCGCCCTTTCCCCTTCCGTCTCCTTTGTGTGTATGTATAGGTAAGTATATTTATTTTTATTAAGAGCTCATTATTTTTTATTTATCTTATTACCGATTAGTATGTATTTATGTAAAAATCTATCTATATCTATCTAAATATTTATATCTATATCTATCTATATTATTTATTTTATATATGTTATCTCTTACTTTTATCGGGTTGCATAATAAGTTCGCCCTTTGGCACACTATGTAATTACATAATATGCATATTTTGTTCTGGGCAATAAGGATTTATTTATTTATCCGTAGTGGGTAAAATACTTTAAGAAGAAATGTTACAATCTTAATCTCGTTCCTAGTTTCAATTTGGCACATTTCTTAGCACAACGTCTATTGGACACGTATGTATGGATGTATGTATACTAGGAAGAGCAATAACGAGAACTTATTGCTAGACGTTTTATGAATCTTTCTAACGCCCGAATATTGAAAATAATAACGTGTCAAAAAAATATATCTTCGTGTTGATATTTTTGTCGGCCTTTCAATCCTATTTTCTATCCTTATAATAATGCAATATGACATAGAACAACTACAGTGTGATTACAAGTACTTTTCTTAAATTTTTCGAGAGTACGGTAAGAGTCGAGTTTTTGTAAAACTTCCAAACACAATTTTTCTTTTTTATTGATTGTTTGAAGATTAACCTTATGGAAGCACATTGTAAAATTATTTGTAAAATAAGAACACTGTTTTTTACAAATAATTTTACAATTTTTCTTTATCTTTCTTGATTATTATTTTTAAATGAATCTGGATTTATTGAAATAAACCCAGATGCATCTTTGTACACTTCAAAGTAAGCTTGAAAAGCTTGTGTTGTGAAGTATAATAAGTCCATCCAGTCCGTCCGACTGCTGCGGCCGGGAATCAGTCATATAAGCACATTAATAAGCCGACTATCAGTCATAATCCTAATGGAATACCCATCCTTTGGAAAATTCAACTACAATGTAGAAAATTCCGATGTTCTTTCAAAAAAATAATCTTGTAAAATGATCACTTTAAGCCGGCCGTCGATCAGTCATAAATTTGATGAACTACTTGATATTCAATGTTTTTAATTCAATTCGTGTTGAAAATAGGATGCTTTCAAAAAAAAAAACAAAAATGACATACAAAAAATAGATAGTTTTTGCTATGAAAAGGGGGTGATAGAGCAAACAAGTTCGCAAAGCACTATTACATTAGACCATCAGACTGTTATGGTAAGTGCCTAGTTTAAGTTTGTGACAGTTTCAGTAGTTTACTACAACGTAACGCTGTCGGAAACTTTATTTAAAACCACTTACTACTACTGTAAGACGTCATTCGACAAAATGTCTGAAACTTTCATCAGTCTAAGTTAGTATGAGTTGTTGCCTAAATGTTTCACAATACTAATTAAAACTGTATCGTCTGAGGCAATAAGGGACATACTCGTATGTAAGTGGGTGTAAACCTTATTGTTACATTTATTTATTTACAATTTTGGTGTACAAGATACTCTCTCTCTCTCTCTCCTGTCGATTTCCTCACTGCTGAGGGTCGCGATCTCCAAACACCCGTTGCTTGACTAATCCCCGCCACGCAGCTCTGTCCTCGGCAAGATGCACTGCCCTGTAAATGGAGGGGACAACAGTCTGCATTACTTGGTCCGTCCATCGCAAAGGTGATCGTTCTCTGGGTCTCCGTCCCGGCGTGTCTCCTGTGACTATCAGTTTCTCGAGGCTATCTCCTCCTCTGCGAAGGATGTATTTAAAAAAAATGAGAATTCTTTCTAAGCATAGAGATGACAATCTCGATGTGATTCCGAGTTCTCGAACAAGATACAGAGACATGTATAGGTACACTTCAAATATAAACCACAACATTTTTTCGCTAGGGTGAGCTTATCGCAGTGCCGCGATCTCTCCAATAAAAAGAACTTTGTAATACATAACATTATAGAGATTGCTCATAAAATCATTTGTCTGCCGCACATACGTTAGAAATTTTAACGTGTCTGGTAGGTACGTACATAAAATGAGCACAGGCCGTAGTTATAGGGTTTACCTATTCCGCTACAAGAAATTTTACGCAATGGTGCATAGCAGGCGCATGTCTTTATATCATCAAATCATGTTTTTGGGGAAAATAGTTTAAACAAAGGGGAGACCTATATCCAACAATAAATCGCAAAAAAGCGTTATTGCTATTCAAATTGAACAAATTCAGTTATCTGAGTCCATGTGATTTTTTGCTAAATACCAATAAAAAATGGCAGTGGGTGGGTCATGTTGTCAGACAGAGAGACCGTGGGATAACAAGAGAGGAGTAAGTCGGCCACAGAAAAGATGGGCCGACGATATTATCCCAGTCGCGGGTAGAAGATGGATTGGCAAAGCTCAAGATAGAGAAAAATGTAAGAGGCCTGTATCCAGCGGTGGAAAGATGGCTGAAGGAAGAAGAAGACCAATAAAAATCGTTTTAAACTCTGTGAAATTTGGTTCCATTGTAACTATTCACCCTGTAGGGGAAATATACATAATCTACATACATAAAAAAAGGACACGATATTCATCCATCTACCGATATAACAATAAAGGAATATCCTTACATGTATGTACAATAAAAATATCCTTTATTCTATTTTTACATACTATAAGTATAAGTAGTAACCATGTAGTAACGATACTAAAAGTTCCTACACACTGTACCCCTATACATATAGGTAGGTTATTATTTGCTTCTTCTTGTAATATTTCAGTGTCAGAAGGGGACCAAATGGTTTCTTTATTCGTTCCGAAGAAAAAAAGCTTCCCAGATTTCTGAATGTCACGTACCTAGGCTTCCAATTGTTCTGCAACCTTTATTGTGTGTGAAAAACATTATACATGTTGTGTACGTGGAAATCTTTTAACACGAAAATTTTTAACACGTAAGATCTGTTAAGATGAAATAATACTTTTTTTTAAGGATCTGGGCTTGCATACACAAATCCAAATACTTTCCTGCACACTTTGCACTGGGCTAAAAGCCTGTATCGCAAAGTGTGGAATACATCGCCACTGCCGGGGTTTTAACCTGGCACCTCCCGCTTGAGAGACTGCCGCCTCAGCCAACTGCGCCAACCATGTACTCCCAACCAAATTATGTATAATTTCATATTATGTACTTATAACTATGTACGAAAATGGTAGGTATGATATTAAAAGATTTTGTCTCAATGAGCAATTGATGATAAAAATTCGGTCAATACTTCAACTGCAGTCAAAATGCGCGCTTTGTATTTAAAAAAATTGCTTCCAAAGCTAATGAACAGAGCTGGGCAGAAAAGCGTTAATCCGTTAATCGTTAATTAACGAAGTTAACATTTTGGTTAACGATTTAACGCTTTTCTCACCTCCAAAAATTGTTAACGGATTATTTAACTTCCGTTACATTTTACTTCCGTTAATTAAGTCCGTTAATATTTGATTGTTTGCATAGATATCATCCACTGGAGGCGCTGGCATTAGATAATCCAAGGGTTGCATGGGTTATGTGTGGTATCGTATGTGGGTTGGGAGTTGGAAAAGAAATTTCACTTTGTTGGGAAACATCGCGATAGTGTAAATGTGATAGTAGTTGTACTTATGTAGTTCCATTTCATGCCATTTAACAGCGATTTTTTTAATAAACGCTTTAACGGATTAACGTTAACTTCCGTTACATTTTTTAAAATGTGGTGCTGGAGACGTTTGCTCCGTGTGCATTGGTCTGAGCACAGAACCAACGAATCAATCCTGAGAGAGCTCGGTGTCTCCACTCGCCTGTCCACAGTGTGTGAGCAGCGCACGCTCCGTTTCTTTGGCCATATTGTGAGAGCGGGTCCAGACAGCCTGGAGCGCCAAATCATGCTTGGGACGGCTGACGGTAGGAGGGGAAGGGGACGACTACAGATGAGGTGGACAGATGTGGTCAAAAGGATCACGGGGGCCAATTTGTACGAATCCACAAGGATGGCGCAGGACCGAGAAGGATGGGCAAGACTCATCCGTGAGCATGGGGGTCACGATCCTCGTAACCGAGGGACCGACTGAGAAGAAGAAGAAGAAGAACGCTTTTACGATTAACGAAGTTAACTTTTGAGTTAACGGATTATCGATTAACGAAGTTAACTTTTTGATTAACGATGCCCACCTCTGCTAATGAATATTCCTGTTATTGTGCAACGTATTCTTGAAAAGTCCTGATCATCGTGACTTTCTTCACTCAGTCTCAACATGTTAACAGTTTCACAATGTGTTGACAGTTTCACAACTTGTTAACAGTTTCACAATTTGTTAACAGTTTCACAACATGGTTTCACCTTCTTCACTCAGTCTCACAAACAACTCACCGGCGATACCTACGATACTTTACGTGAAGCCCCTGGCTCAATAGTAGCAGTATAAAATACCTCCAAAACCTTCAGTTATTAGATTTATAAAAACACTTTTAAAATTAAGAAAGAAAAGTGCACGTATTTCAATAAAAAGGTAAAAATGTATAATAAAAATAATACCAAGTACAGTGTCAACCTTGCCTTAATAATATATTATAATACGGCACGAAATGTATTTTATCAAACGGGCTCTTAAGGTCAGCAAAAAATAGGTAGGAGAAAGAAGAAGGGTAGAGTAGCATAAAATAAGAAATTACGATTTGAATAAAAATTTACGAACCGGCAAAGCATTTGAGGGTCCGCATAATATCCATGAATGAACATGAAATACCTCCGCATTGTCTCCGCTACATACGAGTATTTGGTGTTAATGTCTACAGTTAATGTTATTACATTAAATTTACTTCATGTTTCTCCTCATTTCATTTAATATCCTACCTGCCTTGTTTACCAATCTTTTAGTAAGTTTTTTACCATTTTTTTATTAATCTTTATGTTTTTTTATTTCTTACGAGGATTTTACACGTGTAGCTTCCCTTGTCTCTTTGTCTACAGCTGTTTCCACATTTCTTCTTCTTCTTCTTCTTCTTCAGCCCTCTGTCCTCCACTGCTAGATATAGGCCTCATCCATATTTCTCCATTCCTTTCTGCTGTTTGCTGCTTGCAGCCAGTTTTTCCCCCCACAGTGGCTTTGTCGTCGGACCACCTCTTTTGGGGTTCCATCTTTTTTGGGTTCCATCTTGTAGGGTCTTCTCTTGCGACGTGTCCCGCCCATTGCCTCTTCAGACTTGCTACGCGATCCATGACGTCTGCTACTTTGGTTCTGTTCCTAATTTCCTTCCATTTTCTCTATATTTAGCTCTAATTATTTTTTTTACTTAATTATTTCCCGACTAACTGAGGTCTGAATATTCTACATCATTTTCTGAAATATTTGCTTTTCCACTTGCTTATATCTCACATAGTTTTTATCTGATTATTTATGATAATATGTATGTAAATATTGGAAACTATGAATACAGGCCTCCTTTGATCGATGTCTATATTGTGCCAGTATGTGGTTGGGACATGTGGCCAGACAGGGTGATACCAGATGGGCGCCACGAATATTGAAGTGGAGACCTTGGACAGATAGAAGGAGCGTCGGAAGGCCACTAAAGAGATGGACCGACGACATTGTCCAAATCGCTGGAGGAGCCTGAATGCGGAAGGGTCAGAACAGAGATGAAAACAGATGGAAGAGGCCTACATCCGGCAGAGGAGAGAAGAAGGCTGATAAAAAAGAAGAAGATGTGTGGTTACTGATAAATATTTGTCTAACTACATGAAAAGATGAAAAAGAAGGCATATTTCGTCCACATTATATTTCATGACTGCAAAATTTAATGCAGGAATCATTGAGAAAAGACAAAGTACGGAAAGAAGACATAATTGGCTTTTATCATTCAACAATCTTAGATTTCTGAAATACCAAATGCAACATCTCTGATCAAGTTAATTCCAGAAATGGCTCAGAATCGTGAAGAGAGATGGACAAAAAGAGATGACGATGTAGTAAATAATGCATTTTAGAGTGGAATTGTAAGGGTAGAGAAGGGGAAGTCTACTTGTGAAACATATTGTTGTCTCATGAGATTTTATTTCATGACGTATTTCGTATGTGAGGACTCGTTTTATCAAAATGTTTGAAATATTACTGGCGACCCTTTTCGTATATAAAATGTTTGAAACATAAATAATACATTATAATGTGAGAAAAGAACATAATTTACAATTTACACGCATGAACATATTATTATATTATTATTATGGAGCTGAAATGGCTAGAAACCGGATTATATGCAACTTTAAATGGATGAAATATGCATGCAAATATGCTTCGATCGGAGCAGATGGAAAGAGAGGGTCTGAGCCGCCGACCCCAGATAAATGGGATATGGTGCAGAGAAGAGAGAATGCATGCAAATATGCATCATAAATGCTCGAAATATGCAAGAAAACCATCAAAAAGTACCAACATATACAACGTAAGTTTAAACAAATATAACAAATTAACGTTACTACATGATTTCATTTAACTTAATTTTTATTTAATTTATGTTTGGTATTGTTTGGATGACCGCGAAAAACAGTTCTACGATGTAAAGTCGTAAAATCATGTATATTTGTTTTTAATTACGATTAGCCAGCTTTTTTTTAAACTACTTTATTTTTCTACTTCAACTAGACACCAACATTTTTGTTTAAGAAACGTTCAAACTTTGCAAAAAGACAGTTAAAATTTAAGAAAATATAATAAATAGTATGCATGATCAGTACATTTTGGTCAAAATATGCAAATGCATATAATCCTGTCTCTAATTATGGAGCTGTAATGGCAAATACCCAAGAAGGTTGACAAGGCAAGAAATTGGATTAATGTAAACATAAACGGTAAAGTTACATGAGAGTTTTTATGTGGTTAATTACTTTTTTTTTCTCTCCACACACGCACACAAAAACATAGTACTGTACATGGGCGTCGTCAGGGAGTAATTGGAATAGGTATTTTTTTTTTCATACTAAATGGTAAGACCTCACAAAAAATCACGTTACTACAACACATTTTCTCATCATAACATTATATAAAAAAATGCATATTATTGTACAAAGTATTATATAAATTTTCAAATAAAAAAACTACATCATGACCTTCTCCACTATGTCTCACAAAAAAAATTCGCCTGCAGCGCTATTTACGCGTTTCTTATACTGTATCATTTTTTTTTATTTTTGTTCCCCCCCCCCCCCCCCTTGCTCCGAGGCTGGCGATGCCCATAGTACTGTAATGTACATAATTATGTATATTGTGTGGAATTGGAGAGACCAGACTCAGGGATTAAGATCGTGAGAGCTCAGTGAATGAATGCCAATGAATGCCTCAGGAGACTGAATGTCTTTCATTGTGTCGTTGGACCTGGTGAACCGACATTCTTTAACAATAGTTCATATATGAAAAAATATACACTAACCTAGATGGAGTATTGTCACCAGAAGTAAGGTCAAAATGTTTGAGAGTTTGACATGTTCGTAGACAAAATAGCGGTTCAGTGGGGCCGAAACGCTTAAGAACGGCGCAGCGTTCCCATACTGGTTTTCCACGCTATTTTTTAAACAAGGTTATTGTTGGGCATTGATTTTGATCGAGCTCCAATATCCAAGATTCTGGCTATGGTAGGAAATCATAAAAATATAAATAAATTGAATTTTGCTTTATTTCATATAACCCAAAAAAATGCGTTCCGAAATTGGAAAATTTACGACTACTGCGATTTTATCAGGATCACCGTATCATCCGATGATTATTATTTATTTTAACTTATCTTTCAAATAGTTACCTATCTACTGCATGCATTCACCATAAATCATTGCTTAGAAATTTGATCTTTATGTAGAAAGTGCGGGGAATTTGGGTTTCACTTTGTTTCATCGAAAAGTTGCAAAGTGCGCCGCCTAGGTAAATGAATAAAGTCTATGATACATCTTTATCACCTTTATAAAGTGCGTAACTTGATAATATGTGGAAGCAATAATAGGTTTTACCCATATCGCCACATTTTCACCCCACCTAATATTTACGGCACACGTCCAGAAAGGGTTAAGAGAAATTTTCACGAAATATTCTATTAAATTAGATATTCCATTATTTTATACAAGGGGTTAGACTCAAGGACGTAGCAAATTTCAAATTTCATGACAGTGGCATGCTTAAGATTTTCGTAAAAGGTAAGCCCATTAACAGCATCTACATAAGAATAGGTTGATCAATATTGATGACTAATTTTTTTGTACCACATTGCGCTCCTTATCTGTCTACGTATTTTAATGATGAATAAAATTTTATATAAATTAAGGAATAGGTAAGGTTTAGAATAATTTGATTGATTTTAATAGCTTTTTCGAATAATTCAGTGAAAAAAATAGTTGGGATAAAGGAAAGTGCACTAATCTTGGATGCTACGGGCGTCGTCCTCAAAGGTGCAAACCACAGCGCTTGACATTGTTAAGACACGCTGAATTATCCCAGGATATAGTGAAACAGAATCCATACTTATTACTTAACTGTCGTGAATGCTGGCCGGAAACCTATACACTCTGCATCAATTTATCGCACAAATTTCCTGTGTTGTGATATTTTGTTCTATATTGATTAATTCAAAAAATGCCGGGCTGAATTATTACACACCGATGAGCACTGATCTTGAAACATATTTGCTGTTGTTTATGTCCTCTACTTACTCCCCAAATCTTGAATAAGATTGCCCAACAGAGAGCGCGATGGATAGCCCATGACATCAGGCACCCCAGTTTGCTCAACACCATAGCAGAAGGAATGGTATGAGGCAGTAATGTGAGAGGTCGGCCAAGAAGCAGTTATATGGACTATAGATTATTGAACGTGCGCTGTTGCACCTACACGGAAGTGAAGAGATGGGCGAGTGACAGGACGGCGTGGAAAGAAAGAATGCTTAGCACAAACCAATCTATATCAAGATATAACCACATTATCATAATAATATGTGCTATTTTTTACAATTTATAATGAAGACTACAAATGTCCTAATAGACTTAGGGTTGATAAAACACAATAAACTTAGGTGCATACTTTACGTATCCAGATACTTATAAATATATGGTTCTATCCATAAGAAGATCCATAATAATAGTAGGTAGAGATGTACTGACATAAAAGCTTGGTAAGTAAATTATACCTACGCTTCGATTCATTCAATTTATTAAATCGCCTGTCATTCGTTAGAAGCGATTCATCCTTTTTATCACCATGCATCAGTTACGGTGATGAAGGAGTATTTCTCCTTAGGGTAGTAGGTACTATCATTTGTTACATAATAAATATCTCTCCTCTGCGGCCTTCGCAGTAATGACTTAACAAAGTAAGAAAAAGGGTTCGCCCGATGGAGTAAGATCAAGATTAAGGACTTGATATTCGATAAGCAAAATAGCGAGTCTTTTGAAGCTTTTAAAACTTGTTGCTAGCTCGCGTTAAGTTGCAGTTACTGTAAGCTTTGTTTATATGACTACCTAATGTTTATGTTATAGAGGTTGCGTGTATTCAGGGAAAGCTTTAGTTGTGTGCCTGTAGAAACCTGAAACAATGAAATTAAGTAGAAATAGGTTTATGAAGAAACACAATTATATTTTATTCACATTTCAAGGTTGTTTAAAATGTCTTACATGGTGTAATTTCTGTCTTCCAGGTGCCAATTAATATTAAAAGACATGTTGTCGGTAATAGTACTGACTTGACATAGTAAGTACAATAAGTTATATATAAAAGTGACAACCTAACAATTATATTAATAAAAATATTACGGTGGAAATGGTTTTCTACATTTCCGCCAAGCATAGACATTAGACAAGTGAGTTTATCTGCAGAAATACTTAATTTCGTGTACTCAACAAAGGTTCTGGGAAATTATTAAAATGTTATTAAAATTTAGATGCAGACATTTTCAACAACGACAGATGAAGGTAAAAAAAAAGCTTTATACAGTTTGGTAATATCAGAGTAATAAAATTATACAGACCTTTTTCGAAGATATTTTTAAAGTAAAGTATTTTCGTGATAAAAGCCTGATAGATTGCCTTTGATTACATAGAATATAAAATTTTGAATAAAAATCATATAAAATGGACCAGTGTACCTAATTTCGTCATTACGCTTTCGTCTGTGAATTAAGCATTCATAAAATCAATTTTATTGTCAATTAGATAACAAAATCTCCAAACCAGATGCTGTAATATTTAATGTTTACTTTTACCGACTTTTAATGGAAAAAACTTTCAGGGATTTAGTTATAAAAGAACATAATACGTATCCTTTTTTCCTTATCTCCCAAAGGTTAGGTATACAAACACAGAACAGTCTTAATTTATGGATAAACGCAATCCATTTTTGTAAACTAGAAAGGTTTCGTTTATCTTTGTACGAGAAAGGAAAAGGTTGAGATGAAAAAAATGTTTCAACATTGAAGCAAGTCTTTTAAGTGAAATGCTAATGCGGTCCCCTTTTTTACATAAACCCTATTTCTATTTTTCTTCAACCCTGTGAAACAGTGTTAAGAAAAGCAAATTGGCTCTGTTTTTTTTATATTTTCCTGGGTGTATATTCCTTAGTTAAACATTATGTACCTGTATTTTACATTTACGTTATTTAAAATACTTACCTTTTATGTACTTACCAGCATGATGTATTAGCAAGCTTGAACCTATATTATAAATACTTCCTCTCGAAATATAGATGAGAAAAAAATAGAATTGTATAAGTATATCTCAATAATGGATTATCCAGTAAACAGACAACATTATCTTTTTACAAAAAATTATATGGCTTTATAAAAAAAAATATACAAAAATGTCCAATACGAGTTTTTGGTAAGCATGACTTTGACGGGGCACAGAAAAATGTATGAACTAAGTAAGTATCCACAATAAAACTAGCCATATGAGTAGGTGTAATGATTATAGAAAATTGTTCACTAGGGCGAACTAACTAGTTATAGTGCTGTGATTTCTTTCAGTTGGCCCAAATTACAGACTAATATGAACTGTTTTTTTTTTTCATACACATTTATTTTAACCAACCTCATATTTTAAAATAATCCATAGGTACATGGACATTTATCTCTTCTTCTTTCTTATCTTATCTTCCCATATTTATTTGGGGTGGGCCCTCCATGTCCGTCTTCTCCAGACCCCTCTGTCCTGAGTCGTCACATCATGTAACTGGGCATCCCTCATCTCCTTCCACAAATCACCCCACCACATTGCGCTAGGTCGACCTCTGCCTCTCTTTCCTTCCGGCAACTTTAGTGCCATGTGCACTGCATGACTTTCATGCCATATCTCACATCTATTTTATCATACCTGTTTACCTTCCAGTTAATTATGTATTTTTGTTGAACAGTTAATTATGTCACTATATTAAGCCAGATTTTATTTAATGGAAGCGTGAAAGAAAACTCAGTAACGAGTAATTGAAACATGGTCATTCATACAATGAAATTATAGAGTTTATGTGAACACAAGAGAAGCAGTACTGATAAGAATTTCACCTAATTTCAATAGATTGTGTGTAAGTAAATTTACCGTTCAAATTATCAGGAATAATAATTTAAATAACCGACTAGGTACCGACTTTTAAAAGTTTCATGAATTTTAATTTCCCAGAGTAAATTATCCAAGAATTTGAAATTAACTTGGAGCCTTGAAAAAGTAGACATATTATATAGGCGACGCTTTTTGTGCTTAGGTGCCTTTTGTCCTTCTCGACCTTGAATATAAAAACAAAATAAAAAATGTTCGTATTTCAAACAGGGTGTTTCATTTTGTTTTAAAGAAATCGCGCGTTTCAATTCAATAAAGTTGGAAACAATTTACTATCTTAATATTAATTAACTCAAAATGTAGGCTACGCGTATAAAAACTTGCGTAAGTATAAACGTATTGATGTACATCCAATACGTACAATATACATGATGATAAGGATGGTGAAACTTCATAATTATACAGTTTTACACTAAGTACACATAAGGGTATTCCAATACATTGCGTATGTTAGTTCACTTGACTGTTATCGCCATCTATTAAAATTTTAAGTAACTTCTACTTTTTCATAGTTAGTAGATTACAGTGTTTATATTTTTCCTCTTTCAAAAGACCTAGATATCTCGCTTTGACGCGAAAAATTGACAAATTATTTAAAAAATTGACGAATTATACAAACATTATCATATTATTGATTGATGTGTCTCAAAACAAAAGTTTTACCTCAACTTGGTGGACACATTTGGTTTGAATGATTGAAAATATTATTGAGATATATGTAATAAGCCCGATATTTTATTTTGCACTACTACCTCAAATTTTTTACCTAGGTAATTATGATTTACGTTTTTTACTATGTGTGTATTTAATGTGATTTTTTAAGTATGTGAAATGAAATAAAACAAAATTTTATTCTTTGTTTCAGAATTATTACAACGAGTAATCTTATTCAGCGGCTCAGGGTTAAGCTCATGGGCTCTTCAGAGGGAGCCATTAACAGTAAAAAGAAAAGTAAGTATCATTTTATAAGTGATACAATAGCACTTAGGTATAATAATCATATTTTAGAATTACATTGGTACTTACTCAGATAAGCCTTGAAGTAAGGTAGCTACGTAATTTAGAGAGGTTTATTTTCGTTACAAACGAAACATTCAAAAGTTTTTTGATATCCCAATGGACTTAAACCTCGTGGGAAGAATACCAACTCCATGTTTCCACGAATCCTTTGATAAATTGATAAAATTACTCAACCGACAATGTGTTATGCGATTAAGCCGAGAAAATTATCCGCCTCGCCTTTTCCTTCGATATTCGCCTGAAGGGGAAGAAAAAGAGAAAACGAAAAAAAAGAGAAATTTGAAGATCGATGAAATTTTTCCTTTGAATTCGAAAAATAATCGCATTAATACTTTTTATTTGACAATATTCTTATTATTTCTCAATCCCATTGAATCTCTTCAGCAATGTAATATTTTCTTATTCGATCGAGCATATCTACCACATCTTTCGAATCTAGCTGCTGAGATTTAGAATTTTTTTTACAACACAAACTTTTCTAGCTTACTGTGAAGTAATGTGAACAATTTTTTTACAACAACCCAAGATTATGTTAAAAATACAGAAGAACCTCTTTTTTAAGGCTCGTGACCCAACTATGACGGCACGGCATTAAGGTTCAAAATCGCGTGAACAATCGCATTAGAAAATTGTAAAAATAGCGTTTTTTCCATTTTTTAATTTCACTTCAATCAAAAAGCTTTTACGGTTCTTCCCTAGATTTTAATGCATATTATCGATACAAAAAAATTCTCCGCTACTTTCGGGAAACGAGTTTCCGTCTTTCGGAAAAAACAACAGAGCTGTTTTTCACATTTTTTTTGAAAAATCTATACAAGATATAAAAAAAATATTTTATAGTTATTTCCTAGATAAAAGTTCAATGTATCTACTGTATTTTCCAAATAATATTTAGTAACGGTTGTCGAGATCTAAGGTCTCACGTTTTTAGAAATTTTTGAAATGTCAAAATGCATACTCTTAATCTGAAGAAATAGACATCAATTGATATTACACTTTTCGTCAATAAAGGCGAGAGGTATTAACACTATTAACATTCACACAATGCACTATTGTGTGAACTCCTTTCAGCAGAAGGCAGAATCTTGGCATTCCGACGTCTAAGAATCGGAATTGACTGGCTTAAGTGATTCCAACTGCACAATGCAGAAAAATCCCGTTGAAATACCATATTATTATTAAGTGTATCCTGAAAATATATGTTAACTCTTAGAAATTTAATATTCTTAAAGACAGGATATACACACTGTGTACTTTCATAATCTGTGCAAAAGTTCATATTGTATACGAGCAATTTCTCATTTTCTTCAAGAAAATATGCTTAATTTACATATCATCGAGCTTGCATACAACTGTTATGTTCTACCTTGCCTTTATTAAATTGAATATACGTACGTATTCCGACCTACGTAATTAGCTTGTTCTCATAATGCAGTGGTGGCGAAACTTTTTGAAGTGGGTCAAATTTTGTTCATTATTTTCATTAAGCTTGTGAGTCACAAAGTCAGGAGGATCACTTGAAAAAGAGATGGAAAGGGTAATTAAAAACTACTTTTTTGGTTCTCACTTATAAAATCGCCTAAAAAAATATGATTCCCATTTGTTTTATGCTCCAGCCACACGCCCGTCCGAGTTCCGAGCAAACGGTATTCATGAGTAAAAAGGCGTCAACCGTCGGCTACGTACACGTCAAGACAAACATTCAATCCACACACCTTTTTACTCACTAACACCACTCGGACGCGACCCATGACGATTATGTGGCGCCAACATTACAACTTTATTAACACTTGCAAGGCAAGGCATACATTAAACCCTGCGTCGGTCAGTGTCTGACCCGCAAGTTCGCCATCACTGTCATACAGCATTGTTTAATTATAGTCCTCATTTCACAAGGCACTATTCTGAATAATATATTCCTATTTGATATTAATAATACTCTTTGTGTTTTGCATCTAGGTAGCGGAACAAACAGGATGTCACGGAGACTTACTAGAAGACGACATAGCGCCGTGTCTTAGGACTAAATCCCTGAATGAGCTTCTCAGTGTACGAATTGATCCGCCGAGATTTCTACCTGGTTTCGCCCCTTTTGTAGATGGCACCGTCTTATTAAACCCCTCTCAGGTACTATAATACAATTTAATATAAGATTTCTCAATAGAATCTCCATTTAATATTAAATTTTATTGCTCCTCCTACTACTAGACTAGAGCTTTGTACCAAAAGTTGAGATATTCAGCTATTGTGAGTACAAAGTTTTATTTAATACGAAATACTTTGAAAACTTTTCACGAAGATTTGTATAGGTATGAACTATTTATAAAATTCATTATTTATTCCTTTATACATATTTGAACCTTCTTGAATGTCAAACTGAAAACATCACGTGCCGTAAATCCACCAGAGATCGTATTAGATATAACACTATATTATATTATATAATCTGTTTTTTTATTTATTAATTTACACTTTTTGTGGAAAAAATACGTAAAATAATATGTTAACATTACAAATATAAATTATAGCATTTATTCACTAGGGCGAGCTTAATTCGCAATGCTGCGATCTCTGCCAGCTAACCCCACTTATACGAGTATATTTTACTAGTGATTATAAAACGATAAAAAAGTGTTTCTGTAAATGTTGCTTTATGTATTTTTTGTAGTACTCTTATAGTTTGCGACATAATATAAACTAGCGAAAATACTTATCAAAATCATGCAAAAAATATTTTTCTAGTAAAAACGTAAACTAATATGTAGGTATAATATGTATTTAGCAGATAAATGTAAATTATATACTTTATATTATTTATATACTTACATAAATTGCTAGTGTAAAATTGACAAATTATTTTACTTCACCATAAATTCTGTTCTAACCTCAACTGTTCAGAGTTAAAAGACGCTTATATTACCATGGATTCTAAAATTTTCAATAGAACTAATGTAATGTCGCCAACCGACAAATAATAATAAGTGTAGAATTATAGACCTCTAGTTACTAGCTATATTCAAGTTAGTCCCGCACATATTATTTATTTATAAGTATTTATAATTGTAGGAACCTATTTTTTTACCTACCCAGAATAATTGAAGTACCCATGTGTAGGTATACCTTTTCCTAATAAATTTATTTAATAACATTGTTGGTTCCTGGCCCCATGTAGTTGGGAAAATAAAAATATATGAGAAATATAATGGCTCCATTTCTACGTGACAAGAATCAGGCTATCCAGAGCCTACGTCGTAAAAGGCTCAGCATATAATATAAAGCTCGGCATTTTAAGTAAGACATAGGTATCATACTACGTATATACCCATAATACTAATTCTGATTTATACAATTATGACACCTAATAATGTCAAATTAAGTTAACGCAAAAATATTTTATGAGGTGAGATTTAATAATAAGGTATAAATGCCGTCAAGATGAGATCGCTGAGCAATAGATCTAAAAATATAAACTTATTTCTTTGCATATAAATTTAAAAAAATCTATTAGGCATTTTACATCTTATCATTATACACATAAGACAATCATTCTGAATGTATGATTTTTTTGGAAATGCAGAGATAATATTGCGATGTTAATGTAGTAGGTATAACACTGCATTTTGATAATTAGCCCTTCATACTCATTAGTACAGTAGCCAGAGAAAATTTTGGTGATAAAATACAGAAGTATATTTTCCCTTTTGAGGGCGCTGAATCCGAATTTCAACTGTGCCACCTCGTAAATGTGATGCGTTCTGAGATATCTCAGGAGAAAGAGAAAAAAAATGCTTTATTTTCAGATTTCGACTGATAATCCAAAAAGTATTCGTTTTAGAGAAAAGAAGCTCAGCGCAAGAATAAACTTCACTAAATTTCCTACAAAATGACATATAAATCTTTCAGCCGTCAGAGCGAGCTTAAATAGACCGTGATGTTGTAGTAGTACTTAGTAGTAGAAAATGAAAATTTTTCAAAATCTTTAATTTAAAACATGTATTTTCTAATGTGAGTGAAAAGAGTTTGTTTCAAGCATCCCCAACATCTCTCTTAGGTACTTTCACTAATCGTATTAATTTTGTAATGTATATTTTTCCCATAGGTCCCTCCGCCTAACTTCAACGTGGCTCAGAATCCATCAAGCGCCAGCACTGTAGCAACTGCCGCCGGATACGAATTGGCAGACTTTCCAGAGAGAACTTTACTGTTTGGACTGACTTCTACTGGTGAGATACGATATACTACTACATACAATATGATGTTTCTTCTAATTACAAGTTAACGCTTTGCGATTAACGAAGTTTAATTAAACCATTTCACAGCGCGAAGTGAGATAACGAAGGCAACCGTGTTTAAGTTTAATTTATTCTGAAAGTATGATCAACATTATATAAGATACTAAAATATTCCTAGAGTCTTAACTTTATGAAATTCTGTAAATATTGTTCAAAGAATAGTTCCTTATTCCTAGTTATAATACAAATAAAAAGGAAAATTTATACAGATACCCAAACGTGAAATTAATATTGATACTAAATTTCTGAATATAAATCTAATGTAATTAGAACCATCTCAGGAGAAATCTTCACAATTAATTTATTATTATACTAGTGGGTACCCGTGAAAATTGAAAATCACTATTTATATTTTGTGAGAACATTGAATTTTCTACATTTCGTAGTTGAATATAACAAGTATAGTTATATCTCAAAAGATACACAGCAAAGAATGGATCTGTCATCAGGCTTATGACTCATCGTCAGCTGGCTTAATGTGATACCTTTACACTTAGGTAACATTCAACAGTCATAAGCCTGATGAAAGGTCAATCCTTTGATGTGTATCTGTTGAGATATAACACTACTTAATTTATTTTTATATTTTGCTCGCAAGTCCACCAAACTGACATCAGAATCACAATAGTTTACAAAAAGGCTGATATCCATCGAAAACTTTACATTAATCCTGCAGCTGAGTGCTGTGGAAATTGAGGCTAGTGCGTTAGAAAAAGACTGAAGATTCGTAAACTCCTTACACTCGTATTTCTTTGAAAAACATTTTCCCCCGAAGTCCATCATCAACGGGAACTCGGAGTTACAAAATAAACTCCCAATCTTTTTTGATATTTTTTTAGACTATTCTATAAAACTCGGGAGTTCGAAGAACTTTCATTTTTTTTAACATCCTTTTCTGCAATAAAGTCCGCCACCCATTCTGACTTTCATATACGTGTTTGCGCAAGGAGAATGTTATGTGTTTTTGTACAACTGCATTGAATAATAACCCCATTATTGAGGTAGTATTTATAGTATAGTAGTAGTAATAGTAATAGGTACTATAATTTCGCAAATCGAAATGACTTCGCATGCATTTTAAAGCAATGTTTCAATATAAAGCATTTAAGTTGTGTGGTTATTATTCTAAGTACAACAATATGTTTCCCATGTTGTAAAATTGGTCATTTTAAGGGTTTGATACCAAGAATGACGTCACAGTCATTTCCCACGGCATTAAGCCTTGGCACCAGGAATGACGTCACAGTCATTTCCCACGGCATTAAGGTTCAAAATCGCGTGAACAATCGCATGATAAAATGGTAAAAATAGCGTTTATTCCATTTTTAGGGTTAATTTTGCGTCTATCAAAAAACCTTTACGGTTATTTCCTAGATTTTAATGCGTATTATCAGTACAAAAAAAATATTCCGCGACTTTCGGGAAACGTGTGTCCATCTTTCGGAAAAAAGATCAGAAGTGTTTTTTTTTTTTTTTTTAAGAAATCTATACAAGACATAAGAATACTTTTACGGTTATTCAATGCATCTACCCTATTTTGTTCCAAAGCATATTTAGTAACGGTTGTCGAGATCTAAGGGCTCGCGTTTTTAGAAATTTTTGAAATGTCGGTATGCACACTCTTAAATACGAGTTCGTTATTCATCAGTCATCACCGTCAATGTAGTTCTGATAGAATTTGTGCGTGTTCAGTAGGAAATGACACAGTATTGTTCAAAAAGCTATTATTGTCGTTCCCGTAAATCGGCAAGTTAGTACAGTTATAATAGACAACATGCCAACGTAACTAGTATTTTGGTATTTACCTACCTAACAATGTACATATTGGTTAAATGAAAAGTCCTTCTACCCCTGATTGACGAAAGCTATGCAATTAATGTACATATAGCAAATCATGTAAATAGCATATTCTTCATGATTTTTGTTTCTCAGACTATTCCAGACCACTCCATTTCCTCCACAATGTCCTGTCTCTGCATCCAAATTAAGTAATCTATCCAGAGTATAGTAGTGGGCTTCCCACACCCCTGATTTTTGTGTTAGTCTTCAGGTTATGACTTTTTTGGATAACTTGTCTTCTGGATCTCTAGAATATACGAGTATAATGATAAACATTAGGTTTAAAAAAGCACATATCCTGATCTCTATAACGGAGGAGCATACCTACAGACCAGCCTCATGTAAAGAGCTTTAATATAAGATTATTTTGAAATCACAATTTAAGTTTTTTGAAAACCTCGTAATTTTTCTACATGTCGTAGTTGAATGTAACAAGAAGTTATCTCAACAGATACACAGCAAAGGATGGATCTTTCATCGGGCTTATGACTGATCGTCGGCTGGCTTAATGCGATCACTTTACATTTAAGTAACATTCACCAATTACAGTCCATCCATCTGCCGCGGCCGGGAAGAGAACGTAAAGTGAGAGTGTAAAGTGTTCACATTAAATAAGCCGACGATCAGTTATAAGTCTGATGGAAGGTCCATCCTTTGCTGTGTATCAGCCTTAATATAATTATCCATTTTCAGAGAAATCCTATACAATTCAGATACATAGAGCCTCTGTTTATTTATCCATGTTGATAGTTGAATAATGTTTCAACTTAGATAAATAACGATTGACAAATTAATTATTGGATGACGATGATTTTAGATAATGTAACAAATTACAACAACAAAACAATACAACCATTATTCGCTTTAAATTATAATAAGGACGCAGTCATGTTGTTGCGTCCCAGGAAGCAGTGCCGGATCAAGTTCGCGAGAAGCCAGTGGTACAGTCATACGCGAACCCCTCCCTAGACGTCAGCAGAAATTTTTGAAGCAGATGCTTAAGGAGGGCAGTATCCAAAAAAAAAGGGGATAAAGTGATTTTTATAATATAATATAATAAAATAAAAAAAAGATTATTATACATTGTTGTGTTACAAAAGTTGTCAGTTTCGAAGCTAGGGCATAACTAACATTTGTGGCATAAAAACGCGTAAATAGCACCGCAGGTGGAATTTTTGAAAGACTTAGTGAATAAGGTCGCGATTGAGATCTGGCTTATTTTTATCTAATAAAAATATAAAGAATACGTTGCACAATATAATAGGTATGAAAATTGTTTTCTAGCAAAAAGATAGCACCGCAGGTAATTTTTTTAAGAATTTAATGTAAATTTACCTACTTCTTTACTTGTTAGATTTACTTTGATACTTATGAATCACTCGGCAACGGGTGATTTGCCATAAAGAAGAATACCTTGATACTTAAAATTCTGTTGCATTTTTTCTGGGTACGACTGCCTAAAAAGCGCGAAGCCCGTGGCAGCTGCGCAAGTGGTACTTATAGTTAATCCACCACTGGCAGGAGGAAAGCTATTAACAAAGAATGTCTGATATTTTCCCCTAAAGAATGTTGAACAACTGAGCTCTGAACTTACCATTATATTCTGACGACAAATTCCTAGTATGTTAATACAATGAAGCTGCTTTATAAAATATTTTGTACTAGCTAAGTTACCCGTGCTTCGCAATGGCACGGTGTCTCTCGATGGTTTGAGCTAAACAAAATATGACATACGATCTGAATTTCTTTTCCAACGCCCTTCCATTGGATACCACACACGACCCCACAAAATCCTTGGATCTCCTCATTAACATAGTTGTATATATCGGTGTCTCCCAATGGCTGGAGCTGGAAAAAATGTGACTTTAGATCTGAACATTTTTTCCAACGCCCTTTCATACGATACCACACATGACCCCACACAACTCTTGGATCCCCTCATCATCATGGCATCTCTTAGGGAAAGTTTTTTCTCCAAAAACCGGCGACGTTAGAACACAGTGTGTATTATCGCAAATTTTACTCTAAATTTTCACAGTAATTCATCCTAAAATGCGGGAGTTATGCGAACACTCACAGAAATCAGATTTCACTTTATATAGGTACGAGATATATTTTGTATAATAGTTAGTACCTACTTACATATTGCTGCTTTTCAAAAGATTTCATATCGCTATAGAAGTTTAAAGTATGTTTATTAAAAAAGTAATTTCGATTTTCATTGAAATATGAAAGACTTTTTTTGGGTTTACAAAAAAGTAATGAGAAAATCTTTGAATAGTTTTTTTAACATAAATTTGTTGATTACATCTCCCTACAAATGGTTGCCCTGAATCACTCACATAAACAGAAAAATATAATTAAAACTCTGGGTGAGACAGGCGAAAATATTAGAGAAATAAGCGAAAATAATATTCAATAAAATGCCTATACTAATACTAGCTAACCTAATACTTATTTTGTTAACATTATTTTCAAAACTGGCTTTTGTACCCGCAGGGCCTGCACCTGAATTTTAGGTTGGATGCAACCACTTTTGTATACCTACATGTTGTTTTGTAATTAAAGTCTTTTTATCTTTGACCGTTATATAGGTATTTGAGCTTTAATAGCCTATATCGTAACCAAGATTCTACTCTTTCATTACTCAAAATATGTAGTCTGAGACTTCTCCCCTTTAAAACTAAATTCCTGGACATAGGAAATTCAGTACCTGTGGCAACCTTTCTAAAATATAAAAAAAACTTAGTCATATCTACCTACTATGTATAATATAATATATAGGAAATTGTATTAGTATATTCAGACATTTTGTGAATGTTGAGGGTTGAGTCAGGGAGGGGTTTGTCGGGGGGAGCCCTTCTGGCAAACCCTGAGCCCTCCCTAAAACTGTTTTTGTATAAATATTGGATGACATAAGAACTAGCGTTCCTTCATCATCCAGGGTAAGTGGGAGGCAGGAACCTTTAACGGGAATATAATTATTGCAAAGTGTATTTTGTATGTTGAAAAAATAAATAAAACGAAAATAAATAAATATTTAGGTGATATTGGTGATACAAAAATCGTAATTTTAAATTTATTTTCTCTTTTTGTACAGAATCGTATTTGGACTTAAGCGCTCAAGATCTGGAATTCGGCTTCAACGAGACGAGGAGAGACAGAATACTTCGCACTTACGTCCGGAACGCTTATTATTTCCACCTCAATGAGATCTTCTCCACACTCAAGAACGAATACACTGACTGGGATAGACCCGTACAGAATCCACTCAACGTTAGAGATGCAACACTTGAGGTAAGGGTATATTATCTCCTACCTATCTACTTCATTAAATTTTTCAGTTTCAAGTTTTCTCTTTCAGCTTCAATTACAGCCGAGGTGATTTATTTCTTTTCAACGCGAGCGCAGTGAAACTTTGAAAGTATCAGAGAGGTATCGACTGATGAACCAAATATAATATAGCACAATGTGCATTCAACAAAGAGTACGTGGTATATTATTACCTATGCAGGTGTTTAATTTACATCTGAAAGCGAATGAATATCATAACTGATTCAAGGGCTTATATGCACTGAGCAAAAACCGTTCTATTTTCGCTTCAACTTCTTCAAATTTTGTATGGGAATGTTAGCACGAAATAAGAATAACGTAAGTGACAATGTTAATTTGACCTTTTTAAGAAGAGCCTGGGAACAAATTAAAGATTTTTTTAAGAAAAATATTATGAGTTTTTCGGCTAAATTATACTTTTATACCTGAAAAATCGAACGGAAAATCCTCAGATATAAATAAATGAATACATATACAGACATACATACCTACATACACGAAAATTTACAGATTCTTAAAAACAATGAATATTTTTTTTTTGCTGGAAACATTTTCACGAAAAAGTCTAAATCAGAATATATGCTAGTTACAACCTTGTTATTTTCATACAATACGATGTTTGTTTTTAATTTGCTACAAGACATGAAAAATGACATGAATATTACAATATCACGTTTTTAATTACTATTGCTTTGTATACGACCTTCATTGGCTTCATTACGTCCATTTTGATTTTGTAATAAAAAGTAGGAGCGATATGAAAACCAATGAGTTTTTATGTGTTTTTCCTGTTCACGTTCTTTTAATATTTCCGTTTTATCTTACGGGCCATCATCATGTATGTCATGATACGTAATAAAAAAAAAGTAAATTAATAAGGGGGAATTTACTATCGAAGAAGATCCGCAAAGCGGTCATGAAAAGCTTTATTATCCGAGTTGTATTTACTGAAGGACATTTTGCTGTCGTTATGAAATAGCATTATCAACTTTCATAATTCTAGTGGAAATCGGGTTTGTTTGTAACGCAGAACCGTGGCAACTTTTGCAATGTGTTCGAATTGTATTTAAAGTTGCCCTCCACACAAGCATTCGGTTGCTTAAAGAGGGCAGTATCTAAATGTTATAAGAGTATGTAATTCTAGTTTAAGTTGCTATTATAAATACTATGTATAAATATCTTATAATAACACTTGTAATAATAAAAAATACATATGGAATAAAGAACACTTCAGCTACGGTCGAAATGTGTTCGGTTAATACTACTTTCCATTGATATAATATACATATCGTTTGTCCACAAGCTTTGGTATTCATTGTCATTATAGTACGAGCTTACAAATTGTTTTGAGCAGTCATTGATAGATGCCGAGCTCCTTTATATTTAATTTGCACATTTTGATTTATAAATTGAATTGGTAAATATTGTATCTACTGTTTTTCAGTAGAATAGAAAATACTATCACAAATAAAATAATAATTTTCCATAAGGATGCACGTAGTAACTATACACTTGAAAAAATACGGTCTTATGATCTGTTCTATCTGCCTACCCCGAAAACCCGTGTCATTTTTGACGGGTTACAGCTAGTTATGTAACATAAACGACAAACCTACATATAAACTTATAAATTATTCTTCGTTATCATGTGATAATAATATAAACAATGCTATTTGAATATTATGAACACATTTTTCTCCATTAATAGCCAATTTCGCGTTACACGGACTGCGTATGTATTTTATCATTCGTTTTAATGCAGGGATGGATATATATAATAATTAGGATGCGTAAAATTGTGTTCATCCCCTATATTGTTTGGTAGATAAAAATAAAATTTATTCTTTACAGTTTTTTCCCCAGTCGAGAGGCAACTTCATTCACATAATGTAGGGCATCCTGATTTCCTCCCCAAAGGAGTTCACATAACACTACATTATGTGAATGAAGATGCCTCTCGTCTCTGTTGAGGAAAAAACTGTAATGTATTTCCATCTGTGCAATGCAGATAAATCCGGTTCCATACCTAAAATAATTTAGGTATATCTCAAATCGAAATTTATTCAGTTCACCAAGTCCACAAAACGTCAATTACAAGAAAAGTATTATATCATCTATGGTCCTTTAAGAGTCACCTCATCTGAGGTGGACACTGGACATGTAAAGGTTGAACGCGTATTGAGTGGGAGTAACCACAGAGCGTGTTTGATAAATGTTATGAACGTGATGGAAGCGAAAAATGTCAAAGAAAAATGTATGCGGCACTAATCCTCCCTCTTTCTCTCTCTCTGGATACCCTGCAAGGGATACAGCGTTATAGGATAGATGTGATTCTTGGTTCCCCTCCTTAAGTAAGATCAATTCTTCTTTTGTACCATTTGTATAACGAACGACCATTTGTATAACAAAATCTTAGAGTCAAAGTTCCTGGTCAATATTTCCCAACTATTCTTTCACCCTTGGCGTCACCTTGTGGATTTTCATCCCCATGATTAAACTCTGTCGTCTAGCTCTGGTCACTTCATTGCGATGTGGATATATTGTTCCCAATTTCCTCACAAAGCCAGGGAGGAGGTGTCTATCTATCTCCCGTAACCAGTTTGTTTTCAATAAGTTCGTTACGTATAGGTGTACCTAATGAAAAGCAATTTTGAACAAACGTGCAAACTGAACTGGAGAGATCTAATCTCGTATACCTAATATAAAAAGCTTGACGTCCGTGTGTCCTGTTGTGAAAATTCTCAATAGATGGCACTGAGTGTTCGATTAAAAAAATATATTCCCAGTGTTCGCAATGTCCCAGTGCCTTCAAATTTTCCACACATACCTACATATTTTTTTTAATATTTGCATTATCAGAAGTGCTAAATTTTAATTTGTATATGGAGAAATATTAAGCGTGCTTCGTTAATAGGTGGGTATGAAATCATTTCACATTGACTCAATGTGGGGAAGATCTAGAAGAGGCTACTGGAGAGATCACGTGGAGAGAGCTTGTTCTGAGAGAGTGGTGAGCATAGCAGCGAATGAGCTGCCGTCAGGTACCAGACTCCCAGGACCAAGACCACATAAATGATGGCGAGATAGTTGGACATCTGTGCAGCAGACTGAGCAATGACAGGACGCAGTCCTATAGATGAAGCAGATGATTCTATGCTATCGCCATCTGCTGAGGAATGGACGCAACATTTGAAACCTACTTTTTTGGCAACGTTCATGACTAGTTTTCGGTTACTTTCACCTGTTTTACCAGGCGTTTAAACCCTAGTTTATAATAAATTGTTTGGCTGGATGCATCAAATTATACCTATACCCTACCATCAGTGAATCTATTGAATTCCATACCCAATATAATGTATTGTCATGTCGCTACCCTGTCCTGTTATTGGGCGGTACTTCCGATAAACTATGGGATGCATCTCATCCATAATCTTACAGATTACTCACTGACTGCCCACTCTAGTGTTGATAATGCGACGTTGCATTCAACCAAAATCTATTTATTGAGTTTGAATTGTATTTCTGTGTTTTTTTTTATGAATCTGGGTTTATCGAAGCAAACCCAAATACATCTTTGTAGTAGGTCGGAATCGGGTATCGAACCCACGCCCACTGGATTAACAGTCGAGCGCGTTACCAACCAGCAAATAAAACAAAATAAAATAAAATTAAAACAATGAATAACAAGAGAAGCTTTAGTTTATTGTTAGTTCCTACATATTTGAAAAAAAAAACTTGTTTATGATAAAGCAGAATGTACCTACTAAAATTTTAAACTGTCATCTAAAGCAAATTATTGTGCACAATTTCGAGGTGCTGGGACAGATATCAATAAAAATTGTATAGGACATCGACATCGATAACAGCTTGGGATATACCTAAGTTATTTAGTTATTTCAACCGGATTTGATCTGGAGTCTGCATTGTGCAGCTGGAAACACATTAGAGTTTTTCCTCAACAGACGCGAGATGTATACCTATCTACATTCACGCAAGGCAGAATTTTTCGAACTCCCTGGGGCAGGATGCAGGATGGGTGTTCCGACGCTAACGCGTTGGCTTTGACTGGCTTAAGGGATCGTCACATTAAATCACATCTTACTGTAAAACGTGTAATTTTTGGTAGTTGGAATTTTCGAGACCGTTTCACAATGCACCAAAATACTGAATTGATTGATAGATTGTGTTTGAATGCAGCGATGTAGGTGTATGCTATTATGTACATCGGTTAATAGATTAATAGATTATTGATAGTGTTGGGGAAGCAAACTGTAACCGTGAACTATTAAATTAATTATTAATAGGGTGTACTCAGTATATACTGCTTACTTACATTAATAGAGATAGATGAAGGTTGAAGACTGATACCTGATTACCTACATATAACCACATTGAAATTAAACTTACTTTCCTCAACACAGAAGGATATACTTGTAGGTATGTTTGTGGACACTTTATTTTCTGTAGTATTCCCACAACAGTGTAGAAGAATTAAGGATGAACATTGTCTGGCTTACGACCGACTTCGGCTGGCTTAAGTGATCACCTTTGTCTCGCATAGTAGGGATCATATCCACTACACCACGAGGAGCAACGGCTGTGTTGTCGAATTTCACTGTTGAAGGGAGAGGGTGGTATTTTATTCTTCATGAGAGATTGGGACATGTAGAAAGGATGAATGCTGAAAGGATAACAAAGCAAATATACCTGTGATAAAGAAGAAGTGTAAAAGAAACGCGGCCGTCCAAGAACTACTTGGCTTGACCATGTCGACAAGTTGCTTATTTTTAGTTTTACACAAACATATAGACACAAAAAAATAATGGTGGAGTGTGTATGACGAATTACATAAATATGACGGAAGCCAAAAGTTTGTGTATGTATAGGATACGAAAGTCTGTCAATCTGTTTTCTCTGCCTACGCAAGGCGCGAGGGGATAAAATAGAATAGAAAAAAACTATTCACATTATTTTCTACGAACTGAAATCATCTCTTCTCAGAAGTTTTCGATAATATACGAGTATATTTAAACAATCATTCACCGAACAAATATAATATAACTCTGTGATAAGTCAAAGTAACTTAAACGATCTTGCAGTTCTCTAGTAAAACTGAATCTCGTGTGTAATTTATAAATACTGAAATATCCATCTCTGTTTTTTGTGTACACTAAAATGACTGAACAAAGTATCTATCTTTCTAAGTGTGTAAATATGTACTTCACTGTACTATTGTTACTTCTGTTGTTTTTATACTATAATGTCTGTAAAACGTATACCTGTTTTTGATTTGATTTGATTTCAAGACGTAATCTAGAATTGAAGAATCACGTGTTTTCTTTGAGACTTAGTATTCATGTGCCAGCTTTCTCTAAATTAATCATCTTCACCCTTTCCTTTTCTCCAACAGGTTTTGAGTGATGGACACACGGCAGCCCCCCTCATCCGTCTTGGTTACCTACACGCCATGAGAGGTGGAAAAACATTCTTCGCACATTTTCAACACCTTTCAAGCGAACGAGATTATCCCCAGGTAACTTATTAATTTATATTACAAGATGGTCCTATTCATATGATATATTTTTTTAAATTTATTTTCAGAATAAAATACATCTTTCATAATATAATACAATAACAAATACCTACATATAAAACAAAATTATTATTGTAATCGCGCCCGGCGAAGCTGCGTAGTGCATCCTTGTGTCCGGGTGGCGGTCTAATACAATTATTTCATTTTTGTTTTATGGTACAGATACAGAACAATACAAAGATAAAAGTAAAAATCATAAACGAAGCAGACCAATTACATCTGTACACAAATAACAACAACAGCACAATAAACACAACAAACATCAGCTTAAACTAATATATAAAAAGCGAAAGATTCGAAAAAGCGACAACAGCATTAGTTGTCATTTTTTATGACTGACTGTATTTTTTTCTTGGTTTGCTAAAGACAAGATCTGCCAAGATCACTGACGTATAGTTTTGTGGTGGTCTAATCGTAGAATTGATCACATTTTTCATCAAGAATATCATAACAACACAACATTTTCAAAATTTTGCTTCCAAACTCAGCTTCACTGTTTAGATACGAGTTAAGATATACAATTATACATATTGATATAATAATAACATAGCCATAAACAATAAATTGATACAAAGCAGTTTGGCAGTCTTATATTGGTGACCCTCAAGAGGTTCGAATTACAGAAAAAAAGTATTTTTGATTCTCTTTCTTATCAAGTGCTTGTATGATAGATTGCTTTCACAAATGAAATATCTATTAAAAAATGATGTCTTTAGTTTTTCCACAAAGAAGAACAAACATTTGTTTGACTTTGAACATACTCATGTAGGTAAGTCACATGAATGTGTCTTCTCGAGTGATACTTTTCAAGAGACTTTAAGATCTTTTCACTTTTACATTACAAATATATATTTTTTTAAGTTTCTCTTGATTGCTCTTGAAAGACATTGAAACTATTTTTCATTCGTAAGAAGCAATTTGCTTTTACTAGAGAAAGCACTCTTAGTCTATACTTTATGGACTTTTTCTCCACGAACAAAAGTGAATTCGACGAAATGGTTTTATTTTATTTTTTTCTGTACGGAGCTTTTCAAATGGAATTATTATGCATTTCCTTCAAACTCAATAGTAGCAACTGGGTATAATTTATTTCTATTTGCTTGAAAATAAGAAAGCATCGAGTGCCGGACGAATTACGTGATTCTATTCAAAAGGCTTCTTTGTTTAAAATGTACGTTTCCGAATACTAACTATTTTTTTTCCATCGAGCAGATTAGTCTTACATGCGAAATAAATCTTTCTTTAAAAGGTAAAACAATAGTTCATTTCATTCGAATCTCCCCTTCCAATACATTTTATTTATAGACATTTTACATTATTAATGGGGGAACGCGGAATAATGGGACCGATAATTGATTAGCACTGTTGCAAGATAAATTGCTTAGTAATGAAGGTCTTTCTTTCTGTTTTTTGTACCTTGCTCTATAAATACACTTCATCGGGGTTCAAGGATTGATATTTTACTCGTTTATTTGAACCGTTTTAACATAATTGAGAGACTCAAACTTTTAAATGGACCCATGAACGAAACTGCAGTCTAATTAAAACGCCGCAGGCATTAAGCCAGTATTATTACAGTTACAAATTACTACTGTAATATATATATATATATTACAGTAGTAAGTCTTTTTTAAACCGTAGTAATTATACGAATATGCGAATTATTTTTTTGGTAAATCTTTTCACCGCATTATGCCCGCTATCGACAGTTCAAGTAAATACCGTCTTTATAATAATGGAGATATTTAGCTTGAATACGAAAATATTAGATAAAAAAAAATAGAAAACCCTAGAAAATCGTGGGAATCCTGATCCCCTTAATATTGTTCAATACAGAATACACCTACTCTTAAATGTATCTGAGATCTTAAGCGGCTTTAACCGAAACAATGACATTTTCGTTATACAAACCTAATACAGGTTCTCGGTTATAACGAAGGCGAAAGGACAGCACATGATAAATACGTCGTTATATCCGGAAGTTGTTATTTATTCTAGAAAAAATGCTTCTGTCGTTATTTTAAAAATGAATTTGTGGCGAGAATATTGGGGTTCGCTGGAAGAGATCGTAGCATTGCAATATATATTCCCAGCAAACATATTGCTTAATTCTTAACATGTTTTCATATTTTGTTCGATAAAAATAAATAATGAGAAAAAAAATATAGTTTCCACGCCATATATCTTCTGTGCGCGAAATACTGGTTGACATAGGAGCTGAAGCTTCTAAAGCATCCAGGGATGGATGTAGGTTTACCCTTAATGCTTCATCCAGGTCATGAAGAATGTCAAATTGTTTTAGACGAAATTATTCGTCGTTATTTACGAAACATCGCTAAAACCGGATTCGTTGTAGGTGAAGCCTACTTTATAGTTTATCCCACATAGTATAGGTACTACAATATATCGAATTTTATTGCGGCATTATTATTATTTCGAATATGTTCGTTATAAACGTTTTGTTACTGAAATTTTGTTACTAGTAGAAATGTAGGTAGATAAGAGGGTTGTGACATCTTCTCTTGTGACACTTTACTAAAAAGTGTCACAAATCAATAAAATGTTGCATCTAGTATTTTTTAAATTAATTCTGGAATATCGACTTCACATTGGAATGAAATTCTAGTAAGATTCCTTCTAAGTTACAAACAAGATACGATAGTGTATTTTGTCATTATTGTTTTGTTCAAGAATCAAAGTAAATGAATAGAAAATTTTGCTGTAAATTGAATCATGTCAAACTGATTCAGTTTTTTTTTTTAAATATACTTATAATTGTGTCATATTTTATTATAATTAGCCCAACCTTTAGATATAGGCAATAATGACAAACCTTCATATGTCAAAAAAAAAACATATTTAGGGCTCCCCGCACTCGCACTGACATTCAGTTAACTGAGTCGACCCTTTGCCAAAAAAAACTCCTACCAAAACGTCTTTCTGAATTCAAATCAGGGTAACACCGATTTCGGAAAGAGGTTTTAGTCGGAGTTTTTTTGCAAACCGTAGATTCAGTTCACTGAAGATCAGTGCGAGTGTGGCCGCCCTAAAAGGTTAAAATATCTATAAACGTTTTGAAAGGTTCGCTAATTCATAAAAAAATAATGGTGAATAATTTTGAATTGTGACATGAAAGACAGTTTTTTAACAATTTCTGAAAAAGTGATATTTTTGGTGACACTTTTCTGTTAAGTGTGTAAAAAAGTATTCTTCTTTATGACAGACTATAAGAAGTCGAATAGTTACGATTCTGATATTTATGTGGAATAAAATGTTATAGTTTCGAATATATTATTACGTTTTTTGTGTTATCTTATACATAGTTGGTTATAGTGTGTTGCGGATCCAATGCAGTATTTTATAATATTTTATATGAACACATCTTTACATAATAATTTTCATATTCTAAACATATTTTATTTTGCGACTTTTTTATCACAAATAAACCTACGCATACTATTCATGAACATTACATGTAGTACGTATATTATCAACAACATTTTTGTTGTCAAATGGCAAATTGTCAAAAAACAGAACCTCGAGAAAAAATATTGAATACAACTTTTCTGCCGTCAATTGGAAAAATGGTATGACTCAAACAACACAGTCTCGAGAAAAACGAGTTTTAAAATCTTTCATGCCCAATCCTACCAACTTACACCTAGGCAGGGGCTACTAAGTAATTTCCATACAAAAACAGAGATAATATTATTTATGAATAGAGCACAAGACCTAGAAGAGCAATAAATTCATATGAAATTCAACATATAACTCGGAAAAAAGGGGGCCGAAATATCTCCACCCAGAATCTCCCCTACGTAGGAGAGTTTTGTGTTGAATTTCATATGAATTTATTGCTCTTCTAGGTGTTGTGCTCTATTCATGAATAATATTATATCTGTTTTTGTATGGAAATTTCTTAGGGGTCCCCTGCCTAGGTGTACGTTGGTGGGATTGGGCATCAGAGTTGTAGTGTTCTCACAAACGGCAACACTCTTTTTGTCTTCATTTTATTTAATTAATATTTTACGTTTCATTTTTTGTCTAGCGCTCCGGTTCAGTCCATGGTGAAGATATCCCCTACTGCTTCGGTCTCCCTCTGGTCTCTGGTCAGCCATTCTTCCCACACAACTACTCTGCACAGGATCAAACCATTTCGAAGATACTCATCCACTACATCACCAACTTTGCCAAAACTGGGTAAGTAAATTTTAAAAGACAGTGCCTTAAGGCGAATCATAATACCAAAGTAACATCGATTTTAATATTTATTTATTTATTTATTTATTTAAACTTAAAGTAAACAACAAACACATATAAATATACAAAATGGACATAGTACAGATGACAAAACGTTGTTCACTAGGGCGAACTTATCGCAGAACTGCGATTTCTTCCAGTTAACCACAGTAAATTTTTAAGTAAATTTTAAAGTACAGTAAATTTTTTTACAGTAAATTCGACTAATAGCTAATTCGCCTTGTAACTAATTAATAATTAGAATGTTTACTAATTCGGCTCATTACTAAATCGACTCATTACTAATTCGACTAATTGCTAATTCCACTTATACTAATTCGGTTCATATTAAATCGAATAGCGACATTTTCGTCGAAAAAAATGCATCATATCGTTCCCAAGTTTTCTAAACGACTGTTTATTAAAAAAAATCTTATACATACAAATGCTTCACGTAATCTATTTAATTTAACGTGACGAAATTTTTCGAATTAATCGTTTGTTGAGTTAGTGATACTTAGTTGAATGAATATTATAGTCGAACTACTAGCTATTGTGCCTTGTTCCTATTAGGCCAAGAGTTTAGTCAAGTAGGTAGTGAATTATAGCAACAATAGTTGATATACAATCCAGCATCGTTACTAATTCATTACTTACTCGACTTAACTATAACTAGCCTATATTGCGAACAACTCGAATTAGTTTTAGCCGAGTTAGTATTTAGTCGAATTTACCGGATACCGATTTTAATAAATTTGTATTGTGTTTGATATTTCTTCCTCGACAATATTTGTGTTTTGTTATACTTGTACTTGTTACGGGATTTATATAATAAATTGACGAGATTCGCCTGGGAAACGTTATATTCTTAAGCAGCGATTCTTAACCTCATGTCGCGGGAGAAATTGGAAATGGTCGCGAGAAATCCCCAATCGACTTAAAAAAAAAGTTAAATTTCATTCCTCGATACATTTTTAATAAGGTACCTGCTTGTGTTAAAAATTTCGCCTGCGACGCTATTTACACAGTGCCTTTTCTTATTTGAACAAACCAGGTCAATTAATTCATCTATTATTCCAAAAAAATTGCCTGCGGCGCTAACTTTGCGGTGCATTTTTTATTGCGTAAACTATTTCGAGGGGGGGAGAGAGCAAAAAGTCATTTTATTATCACTGGAAAATAAAATAAAACATTAGGCTCGCGGGGCTTCAAATATATTTATATTTTGGGTCGCCGGCCAAAAAGGTTAAGAACCGCTGTTCTAAAGAATATAGCAGGATAATCTAATTTACTTAGAAGATTATTAAATTGTTTTCGATAAATACCAATTTTCGTATTTATTATCCCGTTTTCAGGGAAAATAAATCGATTGCTACTAATAGGTAATCGAATATAATACTGAGTCAATATTATTTTATGAAATAAGACGACACTCTCTCACTTCGTTTGATGAATGCGTTGTTAATTAAAATTGAGTTAATTTAATAATTATCTCCAATCAACAAATGGTTCCATCAATATTTTCAGTATAAAGTTACTTATATATTTATATATTTATTTACACATCAACGGCTAAAGCCTTTAACAATTCTTGTTGGTACACAGTGTCAATCTTAATATTCTCAAATACGTAATCAAAATACAAAAAACATTACCATTTCAACACAACTTATATCTAAAACTCAGTCGATTACGTGTACAGGATATCTAAGGAGTTTTTTCACTTGACTTCACAAGAATCTGAAAAGGGTATTTTTCACAACAAATATCTCGATAGCCTTAGGTACAAAAATTAGGTAGATCGGACATTGCCAAATTTTCTGTACCTCTGACAAAGATGGCTGTGCAGTGTACACTGACTTTAATAAATTGCTTAATAATAATAATAATATTATTATTATTATTATTGGCGCCGTTTAACGACAAAATCGACCCAAGGGGACCTTACATTACAGTATAAATCACCATATAGGATCGTCATAAGCAGTAAAAATGATAGATTAAATAAGCATTTTTTCTTGGAAATAGTCACACATTTTTTTGGATATGCTCTATTTCTTACACATGAAAAGTACAATTTCATAACTTGTCTTTAAGCTGTCATTTTTATGAACCAATTCATTCAAAATGACTGTCCCACGCATTTCCCATACAAATGTCCCAGAATGAGGTACGTACCTACTCGTATCTCTGTTATTTTGTAAATATTGCTCTATTATGGGGTAAAATATTTAGGAGCCACAATTTTTATTCTAGGCTCTGATTAAAAAATATTATTTATATCGTAAAATTGGTAAGATTAGTTCAGTAGATAGTATTTCTTTGTGTAATGTGTATCGCCTCACAGGGAATATTAATTTCAATATTAAGAAGTTAATCGGCACTTTGATTCAAGATTAAAAATTACTTTTCGTTTTTTACGCCAGTAGGTATTATAAAAATTCTCAAATGGCAGGTAAATTGATTATACCACCGTTACAATTTTCCAAATTGTAGAAAGCTGTAAGTTTTAGACAACAAGTTTACAGAAGCTCGCGATAATTTTTTTTATTTTTATATTTCAATATTGTGTGTTTCAATGTAATGTTTTGTAATTTTTTTGACTTGTTGACCAATGTTTTAACTTTTTTGTAATGACAGCTTGAACTGGGATAATTATGAATTTTTGTCAAAAGCCCTTGATCTGAGTAGGTACCTATTATGATCTAAAAATAAATAAAATTAGTAAATACATTTTACTAGATTTTCATACGACGATTGATTTGTTAGACCTATTGTCAATGAAAAAAAAAATAACCACGATTAACTTCTTTGAGAATATTTTTTCCCTTTTCTCTGCCGTCCTGATTCCAATGCTGAACATAGGCCTCCCCTTTGAGTTTCCACAGATCCCTATCCTGGGCATGCTGCATACATTAATTTCCTGCGATTCGTTTCACATCGTCAGACCATCTTGCCTAAGGCCTTCTTAAGAGTTCTTTAATTTAATTTAAATATCAGATTATTATATTTTCACGATTCCGTAACAAGAACTATGATTGAGACTATCCTATATAACTACGATCTCTTTTACCAATCCCATAGCTATAATAATATACTAGATACTATACCTACCTCATATTATTTTTCATAGCTTCGATAAAACATTTTCACTATGATAAAATGTGGCCCTATAAAAATAACCTACGCTTGGACTTTTTCGGAATAAAATAATATGTTGGATAACATAATAAACCCCTAGGTATACAATATACCGTTTTGTAGGTTGGTACGCATGCTACCAACCTACAAATCGCAATAAACCATTTAGTCATGTTACATCGGAGCTTAATCTAATAATACGACAGAGGCTATCATGGGCGTCGTCAGGGGGGGGGGGGGGCAGCTGCCTAGATATTGGAATAGGTATAAGTATATTGTTTCGTACTAAATGATAAAACCTCACAAAATATCACATTATTGCTACACATTTTCTCATCATATCGTAGATTTTTCTAAAATTTGTATGAAAATCCATCAAAATCCAATTGTTTCATAAAAAATTGCCTGCAGCGCAATTTTTTTATTACTTCTTCTGCAAAAAACATTTTTCATACATGTTATTGTGCAATTTTTTATGTACATTTTCAAATAAACGAAACCACATCTAGACGTTCTTCACTATGTCTCGCTAAAAAATTTCGCCTGCGCCGCTTATTCCGCGTTTTTCATGCTGTATCGTTTTTTTTTTTGTTGCCCCCCCCCTAGATCTGAGGCTGTCGACGCCCATGGAGGCTAGCAACACTGACCAGCCTGCCATCACCCTCACTTTATGGCCTTACAACAATAATTCATGTTTGTATTTTTCTACATTAACAATGTCCATCTTTATTAGGTACGATCTATTGTACACAAGTACCCAAACCAAACCGACTCCCTTTTTATAATAGTCCAAGAGCCCGCTGCTTAATTTATGACGTATCTGTTTTTTGATCGAAATGTGGTATAAATGATAGCTTACCAATAGGGTATTACATCGCACTAGGGTTGCCTATCAAAATCTTGCCGCAACCCCCCCTGTCCCCCCCGAAAAGGTCCCTCTTCGCGGTTTTTCGCATTTTATGGGAATATGGTAAGAGATAGGAGAAAGTAGTCAATGACAAAAATAATCCTTGATAAATTCTCTCCAAAAAATGTAATGTCAATTTTTTCGTAGAACTAGCAGTTTACCCGCAATAGCCGGTCCAAAACCGAAATTCATTTAAAAAACTAAAAAAAATAATTTAAACTAAATTGGTTGAAAATTGATAAGAGCTACAGGAAAATAGTCAGACAACGAATTAATTACCATAGTCTTAGCTACAAAACGAGCTATAACTTATTGTCATACATCAATTAATTTAGGAGTTATTGCAATAAAACTCAGTGACGAAAATTCTTAAAATGTAGTTTTTCATAAAATAACTAGCGATATAGCGCCGCAGGCCAAATATATTTTTCCATAAAATGTTAGTGATAATGGGTGGAAGAAAGTTAAAGAAAAAAAATAAAAAAAAAAATTTTTTTTTTCAAAAAATATCCTGTTTTTCGTCCGGCCATTATGGGTAAACTACTAGTCCTATGAAAAAATTGATATAACATTTTTTGTAGAGAATTTAGTAAGGATTATTTTTGTCATTTGATTTATTACTTTCTTCTATCTCTTACCATATTCCTACAAAATGCGAAAAACCGCGAAGAGGGACCTTTTCGGGGGGGGCAGGGGGGGTTGTGGCAAGATTTTGATAGGCAACCCTAGGGCGATGTAAAACCCTATTGGTAAGCTATCATTTGTACCACATTTCGATCAAAAAACAGATACGTCATAAATTAAGCAGCGGGCTCTCGGACTATAAAGTAAATTACTCTTTCTACAACAGTGTGAATGGCAACAATAAGTAGGTACTTAATGTATACGAAATTCGACAACACAGCCGCCGCTCCTCGTGGTGTAGTGGATAAGATCCCTACTATGCGAGACGAAGGTCTGGGTTCGAATTCCAGCCGGGTGAACTGAAATGGTGAATGTTTTCAGCCGAGATCGGTCGTAAGCCCGACAATGTTCATCCTTAATTAATTATTGGAAGACACCACACCCTCTTTTACATAGGTGCAACAAATACTAATGCCTGTCAAAACGAATATATCAACAGGGCATGTACTTACTACAACAGAAAACTGTCAGGTAGAGCAGGGCATGCTGATTTATTTGCAAGTACATTGTCGACGTATAGGGCATCCCTATACAGATTGTGTGTCGAGCACTGATTATGTCCTTATGATGTTGGTAGTGTAATCTTGTTGCTTTCTTAATGATTAATGAGTAATATTTAATGATTGGCAATTGCTTAACAGATTATCTTATTGTTCTTGATATCAGTTCTTGACTCTTCTTTCGTTGTTTCCTTCATTTCCCCCTCCTTTCTTCCTCTTCTTCTTCCTCTTCCCATGCTTCCTCCTTCCCTACCATAAATGTTTTATAGATATAAGATATATATTTTTAACTATGTAGTGTAATCAATTTGTTCTGCGTGTGTGCTTATTGTGAACGGATGTTATTGGTCTTTTGTATTGATATTCTGTACTAATGTACCTGTCAATGTTTGTTTTTGTGACTGTATCTGTTCCATGTGTAATAAATAAATAAATAAATAGATAATTATCTACTAGTATGTTTTATACCTACAATTACTGTGTAGAAGTTTTATCGCCGTGGTTCACATAGGAAGTGAGTAAAACGTATTTATGTTTTAGAGCATTTTGCATCGTTTTACAGAGTGGTCTGGCTTATTTAAAGTGCAAAAATGAAAAATTAAAATGGAATAACACAAGTAGAATATATTTAATTTAATAAAGTACGTTTTACTACTACTACTATCACGGTATATCCCATTTTTTTATAGTTTGTTGTTTTTTGAAGAGTAGAAAACTTCATCATTACTGACAGATGAAGTCAAATGGAAGCGTGTTAATAATAATATCAGAAAACTGAGACAGTAAGTGAATCGGTTGAGACATTAAAATGATAGAAAACCATAGAGAAAAATAATTTGCCAATGTTAGGCGACAACCCCGTTATTTTCAAGGGTATATTATATCACCTGTGTACCTATATATAATGCCACGTCGCGTCGGCTTCTAAATGATGTCGTATGATTCAAAACTCTTGAAAAAATATATATTGCGAGACAGTAAATGAAGCGTCTACACGACGATGAAAATTGTATTGGAAAACAATAATTGGACGACATGACAATTTAAAATAACGACGTCGGCGTCGTTTAGATTCAAGCATGCCATAGAATTAATAACCGATTACACAACTCTTTCACTGTACACCGTTCCAATGACGACGATCAAAACGTTAATAAAAAAAAATAGGTGAAAAGATAGAGGGACGCCGAGGAATGGGAAGACTCCAGATGTCGTGGCTCCGAAATGTTCGTGAGTGGACTGGCATCAGAAACGTCGGCGAGCTGTTCCGGACTGCGGCAGACAGAGATGCTTTCTCCAAAGTGATCGCAAATGTCAGGGGTACCCGATAGGGCACGAAAAGAAGAAGAAAAGATGTCATTTTAAGAGTTCTTTCCACTCTGAGTGAGGAGATTTGGTGGATTCTCTGTTATTCCAAGAAGAACGTCGTATGGGTGTGTTGATCGGTTGGTTCATTAGTAAGTTAGAATAGAAACTACCTACATGAGAAAAGGTGATACGCACTTTGCGATATAGGTTTTCGGCCTAGTGCAAAGTGTGCAGGAAAATATTTGAAAATAAAATATATTTCATGGTAAAATATCTTATAACACACTTATTAAGTTCAAAAAGTTTCATAGAATTGGACGTAATTTCGAAGGCGTTTACTTTCAGACTTGATACGAATGAAAATAACGATTGTTTTCATAAAATCGCATAGATTTTAGGCAAAGATAATAAAACAACAAAATAATATTATTACATATTTTATCAAAACACATAAATATTACTTTTATATTCTTTACGCTCCAATGCTTGAAGTAACAATGTAATTTTCTTCTAAAGACGAAGGGATGCTTTCTAAGAAAAAAAACAATGAGAATAAATAAATGATTTGTTTGCATTTTATAGACAAAGCGTTTTTTTCCCTATTTTTAATACGAAAAAGGCCGTTGGTTTTTAGATAAATATTTTCTTAACAAGTACTTACATTTTATTGATCAACGATAAACAGAATTATTGATTTATTTGATTTGTGGTTGTACAAAAGAATATATCTTATCTCATGATTGATTTTCAAATGAATGAGTCCTGAACAAAGTACCTAAGTTTCATTGAAAAATATATTAATGCTTTAAACCCTGATTTATCTCCATATGATTGATTTAAAAGATAATATCTTGATGTAATTATGCCTTGATCGAAAACTTGACTTATTTTTGATGACTTATCAATAGATTTTTAAAAAATCATTCGTAATATTACTAAAAAAGCACAATATCAAAAAAGAACCAATATAATAATATGTTTAATGTTCAATACCTTATTCTTCTTCTTCTTCATCATCAGCCTATCCCCGTCCACTCCTGAACAAAGGCCTCCTCCATCTGTCTCCATCTTGTCCTGTCCTGTGTCCTGACAATTCAACATCCTCCAAAGACAAAAACCTGTTCGCAATCTGGTCACCGCTACCACACCGCACACAAAGTTTTATAACAACGAACGGGTTGCGACTAGATCGGTTAGGTACATGGGTAGTAAAGTCTGGTTTGGCCTAATCACTGGTCACAACCCGTTCGCTTATAAAACTTTTTTGTAAGGTGTGCTAACGGCGAGCAGATTGCAACCAGAATGCTTGATATTCAATATTCATATTTTACGAAGATATCTACATGATACGAAGCATTATAGCAAGTATACCTAATTGAATTTATATATGATACTCGCAAACGTGAAAAATTACACATCCATCAATATACAGGCAAAGTATAATTCGAAAAGATAAAATAAAATAAAATAACGAGTTTTAAACGATGATAAATGTGTCGGTTGTTTATTTTTTGTCCAATATTTCGTGTCAGTGTTGAGACAGATACGTCGGCGTCCTAGTAACAAAATAATAATATGACTACCTAATATTCTCCTGGGCATATATGATGAATAAATATTCATGTCGGTCCATTTCATATATGCCATTTTTTTTCCTGTGCATAATTTTCAGCAGACACCAATGTATTTTTTATTGCTGTATACTTCGACACTAAAGTCTGTAATACCTAGAGTTTTTTTTATTATAAAGGCGTAACGATAGAAAAACAGGTTAAAAAAGACAATTAATTTAAAGGCAAATCGCAATATCGCAGTTTCCACCAATCAACCCGTGAGTTTATATGTCTGAGCCCATGACAAGTATCATAATTTTTCCAATGTGAGGTAATCTGGGGCCCCTTCTTGTTAGTCACAAAAGTGTTTTTTTTAATGCTTTCAAAAACTTGTTAACCAGAAATCTGTTAAAGTCTACAAGTGATGTAATCGTTTCTAAATTTCTACGGGCTATTTAAGTTGCATTCTTCTTCTTCAGCCCGTAGCCATCCACTCCTGGACGTAGGTCTCCCCCATCCCTTTCCATGCCAAACGATCTTGGGCCACTTGCATCCATGTTGCACCGGCATGCTTCACGATGTCATCTCTCCATCGGAGCTGTGGTCGTCCGGGGTTTCATGTGGTAGTCCTAGGACGCCAGCACAGGAAGCGTTTTGTCCATCTATTAGCTGAACTGCGGGCGACATGACCAGCTCACCGCCATTTTATTGTGGCAACTCTTTCAGCCCAGCAGATCTCTATTAATCAAATTATGCACATATTCTTGAAATAAATTAAATAGCATACGAAACAAAAATAGTAAAAAAAACTTCTTACAAAATTTGTTCCGATTACGAATATTGTATCTTTCCAGTTCACTTATTACGATTACGCTCGTAAATCATCTTTTCGGAAGGAAGCGAATGCCCCGTTGTATGCATTTTGAATATTTTTCTTGAAAATACACAAAAATGAATACAAAACGTTATTTTCTTGGGGACGTATTGACAAATTTCTTCCCCGTATATGATTTATTCGACCAGGATTGGTGTCAATAACCTCATGTCGTTATTTATATTTGCCACAGAATGTAGGATTTCTTACGTGTTTTTATATAAAAATAGGAATCTTATACATACAACAGTTATGTGGACTGTAAACTATACCTACATATTACTGCCCTTTTTGTCCTTAAAAAAATGATGTATAAAGTTGAATTTTAAAGAATTTCTAAAAAATATTTTTAACATCCCCGTCGGATCTCAGGGTTGTAGAATTATCCTCCACTCTTTTTCAAAAAAAATTCGAGTGTCATGTAGGATCAAGTGTTTGTAAAACTTACGTAAGATTTTTTTCAGCAATGGCGTTTGTCACTCATGTAACATACTTAAATGATTGTGAAAAGAGAATGCGAAACGCTTGACATTTACAGGATACACGAAAAGGGAATCAATTCTACAACCCAAGGGTCCCGACAGAGTAGTATAACAACAACTATAATTTGTGGGCACCTTCAATTTATTATATTTTGGGTGCACTAAATTATTATTTTGTTGGTGTGTTGGTACTTGATGCTGATGGCATATTTACATGCACACATATACATATGGATGCCTACGTGTTAGTACCTACTATATCTAATTGTTTTATATTCACTTCTTTGATTTATTTGTATTGTACCTACCATGCGTGCATGCTGTGGACACTCTTATTTGGGAGGTTAACGTGAATTATATATTTGGTGTATGTCATTATGTATGTTTGTCAACTTTCTGTGTGTGTCGCCCTTAAATAAATAAATAAGCAATATTAAAAGGTGATGAAACGATGTACATAAGTATGCAAAGATAGGATGTCTGATGGGCTGTATACCTACACATTATAACAAACAAGATGTAGTAGGTACGTATACGTCTGTGGCAGGTCTGGCGTTGTTACAAGATTTGTAATTTGAAATTTTCTCCAAGTTGTATGTAGGTTATATTATAATACTTAATATAAATAAATCCCTGTACGAAGGTTCAGCGACTGTAAATTTATCTATTCCGGTAAATATTTCCTAGACTCCGCATCCACACGTGCGATGTTTCCATTTTAAATAAACGACTTGAATCTAATTTTCCTACGAGTTTAATATACAGGCGGGTGATTTCAAGAACCTACACCATTCACATTTTCCCAGGAAACTACATGTTTTTTAAAGATCCTTATTTCCGCCCATGTATCAAAATTGACATCGGTTACTTGTGGCTCATCAAGAACCATTCAATAGGTCCATTGACCTAGAACATCTTTTGATACAAAACTCTCTAGATGTCGTTTGCTGTTTTAAAAATAAATCATAGAAACTGTGTCATAAGGGTCACTATTTGCAGAATTTCTTACAGAAATAAGTATATAGGTAAAATATTTCTTTTCATTTACAAATTCCACAACAATTTCTTTATTTTTCAAAGGCCCAATCAACGATATTCCATTTCGGACAAAATGCTTGTACATGCAGCCTTATTGGGCAATGAATAAATTATTTTTTCCCAGACGAGTTCATACATAAATCATGAACTTTTCTAGCTGATAATACTGTGAAGTGTGATGGCAAGGCTTGCCTCGGGTTCAAAAAAAATATGCATCAAGTATTACATACGATAAACACCACAACAACCATCATATTTACATAATATTTATTTATTTTCTAAGATAATCTATTCTCCGGCATGACAGCTTTTAGGCCTTTGCGCCGAAGATTGTGCAGACATGTACAAAAAATATATTAACAATAAAATGTATCAAATATACCTATTCGGATGAACATATATCAACCACCTGCATAATATCTCTCCAACGAGCTGCCCCAGCACTGTTAACAGCGTTTATTCAACAACTAGGTAAAAAAAAAATAATATGACGTCTATACAAACCTTTGGTGATGATTTTTGTCCCAGTTTTAAATGAATTCCAGAAATATGCCTGTAACGTTGAATTAATCAACCTGTATTTTTGATAGTAAGATGGTTTCCTACGCTATGTAATAATACTAAGATTAACCATTAGGAAAGTATGTTGGTACTCGTAAGTATGCAAGATGTGGAAAAGTAATCTGGGAATGGAATGGTAGTACAAGTTTTCGAAATGCTGAAATGGTAGTAGTAGTACCTACAAGTTTTCGAAATGTTGAAATTTAATAACAGGGCGAAAACTTAAGTCGTAATTAAAAATATTAGGAATCTTCACGACTTTGAAGGTTTTCAATAGGTCCAAGTTATAATAATGGAGAAATAATAAAGTTTTGTGAAGTGGAAACGGGAATTACACCTAATTTGGCACAACAAAAGGTAACGTGTCCCTTATTTAAATTATTTCTGCCACCCCTGGTACACTTCCCCGTTTTACTAAACGCTGGCTGTTAAAACAATTATTAAAATTTTGCGGAGCCTCCCTAAATATATTAAGTATTACATAATGGAAATGATTTTCATTTTCATAATAGCTCTGCCTACTAATATTCTTCAGTACCTATGTACGTACATGAGTTCAACGACTAATTTAATAACGTTTTAGCCAAGGAAATATAATTCTCTTCAACGTTTCATAATTATTTATTTACTTATTAGCTTAGGGGATACTCAGCTCGTTTCCATGGATTTTTGGACAATCCTTATTTTTTATTTGTATTTGGTCAGTGTCCCTGTTTATAGGCATTCTTCGACTTTTGACTATATGACTCATTTTCCAAAAGGCTTCTCAACTTCGTCCAATGCTTCTTTTTACCTCTTCTATTTATTGGCAGTTTGGCAGAAGAAGAATAAGGAAGGATAGCATTTCAAAAATACTACGGAGGGATAAGCCGATTCTAAAAATTAAAGATCACAATATTTCTAGGTACTTAATAATTGTTTTTCTTTCTTTTTACAGTGACCCAAATACCCCGTCTCCATCCAGCAGTCCTCCAGTACAGCCTGCAAATGGACAACAACAAGACGCGGAAGAAGTTCCACCCCCGCCGTTAGCCTTCTGGGATACTTACGATACAATAAATCAATTGTATCTTGAAATTGGTAAGTCGATCTTCAATCAACACTATCTGAGCAAGTCTATCCTAATTCGTACCTTAGTTGGGATTCGAACCTACGCCCCACGGCTGGAAGCAGTGATTTTCCCCGCTGATCCACAGGCCGTCTAAAGCTAACCGCGAAGAAGCCTTAATTATAAAGGCCAAAATATCACCGACATCTGTTGGAGAGATGAGTTTAGTTGAGAGACCCCAGTCATTAATTGCTCTTATCTGATATCAATGTTATTATTACTTTATTGTCAGCCAGTCCGTGTGTTGTGTTCTGTCTTGTAGATATAGCTTTCAACATTCGAAGTCGTCTTCAGAACTGAAGTTTAAATAATTCACACCCACTAACAACATTGATAACCAATCTTCTTACAAATTTATACCTCATTTTAAATCAAAATTGTACAATGAATACAACATATATTTTTTACTACTATATCATGGATCGTACGAAAGTAGGTTAAAGGGTTTAGACATATATTTTATTTCTTAGGATCACAATAACAAACCTAAGCTCACTAAAGCGATCACCTGTGTTAGTTCTCTCTACAGTCTACAGAGTACTCCGTGAGATTGATAGAATCAATTCACAATTTTCAGATCAAAGTTAAAAGGATCTCGAGTTTATTAACTTTATTTCCTTTTTTTACATGCGATTGATTTCCAATATTACCTTCTTTTTCTTTGACTTTCTATTGGGTACCTACCAGGAGCGAAGCTACCTAAGAACACGATTCCCATCGAGTTACCTTTTGGAAAAAATGATAGGTATAACAGTGTCTAATCTGACGTAACCCAATAAGAAAAGTTGGCTTCCTTCGACATCCATCCTTCGCCACTGGTACCTACCCATTACGACATTGTAGGTAAAAAGAGTTCGATAATATTTTATTGTTTGGACAATTAATATATTATGTAGTTATAAATTCTTGTATTTTTAGACCAACATGTTCGACTAAGCAATAGGTATAGATATAGTCGACATATGAGTACATACGCTTAGCAGATGCCCCCCTACCATTGGGAGTCGCTCTAGCGTGGGCGTCCCTACCCAGAGCTCTTTCATCAAATCATTCATTTCGTTTCAACAGATCCTCAATTCAGTAAATGTTGAAGGTTTTCAAGGTGTGCGATTGACACTGTTGATTGACACTGCTCACGCTGCACAAGTTAACACTCCACACGACATAAACACATATCCCATACATTTATCCGAAAAGGAAGACACCATCAGTAGCAGCGTCGAAGCGGTTCACCCGAAAAACCAAGCTACAAGATCCTAAAATCTTTCGTTGATATTATGTCTTATTAATTATTCATCTGTTTCACCCCCTCGAACCGCGTCGCTTGCGGGGTAGTCAGAGAAAACACACCGACGGACCTCCTTATGCTTACAAACATCAATCACGATATATTAAAATAATGTGGTGAACAGCAAAAGCGGTGTACATATGAGCAAAGACATTTTTGCAGCACATATCAAATAATTTAAGCAAAGGTTACAATATGGCCTGACAGGTTTTATACATACAAAGAAACGCAATATAAAATGTAGTATTCCCACAACAGTGTAGAAGAATTAAGGATGAACATTGTCGGGCTTACGACCGACCTCGGCTGGCTTAAGTGATCACTTTACACTCGAGAAACATTCGCCATTTCATTTCACCCCGGCTGGCATTCGAACTTCGTCTCGCATAGTAGGGATCATATTCACTACACCACGAGGAGCGACGGCTGTGTTGTCGAATTTCATGTATATTAAGTACATGACCTTTCGTAAGCCCGACAATGTTCATCCTTAATTCTTCTACACTGTTGTGGGAATACTGCATTGTATATACTACGGAATGGCGAAAAAAATCCAACGCTTTACATACAAGAATAAAATTTGTAAATCAAAAATATAACAATATAAAATACTCAAAATCAACCCTATTACAGGACATTCGTAGAAATATAGAAATGAGCCAATTCTACAACCCTCACTGAGAGTTTGTTTACAAATATGCTATGCCCAAAAGCTGTTTTTGTTTATTAGGAACTCATATTATTTTCCCAGCATATTTCCATTCCAAGAATGTAGAACATCTACATCTATTCTAGATTGGTACGATAAAACTTGCTCAATGATAAACGAGCTTAAAATTTGTTACCATCATGTAATTTATACAAGTCAAGCTTATTTGTCTTCATTTACCAAGTAAATTGTGTTCGTTCTATTTATATTCATACTACTTGCTTAGATTTAATCTAAAAATATAAGCAGAGAGCATCGTTTTTATTCAAAGCTAGGACGAATCATAGCGTTTTTTCCACGCATTTATTTAACTTCATCTGTCGTTGTCTGCGTCCACATTGTCTTCTCCAAATTTTAATGACTTTCTATTATCCCAGCACTTTGAGTTTCCGGGGAAAAGTTAGCAGTTTTGACGTGTTTATATATTAAGACATTTTTTGTGAAAATGGTCAATTTTCAACTGCAATTTTTTGCAAAGGTCACACACTGTAAGAAATCTTTAAAGCGATGTTGGATATGTACGTTATTGGAGTCTGCTCCATAATATGTGATAGCTAAAAAGTGGCTAGGTACATAGCAGATTTCAAACGCGGACAGCAAGACAACCCTCGTAGAACTACAGTTGAAAGATCAGTAGAAAGATTAGAATTGTTTCATAAAAAAAAAATTACCCACGGCGCTACTTACACGGTCGCTAGCTTCTTACATTATGATCGTATGGATTACATACTATAGAATGATACCAGACCCATTTTTCTTTTAAAAAAATTACCTGCAGCGCTATTTCTTGGTAATTTCTTTAAACGAAATCGTGTCCTACTTCACAGTGTTTAAAGAAAATCTATACTATTTACGCGTTTTTTTATGTTGTATATATTTTTTATATTTTTGTTACCCCTCACTAGTTCCGACGCTGGCGACGCCTATGAACTGTTTACTCTACTACTAAGAGAAGTGCCTAACCCGAAAAAACTTATATGTACTTAAGGAGACTGTGACTACAAAGCAACAAAGTTCAAAATGCAAGTCGCATTCTGAAAGGAGAGACTTAGTACAAAATATTATAGAGTATTTACTGAGTATAATAGTGTAGTATAGTAGTTACGTAATCTGCGGAAGCTGGAGTAATTAATATGTTGATATATCGATAGAACTTGATACGAATAACTCTCGTGTATTGCATCATCAAGGGGATCTTAACAAGCAGAGTTGTACGATTCATAGTAGATAATGTAATCAGAATATTACAAGAAACTTGAGACTGTTACATTACAGGCATACTTATTATACCGTGGCGTATAATACAAAGATCAAGTTGACGTGCTGTTTTCAGGTCAACTATAGAGACATACATACAACTATGCAATACCTATAATACCTCCCATCAACTTGTACAATCCTCTACGAAACCGTGTATAAATGCAACGCAAGACCGTGACAGTTTTCGCAAGTTGTTTGCAAAACATTACGCGATTTATCATCGACTAATATCATTTTTTTCATCGACATCTTCTAAATAAATAAATAAATCTTTATTGGCCAAAACAAAAATGCAAATTGATTACAAAAAATAAAACAATCGTAATGTGCCAAAAGGCGGACTTATTGCTAACGCAATATCTTACAGGCAACCCCTTCTTCCTCTTCTTATTTAGTCTTCTTCTCTCCACTGCTCGATAAAAGCCTCTTCCAACTATTTCCACTCGTCTCTGTTCTGACCCTTCTCCATCCAATCCAGGTTCCTCCAGTTATTTGGATAATGTCGTCGGTCCATCTCTTTTTCCAACACTCCTTCCATCTGTCCATCAACATCAGCCTACAAATATATTTTGAGCAGTAATCAATAGATGTCGTCATTTTTAATCATAGTTATCAATAGATGTTTTGTCAAACGCGGGCTGATGATGATGATCACCGATAGATGTCGACATTAGAATTCGCAGCTTCAATTAATTATTAAGTCCACCAGATAAAACATCGAGCTCCTTTAAGCTTAATTTCTATATTTTGTTTTACAAAAGGAATTGGTAAATATTGTAGTACAAATATTATTAAGTATCCTTCTTCTTCTTCACGAGCCCTGCAGCATCCATTTCTGGACATAGGCCTCCCTCATTCGTCTCCATCTCTCTCTGGATTTTGCCTCGGATGTCCATTTGAGGCCAGCTATCAACTTCAGGTCATCTGTCCAACGCGTCTGTGGGCGGGCGGTCTCTAGGGCATTTACCGAGCCACGGACGTCAGAACAGGGGCTTGTTGCTCCATTTGCCATCCGTTGCTCTCGCCTCATGACCTGCATAGTCCCACTATTATTAAGTATACTTAATTGAAAATACCATGCTAAATAAAAAAATATTTCCTACAAATTCTTATAGGAAATATTTTCTATAAATTCTTATAGGAAATATTTTCTATAAATACTTATAGGAAATATTTTCTATAAATTTATATAGGAAATATTTTTTTATTTAGCATGGTATTTTCAATTAAGTATACTTTATAATAGTACATTCGTACTACAATAATTATACGCGTAAGGATAAGGAAGTCTGGCGATCTGTTCCCCTACCTGCCCGGCAAACAGCGTCAATTTTGTCGGGATACAGCTAGTGCAATGCATAATACCCTCCGTACTATCTGAAATCACGTAGCATGAGGTTTGTTCACAGTGTAATAATAACTAAACTATCTCTACGTCTTAATAATTCGTCTGGGGAACAAAGCTGAACTTGTCCGTTTAAAGGAGATTTGTGCAATGTGCGTATAGGTAATATCTCTCAAAGCGATTCAGAAACGTTGTACAGGTTTGCGAAGTTTATGCCTTAGTCATATTATAACTAGATGTTAGAAGTTCCTAATAATATCTATCCATCTATTTACAACCGTATTCCTTGCAGGATATGCAAAGGGGATAGAGTGTCGTCTCGCATATCGAGCAAGAACCGCGTATACGCCACTTTTAATAATATAGAGTTTTTTTTTTATTGAAATGAGTATTTCAATCACAAAAAGTCTGCGAAACCCCTGTGTTTCAAGCCACCAAAATTATATGGGCGATTCAAGACGTTTTTCGTGATTATCTTGATCAATAAGATATTGATGCTACTGTAATTTTTCCTCCATCGTTTGCTGAGGGTCGTGATTTATGGAGCTACCCACGGAGAAAAACAAGACGCCTCCAGTCCTCACTGTTCTCCGCGATCCGCAGCGCCGAGCACAAGTCTCTCCCAGTCATTTCCTTAATCTGGTCGCACCACCTTGCAGGAGATCTACCATATACGTTGGACCATATACTGCTACTGTATACGTTCAGTTGAATTAATGCCTCTGTTCTTGAATTAAAAATCAGTTACGTAGGAAAACACGCCCAAAAAGCGTAAAGTATCTCGATTAGAACAAAATTTGCATTTTCCGGTGTAAGAGTCTGTAGTATATGTGTTCCCATTCTCAGTCTCATAAGAGTGCCCAGAATATTAAAATCATTTTTATTTAAATATAGATTTCTAATACGTTTCTCATTAAAATCTCAGGATTGAAGGATTTATTTTGCATCAATCATATTTCTTACTAAGAACTTACTAAGTGTAGCGTAGGTGTGTCAAACGAAATCAAAGTATTTCAAAATAACTAGAAATTATCATCCAATAGATGGTGTAGGCGTTTTGCAGAAATTCTCCCTACTTTTAATGTAGGAGTAATATGAAAAACATAATATTATATTTCTTTGATTTCCAATAAGAAGCTTTTACATGAAAATAATTTTCTTTTTTTTTTCTTTTATCAGGACCAAAGCCAGAGATGAGAAGCCACTATCGAGGACATAAGATGTCCCTCTGGCTGTCCCTGATTCCACAGCTGCATAGACCTGGAGAATCAGGACTACAAGACACATCAATGAGACATCATCATTTTCTAGAAGAAGGAGCTCATTATTATGAAGGTAAGTTTGGACTCAATGTTTTAATTTTATTCTTATTTCTCAAACCTAAAATTTTCTAAAATATATTTTTATTTCAGGATCCGTCCGTCCTCAATCCATGCAGAGGCCTAATTTGCCACACCTGGTCGCTCCATCTGCACCTCCAGCTAAGCCAACAGTAGTTGTACCACCACCTGCACCAGTGCCAGTCGCATCTGTCCCTCCCATACAACCTGTTCTTGCTCCAACTACAGACTGTCCTCCGAACACAACTTTAAATAACAGAAACATACATAAAGACAATAATAATTTACTAAGGAAATTAGCGTCTAGTCATTATCAGAGTTATACCACTGCCCTTACTGTAACTATAGCCGTTGGATGTTTTTTACTCCTTTTGAATATCCTCATATTCGCTGGTATATATCATCAGCGTGACAGGAACAATGGAAGCTTCGGTGATAAGAAAAAGGAAGAACTGGCGGAAGCGGGAAGTTGCAGTACTTCTTCAGGTGGAGATAATTATGATGGGAAAACATTAAACTTCGAAACACAAGGACAAAGTTTTGACGGAAATAAAAGCGGATACTTCGATTGCAAATCTTCTTATCAAATGAAATCGGGATCCAAATATGATTTGCACACATTTCCATCCGACTGTGGGAAATCTGCCTTCGGTGAGTACAGCTGTTACGACGAAAAGAACTTAGCGGCGCAATACGAGAAAAGAAGCTTAGCGGATATAACATTGTGCTCAGTACCAGACAGTGTAGATCTGCCGATGCAGGAATTTAGGAACTCTCCGTCTAAGAGATCAGACAATAGTAGTGTTGTGAAAATAGATACACAGAAACCCGATATTCAACGAATAAATACGAGAAGTTCGGAAAATCCCGGTACTTATTACGACGATAGTGGCGGGCAATCTCGCACTAGTACTTTTTGTGAACCGGTAAAGGTAACGGACAGTTCTACACAAGTGAAGTTCTCCGCTTCAGGTAGTGAATCGAAACAAACAACATTTGGTCCCGATGGACCGTGTGAAGAAGACATAGCTAGTAGTAGTTGTTCAGATGAAAGTGGTTTCAAAACTAGAGAAAATAATACGGTAAGTGTGGGGAATCAATCAGATCCGACAACGTGTGATGTAGGAACCGGAATCGATAGTAGTCCTTCAACATCTGAGATAATTCCGGCGCCTAAAGGTGGTCCCGGAATACTCAGACAAACCAACCCTAATCCGACTGGAATTGTAAAGAAGCGGGTACAAATTCAAGAAATATCTGTATGAAATTTACTTTTATATTTTAGGCTTATCTTTTAGTACGTATTCGTACAGAGGACTATCAGTATTATAATTTAATATTAAAGCGATTTTAGCATGCGTTGACTCTTGATTGTGATAATCACTTTGAATTGTTTTAACGACTTGTGTTGTTAAACTTTATTAGATAGGTAATTCATACATAAGAAATACTTTAATAATAATATATTAGATGTCTTATTCAAAATAAACGTTGTGAATTGATACATAAAGTGTGCTATCACATTATATAATATATCTAAAAATACTCAAAAAGATTATTTATACAATTATTTATAATTTGTTGCATGTTATGATCTTGTCTAAAAATATATTTTTATTGTTAATTTGTTGAAATAATTTAATTAGTTTATTGTTATATTATTACTATAATATTTTTTGACAAAATGTCGTGTTGTCTTCAACAATTTCCTATAAGAACCATATGGATTTGTAGTTAATGATTTCAACAAATGTATATATAAAGTGGGTACATGGTTGGCGCCGTTGATTGAGGCGGCAGTCTCAGAGCAGGAGGTGCCAGGTTCAAACCCCGGCGCTGACGATGTATTCCACACTTTGCGACACAGGCTTTTAGCCTAATGCAAGGTGTGCAGGGAAGTATTTGGGTTTGTGTATCCAAGCCCAGATCCTTTTAAAAAAATGGTTTTGCCTAAAGTTATTGTGGACTGTATTTTAAACAGCATGAAAATATTGCGTAGGGCCTAAATTGAAATTCGTTCCATTTTTTTTTTCACAAATCCCAACAAAAATATCCTAAAGATTTATATTTTTTTGATTTCTAAAAATGTGAACTGAAATCCCAAAATATTCACAAATGCCCAGGATTTGATTTATATTCACAAATATTTGTGAATTTTATAGATAGATTCGTAGATATTTCGTAGTGTTTTATTTTTTAATTAGTTAGGTAATCGTTTTACATTATATTCGCTAACAAAAATATGAATATTCCCAAACAATATCTTTTTATGGCTCAATGCTAAAATATCCCGCTATGACTTGCTAGGAAATGTCTAAATATATTGTATTTTAACGAGTACTGGGTACTAAAATATTGAATTATGACTTGATGCTAAAATATCCAGTTATGAGTTGATGATAAAATGTCCAATTATGAATTGATGGGAAATATCTAAATGTTTTGTTTTGACTCGTTTAGTACTAAAATATTGAGTAATGATTTGATGCTAAAGTATCCTCTTATGACTTGATGGAGAAATATTGTGACGTTATAGTTTGATGCTAAAATATCTCGTAATAATTTGATGCTAAAATATCCCATAATCATTTAATGCTAAAATATCCCGTTATAATTTGATGCTAAAATATCCCGTTATAATTTGATGCTAAAATGTCCCGTTATACTTTGATGCTAAAATATCCCGTTATAATTTGATACTAAAATTACTTGTAGTAATTGAATTGAATGAATTTTGAAATTAACTTTTGATTGTTTTCTTACATTTTGGTTCACTTCCACTCCATTACCTTGAATTGCTGAATTTTGTCTTCGGATACCTCATTTACATTCTGAAAATAATTTTGAATTGTTGATTTTATTACTTTCAGAATGTTTTATTAATAGACATATTAATAATTTGTAATATGATTTAATTGATTTTTTTGTAATAAAAATGATGTTTAATATACTAAATAAACATTAATTAGGATTTATTAAAAAATTATAAAAGCATTGTGTATTTATCTAAAACAGGAATTGAAATTATAATGAAATATAATTGTAAAATATATTAATATTATGAATGGAATAATTGAAATATTAAATGTAATATAAATGCAAAGTGAATATTTAAATAGGAAATTTATTTACAAAGTGTTTATCATGAATTGATTTTATTTCAAATACATAATGTATTTAACAATAAAAAAGCGTAGTTATTTTTAATTTATTTATTTATTTAATTCAAACGTAATAATCCTATATTTAATCTTATGGAATTGTGTATTGATAAATAAGTCAGATTTTTTACTTATTATATTACTATATAGGTAATAATGTTAAATGTTATACAATATTATACCTATTACAAATAAATTACATTATTGTAAATAAATATTATATGACTCATATAGGATAAATTAAATAAATTATAAAAATTATTACATTGCAAGATGATGTACGAAATTAAAATGTGAAAAAATCACATCTGTGAAATACCTGTGAAATTTGTTATTTATGAAAATCACAATTTATGTTTTGTGAGACCATAGGATTTTTTCTACGTATTTTTTCCAGTCGAAGATCAGTCATAAGCCTGATGTAAGGTCCATCCTTTGCTGTATATCTGTTGAGATATAACTACTTTTTAGTTTATTGTTTTTCTTTTCAATACATCTTTGCACACTTCGCATCGGTGGGCTGTAAAAGCTTGTGTTTTGAAGTGGAGTAAGTCGGCACTTTAAATCGGACCATTCCCAAACCAGATGAAAATTATATTCTTAAAGAAAAGTATTCGCAGGAAATTTGACTAAAAAGCAAATTCGACTGAAATGTCTAATTATTTATCAAAATCAACTAAATAAATTTGTCTTCAGATTAATTCAATTTACAAATTCTACTAAAAACATTCCTATTGTGAAAGTAATTGACAAAGTAAAGCTCTGAATTTGTTTAACAAATCTTAAACAATGATTATGTTCTATATCTATTAAGTATAACTATTTTTTTTTGATAATCAAATTGGAGACTTGCCCTTTTTTTTATTTACATAGTTGTGAGGTTTCAAAATACTCAGAATTTAAAAATAAATATTAATATATTTTATTTTTCATGTGAGTTTTAAATCTCTTTTATTTCTTCATGTGAAAATAATAAGGCTAAAACCTTAGAGCTAAAAAAAAATTGACTTTTTGTTTGAGTTTCTAACCGACGTAATCTATGACTACAATTGACAAAAACATTCTAAGGTTAGATAGTTTTGTAAATAATGAGATTTGATTAAGGTTCCATCATATTTGTAAAAGATATGGGTATATTTGAAACTTTGATCTCATTTTTTTTCAACAATTTAGTCTTGTCAGTAAGAAACCTTGGAATTATCGAATGGAATACAAAATCTTTATAAGTAAAATCTCACGTGAAAAATAAAAAACAGTGTCTAATAATATTTAAAAAATTTAATGATCATGTTTTTGTTTTTTTCTTTTGTACTTTGTAAACTAATATAATAACCATCTGTATGTGTTCTTTAAATACCTAATGTGAGGAAAATAATGAAAAAATTGTACATTGTTAAATACCTAATAAATGTAATCAAAAATAAAAATCTTAATGGAAATTATATAATAAACAGTTGTTACACCCGTAACATGAAAATATATAACTGATTTTTATTCATATTACCTTCTAATATACCTGGAAGAGTTGTACTGCCAGTATATGAGCATCGATTCATATAAAGAGTTAAAAAGATCCGCACGGGACAGGGATGAGTGGAGAAGGAGACATGGTGCTTTGCTGCAAACCAATCGTAACGATTGAAACTGGAGAAGATGATACTTGCAGGCTGCTCATGAGCACCCATACGCCATGCCTTCTTAGTTTTCTTGGAAACTATAAAGACTTAGAAGTTGACCCTGAAATCCACATGAAGAATCGATTCGTGTCGCAGCTGCAGATAGCCGTATCCGGGGTCAGCTTTTGATCAATCAACTTTTAATAAACAAATTTTGATACCTCTGACCTTCATGATGACTTTATATGTAAAGTATCAATAGAGGCTCCTTTTAAAACATGTCACTTTCCAAATTCCTATAGATACTTTTCAAAATACTCAGGCCTCATTTCATACGACAATCCAACAAAAGATGACACTGGCTTTAGCTACTTGCGATTGGTGGTTCACAATAAACAAACAGCCAAACTTTGTGAAGACCACATTATCCAAATAGGAATGGAACGTGGAAACAGATGTACATATTTATCTATCCACAGTATACGAAAGTGATATACTTACAATTGAGAAAATACAATATCTAAAATACTAGACCACGTCGACCAAACTCTAAAACAGGAATGATGAATTGCATGAATGTGACAGAATAAATTGGAGTGTGTGTGAGAAGAATAAGGCAGTCTGACAGTTTATTTTCTCCCCTCCCTACCCTGCTAGAGACTTTGTCTAAAGAGATTGAATAGAACAGAAAAAAAAGTACTTATTATAAAAATGGTTAAGTAAATAAAAGTTTCGTATGTCGCTGACCTTGCGAAAAAAATAGCAAATTATAAAGTTTTTTTCTCTGAATGATAAGGGTCGACCTCTTTTGTTTAAATGGAACTTGAATCTGATCCCACATAGAGTTTAGGCTGTATTAATACGAGTACCTTTATATGAATATTATACTTAAAACGTTGGTAGCTTTAGACAGTGTTTTCCAAAGTTTTTTTTGTGTTTTAGGATACACTGGAAAATAGGCAAAAACAGTAAACAAATTTTCAGAACAGAGTGTTGTAAAATGGATAGTTTTTTTTTCACACAAATATGATCTATTGTCAAATTTGATGTCAAAATAAAATTCAAAACCTTAATGTTTTTTTCTAAGATAATGGCATTATAAGTCGCGATTCGCGATTTTACAATTGAGCTACTAGTAAAACTATTAAGTACCCAACTGCCAAGTTATACAATAAATAATCAAGTACCTACTCAACTGCCATTAGTCTCTGTGTGATTGTATGTTTGACGTTAGACCCTTACACGTATGCTGCCACTT